>OZ023313.1:9233432-9833432 GCA_964007375.1 Ophion obscuratus
CACGCGTTCTCGTCTTATCGCCGTCGCGTGGCCTTTGCCGCCATCACGACTGCTGTTGGCACTCCGATGAGGACAAAACATGTACGAGGGCAAGGAAAGTGTTGGCGCAAAGCGAGCCAGCGACAAAGAACGACGAAAGAGATTTACTGAGATAATTGTTTCTGTTTTTTTTTTCTCGTGACAGACGAAAATTATTTCGTTGACCTTAGTGGCAAAGGATAAAATATATATTATGGTAGTAAAGTTGCCATCGTTGGAAAGCAATGAAAATATTTTTGTTTGTGCTGAAGAGTTACGCTGACGAGAAAAGTCTATGGTATTTACGAAAAAGGCCCATGGTAAAGGGGGAGACAGAAAAATTGCCTGTGGTTTATTGACCTCCATAAAGCTAGCAGAGCAAAGTCCCCAAAAAGGATTTAATTGGTATCAAAATTTTGTTCTTTTTATGTGCTAATTTTGTGCTCCATTTAAAATTTTTGTGCTCTTGTCGATTAGCGGGAAATTAGAAAACAAAAGTGCTCTGTTGGCTTACCATCAAGCTAGCAGAGCACTTAATGATCTTTAGTACAGTCGTGCTGTATATTGGAATCGGAAAAAATTAGAAGAAGGCTAGTTTTTTGACAGGTGAACAGGTGTAGGTGCCACGGGTGCTAAAACCAAGTTTGCCTAAAAATCGGGGGGTAGGGTTTTTTTTAAGGGGTTGGGGGTGATTTAATGCCAAACTACAACCCCCACTAGGTCGGCGCCGGGAGACAAAATGTTTAGAAATATCCGGGTTTTATTTTTGTCCATAGCGCCGAAGTCGTGGAAGTTCATTTTGGAGGTGAAAAAGTGGGGTGAAATTTTGAAAAATCAGTTTTCATTCGATAACTCTTTAGGACAAATTCATACAATTTTTGTTCAAATAGAAACGTTGTAGCCCTTGAAAAGACGCGTCGATCAAGTATTCGATCAACCCTCTCCAATAATATCTTCACCCCCAAAAGAATTGTTGAAGAATTAACAAAAAAATTGTTTATTGAATAACTCAAAACCAATCGATTTTTCGGGGATGGTTCAAATGTACGAAATGTAGAGAATAATTTTCGCTATATTTTCGTTCCTATGCACAACTTTTTAATTTTGCTTTTTCGAACCCCTCTCAGGGGTTGAAAATTCAAAATGCAATTCTGGGAAAACTATTGACCGAAACTGAAGAGATACGAGTTTGGCGCTATGGACAAAAATGTAGCTGAGGGTTCAAGCTGCAAAGTCTTCCACGGCGGCGAATTCGTGCCGTCAATAGTTTTCCCAGAATTTCATTTTGAATGTTCAACCCCCGAGAGGGGTTGGAAAATCAAAATTCAAGGGTGGTCCATAGCAACGAAAATATGGAGAAAATTATTCTCTACATTTGGTACATTTGAACCATACTCGAAAAACCGATTGTTGTTGAGTTATTCAATAAACTATTTTTTTTTAAGTTTTTTAGCCATTTTTTGGGGGTGAAGATATTATCGGAGGGTGATGATCGGATACTCGATCGACGCGTCTTTTCAAGGGCTACAACGTTCCCATTTGAACAAAAAACGTACGATTTTTTTCTAAAGAGTTATTGAATTAAAACCGATTTTTCAAAATTTCACCCCACTTTTTCACCCTCAAAATGAACTTCCACGACTTCGGCGCTGTGGACAAAACTGAAGCCCGGATTTTTCTGAACATTTTGTGTCACGGCACCGACCTCGTAGGGGTTGTAGTTTGGCATTAATCCACCCCCATCTCCTTTCATCCCCTAAAAAAGAACCCTACACCCCGATTTTTAGGCAAACTTGAATTTAGCACCCGCGGCACCTACAAAATCACCTGTCAAAAAACTAGCCTTCTTCTAATTTTCTCCGATTCCGGGTTTTTTCAGCGACAGCACGACTGTACTACTTTGCCATATCTAAGAATGAAACTACATCATATTTATCTGCTTTTTATGTGCTCTACGAATATTCAAGAGCCAAACCGCTAAACCGATAATTTCTCCCAAAACCACCCCTACAAGACCCAAGCTACCCGCCAATACGAATATTGGTTATGTTTTCGATATCGCAAAATCAAAGCAGTCCACATTTATGTGCTTTTTATGTGCTCTACGAATATCGGCGGGTATTGGCGTAATATACGAACGAGTATTGGCGGGTAGTTTGGGTCTTGTAGAGGTGGTTGTGGAAGAAATTTTCATTTTAGCGGTTTGGCACTGGGATATTCGTAGAGCACATAAAAAGCACATAAATGTGGACTACTTTGATTTTGCGATATCGAAAAAATAGCCAATACTTGTATAGTCGGGTAGTTTGCGTCTTGTAGAGGTGGTTTTGGGAGGAATTTTCGTTTTAGCGGGTTGGATCATGGATATTCGTAGAGCACATAAAAAGCATAAAAATGTGGACTACGTTGATTTAGCGGTATCGAAAAGATAGCCAATACGCGTATTGGCGGGTAGTTTGTGTCTTGTTTTGGGAGAAATGTTCGTTTTAGCGGTTTGGCCCTTGGATATTCATAGAGTACATAAAAAGCACATAAATGTGGACTACTTTGATTTTGCGAAATCGAAAAAATAGCCAATACTCACATTGGCAGGTAGTTTGGGTCTTGTAGAGGTGGTTTTGGAAGAAATTCTTGTTTTAGCGGTTTGCCTCATGGATATTCGTAGAGCACGTAAAAAGCGCATAAATGTGGACTGTTTTGATTTTGCGATTTCGAATAAATAGCCAATACGAGTATTGGCGGGTAGCTTGGGTCTTGTAGGGGTGGTTATGGGAGAAATTTGCGATTTAGCGGTTTGGCTCTTGGATATTCGTAGAGCACATAAAAAGCACATAAATGTGGACTACTTTAATTTAGCAATATCGCAAAAAATAGCGAATACTCATATTGGCTGGCAGTTTGCGTCTTGTAGAGGTGGTTTTGGGAGAAATTCTTGTTTTAGCGGTTTGGCTCATGGATATTCGTAGAACACATAAAAAGCACATAAACGTGGACTGCTTTGATTTTGCGATATCGAAAAAACAACCAATACTCGTATTGGCGGGTAGCTTCGGTCTTGTAGAGGTGGTTTTGGGAGAAATTTGCTTTTTAGCGGTTTGGCTCTTGGATATTCGTAGCGCACATAAAAAGCACATAAATATGATGTATTTTCATATCAGAATATCCAAAAAAATGGTATATGCTCTTATTGGAGGATCTTTTAAGGGTCTATATCGGGCGAAAAAAGAAAAATAGGGGTTTGGCTGTTCGATATTCGCAAAGCACATAAATATCACGTAGTTTCATTCTTAGATATGGCGAAGATCATTAAGTGCTCTGCTAGCTTGATGGTAAGCCAACAGAGCACTTTTGTGTTCATATTTCCCACTAAAAGACAAGAGCAGAAAATTTTTAAATGGAGCACAAAATTAGCACATAAAAAGCACAAAATTTTGATACCAATTAAATCCACTTTCATGAATTCAAATTCATTTTTCCGAAAGAAAATTTGTTTTCACTCAAAGCATTTCATCGCGTCATCAATCTACTGCTCAATCGAAGGAAAAAAAATCAGTTCTGGATACCTGTCACATAGTTCTGGATTTCTATGTAGTTTATATTGATAGTTCTGGTGTTAGTACCGATTTTTTTCGTTAGGGGGCGGGGGGGGGGGCGACTTTACAACATTTACTCGAGTGTACCGGTGTAAATATTTGTCTGATGACCAAAAGTTGTAAAGGTACTTAACAGAACTCTTGCGGGGGCAACCAGAACTGCGAAAAAAAATCCATTTTTCCGAGAAAAAAAATCTGGATTCATCTAAAGCATTCCATCGCGCCATCAATCTACTGCTCAGTCGAAGGAAAAAAATCCGTTCTGGTTGCCTCTCACGTAGTTCTGGAGTTCTATGTATTTTTTATTGATAGCTCAGTTGTGACTAACGGTTTTTTCTTCGTTGGGGGGCAACTTCTCAAAATTTACTCTAGTGTACCGTTGTAAATATTTGTCTGATGAGGAATAGTTGTAAAGATACTCAACAGAACTCTTGCGGGGGCAACCAGAACTCCGAAATAAAATTCATTTTTCCGAAAAAAAAAATTTGGTTTCACTCAAAGCATTGCATCGCGTCATCAATCTACTGCCAATCGAAGGAAAAAAAATCAGTTCTGGTTACCTCTCACATAGTTCTGGATTTCTATCGAGTTTATATTGATAGTTCTGGTGTTAGTACCGATTTTTTTGTTAGTGCGGTCAACTCCACAAAATTTACTCGAATGTAACGTTGTAAATATTTGTCTGATGAGGAAAAGTTGAGAATATATTTAACAGAACTCTTGCGGAGGAAACTAGAACTTCAAGAAAAGCTCATTTTTCTAACAAAAAAAACATTTGGGTCTACTCAAAGCATTTTATCGCGCCATCAATCTACTGCTCAATCGAAGGAAAAAAATCAGTTCTGGTTGCCTCTCACATAGTTCTGGATTTCCATGTAGTTTATATTGATAGTTCTGGCGTTAGTACCGATTTTTTTCTTTGGGGGCAGGGGGGGGTGCAACTTTACATTTACTCGAGTGTACCGGTGTAAATATTTGTCTGATGAGGAAAAGTTGTAATGATACTTAACAGAACTCTTGCGGAGGCAACCAGAACTCCGAAAAAAATCCATTTTTTCTAGAAAAAAAATTTGGTTGGTAGCGCCATCAATCTACTGCTCAGTCGAAGGAAAAAAAATCCGTTCTGGTTGCCTCTCACGTAGTTCTGGAGTTCTATGTATTTTTTATTGATAGCTCATCAATCTACCGCTCAATCAAAGGAAATACAAATCAGTTCTGATTACCTCTCACATAGTTCTGGATTTTTATGTAGTTTATAATGATAGTTCTGGTGATAGTACCGATTTTTTTCGTTAGGGCAGGGGGGTAACGTTACAAAATTTACTCGAGTGTACCGGTGTAAATATTTGTCTGATGAGGAACAGTTGTAATGATACTTAACTGAACTCGTGCGGAGGTAACCAGAACTCCGAAAAAAATGCATTTTTACGAGAAAAAAAAATTGGTTTCTTCTAAAGCATTCCATCGCGCCATCAATCTACTGCTCAGTCGAAGGAAAAAAATCCGTTCTGGTTGCCTCTCACGTAGTTCTGGAGTTCTATGTATTTTTTATTAATAGCTCAGTTATGACTGACGGTTTTTTTTGTTCGTTGGGGGGCAACATCTCAAAATTTACTCTAGTGTACCGTTGTAAATATTTGTCTGGTGAGTAAAAGTTGGGAAGATATTCAACAGAACTCTTGCGGGGGCAACCAGAACTCCGAAATAAATTTCGTTTTCCGAAAAAAAAAAAAAATTGTTTTCACTCAAAGCATTTTATCGCGTTATCAATCTACTGCTCAATCGAAGGGAAAAAATCAGTTCTGGATACCTCTCACATAGTTCTGGATTTCTATGTAGTTTATATTGATAGTTCTGGTGATAGCACCGATTTTTTTCTTTCGGGCAGGGGGGTAACTTTACAAAATTTACTCGAGTGTACCGGTGCAAATATTTGTCTGATGAGGAAAAGTTGTAAAGACATTCAACAGAACTCTTGCGGGGGCAACCAGAACTCCGAAAAAAAAATTATTTTTCCGAAAAAAAAAAAAAATTGTTTTCACTCAAAGCATTTCATCGCGTTATCAATCTACTGCTCAATCGAAGGGAAAAAATCAGTTCTGGTTGCCTCTCACATAGTTCTGGATTTCCATGTAGTTTATATTGATAGTTCTGGCGTTAGTACCGATTTTTTTCTTTGGCGGCGAGGGGGGGGGGGGGGGGGCAACTTTACAACCTTTACTCGAGTGTACCGGTGTAAATATTTGTCTGATGAGGAAAAGTTGTAATGATACTTAACACAACTCTTGCGGAGGCAACCAGAACTCCGAAAAAAAATCCATTTTTCCGAGAAAAAAAATTTGGTTGGTAGCGCCATCAATCTACTGCTCAGTCGAAGGAAAAAAATCCGTTCTGGTTGCCTCTCATGTAGTTCTGGAGTTCTATGTATTTTTTATTGATAGCTCAGTTATGACTAACGGTTTTTTTTCGTTGGGGGGCAACATCTCAAAATTTACTCTAGTGTACCGTTGTAAATATTTGTCTGATGAGTAAAAGTTGTAAAGATATTCAACAGAACTCTTGCGGAGGCAACCAGAACTCCGAAAAAAAATCCATTTTTCCGAGAACAAAAAAAAATGGTTGCATCTAAAGCATTCCATCGCGCCATTAATCTACTGCTCAGTCGAAGGAAAAAAATCCGTTCTGGTTTCCTCTCACATAGTTCTAGAGTTCTATGTATTTTTTATTGATAGCTCTGTTGTGACTAACGGTTTTTTTTCGTTGTGGGGGCAACTTCACAAAATTTACTCGAGTGTACCGTTGTAAATATTTGTCTGACGAGGAAAAGTTGTTAAGATATTCAACAGAACTCTTGCGGGGGTAACAAGAACTCGGAAAAAAAATCATTTTTCCGGAAAAAAAAAATTTGGTTTCACTCAAAGCATTCCATTGCGTCATCAATCTACTGCCAATCGAAGGAAAAAAATCATTTCTGGTTACCTCTCACATAGTTCTGGATTTCTATCTAGTTTATATTGATAGTTCTGGTGTTAGTACCCATTTTTTTTTTGTTAGTGGAGTCAACTCCACAAAATTTACTCGAATGTAACGTTGTAAATATTTGTCTGATGAGGAAAAGTTGAGAATATATTGAACAGAACTCTTGCGGAGCCAACTAGAACTCCAAAAAAGCTCATTTTTCCAACAAAAAAAATCATTTGGATCTACTCAAACCATTTTATCGCGCCATCAATCTACTGCTCAATCGAAGGAAAAAAATCCGTTCTGGTTGCCTCTCACGTAGTTCTGGAGTTCTATGTATTTTTTATTAATAGCTCAGTTATGACTGACGGTTTTTTTTGTTCGTTGGGGGGCAACATCTCAAAATTTACTCTAGTGTACCGTTGTAAATATTTGTCTGGTGAGCAAAAGTTGGGAAGATATTCAACAGAACTCTTGCGGGGGCAACCAGAACTCCGAAATAAATTTCATTTTTCCGAAAAAAAAAAAATTGTTTTCACTCAAAGCATTTCATCGCGTTATCAATCTACTGCTCAATCGAAGGGAAAAAATCAGTTCTGGATACCTCTCACATAGTTCTGGATTTCTATGTAGTTTATATTGATAGTTCTGGTGATAGCACCGATTTTTTTCTTTCGGGCAGGGGGGTAACTTTACAAAATTTACTCGAGTGTACCGGTGTAAATATTTGTCTGATGAGGAAAAGTTGTAAAGACATTCAACAGAACTCTTGCGGGGGCAACCAGAACTCCGAAAAAAAAATCATTTTTCCGAAAAAAAAAAAAAATTGTTTTCACTCAAAGCATTTCATCGCGTTATCAATCTACTGCTCAATCGAAGGGAAAAAATCAGTTCTGGTTGCCTCTCACATAGCCTCTCACAAAAAGATTTTTTTCTTTGGCGGCGAGGGGGGGTGCAACTTTACATTTACTCGAGTGTACCGGTGTAAATATTTGTCTGATGAGGAAAAGTTGTAATGATACTTAACAGAACTCTTGCGGAGGCAACCAGAACTCCGAAAAAAATCCATTTTTTCTAGAAAAAAAATTTGGTTGGTAGCGCCATAAATCTACTGCT
The DNA here is from genome assembly GCA_964007375.1 of Ophion obscuratus. Classification (NCBI taxonomy): domain Eukaryota; kingdom Metazoa; phylum Arthropoda; class Insecta; order Hymenoptera; family Ichneumonidae; genus Ophion; species Ophion obscuratus. The sequence goes on from OZ023313.1 coordinate 9,241,121, forward strand.
CAGTCGAAGGAAAAAAAATCCGTTCTGGTTGCCTCTCACGTAGTTCTGGAGTTCTATGTATTTTTTATTGATAGCTCAGTTATGACTAACGGTTTTTTTCGTTGGGGGGCAACATCTCAAAATTTACTCTAGTGTACCGTTGTAAATATTTGTCTGATGAGTAAAAGTTGTAAAGATATTCAACAGAACTCTTGCGGGGGCAACCAGAACTCCGAAATAAAATTCATTTTTCCGAAAAAAAAAATTTGCTTTCACTCGAAGCATTTCATCTCGTCATCAATCTACCGCTCAATCAAAGGAAATAAAAATCAGTTCTGATTACCTCTCAGATAGTTCTGGATTTTTATGTAGTTTATAATGATAGTTCTGGTGATAGTACCGATTTTTTTCGTTAGGGCAGGGGGGTAACGTTACAAAATTTACTCGAGTGTACCGGTGTAAATATTTGTCTGATGAGGAACAGTTGTAATGATACTTAACTGAACTCGTGCGGAGGTAACCAGAACTCCGAAAAAAATCCATTTTTACGAGAAAAAAAATTGGTTTCATCTAAAGCATTCCATCGCGCCATCAATCTACTGCTCAGTCGAAGGAAAAAAATCCGTTCTGGTTGCCTCTCACGTAGTTCTGGAGTTCTATGTATTTTTTATTAATAGCTCAGTTATGACTGACGGTTTTTTTTGTTCGTTGGGGGGCAACATCTCAAAATTTACTCTAGTGTACCGTTGTAAATATTTGTCTGGTGAGTAAAAGTTGGGAAGATATTCAACAGAACTCTTGCGGGGGCAACCAGAACTCCGAAATAAATTTCATTTTTCCGAAAAAAAAAAAATTGTTTTCACTCAAAGCATTTCATCGCGTTATCAATCTACTGCTCAATCGAAGGGAAAAAATCAGTTCTGGATACCTCTCACATAGTTCTGGATTTCTATGTAGTTTATATTGATAGTTCTGATGATAGCACCGATTTTTTTCTTTCGGGCAGGGGGGTAACTTTACAAAATTTACTCGAGTGTACCGGTGTAAATATTTGTCTGATGAGGAAAAGTTGTAAAGACATTCAACAGAACTCTTGCGGGGGCAACCAGAACTCCGAAAAAAAAATCATTTTTCCGAGAACAAAAAAAAATGGTTGCATCTAAAGCATTTCATCGCGTTATCAATCTACTGCTCAATCGAAGGGAAAAAATCAGTTCTGGTTGCCTCTCACATAGTTCTGGATTTCCATGTAGTTTATATTGATAGTTCTGGCGTTAGTACCGATTTTTTTCTTTGGCGGCGAGGGGGGGCGGGGGGGGGGGCAACTTTACAACATTTACTCGAGTGTACCGGTGTAAATATTTGTCTGATGAGGAAAAGTTGTAATGATACTTAACACAACTCTTGCGGAGGCAACCAGAACTCCGAAAAAAAATCCATTTTTCCGAGAAAAAAAATTTGGTTGGTAGCGCCATCAATCTACTGCTCAGTCGAAGGAAAAAAATCCGTTCTGGTTGCCTCTCATGTAGTTCTGGAGTTCTATGTATTTTTTATTGATAGCTCAGTTATGACTAACGGTTTTTTTTCGTTGGGGGGCAACATCTCAAAATTTACTCTAGTGTACCGTTGTAAATATTTGTCTGATGAGTAAAAGTTGTAAAGATATTCAACAGAACTCTTGCGGAGGCAACCAGAACTCCGAAAAAAAATCCATTTTTCCGAGAACAAAAAAAAATGGTTGCATCTAAAGCATTCCATCGCGCCATTAATCTACTGCTCAGTCGAAGGAAAAAAATCCGTTCTGGTTTCCTCTCACATAGTTCTAGAGTTCTATGTATTTTTTATTGATAGCTCTGTTGTGACTAACGGTTTTTTTTCGTTGTGGGGGCAACTTCACAAAATTTACTCGAGTGTACCGTTGTAAATATTTGTCTGACGAGGAAAAGTTGTTAAGATATTCAACAGAACTCTTGCGGGGGTAACAAGAACTCGGAAAAAAAATCATTTTTCCGAAAAAAAAAAATTTGGTTTCACTCAAAGCATTCCATTGCGTCATCAATCTACTGCCAATCGAAGGAAAAAAATCATTTCTGGTTACCTCTCACATAGTTCTGGATTTCTATCTAGTTTATATTGATAGTTCTGGTGTTAGTACCCATTTTTTTTTTGTTAGTGGAGTCAACTCCACAAAATTTACTCGAATGTAACGTTGTAAATATTTGTCTGATGAGGAAAAGTTGAGAATATATTGAACAGAACTCTTGCGGAGCCAACTAGAACTCCAAAAAAGCTCATTTTTCCAACAAAAAAAATCATTTGGATCTACTCAAACCATTTTATCGCGCCATCAATCTACTGCTCAATCGAAGGAAAAAAATCCGTTCTGGTTGCCTCTCACGTAGTTCTGGAGTTCTATGTATTTTTTATTAATAGCTCAGTTATGACTGACGGTTTTTTTTGTTCGTTGGGGGGCAACATCTCAAAATTTACTCTAGTGTACCGTTGTAAATATTTGTCTGGTGAGCAAAAGTTGGGAAGATATTCAACAGAACTCTTGCGGGGGCAACCAGAACTCCGAAATAAATTTCATTTTTCCGAAAAAAAAAAAATTGTTTTCACTCAAAGCATTTCATCGCGTTATCAATCTACTGCTCAATCGAAGGGAAAAAATCAGTTCTGGATACCTCTCACATAGTTCTGGATTTCTATGTAGTTTATATTGATAGTTCTGGTGATAGCACCGATTTTTTTCTTTCGGGCAGGGGGGTAACTTTACAAAATTTACTCGAGTGTACCGGTGTAAATATTTGTCTGATGAGGAAAAGTTGTAAAGACATTCAACAGAACTCTTGCGGGGGCAACCAGAACTCCGAAAAAAAAATCATTTTTCCGAAAAAAAAAAAAAATTGTTTTCACTCAAAGCATTTCATCGCGTTATCAATCTACTGCTCAATCGAAGGGAAAAAATCAGTTCTGGTTGCCTCTCACATAGCCTCTCACAAAAAGATTTTTTTCTTTGGCGGCGAGGGGGGGTGCAACTTTACATTTACTCGAGTGTACCGGTGTAAATATTTGTCTGATGAGGAAAAGTTGTAATGATACTTAACAGAACTCTTGCGGAGGCAACCAGAACTCCGAAAAAAATCCATTTTTTCTAGAAAAAAAATTTGGTTGGTAGCGCCATAAATCTACTGCTCAGTCGAAGGAAAAAAATCCGTTCTGGTTGCCTCTCACGTAGTTCTGGAGTTCTATGTATTTTTTATTGATAGCTCAGTTATGACTAACGGTTTTTTTCGTTGGGGGGCAACATCTCAAAATTTACTCTAGTGTACCGTTGTAAATATTTGTCTGATGAGTAAAAGTTGTAAAGATATTCAACAGAACTCTTGCGGGGGCAACCAGAACTCCGAAATAAAATTCATTTTTCCGAAAAAAAAAATTTGCTTTCACTCGAAGCATTTCATCTCGTCATCAATCTACCGCTCAATCAAAGGAAATAAAAATCAGTTCTGATTACCTCTCAGATAGTTCTGGATTTTTATGTAGTTTATAATGATAGTTCTGGTGATAGTACCGATTTTTTTCGTTAGGGCAGGGGGGTAACGTTACAAAATTTACTCGAGTGTACCGGTGTAAATATTTGTCTGATGAGGAACAGTTGTAATGATACTTAACTGAACTCGTGCGGAGGTAACCAGAACTCCGAAAAAAATCCATTTTTACGAGAAAAAAAATTGGTTTCATCTAAAGCATTCCATCGCGCCATCAATCTACTGCTCAGTCGAAGGAAAAAAATCCGTTCTGGTTGCCTCTCACGTAGTTCTGGAGTTCTATGTATTTTTTATTAATAGCTCAGTTATGACTGACGGTTTTTTTTGTTCGTTGGGGGGCAACATCTCAAAATTTACTCTAGTGTACCGTTGTAAATATTTGTCTGGTGAGTAAAAGTTGGGAAGATATTCATCAGAACTCTTGCGGGGGCAACCAGAACTCCGAAATAAATTTCATTTTTCCGAAAAAAAAAAAATTGTTTTCACTCAAAGCATTTCATCGCGTTATCAATCTACTGCTCAATCGAAGGGAAAAAATCAGTTCTGGATACCTCTCACATAGTTCTGGATTTCTATGTAGTTTATATTGATAGTTCTGATGATAGCACCGATTTTTTTCTTTCGGGCAGGGGGGTAACTTTACAAAATTTACTCGAGTGTACCGGTGTAAATATTTGTCTGATGAGGAAAAGTTGTAAAGACATTCAACAGAACTCTTGCGGGGGCAACCAGAACTCCGAAAAAAAAATCATTTTTCCGAAAAAAAAAAAAAAAAAATGTTTTCACTCAAAGCATTTCATCGCGTTATCAATCTACTGCTCAATCGAAGGGAAAAAATCAGTTCTGGTTGCCTCTCACATAGCCTCTCACAAAAAGATTTTTTTCTTTGGCGGCGAGGGGGGGTGCAACTTTACATTTACTCGAGTGTACCGGTGTAAATATTTGTCTGATGAGGAAAAGTTGTAATGATACTTAACAGAACTCTTGCGGAGGCAACCAGAACTCCGAAAAAAATTCATTTTTTCTAGAAAAAAAATTTGGTTGGTAGCGCCATCAATCTACTGCTCAGTCGAAGGAAAAAAAATCCGTTCTGGTTGCCTCTCACGTAGTTCTGGAGTTCTATGTATTTTTTATTGATAGCTCAGTTATGACTAACGGTTTTTTTCGTTGGGGGGCAACATCTCAAAATTTACTCTAGTGTACCGTTGTAAATATTTGTCTGATGAGTAAAAGTTGTAAAGATATTCAACAGAACTCTTGCGGGGGCAACCAGAACTCCGAAATAAAATTCATTTTTCCGAAAAAAAAAAAATTGTTTTCACTCAAAGCATTTCATCGCGTTATCAATCTACTGCTCAATCGAAGGGAAAAAATCAGTTCTGGATACCTCTCACATAGTTCTGGATTTCTATGTAGTTTATATTGATAGTTCTGATGATAGCACCGATTTTTTTCTTTCGGGCAGGGGGGTAACTTTACAAAATTTACTCGAGTGTACCGGTGTAAATATTTGTCTGATGAGGAAAAGTTGTAAAGACATTCAACAGAACTCTTGCGGGGGCAACCAGAACTCCGAAAAAAAAATCATTTTTCCGAGAACAAAAAAAAATGGTTGCATCTAAAGCATTTCATCGCGTTATCAATCTACTGCTCAATCGAAGGGAAAAAATCAGTTCTGGTTGCCTCTCACATAGTTCTGGATTTCCATGTAGTTTATATTGATAGTTCTGGCGTTAGTACCGATTTTTTTCTTTGGCGGCGAGGGGGGGCGGGGGGGGGCAACTTTACAACATTTACTCGAGTGTACCGGTGTAAATATTTGTCTGATGAGGAAAAGTTGTAATGATACTTAACACAACTCTTGCGGAGGCAACCAGAACTCCGAAAAAAAATCCATTTTTCCGAGAAAAAAAATTTGGTTGGTAGCGCCATCAATCTACTGCTCAGTCGAAGGAAAAAAATCCGTTCTGGTTGCCTCTCATGTAGTTCTGGAGTTCTATGTATTTTTTATTGATAGCTCAGTTATGACTAACGGTTTTTTTTCGTTGGGGGGCAACATCTCAAAATTTACTCTAGTGTACCGTTGTAAATATTTGTCTGATGAGTAAAAGTTGTAAAGATATTCAACAGAACTCTTGCGGAGGCAACCAGAACTCCGAAAAAAAATCCATTTTTCCGAGAACAAAAAAAAATGGTTGCATCTAAAGCATTCCATCGCGCCATTAATCTACTGCTCAGTCGAAGGAAAAAAATCCGTTCTGGTTTCCTCTCACATAGTTCTAGAGTTCTATGTATTTTTTATTGATAGCTCTGTTGTGACTAACGGTTTTTTTTCGTTGTGGGGGCAACTTCACAAAATTTACTCGAGTGTACCGTTGTAAATATTTGTCTGATGAGGAAAAGTTGTTAAGATATTCAACAGAACTCTTGCGGGGGTAACAAGAACTCGGAAAAAAAATCATTTTTCCGAAAAAAAAAAATTTTGTTTCACTCAAAGCATTCCATTGCGTCATCAATCTACTGCCAATCGAAGGAAAAAAATCATTTCTGGTTACCTCTCACATAGTTCTGGATTTCTAACTAGTTTATATTGATAGTTCTGGTGTTAGTACCCATTTTTTTTTTTTGTTAGTGGAGTCAACTCCACAAAATTTACTCGAATGTAACGTTGTAAATATTTGTCTGATGAGGAAAAGTTGAGAATATATTTAACAGAATTCTTGCGGAGCCAACTAGAACTCCAAAAAAGCTCATTTTTCCAACAAAAAAAACATTTGGATCTACTCAAACCATTTTATCGCGCCATCAATCTACTGCTCAATCGAAGGAAAAAAATCCGTTCTGGTTGCCTCTCACGTAGTTCTGGAGTTCTATGTATTTTTTATTAATAGCTCAGTTATGACTGACGGTTTTTTTTGTTCGTTGGGGGGCAACATCTCAAAATTTACTCTAGTGTACCGTTGTAAATATTTGTCTGGTGAGTAAAAGTTGGAAAGATATTCAACAGAACTCTTGCGGGGGCAACCAGAACTCCGAAATAAATTTCATTTTTCCGAAAAAAAAAAAAATTGTTTTCACTCAAAGCATTTCATCGCGTTATCAATCTACTGCTCAATCGAAGCGAAAAAATCAGTTCTGGATACCTCTCACATAGTTCTGGATTTCTATGTAGTTTATATTGATAGTTCTGGTGATAGCACCGATTTTTTTCTTTCGGGCAGGGGGGTAACTTTACAAAATTTACTCGAGTGTACCGGTGTAAATATTTGTCTGATGAGGAAAAGTTGTAAAGACATTCAACAGAACTCTTGCGGGGGCAACCAGAACTCCGAAAAAAAAATCATTTTTCCGAAAAAAAAAAAAAAAATTGTTTTCACTCAAAGCATTTCATCGCGTTATCAATCTACTGCTCAATCGAAGGGAAAAAATCAGTTCTGGATACCTCTCACATAGTTCTGGATTTCTATGTAGTTTATATTGATAGTTCTGATGATAGCACCGATTTTTTTCTTTCGGGCAGGGGGGTAACTTTACAAAATTTACTCGAGTGTACCGGTGTAAATATTTGTCTGATGAGGAAAAGTTGTAAAGACATTCAACAGAACTCTTGCGGGGGCAACCAGAACTCCGAAAAAAAAATCATTTTTCCGAGAACAAAAAAAAATGGTTGCATCTAAAGCATTCCATCGCGCCATTAATCTACTGCTCAGTCGAAGGAAAAAAATCCGTTCTGGTTTCCTCTCACATAGTTCTAGAGTTCTATGTATTTTTTATTGATAGCTCTGTTGTGACTAACGGTTTTTTTTCGTTGTGGGGGCAACTTCACAAAATTTACTCGAGTGTACCGTTGTAAATATTTGTCTGATGAGGAAAAGTTGTTAAGATATTCAACAGAACTCTTGCGGGGGTAACAAGAACTCGGAAAAAAAATCATTTTTCCGAAAAAAAAAAATTTTGTTTCACTCAAAGCATTCCATTGCGTCATCAATCTACTGCCAATCGAAGGAAAAAAATCATTTCTGGTTACCTCTCACATAGTTCTGGATTTCTATCTAGTTTATATTGATAGTTCTGGTGTTAGTACCCATTTTTTTTTGTTAGTGGAGTCAACTCCACAAAATGTACTCGAATGTAACGTTGTAAATATTTGTCTGATGAGGAAAAGTTGAGAATATATTTAACAGAACTCTTGCGGAGCCAACTAGAACTCCAAAAAAGCTCATTTTTCCAACAAAAAAAAACATTTGGATCTACTCAAACCATTTTATCGCGCCATCAATTTACTGCTCAATCGAAGGAAAAAAATCCGTTCTGGTTGCCTCTCACGTAGTTCTGGAGTTCTATGTATTTTTTATTAATAGCTCAGTTATGACTGACGGTTTTTTTTATTCGTTGGGGGGCAACATCTCAAAATTTACTCTAGTGTACCGTTGTAAATATTTGTCTGGTGAGTAAAAGTTGGAAAGATATTCAACAGAAGTCTTGCGGGGGCAACCAGAACTCCGAAATAAATTTCATTTTTCCGAAAAAAAAAAAAATTGTTTTCACTCAAAGCATTTCATCGCGTTATCAATCTACTGCTCAATCGAAGGGAAAAAATCAGTTCTGGATACCTCTCACATAGTTCTGGATTTCTATGTAGTTTATATTGATAGTTCTGGTGATAGCACCGATTTTTTTCTTTCGGGCAGGGGGGTAACTTTACAAAATTTACTCGAGTGTACCGGTGTAAATATTTGTCTGATGAGGAAAAGTTGTAAAGACATTCAACAGAACTCTTGCGGGGGCAACCAGAACTCCGAAAAAAAAATCATTTTTCCGAAAAAAAAAAAAAAAAATTGTTTTCACTCAAAGCATTTCATCGCGTTATCAATCTACTGCTCAATCGAAGGGAAAAAATCAGTTCTGGTTGCCTCTCACATAGTTCTGGATTTCCATGTAGTTTATATTGATAGTTCTGGCGTTAGTACCGATTTTTTTCTTTGGCGGCGAGGGGGGGTGCAACTTTACATTTACTCGAGTGTACCGGTGTAAATATTTGTCTGATGAGGAAAAGTTGTAATGATACTTAACAGAACTCTTGCGGAGGCAACCAGAACTCCGAAAAAAATCCATTTTTTCTAGAAAAAAAATTTGGTTGGTAGCGCCATCAATCTACTGCTCAGTCGAAGGAAAAAAAATCCGTTCTGGTTGCCTCTCACGTAGTTCTGGAGTTCTATGTATTTTTTATTGATAGCTCAGTTATGACTAACGGTTTTTTTCGTTGGGGGGCAACATCTCAAAATTTACTCTAGTGTACCGTTGTAAATATTTGTCTGATGAGTAAAAGTTGTAAAGATATTCAACAGAACTCTTGCGGGGGCAACCAGAACTCCGAAATAAAATTCATTTTTCCGAAAAAAAAATTTGCTTTCACTCGAAGCATTTCATCTCGTCATCAATCTACCGCTCAATCAAAGGGAAAAAATCAGTTCTGGATACCTCTCACATAGTTCTGGATTTCTATGTAGTTTATATTGATAGTTCTGATGATAGCACCGATTTTTTTCTTTCGGGCAGGGGGGTAACTTTACAAAATTTACTCGAGTGTACCGGTGTAAATATTTGTCTGATGAGGAAAAGTTGTAAAGACATTCAACAGAACTCTTGCGGGGGCAACCAGAACTCCGAAAAAAAATCATTTTTCCGAAAAAAAAAAAAAAAATTGTTTTCACTCAAAGCATTTCATCGCGTTATCAATCTACTGCTCAATCGAAGGGAAAAAATCAGTTCTGGTTGCCTCTCACATAGTTCTGGATTTCCATGTAGTTTATATTGATAGTTCTGGCGTTAGTACCGATTTTTTTCTTTGGCGGGGAGGGGGGGGGGCAACTTTACAACATTTACTCGAGTGTACCGGTGTAAATATTTGTCTGATGAGGAAAAGTTGTAATGATACTTAACACAACTCTTGCGGAGGCAACCAGAACTCCGAAAAAAAATCCATTTTTCCGAGAAAAAAAATTTGGTTGGTAGCGCCATCAATCTACTGCTCAGTCGAAGGAAAAAAATCCGTTCTGGTTGCCTCTCATGTAGTTCTGGAGTTCTATGTATTTTTTATTGATAGCTCAGTTATGACTAACGGTTTTTTTTCGTTGGGGGGCAACATCTCAAAATTTACTCTAGTGTATCGTTGTAAATATTTGTCTGATGAGTAAAAGTTGTAAAGATATTCAACAGAACTCTTGCGGAGGCAACCAGAACTCCGAAAAAAAATCCATTTTTCCGAGAACAAAAAAAAATGGTTGCATCTAAAGCATTCCATCGCGCCATTAATCTACTGCTCAGTCGAAGGAAAAAAATCCGTTCTGGTTTCCTCTCACATAGTTCTAGAGTTCTATGTATTTTTTATTGATAGCTCTGTTGTGACTAACGGTTTTTTTTCGTTGTGGGGGCAACTTCACAAAATTTACTCGAGTGTACCGTTGTAAATATTTGTCTGATGAGGAAAAGTTGTTAAGATATTCAACAGAACTCTTGCGGGGGTAACAAGAACTCGGAAAAAAAAATCATTTTTCCGAAAAAAAAAAATTTGGTTTCACTCAAAGCATTCCATTGCGTCATCAATCTACTGCCAATCGAAGGAAAAAAATCATTTCTGGTTACCTCTCACATAGTTCTGGATTTCTATCTAGTTTATATTGATATTTCTGGTGTTAGTACCCATTTTTTTTTTGTTAGTGGAGTCAACTCCACAAAATTTACTCGAATGTAACGTTGTAAATATTTGTCTGATGAGGAAAAGTTGAGAATATATTTAACAGAACTCTTGCGGAGCCAACTAGAACTCCAAAAAAGCTCATTTTTCCAACAAAAAAAAACATTTGGATCTACTCAAACCATTTTATCGCGCCATCAATCTACTGCTCAATCGAAGGAAAAAAATCAGTTCTGGTTACCTCTCACATAGTTCTGGATTTCCATGTAGTTTATATTGATAGTTCTGGCGTTAGTACCGATTTTTTTCTTTGGGGGCGGGGGGGGGGGCAACTTTACAACATTTACTCGAGTGTACCGGTGTAAATATTTGTCTGATGAGGAACAGTTGTAATGATACTTAACAGAACTCTTGCGGAGGCAACCAGAACTCCGAAAAAAAAATCCATTTTTACGAGAAAAAAAATTTGGTTTTATTTAAAGCATTCCATCGCGCCATCAATCTACTGCTCAGTCAAAGGAAAAAAATCTGTTCTGGTTACCTCTCACGTAGTTCTGGATTTCTATGTATTTTTTTATTGATAGCTCAGTTATGACTAACGACTTTTCTCGTTCGGGGGCAACTTCTCAAAATTTACTCTATTGTACCGTTGTAAATATTTGTCTGATGAGGAAAAGTTGTAAAGATATTCAACAGAACTCTTGCGGGGGCAACCAGAACTCCGAAGTAAAATTCATTTTTCCGAAAAAAAAAATTTGTTTTCACTCAAAGCATTTCATCGCGTCATCAATCTACTGCTCAGTCGAAGGAAAAAAATCAGTTCTGGTTACCTCTCACACAGTTCTGGATTTCTATGTAGTTTATATTGATAGTTCTGGTGATAGTGCCGATTTTTTTTGTTAGGGGCGGTGGGGGCAACTTTACAAAATTTACTCGAGTGTACCTGTGTTAATATTTGTCTGATGAGGAAAAGTTGTAAAGATACTTAACAGGTATTTGTCTGACTTAACAATATTTGTCTGATGAGGAAAAGTTGAGAATATAATCTTGTCATATATAATCTTGAATATAATCTCGTCAATTTCAATAAATTGAAAATAATAATAATAATATAATTATAGCTACCCGCCAATACAAGTATTGGTGGGTCGTTTGGGTCTTGCAGGGGTGGTTTTCGGAGAAATTCTTGTTTTAGCGGTTTGCCTCATGGATATTCGTAGAGCACATAAAAAGCACATAAATGTGCACTGCTTTGATTTTGCGATTTCGAAAAAATAGCCAATACGAGTATTGGCGGGTAGCTTAGGTCTTGTAGAGGTGGTGTTGGGATACATTTTCTTTTCATCGGTTTGGCTCTTGGATATTCCTAGAGCACATAAAAAGCATATAAATGTGGACTACTTTGATTTAGCGATATCGAAAAGATAGCCAATACGCGTATTGGAGATGTGGTTTTGGGAGAAATGTTCGTTTTAGCGGTTTGGCTCTTGGATTTTCATAGAGTACATAAAAAGCACATAAATGTGGACTACTTTGATTTTGCGATATCGAAAAAATAGCCATTACTCGTATTGGCGGGTCGTTTGGGTCTTGTAGAAGTGGTTTTGCGAGAAATTCTTATTTTAGCGCTTTGCCTCATGGATATTCGTAGAGCACATAAAAAGCACATAAATGTGGACTGCTTTGATTTTGCTATATCGAAAAAATAACCAATATTCGTGGCGGGTAGCTTGGGTCTTGTAGGGGTGGTTATGGGAGAAATTTGCGTTTTAGCGGTTTGGCTCTTGGATATTCGTAGAGCACATAAAAAGCACATAAACGTGGACTACTTTAATTCAGCAATATCGCAAAAAAATAGCGAATACTCATATTGGCTGGTAGTTTGCGTCTTGTAGAGGTGGTTTTGGGAGAAATTCTTGTTTTAGCGATTTGGCTCGTGGATATTCGTAGAGCACATAAAAAGCACATAAATGTGGATTGCTTTGATTTTGCGATATCGAAAAAATAAGCAATATTCGTATTGGCGGGTAACTTGGGTCTTGTAGGGGTGGTTTTGTGAGAAATTTGCGTTTTAGCGATTTGGCTCTTGGATATTCGTAGAGCACATAAAAAGCCCATAAATATCACGGAGTTTCATTCTTAGATATAGCAAAGATCATTAAGTGCTCTGCTAGCTTGATGGTAAGCCAACAGAGCACTTTTGTTTTCTAATTTTCCGCTAAACGACAAGAGCACAAAAATGTTAAATGGAGCACAAAATTAGCACATAAAAAGCACAAAATTTTGATCCCAATTAAATCCACTTTGGGGACTTTGCTCTGCTAGCTTTATGGAGGTGGTTTATTGACACCGCGATTTGAATATGGCTAACGAACCTAGAAGCGAAAAGTATTTATACACTATTTTTTAAGCTTCCATCCGTACCTGGTCCTTCCCCCTTAAGGTAGTGCGAGCGCGCAATCTTGTTTTCTATGGATTTTGTTCAAATGTTAACGAGACATTGTTCGTATCATTATGCATGTTTGAGTGAAATTTCAGAACACTCGACTATTTAGATTGGGTGATAATGGTTTTTAAAATCGCAACTTTGAACACTGCAGGGTCTGCATTGAAATTTAGACAGAATAATTTTCTGTAAAAAATATTTGTCACCTATAATAAGAAGACATATGGCACCACCGCAGAACAGTATTGTTCAATATTTCGAGAAAAAAAATAATTACCGTGTTCCTAAAGTTAAATATATCATAAAAAAATATTTACATTATAAATATTAATATTTCATATTTCTTATGTTATCTTTATTAACAAATAAAAGTGTTGCTTCGTTCATAACTGATTAAAAACTTTGTTCGATTAAAAATTACTTCCAAATAAAAATTTGTGTTGCAGTATTATTTTAAATATGCCGCGCAAACTCACGTCATTGGATACGTGGAACGATGCGATGTTTCCATGTCTTCTTATTATAGGGGACAAATTTTTTTACGGCAAATTATTCTGTCTAAATTTCAATGTCGACCCTGCAGTGCTAAAAGTTGCTATTTTAAAACCCAAAATCTCCCGATCTAAGTAGTCGTTTGTTCTGAAATTTCACTCGTTCTGAAATTTCACTCAAACATGTATAATGATATGAACAATGTCTGGTTAAAATTTGAACAAAGTTTACAGAAATCAAGATTGCTCGCTCGTACTACTTTAATACATTTCCAATCGTATTCAACTTTATATTCCCACCTTGCGGCGGCAACCGACTTCCCCGTCTGTATCGCATTCACCATGACATTTCTGCCATGGGTATAGGGAAATTGCGGAAAACTTATACCAATACAGCCGGTCCCAGGTTCGCTTCCCAGTTTCAGAGCTAGCCGCGTTTCGTCGAGAAATAAATCACAGGCGAGAAGTATATATTAACATGCTATTTGGATGGCATGTTTGACTATCTATTATCCCTGAAATAATTATTAACTATTGTAAACGGCTTGCCAATATACACTGAAACAAAACATTAAAGGAGCAAGATAAGTTGACCATTTTTTTCGTGTTTTTCGAAAGGCTGTAACTTCGTCAAAAATAGTCGTACAAAAAAAAGGATTTTGAAGCTTGAAGTTTCTAGTTTTCACTTCTGACAATGATTTTTTTGAGACTCACTTATTGCGCGATCGGAAGAAATATCACGACAAAAAAAATTTTGCAAATTTTTACGTGTTTCAAAGCTCTGCACGAGTTTCGGAGATTTTTCGGACTTAACCAATATCAAGGTCATTGAGCCCATTCAATTCACTCCAATTTGCTTTTTTTAATCTCCGTACGACCATTTTTCGCTGAGATATCGGCCTTTGAATGAAAAAACGTCCTTTCGTCTTCAGTCATCGATATTTCAGGAACTAATGGTCGTACGGGAATTCGACCGGCAGTTTTGGAAACGTGAATACATACTCTACAAGCTCTCATTATTATTGTAGTGAAAAAAATGTATTTTTGCCATCAGATTTTAAAAAGTACAAATTTTAATCAATATGATTTTTAGGGTTTTTTTTTCCAATATTTAATGCGTACTCAATACCCAATTGTGCGAAATGTAATGAAAAGTTTTTTTTTCCTCTTAATAATCATGAAATGATGTCTGTGAAGGAGGAAACTTGCTCCTTTAATTTTTTTTTTAATTTTGGTCAATCGGGCAAGAAAGACCGATGAACGGATCAATTTGGAATTTTGCATGGCTCTTGGGGACGAATTGAGCTGAATGACCGTCCATAAACATTAGTGTTTATCGCAATATTTGCAAAGTATCAGTGGATTTTTATAAAAACCAAGAAAACATCTCAAAGACCTTGATATTGGTTAAGTCCGAAAAAAATCTCCGAAACCCGTGCAGAACTTTCAAAAACGGAAAAATTAGCAAAATTTTTTTTATCGTGATATTTCTTCCGACCGCGCAATCAGTGATTCTAAAAAAAAATCATTGTCAGAACTGAAAACTAGAAACCTCAAGTTTCGAAATCCTTTTTTTTTTGACGAAGTTACCATTTTTGACGACGAAGTTACCGCTGAAGTTATAGCCTTTCGACAAACACAAAAAAAATGGTCAACTTTACTTGCTCCTTTAATTTTTTCTGTCAATGTAGATATGGTTAATTTAGTGCTATCGCGGAATCGGCACACAAAAGCTCATGTTCTACACTTTACGTTAGGCTTTGTTCAGCCAAACTTCTACTATTCTATTCAAGCTTGTTCAATTCTTATGGTTAATATTCACGTTTGCCGAGCATAATTTGTTAGAAGATCTTATGAAAAGTGATTATTTAAAAAGAAATCGTGGTAATGTATACTTATCGCGAAGACGTAAATCTTTTGCAGTTGGAGCAACCACGGTTTAGTAGTTTTAAGAACTATGTGTGTCTGACAAACTGTTACAGAGTATGTTTATTGTATTGCAAACGTAGGATGTCAGTTCAACACTTCCTCTCGTAGTTCGCCTTTTGTTCTTGTAAGACACATGCATGACTGTGCCCGTTACTATGCTCATATATACAGCATTACTATGCTCATAGTAGGTCATTACTATACTCATAGCAGGTCGTATAATATAATATGGTACAAATCACTATTATATGGTACAAAACTATTGCGCTACGCCAAAAATTCATCTAAGCAGTTACTTGTATTATAAACAAAAAAGATTGGTGCAAAAATTCACCTACATCGGAAGTAACAGCTATTTGGACATACAGCCGGAATTAGTATTGTCTGTTATGCCATATCTGCTATCAAGATGCCACAAGCACTGGATAGTGTGGTGGCAGCGTGCGTAGCATAGGCAGCAGATATGGGAGGTAGGTTGGAGGTTTTACGCTACGTAGTTTATTTTATATTCCATTTATGAAATATTTTATGCTTTTAGTAGACGGGCATTGATGGCTTTAATCAACACTGGAAAAATACGTCAAATACGCATATAGCAGGTCGTATGTTACAATATGGTACTATAAACTATAAACATCGTCGCAAATAATAGGCATTTTTAATCAATGTATATATATATATTTTAGACTCGTTCACTATTAGGATCTTAGGGTAGTAACATTTTTTATAGTGTCAAGGAATATCCATTTTATGAAAGCCTACTATAGTATAAAGCATTGATCAATAAACGTATGCTTGTAAGATCGGTGGATTTGGTTAACATATGTGGATTATTTATGCAACTGCTAAAATATCAATAAGGAGTACCTCATGTAGAAAAAGTCCTGTCCCTGATCTGCCTTCCCTAAATAATATCAGGCCACGGTCAAGCCGCCGAGCGCGATTCAAGTTCGTCACGTAACGGGTCTTAGGCCAGGCCCTGATCTGCCGTTCGCTTTTCCGGGAACTGATTAGGAACTGGACAGGACAACGATCAATTAATGGAAAGGCTTTTGGCGATCTACCCGAATAAAATAGACAGTATTAGGTGGTACACTGATATTATCCCTTTGCACTCGAGCGGTGACTCTCGCTCATCATTTACTATACGAGCGAAAAAGGCCTCGAGTGTCAAGGGTTATTTCGCAAATGTCGCAAAAGAATAAGCGTAAGTGCACTCTGTAAGCAGCGCACTTCTGTACGTGCTACAACGCACAGGACGAATTTTTATCCTCGTACGATGGTGCCTTGCTTACGCGAAGCGCTTCGGTTGTAGTCACCTGGCGGATTGTTGGGCAATTATTGGGAGTACAAATCAGTCTCCTCCGTTTGACAAAAGATAGCCCCACCAGGAGGTTATGGTTAAAATTACCAAATGTAAAACGTCATTACATTTCAAGTAATCAGCTACCGCTAAAAAATGACTTTTTAGCGGTTTTGGAATCCTTAAGGAGGTAAAATCGGGAGTGTATTCAATTTAGTATTTTTACAACTCATCGTTTGTTGGTTATCTACTTGCTAAGGTAGTATATGAATGTATACATACGCTTGCTCGCATTTCCTGATGGGCAAAGAGACAGAAAAACGTACACAGATCACTATCCGAGCGAAAAAGGCCTAGAGTGCAAAGGGTTATTTCGCAAGTATCGCAAAATCATAAGCGCAAGTGCACGCTGTAAGCATAGCACTTTTGTACGTGGTACAACCTACAGGACGAACTTTTATCCTCGTACGATGGTATCTTGGTTACGCGAAGCGCTTCGCTTGTAGCCATGTGGCGTATTGTTGGCGAAATACATTCAGGTAATTTCTTCCCGGTCAGAACATTGATTTTTTCCAACATGGCGACAAGGCGTTCAAAAATCACCAATGACTTTCTTTACTTTGTTGCCTCATAAAATAATTTGGCTATTCTTTATGCTCAAATCATTAGTTATCGTAATCCCGGTATTTATGATAAGATTATGACGATTAATAGAATTACAACAGATGTATTAGTTTCATCCCAACCAATTATAAATATCTTTGATGAGAAGAAACGCGAAGTAGCCTTTCTTTAGTTCTTTAAGGCAGGCTCCACTTTTCGGAAACATGTAAATGTTCTGGCCGGGTATACATTACGTGAAGATGTATTTGCTCGCAATGTATCCCAGGCAGAAGATTTTGATTTCCGACCATAGAGGGTAAGCCGTAAAAAAAACGATTTTGCGATCTTTCCGGTTTGTTCCATGGGAGGGCCCGGTCAAGAAAATCAGACAACACAAGTCTGGCCAAGGCGCGACACAAAGTGGGCAGGCCGTGTCACATTTCTGCACGGGAACGTATCCCAGCCAGAAGATTGTAATTTCCAAGCATAGAGGTTAAGCCATAAAAAACGATTTAGCAATCTTCCAGGTTTGTTCCATGGAAGGGTCCGGTCAGGTAAATCAAACAAGGCAAGTCTGGTCAGGGCCCGACACAAAGTAGGGAATGCCCGGTAACATTTCCGCACGGGGTATCATACTTTTGGCAGTAACTATACATGGCTGAAATATTTTTATTCCCTCGGGAAAATATAAAAAATAGTCAGAGTATGGTTGAAAACACCATATCTTTCAGGGTAGATAGCCATTAAAGTAAAGAAATGAAAAACATAAAATGAATTTTTTACTGCCTTCCAACGTTGAAAACTTCAACACCATGATATATTGATGGGATCAACAGTCAGAAGAGGCCCTTTCTCATACAACCAAGTAACGAAAGCAATGAACCACATACACGTTGCACAAATATTGAAACGGGACTGCCTCTAAACGTAAATTTGTACGTACGGAATACGCAATGCACCAACACACACGCACATATCTCTATGTCCACACTTTGCTCTCTCTCTCTCTCCTCTAAAGTGTCCTCTCTCCGCTCCGTGGCGCGTATTTGCCCTCAGTATCGTGTATCGCTACATGAAATTTACTAAACGTGAACGAGAAACCGTGTCGTCCTCTTTTTCGAATACGTGAACATTTGAACAGCAAAGTACACAGAAACACGAATACGCAAATATATGCGTCTATGCGAACGTATCGTCGCTACGCGAGAATGGGCCATATTGCATTACAATTGGAGTGGTGCAATTGGAAATTTGCACGAAATCCAGCTGTTTCGAGAAGCAATGTTTAATTTGTACGGGAAACAAGACACTTTCAATCGCTTGCAAGTTGCTAGGAGAAAAAAAACTAAACACACTTTGCTTCTATGGCTACTGGCCCGCAGAAGCCAGTTTACTTTGTCTTGATATTCTTTCCTGCCGAGTCCCGAGGATTCCTTGAGGCAGACGCGTAGGGACGAAGTTAACGGACTCGGGAGAAACTCCGGTGGATTAGATCGCGGGGAAAAACTTAAACTTGGATGAAATTGCGATTCTCAATGGGATGCCCGCGAGCTTGACGGTATCCGCTCTTCTCGTGATGGGAAGAAGAGCAAAAGGGGGGGGGGGGCGAAACAGGGAGGAAGCACTTTTGAGCTTTCGACCGGGCAAACTTTGCTACAGGAAATTATCGTAATTTTTTGGGTCTCCACGCTTTCCAGTCGCGTCTTCATTCTTCTTTCTCTACTCGTGGCGAAAGAACGCAGAAGAGTTTGAGAGATTTCTCTCGAGCTCGATAGCTACAGGAAACTTGGTAGTTTCGTTCCTCCTGATCTCGAAAGCTTTGAAAAACTTGTCCCTCTCTCCCTCTCTCCTCATCGTCCTTTCACATCTTTGTCACCGGCCACTTCAGAGGACTTTCATCCTGTCGACGGGAGGATCTTGTTCTTCACTTGCTCGGCACTCTTCCATCTTACTTTTGCCTCACTTTTCTATCTTCTTTGTCATTGAGCGTTCGAGCCAGGCATCTCGTAACTTTATTCTTGTCATTCACGGCTCGCGTGTACCTCGAGCACTCGCCCCTTTCAAATTATTAACTTGACGCGCTGAGCCTTTTAGCCGCCTTCGGCGCCATACTCTTGAAGTTTGCATCGTTGGAATGCAATTCAATTTTGCGTTTTTTTTTTTGTACTACCGGAAAAGTGATTTTTTGTTTTTGCAAATTTACTGTGTAAAGATTTGGATAAGTTCTGAAAAAAAAAACGTTTGAGTGACACTGGTGACCTGAGAAAGCAAACAATTCGTGGGTTATTATAACTAGGTTATTATATAAGTTATTGTTATACAAGGCCGTCATACTGGACCATCCTATTTTTATCAGCGAAGGCGCTGACGCGCAGCGATGGTCACCTCCACTTTTCTAAATGGAATGGTACATTTTTTTCAACCTTCTTGTGGAGCACTTCAAGCCGCATAAAAAACATTAGGGGGTCAAAGCCGTTCAAGGTCATTCAAGGCCACCCATTATAATGAAATACAAATTTAAATATTTAGATTTGTATTTCATTTAATAGGTGACCTTGAATGACCTTGAACTACTTTGATCCCCTTATGTTATTGGGAGTACAACTTTGCAGTGCGCGTTTTTTTTTCAAAATTTTAAGGCTTTATTATAAAAAAGTGGCTACGTATTTTTTAATCAAAGTACTGCCCGTCGCTAGCTACGACCTCGGCCCATCTTTCAGGTAGCATTCGAATTCCGCGTCGATAAAAGTCTTGGTCCTTGGTGGCAATCCAGGAATCGACCCAATTTTTGACTTCTTCGTAAGTACCGAAGTGCTGGTCAGCCAAATCGTGTGCCATTGACCGGAACAAGTGATAGTCGGAAGGGGCAATGTCTGGAGAGTACGGCGGGTGGGATAAAACCTCCTATTTCAGCGTTTCCAAGTACTTTTTCACGACATTTGCAACATGGGGTTGGGCATTGTCATGCTGCAGTATCACCTTGTCATGTCTTTCGTTGAATTGTGGCCGTTTCTCTTTGAGTGCCTTACTCAAGCGCATCAACTGACGTCGGTAGAGTTCCCCTGTGATGGTTTCGGATGATTTGAGCAGCTCATAGTACACAACGCCCAGCTGGTCCCACCAGATACACAGCATCACTTTGGATCCGTGAATATTCGGTTTGGGCGTCGATGACGGAATATGACCAGGTAGTCCCCATGATTTTTGGCGTTTATGATTATCGTAGTAAACCCACTTTTCATCTCCAGTCACAATCCGGTGCAAAAATCCCTTCCTTTGTTGTCTTTCGAGCAGTTCCCGCAAATGCTGAGAATTCGGCTCGTAGGTTGCCATGTTTGAGTGCCAATAACTTTATAATGCATACACGTATCCGTTAGCTTTTTTAAATTGTTTACATTGGCAGAGCCTCTAGTTTAAAATGCCACTTTTTTATTGAGCTAGGGCCACTACTTCGGCCGCAGTGGCTCTCTAAGTATAACGGTCACTGCAAAGTTGTACTCCTAATATTTATGCGGCTTGAGGTGATCCACAAGATGGTTGAAAAAGTGTACCATTCCGTTAAAAAAAGTGGAGGTGACCTTCACTGTGCGTCAGCGCCTCCACCGATAAAAAAAATAGGGTGGTCCAGTATGACGGCCTTCTCGAACACTAAAACTTTTGTCTGAAACATTTTTGGATATGATGAATAGTTTGAGTGCTATTGCTCTTTAACACTTTATGTGCCTTACCCTGTATAAGTTATATAAACTGATGATTGAAAAATAATGAATTTACGTTGCAACTTTCAACGTCGTAGAATGTAGAATTATCTTTCGCTCTGTGAAGGGGCGAATAGAAAGCAGTGTGTCTCATCGTTTGTTGAAAATATAGTATAATATTTTTTCGATAAGTATACATTCACGATGATAAAGATAAATACAATAACGAAAATGCGTATTGTTTATTGCAAAAATGCGTGTTTGCACGCGTACGTGCGAGGATTTTCGCAATCAGCGATGAATTTCTCATTGGACAAGGCCTTTGGGCATTCTAAAAAACGAAATTTTTTAACTTACCGATCATCCGGTTCCGCGAAAACGTCAAATTCGCTGTTTCTCAATCGGCCATATCGCAGCCGCTAATTGTCCATTTAGAATTCACGAGCTCTTTTCCGAAAAGAATTTTGACGGACTAAAGAGAAATGCCGTTCGACCCGTCTCGAAATGTTGATTCTATCTGTCCGAAAAGTCCGACCAAAAATCGACATACCAAGGGACAAGAGCAAGTGAGAAAAAGGCTCGGAAAAATTACGATATCCGGCAGGCCGACTTTGAGGCGATCCATAGGATCGGCGAGTGTTCCCAGCCGGATGGATCAACATCCATTCGTAAGCTAGATCGATGCGGCGGAAAATACGCCCAGGTAGTAGTCCTTAGGTCGACAGGACGACTCTGGACAAGACGAAATGCGAACAGATGCTTTTTCGAAGATCCGGATAGCCGGTGTTGCGAATTGGCGAAACTTTGATCGATCATATCTCGGCGGCTAATCAACCTATTGGGATTGACAACCTTTACGTGAAAAACGAATTTTGACAGACTTATACTGCGTTCGATGAGAGAACGACGCGCTTTCGAACCTAAATTCATCCGGTACGGTCAGACATCGCCCAATGCGCCGCCCTCTTTACCCTCTCCACGTTGCCACGTTGGTGCAGGATCCAATGCGGTACTGAGCAGCAAGCCCCACGACCCCCACCTGACCCACAGCTGTGTCGTTCTCTCGTTGAACGCGGTGTAGATACTTGTGAAAACGGCAAAATCAATTTCTTATTCCTGTAGGGGGTAAACACGATCTGCCAAAAGAAGAGTCTACCAGATTCAATCTTTGGGTTTCACTAATTGGATACTCGATATGTATGGTGTCCAAAAGTACGGCCAAAATTACAATACGACAAATTGGGCTATTCGAATTATTTTCACGACAAAAAAAACCATCAGAAAAAACAAAAGGGCGGGTATTATGGTTTTTCCGAAAACGACGCTTTTTTGGAAAATTATATGAAAACATAAATGCTCAGGGGGATCGGGATTTTCGCAATCAGCGATCAATTTTACATCGTATAGGCCTTAGACTCCTCCATTTGTAGTTCTTTTTCTCTCTATCGTCCGCTTTTTACGCTCTTCCCTTTTAACTCACACAAACTCGCGCGTTCTATCAGTGTTATCGATTTTCACCATCTAAAAACGGTAATCCCACAAGCGAAGAGTATTGCAAACGCCGGCAACAAGTGGAAAGCAGAAGTTGGAGCCCTCGGACGTTTGCCAGACGACCATGTGGTAGCGTGAGTGAGAGAGAGAGAGAGAGAGAGAGAGAGAGAGAGAGAGAGAGAGAGAGAAACGAGGCTGATATTTCCTCGAGTGTGCTTGCGAGATGAGGCACGGAGGGCTGAGAGGACACGTACAGAGGAAGGCAGAGTTAACGCCTGCCAATTTATCCTCTCGCACTCGGCGTGCTCCCGCCAACCTCGACACCACTCTCGCGTCCACTAATTTACGAGCAACTCTCCTCCGCGCTTCACTCCGGCTGCGAGTGAGAAAAAGGAAACTGAGATGGAGAGAGAAAGAGAGAGGCGAGTGTCGGACAGCGGAACGAATCAATTTATCGTCGTCACGCGTATTCACAGCCTCCGTGAATTTAAACCAGTGTATTTCAACGTTTTATTATACCCTAGAAAATGTTACTGGAAAAATTATATTTGCATTATCGTTGACGTATAAAATTAAATCCATTCCCAGACGAAACGCAAACGGAATTTTATCCTCGTGCTGGCAAGGGTCAATCGAGAGAGAGAGAGAGAGAGAGAGAGAGAGAGAGAGAGAGAGAGAGAGAGAGAGAAAGCGGAAGGCGTGGGTTGTTCACAATGACGAGAATACTCTTCTACGGTGTGTTGTTTTGAGGAAGGGGGATCGACGATGAATCGGGCAAAGAAAGCGAGTGCACAACTCCATATAAGACTCACGGGTGTGCCAGACCTCTACTTGTCCATACCTATCTTCATAATTTTTTTTTCCCCGTACATCACGACTTTATCATCATAAATACTTGGCGCTATCAACGTGTGGGTGTGTGCACGTACCGGGCGATTCATAACACAGCTCAACAGCCGATCTTGTGCCGCAAAACTGTATACGTTTTTTTTCTTCTGAATCTCATCTCTATACTGATCCTACACTTGATATTGATGGTCTACGTAAAAACACGGAAATATACCATTTTTTTTAAACAAAATCTTGTATTATTGAAAGATGTGAGTTTCGTGAAATATTTTGACATTGAATAAGCTTCATTTTGTCGATTTTCTTGAGGGGGACGCGCATCAAACTCCAAACGTAATCAGTCAGCATGCGTGTGTGTCCTATCTTCCCTGATGCCGATCTTTCATAACTTTCGTGTCTTTGTGTAAGCGTTCTTCTTGCTCTTGAGGGAGCCAAGATTATCTGCGAGAGCAAACCTCTCGCGAAATCTGTAATTGTTTGGCTAGATGTTTTAATAACATATAAAGGGTGGATCTCCGCATATAAAGGGTGGATCAATAACTATTAGCACCTTGGATATCTTCGAAACTATAAGGTTGACAGAAATAATTGCTGAAATGAAATTGCACAGTACGAAAAGGGCCATCCGATAGCGATAATAATTTGTTTGCAGGTGGAGATACTTCGGATATTTGAAGGTCAACTCCATTTTTAAAATGAATCGGCATGTTTTTTTTCTGTATCATGAAAGAGGAGCTTAAAACGAGTTCAACGACCTATAACATAGGGTCATTGAAGGTTATAGAAAGTACAGAAAGGCGATAACACTTACAGTTTCGTTAGTAAATAAATTTACTACGTTTATAGTAAATGTTCGAAATGACGACCATCAGTATCAATGCAACATTGGATTCTTTTTTCGATTGATTGACTTGCAAGTTTTACAGCGTCAGAACTTATTGATGCACAGGCTGTAATAATTCTTTGTTGCATGTCATCGAGTGTAGTTGGTACTTCTTTGTACCCTTTATCTTTCAATGTTCCCCAAAGAAAAAAGTCTAAAGGTGTTAGGTCTGGGAAACGAGCTGGCCACGATATTGGACCGGCGCGTCCAATCCAACAATTTCGAAATTTTTCATCGAGTTGCCTCCGTGCAATCAATGAATAATGCGCTGGAAAACCGTCACGTTGATACCGCATGGTTTGTCGTGTAAGTAAAGGCAACTCTTCGAGCAAAAGACCCAATGTATGACCCATGACCTTCAATGACCTTATCTTGTAGGTCGTTGAACTCGTTTTGAGCTCCTCTTTCGTGATACAGAAAAAAACATACCGATCCATGAAGAAAAAAAATGGTGTTGACCTTCAAATGTCCCGAGTGCCTTCACCTGTAAAAAAAATATTATCGCTTCGGATGGCCCCTTTCGTACTGTGCAATTTCATTTCAGCACATATTTCTGTGAACTTTATAGTTTCGAAGATATCCAAGGTGCTAATAGTTATTGATCCACCCTGTATAGCAAAGGGTATTAGGGTAGTTCGATCAAGCCCGTCTTCGCTTTGCTATCGTCGGCATATCACTGAATTAACTTATAACTGCAAATAAATTGGGAAAAAGAAAAAAAATGTTTTCAATGGATTGCTAACGACACTCACCATGACACCGAAATTATTTTAAAAACCTTGTGTATTAACTTGAAATATAGGTTGGTATAGGTCTCACCAGTAGTCACTCGACAAAAATTTATACGAGTATTGCCGGCAGCAAGAGTTTCTTTTTTTACTTTTGTGATAGATGGATCTCTCACGATTCACGGCTGGGGGGGGTGGCGTATCGAGCAACCTCCTTTTAACCAATTTTTTTCGTTTATTTCGCAAAGAAGATTAATGATCGTAGCGTCATCGATCGCTGCCAGATTTCGAACGTCGAAGCTTTACAAATGTTAGCCAAATTTGGAAAAACAATAATCAAGCCTTGATATTTTGTTCATTTTTGGGATTATTTTTGTATGCAATGAAAATTACGATAACGTATTATTTATAAATATTTATATAATGTGTATTGATTATATAGATATTTAGTAATAACGCAATTTAATGCAAAGTATTACAATATAACTTACAGTGGCCCGGTATTATTGTTGTTACGATGAAAATATTTCCCATCAGTAATTCGTACCGCGACGAAGGGACTCCGATGTTGGCCAGGAACCATCCAATAACAGTCGACCGCATGGGTATGCAAGAGGCTTTATGGCTTTCAGAGCCGAGAGTGGATAAGCGCAAGGCTAGTACGATTAGATGATTGGCTCTATTGGTAAATTGCTCGTTGAACGTAAAGGGACATTGGCTAAATGAGGATATGCCTTGTCTCCCTCTGTACTCTATGAACCACATGCCTATATTTGTATGCACGTATACAAACATCCACAGCCACACGTTTACACGTACGTCTGCTAAAATCTTTTGTTCATTGAAATCTGCGCAGAGTGAATTTATTCTCGCACTTGGGCATGGGAAAATATTGGCGAGTTTGGACGTTGACTTTGGGGCTGTTTGTATTGAACGGTAAGTAACTTTGAGGCCTTGGGCCACTCTAGAGGGCCGAAAAAATAGGCTTTTTGGGGATTTATTTTTCAGCAAAACTACGAAATAAATCGAAATTACAAAAATGGGTAAATAATAATTTTTCAAGTGAATGGGAAATTACACAAAAAATATCAGTGACTGTAAATAATAATTTTTCAAGTGGATCCAAGTGAATCGGTTGAAAATTGTCTGAGTCGTGTTTCCGGCCAACTAAAAAAATGCAGTTTTGAGATAAACGCTGCACAGACGCCATTTTGAAATTAATCGTTTCAAGAAAATTATCGTATACAGTCACTGATATGTATGATAAACGCCCTTTTCGTAATCTCGATTTATTTTGTAGTTTTTCTGAAGAAAAAAATCCGCAAAAAGCCTATTTTTCGACCTCTAGAGTGGCCTAACCCCTTAAATAAAAAAGTAGAAATACGATTGAGAAAGAACCAGAGAGAGAGAGAGAGAGAGAGGCATAGAAAACGATGAGTTTTCGTATATCGTTAACTAAGCGACAACTTCTGAACGCGTTAAGTTAGTTATCTCGACGAAAGAATCTTGTTCGGTGTTGGAGCTCGAGAGAGAAAAATAACGTTGTCCACAAGCACGGCGTGCTCTCGAGCCAGTTTGCCGTCTTCGAGCTAGTACCCAACGTACACAGTCACGATGTCATCGTCGCCGCATACACACACGGTTGTTTGTGCATGGGCCATTCCTCAAAAAGTCCTTTATGGCCAGGTATCAACGATTTTTCCCCCTCTCTCCGAATTTACTTTCCGTGCATCTTCGTTTCGATAATAAAAAAAAAGATAAAACGTTGCTCTCTCTCTCTCTCTCTCTCTCTCTCTCTCTCTCTCTCTCTCTCTCTCTCGCGTTTTCAACCATATTTTAACTATATTTTGTAGCCACAGTTACTGCTAAAATGTACTGCTTATTGATATTTTAGCAGTTGCATAAAGTATGCACATATGTTAATCGCAACGACAAATCTTACAAGCATAAGTTTATTATTCAATGTATAGTATAGTAGGTTTTCATAAAATGGATATTTCGTGACGCCATAAAAAATGTACTCCCCCAAGATCCTAATAGTGAACAGGACTAAATATATATATATATATATATACATTGATAAAAAATGTTGCCTATGATTTACGACGATGTTGATACCGATTTGTACCATATTATAAGATACGACTTGCTGTATGCGTATTTGGTGTGTTATTCAAGTATTGGTTCAGGGCCATTCCTTAAAAAGTCCTTTATGGCCCGGTTCCAGCAATTTGTCCTCTCGCTTCGAATTTACTTTCCTTGCATCTTCGTTTTGATAATTAAAAAAAAAACATAAAACGTTGCTGTCATCGCAGTAACCACTAAAAATGTTCACCGCATCTCATTCAGAACTACATTGAGAGAAACGTATGGTGTTTTCAACGATATTTTAACTATATTTAATAGCCAAAGTTACTGCAAAAAATGTAGTACTGCTTATTGATATTTTAGGAGTTGCATAAAGTATGCACATATCTTAATCCCAACGACAAATCTTACGAGCATAAGTTTATTCTTCAATGCTATATACTATAGTAGGTTTTCATAAAATGAATATTCCGTGACACTATAAAAAGTGCACTCCCCCAAGATCGTAATAGTGAACAGGATTAAAAAATATATTCATTGATTAAAAATGTTGCCTATGATTTGCGACGATGTTGATAGCGATTTGTACCATATTATAACATACGACTTGCTGTATGCGTATTTGGTGCCTTATTCAAGTGTTGGTTCAAGGCATCAATGCCCGTCTACGAAAAGCATATTTCATAAATCGAAATAAAAATAAAATACGCAACCGAGACCTACCTCGATGATTTTTTTTTTATTATGATTCGTCGTTACCCGACCTCCTGGAATGGTTTATTTCGAAGAAAATATTTCGCTTACACATGGAAGCGAACCTACAACCTACCTGCCCCATCTTCTGCTTATGCTACGCATGCTGCCACTACGATATCGAGTGCTTGTGGCATCTTGATCGCAGATATGGCATAACGAATATAATTCGGGTTGTAGTTTCAAATAGCCGGTAGCTCCGATATAGGTGAAAATTTCAACAGATCTCGTTTTTATAATATAAGTCACTGTGCAAAATTGATTTTTGGCGGCCATGTTGTTTTGGTGGCGTCTGTCTAATATGTCGTTTAGTATTCAGTCACTGATGCCAAATCACCATGGCAAGTTACACCACTGAACAGCACGTCCAAACGATGAAACTTTATTATCAAAATGAGTGTTCGTTAGGACCCCAATTTTGGCCGAAAAATCATCTTTAGCAACGAGACGCATTTTTGGATGAATGGCTATGTTAACAAGCAAAATTGCCGTATATGGGACGACGCCAACCCACACGCGGGTCACTGGGTGGCAGTGCATCCACAAAAAGTTACGGTTTGGTGCGGATTTTAGGCCGGCGGCGTCATTGGTCCATACTTTTTTGAAAACGACCTTGATGAGGCCGTCGCCGTCAACCCGTGAAAAACGATGCAACCGACCCAACCTCGAGCCAGCGTCACGCCGATCACATTCTACGATTGGCCGATGAACGGCAGCACTGCCAGCTTAGTGTTGTGCCACGGTAGGAGTGATCTCTTCGGCCCAACGCTGGCATGTACGGTTGGCCAATGGTAGGCTTACCGGAAATCCTAACTGTTGGCCGGGTATTGGCCCAACATTGGGCCCGTGAAAAACGACGCAACCGACCCAACCTCGAGCCAGCGTCATACCAATCACATTCTACCATTGGCTGATGAACGGCAGCACTACCGGTTTAGTGTTGCGCCACGGTACAAGTGATCTCTTCGGCCCAACGCTGGGATGTACCATTGGCCAATAGTAGGCTTACCGGAAATCCTAATAGTTGGCCGGGTATTGGGCCAACATTGGGCTAAAGAGATTACGATCATTGGCTGACGGTTGGCGTGATCACCGGTCCATAGTAGGACTAAGGTCGGCTTCATATTGTTGGCGCAATATTCGGGCTGATGTTGGCCCAGTGTAGGGCTGTCAAAACAACCCAATGCTCGATTCACTAACATCGTTATGCACAATCACTTGTTCGTGGAATGTTTCCCAATTTGTTGAACTATCTACTTATCTTTTTGTTTCGTTGCCTCTGATCCTAACCTGCTGTAGTCTTCTAATTTTTGTCGTCGTTTTAACATTCGACGTTTTTTAATACTATCATAATAACTCGGCATTTTTTAATACACCACAAAACTTTAGTATGAATCAATTTTATTTTTAATAAAGTGAATTTCAGATAACAGTAATTATGAGTTTTTATTATCACAGGACGTAGAAAATTGCATGCAGCGATAATAAAAAGATATATAATAATAATATGCGTTAAAAAGCATTCTTGTACATATGTATGGACTATACCGTTCAAAGCCAGTGTTGGGCCAGGATTGGCAATTCGTCAGTTTGCCATGCTATAAATAAGCATTGGCAAAACCGCGGTCAAACGATTGGCTCAGACTCAGGGCCTGCGCTCGCCCCGACAGTTGGCCGACGGTAGTTAATTAGTACTGGCCCAGCGTTGGCTCTTCGATGGTGTGCCGAGCTTCAATTCGAGACTGGCAAACCCATGATCAACCGATTGGCCCATGTTCGAGGCCAACACTGGGACCCGATAGTTGGCTGACAGTTGGTAATCGATATTTGGCCCAAGGTTGGGTGTTCGTCGATTTGCCATGCTTTAAATGAGCACTGGCAGAATCATGGCCAAATCATTGGCCCGTATAAAAGACCAACACTGGGTATTAGTGATTGGTGCTGAATATCGTACCAAGCGTCGGCCGCATCTTAAGCGCCAGCAAATTTTTCACAGGAACGGCGAACGCTACAGAACGATGATAACCGATTTCTTTTGGTCCAAATTGAACGATATGGACGTAGACGACATTGGGTTCCAGCAGGACGGTGCTACGTGCCACACACCGGATGCCAAGATGCACATTCTGCATGAACGATTTGAGAGTATGGTTATCTCTCCCAGAGGTGACGTGAATTGACCACCAAGATCGTGCGATTTGACCTCGCTAAACTTTTTGTGGGGTTTCTTGAAGTCGCGGGTCTATCCCAATAAGCCGCAATCGACTGATGCTCTTGAAGTCAACATCACCCAGGCCATCGCTCAAATTCAGCCGGATCTATGCGGCAGAGTCATAGAAAATTGGACCACTCGAATCAGTGCCACTGTGAGATGCCGCGACGGACATTTGAACGATGTTATATTCCATACATAATGGCATACATAGGCCTTTTAGATAAAAAAAAAGAATTTCGTTAATACCTCACACACAGCTTGTAGTATTCCATTTCAACATCTACCCGCCCTTATTGAAAAACCCTGCATATTACATGATACGACCTACTATATTCATAGTAATTTGCGTCCTGGAAGAATAAAAGGTGAACTACAAGTAGGCGTGTTAAATTGATATCCTACTTTTGCTATGCGACAAACATGTGACAGTTCGTAAGATACGCATAGTTCTTAAAACAACTACTAAGTCGTGGTTGATCCAACTTCAAATGATTTACGTCTTCGCCATAAGTATACATTACCATAATTTCTTTCAAATCGTCACCCAGGTAGAAATTATGTTTGGAATCCTATAGGATTCCCCTACTTCTCCCTACTCCCTGATAGGGATCCAACGGGACACCCCATTGGATCCCTATCAGGAAACGTCACGCTCGTACATTGGATTCCAAGAGGGACTCCCCATCGGGATCCAAAAGGGATTCCCATCGGGATCCAGTAGGGATTCCTATCGGGATTCCATAGGGATTCCCTATTAGGATCCAATAGGGATTTCCCATCGGAATCCAATGTAAGAATCTTAAAGCTTCCCCACAGTATTGAACGGAATCCGATACGATGCTTGATCGATCATATCGCATTCTGTAAGCCCAAAATGCTACAAAAAATAAGAGCATCGATACACTAAAGAGATTAATTTATTGTTTACAAAGGAGTACATATCGAATACCACAATATACTTATTTTGTTTTTTTTTTAATTGTTTACCCATACTGAATATTTATAGTGCTTTGTATAGTATTCTTCGAATACTTATATCTTATATCTATATCTTCGAGTACTTATTATACTTTATGAATTTTTTAAAAATACTTTAAATACTTTTTATGCTGTAACGTAGTTTTTATACACTTTTTATACTATTATTAAGCAAAAATACTTGTGCAGTTATGGGCGGGATATTCTTTGAATACTTTTCATACTATATAAAATTTAAACACTTTAATAAGGTTGATGCTTGCATCATTGGAATGCAACAAACATTAATGCTTTTGAATTATTTTAATTTTTTTTTGGCAGATTTTGGTTACAAAAATCCTTTAACCATTAAAAAAAAATATTTAGCGATTTACGATATAAATGTATAACAAAGATCTTCTATGACAATAAAAATATGGAAAAAAAAGGTAAAGAGGAACTTTCGTTGCGTTCCAACGATGCAAACTTCAATGCCATATACTTTTTGTATTTAATGAAATATGAATACGTTTTATATTGTAAATACTTAAAAACGAATACTTTTTTTACTGCAACGTTTTTTGATACACATTTTATATTATTATTAAATAAAAATACTTGTGCGCATGGAATTTTCTTTCCGATGTAACGGCAATCAGGTTATGGTTGCGCTTGAGGTTGAGCAGGTCGGCGGCCATCCCAATCTTTGAAATTAGCGATTGCTTTCCCACAGCACAGCAGCGCTTCATCGGTAGTAACATAGGTTCCATCCAATCTTACGATCGCGATTGCGCAGTAACTCGATCGTCGCGCGCTTTTCAACGACGACACGAATATATATGTACCCTGCGCCGCTTATGTTCTATCGCCCGACGTCTTTCTTTTGTCGGAAGCGATTTTCTGAATCCTTATTGGATCCCGATAGGGAATTCCTATTGGCTCCCGACAAGGAATCCCTGTTAGATCCCGATGGGGAATCCCTATTGGATCCCGATGAAAAATCCACCGGGTCGGGTGGAAATTGCTGTTACGGGCTACAAACTTAAGCGAATGTGTAATAGATATCATGTTTATAAAAATATGATTTCATACTTTCATTTAATTTTCTTTTAAAACCTCATTTCAGCCGCTCTAACAAAACTCCACACCCACAGCGATAAACCGCAGACGCAATCGTAACCCGATTGCCGTCACGTCCAAAACAAATTTTTATGCGCACAAGTATTAAAAATTCAAAAAGTGTGCATATTAAAATTTATAACAAGTTTTTTTATTCGTATAAAAAATACTAGCCCATAACAAACTATAAATATACAATATGGGTAAGCACTAAAGTAAAGAAGTTACTAAAGAATATAATTATATATTGTAGTATTCGATATCCTAACAAATTCCTAGAAACACGTTGGTGCATCTTGAAACTCTCAAGCAAATCTGTGCACGGGACCATCAAAGAATAATTTTTTACAGAGCGTCACGAAATCCCATTTTATATAATTTCAAGTAAAAAATTCTCAAACCACGTTAATCTGGAAACAGCCCAGGATCCATTTGGATTCCAATGTGATCTCCCTACCTGGGGTGTCCATATCAAATCCCCATAAGGATCTGGTAGAACCTGGGGAGTCCCCAATAAATACATTTGGATTCCAATGTGGACTCCCTACCTGGGCCGTCCCTATCAAATCCCCATAAGGATCTGGTAGAATCTGGGGAATCCCCAACAAATCTATTTGGATTCCAGTGTGGACTCCTTACTTGGGGCGTCCCTATCAAATCCCCATAGGGATCTGGCAGGATCTGGGGAGTCCCCAAAAAATTTCTGCATGGGCACTTTTCGTAAGGTCCACCAACAAATTATACTCGACAAACGTTAATGTTCACTATAAGAATTGTACGAACTTGAATAGATTAGTAGAAGTTTGACTGAACAAATTCTAATCTACAATATCAGTATTCGTGCGCCGATTTCGTGATAGCATTGAATTAACGTTATCTATTTCGTCAAGCCTTTTACAATAGTTTATGCTTATTTTCGGAATAATAGATAGTCAAATACGCCACCCAAGCAGCATATTTAGATATACTTTTCGCTCAAAGTCGTATTAACCATATTACCGTGTGGACATTTGAGTCGGGAAAAAGTCCTGCCTCTTATCTGGCTTCCCTGGATAATATCAGGCCATGGCCAGGCCTCCCAGCGTGGATCAGATTCATCGTGGAACAGGTATTAGGCCAAGCACCGAACCGTCGTTCCCTCTTTCGGAAATTGGTCAGGAACCGGCCGGGAAACTTATCAGGAATGTCAGAGGGAATAGATCGGGAAATAACCGGGGCTGGACAGAGAATGATTGAGCACTGGAAGGGCTTTCGACGATATACCCAAGTCAAATAGATAGTATTAAGTGGTACCAGGGTTGCAAATAATGCGTTACATTATTTGCAACCACTTTTTGTGGTGCATTAGCGTTTTCATTACTCAGTACGTTACATTTTGTAATGCAAAAATTTCATTACCCATTACATTACATTCAGTAATGTAACGATTTTCCATTACTCATTACATTACATTTTGTAATGCAAACAATGGCCATTACTCATTACATTGGATTTTGTAATGTAAACAAATTTCATTACTCATTGAATTAAATCTGGTGATGTAAAAAATTCCCATTTCTTATTACATTACATTCTGTAATGTGAAATATTTTCATTACCCATTACAATGTAATGGGTAATAGATTTTTCTTACATTACAAAGTCCAATGTAATGAGCAATAGAAATAGTTTACATTACAAAATGTAATGCAATGAGCAATGGAATTTTTTTACATTACAAAATGTAATGCAATGAGTAATGGAATTTTTTCACATTACTAACGCAATGCAATGAAAAAAATGCCCATTACCCATAACAATGTAATGAGGATTATTATTACATTACACTTTGTAATGTAAAAACAATCCATTACCCATTACATTGGACTTTGTAATGTAAAAAATATCCATTGCCCATTGCAGTGTAATGTGTAATGAAATGTCTTGTCATTACACATTACATTGCATTTAGCAATGAAAATGTTTCACATTACAAAATGTAATGTAATGAGTAATGGAAATTTTTGACAATACAAAATATAATTTAATGATTAATGGACATTTTTTACATTACAAAATCCAATGTAATGAGTAACGGAAATTGTTTACCTTACAAAATATAAAATAATGAGGAATAGAATTTTTGTACATTCCTGAATGTAATGTAATGGGTAATGAAATATTTTTTCATTACCCATTAAAAAAATCATGAATAATGCATTACGTTTCATTACAAGTTTCGAAACGCTGCATACAATACATATATTTGTACTTAAGGCTTTATTTTCCCCATCTTACACCATATGCGGGGCAAGATGAATCAGCGCTGGGAGCTTGATGGGGCAAGAATTATGGGCATCGTATATAAAAATGGTTTCATTCTCAATACCAGGAATTTGATAAGCCAATCGTCTAAGTTCTGTAGTATTTTATCCGAATAATCCTCCTTCAATATCTTTGAAATAATTTGTCAATTCTTCCTCCTCGGGTAAAAATACTGGTTGAAGAGGAACCGTAGGTCCTACTAGTTTCATTTCACCCTTTCTTACGACTTTAATACATCTTTCTAACGTAGATAGTGGTACGTTGTAAAACATTGCGGCTTTGCGATAGCTTGTATTCATCTTGCCTCATTAGACTGTTAAGAGGCTATACCACTGTGACACTGTCAAATAAACGATGTTTTTTCTTTTTTTCGCCAGTTTATACTTTCAAGAATATCCTGTAAAAATTTCAAGGCCGTATCTCTGATAATTTTATCTTGCAAAAATCCATAATTAAATCTTTAAACACTTGCTCGAAATGTGATTTTTCAAATTTGCTGACATTGTAACTCAAAGAGCAATTATCCGATTGTCTTGAAATTTGAACTGAATACTCTTGAATATATATTACTCTACAATAACTTAGGATATTTTTGATTGGAAGAAAACTGACGATTTGGCATTGAAAAAAACGACCATTTTTATAGGAAAGAAAACAGACTTTTTTCCACAACTACGCCATTTTGTTAGATTTTGATTTTGTTCCCAAAATCCTACGTCATTGTCGCACATGTCAGCAGTGGAGGAACTTTTTTTTGGCGCCTCCAAAGGCAGCGCATAAGTCGCTTGGATCTCGATGTTTTTCTATGAAAAAATTATGTAGTATAGGTCAAATATAGCCAAATATATTCTTGATTTTCCGAAACATTTAATTGTGTACTTTTCGTCCAAAAAAATTGCCGAAAATCACCCAAATTTTCAGCGTTCACACTGGCATAGCCCCTTAACGAATCAACAAAAAGCAAAAAAAATTGAGTTTGTGATATTGTCTCGCGTCAATATCAGCAACTCAAATGAACTGTAACGATAGTAGACTTTACCAAAAATTAGATCGTCTTGTCAAAAAGTCGATATTGTTTTCTCACCCGAGACGCGTGCTTCCGCCACAGTTGATACTTTTACACTCGTTCATCGCCTCGTCACCCCTTCAAACTACAACGGCAGTACTGTGCTCGCACACACTGTTTAGTGTGGCTTTAGCAGCTCGGCTTATGATTCATCTTACCCCGCACCTTTGTCTTGGCCGTAGGTCTCTTAGAGGGTAAGCCGTAAAAACGGCCTTGTAATCCACTTCCGGGTCGGTTCCGTGAGAAGGACCGGTCAGGTGAATCGGACGAGACAAGCCAGGGCCCGACACAAAGTAGCCAACGCCCGGTCACATTTTATTAGCACGGGTTATGATTGCACCGTCAATAAACTATAGGAAATTTACCATGCCCTCTTTTACCACGGGCGTTTTTTTACAAATACAATAGACTTTACACACGTAGGTTATTTTTTTTTCTTCATATTCCTCACTCCCTACATTTTTCGTAATTATTTTTATACGTGCTTTTTTTGCGCACCAAAAAAAAAAAGCGTAAATTTCACAGCCTTCCGACGATCACTCATCTCCATCGAAAACACATATTCGCATTTCTCGTCGAATGGCCCGTACACATACGTACGCATAAATACGCGTACAGGCGCGCGTGTGTTGGCGGGTGTCTTCGAACGTACGGATATATAAATATATACGGGCACCTAGGCGAGCTGGAATGACCGCTAGAAGCTCTCCGAGTTAACGTTCAACAGATCGTATTAACGGATTGTGGGAGACGAGGGATCAGTCGCTGCTTAACCGGCATAGAGTCCGGTCGAAGAAGACGCGCCTGCACACCGTTCCACTCTCGTCTTCCCGGTCGCGTGCCTCTCACGATTTCTCTCCTTCACGTCATATTCATGTGACCAAAAAAATATATACGTGTCCGCCCGCGCGCGCTTGTGTGTGTGTGTGTGAGTGCCGGAAATTAAATCTAGAATTTTTATAGTGCCGTGATGCTGGCTACTGACGCGAAGATTGAGCGATTTTTCTTTCGGAAGCTTTGAATGTTTCGTCGATAGGAATATAGTGCAGTGCGTCATGATCGCGAGAGGATTTTTCTTCGTCGTATCATTGGGATGAAGGTATTATTTAGATTAAATCGAACTTTCAATCTCCGTATTATTACTATGCATTTTGGTTGATTATTTCGGCCTGACGTTAACCTCAAGGCGAAACTTACTACGCCGGTTGAACGAACCGCAGTTTCTGGAGTTGGGCCAGTATTATTCATGTGCTCTGATCCAATATTGGCAGCCAGTACTGCGCCAACGCTTTTTTCGAGCTTAGGACCAGTGTTATCATTTCGGAGTTAGGCCAGTATAGTTTATGTACTGGCTGTGCATCGGACCATGATCGTCGGCCAGTATTGGCAACCCCGGCACCAGCACCGGGTCGGGACTTGGCCATAATGTCGTTCGCACATGGGTGGAGATGGTGGGAAATTCAATAAGTTGCCAAGTCGAGACATTCGACAGCCAGAAACACTAACCTGCACAAAAAGATGGAATGTTATGATTTGGTGCCGCGTGGATTGTACCCGGGGCATCGTAAGCGTCAACTAACGGACGAGCACATTTCCGCCCCGAGAACGTTCATTCCTGTTTCTTCCCAAAACCCTCCCGCCGACGAGACTTGGACAGGAACGTGTACCTTGGTACGGGAGAGCCGAATGTCTCTCTCTCTCTCTCTCTCTCTCTCTCTCTCTCCTCTCTCTCTCTCTCTCTCTCTCTCTCTCTCTCTCTCTCTCTCTCTCTCTCTCTCTCTCCCTCTCCCTCTCTCGTTCGCGGTATCGGTGCCAACCTCGCCCACGCTCGCCTTTCTCGACAAGACAGGTCACACCCTTCACTCTCAGGCTCGCAGCTCGTTTCTCCGTCAGACGTTTTTATTTTTTAACCAGCTTCCCACCTCTCCTTTTCACTCTACGCCCTCTGTGTCTTTCCCTCCATTCCGCGTGTGTCTCTTTTTCTTTGCCTCTGTCAACCGTATTCTTCTTCCTTCTTGTTCCGCCGCGGCAAACATCACTCGCGGAACTCTCGTACTTACGTTTCATCTTGATTCTCGTTTTACGGTAGATACGAAAACTTCCGTTACCACCATATGCGGCGAGACAACTCTACAATGAACTTCATTCACAAGCCCCACTTGCTTTTATTTCTATCGGATCGTTTGCACGGAGAGATGTTGTTTTTTTTTTTGCAATATTGCACGGAAATTTGTGGATCGATGCGTTCGATTTTTTAGATTCTCGAAAATATTGATTTTGACACAAAATTTTGATTGGGAAAAATTTACTTCTACCATCTTAATTCGAGATAAATTTAAATTTGATGCTGACAATTCCTGGCTGCATGCGAAACGCACCAAGATGGCAATAAGTGTGAAAGAAAACACGCCAAACTACATTTGGAGGATGGATAGCAGGCTGCCTGGGAATAAGTAGATAAATGTTGAAGAGAGCCGGGAGGCTATCTAGGTGAAGCAATGAAGATGGAAATCTTACACATGGCCAAAGGTTTGCCGAGGGGAAGAAACTAGATACATTATGAACGGAAATCCAACAAAATGAGGAAAGAAAATGAAAGTAGCCACGGAAGAAACGGGGGATGAGCAAATATGTCGAAAAATAAGAAACAGAGGTAGTACGGGAGGAGTAGAGCTGGCAATAGAACGAGCTGGGGAAATTAAAAATTGACCAGGAAGTACAGGAAGACTGCAGCGGGTACAAGGACGTAGAGGGAGCTTAGGAATAGAAGATTATTGGGAGGACGAGGAAATAAAAGGAGAAACAAAGGAAGCGTGGGCAAGAATGAGATATGGGAACGTTGGAAGGGAAGGAAAACAAGGGCTATACGGATACAAACTCCCGGGCATGTCGGACAAAAGTAGAGACCATGATACACATATGTGAATGCAAAAAATAAAGGAATCGATCTGAAAAAAAGGCGTAGATGATCTGACGGTATGGGTGAGTCGCAGTGCAGGGGAAAACATAAAAGCGAAAATAGAGCGCTCATTGTAGGAAGTGCCGGTGGCAAGAACTGTGCCAGTATGTGAGAATGGCAGAGCGAGTGAAGCAAAAAACGTCAGCAAGAAAAAGTAATTATGTTACGTTGTATTTTAATCTTATACGTGAAAATATGTATAAAGGAGTACTGTGTACGAATTTGAGAAATAAAACTACTGCTACTAAAAGTCGAAGTCTAACATTTATATTCTAAAAAAATCTATAAATAAAAATTTGAAGAATTCTATGTAACAAAAATATTCTTATTTCAATTTCAACCAAATTAACAGGGTCACCCCTTGTGGCAGCTATTTTCGCTTCGTAGGGGATTTTTTTTATGTACCATTCAAACACGCTATCTTTGAAGTTCTACCATACATTTATTAACATTTTTACAGGCCCTCACATTTTCGTCAAACAAAAATAACGAGTTAAATCGACTTTACACCGTCGGAAGACACTTATGTGTAAAAAAAAGCTCGTTGATGGCTGCCATGATTCCGGAGGTTTTGCTTATCTGAAATAAAATAAATCGAACGGCGTTTCAATTTGTAGACTTGAGGCTATCGCCGAAACTAGAGTAAGGTAAAAATATCGAAAATTGAATTTTTGACACGGTTTTAAAAGTTGAGTTCCGAGTTTCTTTATTTTTTCGCCTTGTTCAGCATAAAAAAACAATGGCAGATATTAGAAATATTCTAAATCGTGTGAGAACTATCAATGTGCAGACTATACCGTAAAAATTAGAGCGAAGTCCAGAAAATAGTTTTTGAGATATCATGTAAGCCAGTTTGAGAAATACAGTTTTGAGAAAAACGCG
The DNA here is from genome assembly GCA_964007375.1 of Ophion obscuratus. Classification (NCBI taxonomy): domain Eukaryota; kingdom Metazoa; phylum Arthropoda; class Insecta; order Hymenoptera; family Ichneumonidae; genus Ophion; species Ophion obscuratus. The sequence continues at coordinate 9,280,112 of OZ023313.1, forward strand.
TTTAGAAGTTCAAGTACGATTTACACAAAGAAAATGTTGGCTCGACATTAGTCTGCTATGCCGGGTCCATATAACAGGCACCCATTTTTTGCACTTTGTGCAACGAAGAATGTTTCGATTTTTTGGACCTGTCACATGGGATAACCGCCTTAAATTCATTCATTTTGTCAAATACAGGTTTACCAGGTGTAAAAGTATATTTTTTTTTTGTAAAAATTACGTCTATTGTTTGAAAATGATAAACAAAGAATGGAGACGGCTTTCTGCGTCACATTCAATTGATCTCCGAGTTCTTGTTGACTTTAAATATCATCTTCATCCAATAAGGCTTGCAATTCGTTGTCTGCGAACTTTTCCGGTGGTTTCCCACGGTCTTCGTTACTCACGTCAAAATCACCACTTTTGAATTTTTCGAACCACTGGAAACACTGTGTTTTACCAAGAGCATGTTCACCGTAAGCTTCGACAAGCATTCGATGCGATTCTGCAGCAGTTTTCGTCAAATGATAACAGAAAACCAATGCTGTCCGCAAATCGTTGTTCGTAGGCACGAAACTCGACATGTTTAAGGTTATAGAAGAATATACCGGTGTACGGAACTTGGGTCGTTGTGAGTTGAAAATCTTCGTCAGCTGTTAGAGATGATGGCGCTGCAGAAGCGGTCTTACGGTTTCTAAACTGATGGCTAGCACCATCTATAGGGAAATTCCGGTTTCATGCTTCTACACCTGGTACACTTCTCATTTTTTCTAGGTTGTCCTCCTTGCAGTCGTAGTTTTTTCACCTAGCAGTACATAGTTTCTAAATGTAGGACATTTTATTAATGCTTCATTGATTAAGTATATCTTTTATTTTCTCGAGAGTCGAATTTCCACATTTTCTCCGCCAATGTATCTGAATTATTTCTTTACGATCCTCTCCTCCCTTTCCTATCTTATCCCTTCAGCTCCTCTCTAAATCAATTTACCTTTTATCGCCCCCCCCCCCCCCCCCTCGGCCAACTCTCGCTGTCCATTCTCCCTTTCTCACTATATCGTAATTATATCCGGTCAATAATATGTCGAAGCTGTGCGTGCGGGTGTGTGTGCGTGCGGGTGTGTGTGTGTGTGTGTGTGTGTGTGTGTGTGTGTGTGTGTGTGTGTGTGTGTGTGTGTGTGTGTGTGTGTGTGTGTGTGTGTGTGTGTGTGTGTGTGTGTGTGTGTGTGCCGTACACTCACATACTTGCTTTTATCTGCTCCGCTCGCATGTACGTCGGGAATAGCTTTTAGGGTCATCTCGTATCAAGTATTATTATATCCCAAATTGATCGGGGAAAAACTAGCGCATACTCATAAACACATCAGCAGCAATAAAATATATGAGAGCCTCAAACATAAATCGTTGTTTTGCCTTGCATCGAACCACGTTTGTGTTTGTCGTCCCGGTTTTATTTTCCCTAATCTGAGCATTCAAATGAAAACGATATCCGATCTAGTAACATGAACACGGAAGACAAAGGGTTGGAAAAAAAAATAAGTCGAGCATGGGGAAAGCGGAGAAGGAAAGGTTACAAGCAGAGATTAAATTTACATGCCCCGGAGTGATTTATCCCGTGGCATTACCGTCTCGACTGTAGAAAACGTGTAGGAAAGTACTACGATCCGGGTAAAATATGTATAGACGATCCTGGCATGCACAAGGGCGATGGAAAGGGAGGGAGAGAGAGAGAGAGAGAGGATGGCAACGTAGAGCGCGAGAAAAAGAAGAATCAAAGGCTCTGGTACTCTCCCGTATAAAGTAGACCGAGATGATTATTTATCGACGAGAAACAGCAAGACGTTTATCAGTGTATGAAAGAGTCTGGATAGCGGCAATAATTCATGCAAACATCTACATAAATATCGCGCTTGCTCGAGTCAAACTGACAAATTCATCCGCTGCTCGCAATCAAAATTCCTCCTAGATGTTCTACGATGTTGTAGCTTCCATCGTTGGAATGCAACGAAAATGCTCTTTTATCTTTTTTATTTCTTCATCTTCTTCATCGTCCAGAATCGTTTGTCTCAAATTTGAGCTGTAGATATCGACGCTCCTTACGAAAAGTAGCACGATTCAAAGTTCTTACGAAAACTAGCATGATTATGCTTTCGTCACGGAAACTAGCACGTTTTCATATTCGCCGCGAAAACCAGCATGTTTCGGCTTTTGCCGCGAAAACCAGCATGTTTCGGCTTTTGCCGCGAAAACAAGCATGTTTCCATATTCACCGCGAAAACCAGCATGTTGCGGCTTTTGCCGCGAAGACTAGCATGTTTCGGCTGTCACCGCGAAAACGAGCTTGTTTGATTGTCACTGTAACAGCTAGTGTAAAAGGAGTAAGTTCAATATAACCAAAAAGAGTTTCGATGAGAATTTAAAGTTGTTCGTGCTCAGGTAAAAATCTGGAAAAATAAACTATTAGTATTTTTTTTTTTGAATATGTAATTTTTTGCGTAATGACATTTTTATTTTATACCCGTTGCTTTTATTAATATTTTCAAAATAATTATCGATTAAAATTGATAGTAGTAATTTTTATAAAAAAAAAATATCGAAATTGTAAATATAATGAAATATTTATTGTGATTTTCTATTTAAAAAATAACGTTATTCAAAATATCATTCAACAAATTTACTGAAATCTTGCTGATGTTCGATTGGAATTAAACCTCTGTCAAGCATCGCCTGTAAATCTTTTTTTTTTGCTTGGTGCAAGAGACAATTTTTTATCTGACGTCTGTTTCAATTGAAACATCCGAACATCATGTTTTGTTTTTCTTCAAAGATTTTCATCTCTCGTTCTTCTTGGTCAAAATCATATTTAACGTGGATTATATCGACGTAAGGTTGAATTGATATTTCCCGAATACTTGTAATTTTAATTGAAGTCCAATGAATTTTTTTTGAGAGGTCTAAAAAATCGTAAATTTTCGATTGCGGTCAACGGAATTGGAGTAAAAAAAGTAGAGGCAAGGCGTAAAAAAGCACGGAAGAAAAGTCGGAAACAATTCCCGTGTTACTGAAACATGTTAATTTTCGCCGTGAATATCGAAATCTGCTTCTTGCCGTGGTGAAAGCCGAAACGTGCTAGTTTTCGCGTTAAACATCGAAAGGTGCCGTAGTTTTCGTGGCGAAAACCGAAACTTGCGAGTTTTCGTGTCGGAAGCCAAAACATGCCAGTTTTTGCGGTGATATCAAACGTGCTTGTTTTCGTAAGCAGCGCCGATATGTAATAAGGATTTTCAAAAACGTTCAAACGATTTCCGCAGCCCATATTTATCATAAAAAATTGGGCTACGAAGAAACATGATTGATGGAAAGCCGATGCTCTCTTTTAACCATTCCAGTCTTAATTACCGAATTTTCACCATTCCGAAGCCAAAGCCAAACTGAATTGTTGAGGGTCTATATCAGTGTGAATGCTGAAAATTTGGGTGATTTTCGGGAATTTTTTGGAAAAAAAAAGTACTCAAATAAATGTTACGGAAAATTAAGAAATGAATTTTCAAAAAAAATGTTCCTCCATTGCTGACATGATTCCGGTCGATTGAGTAGCTAAAACCGAAAAAATGTCGTTAAACTGGACGGTATTTCCTGTACAATGACGTAGGATTTTCAAAAATATCAAAATCTAACAAAATGGCGTAATTATGAAAAAAGATCTGTTTTCTTGCCTATAAAATGGTCGCTTTTTTCAACGCCAAATCATCAATTTTCATCCAATCGACAATATCCTACGTCATTGTAGAGTAAATATATTCAAGAGTACTCAGTGGAAATTTCAAGTCAATCGGACAATTGCTCTTTGCGTTACGATGTCGGCAAATTTGAAAAAGCTCATTTCGAGAAAAACGCGTTTAAAGATTCAACTATCGATTTTTGCAAGATAAAATGATAGAGATACGGCCTTGAAATTTTTACGCGATATTCTTGAAAGTATAAACTGTCGAAAAGGGCAAAATAAAAAAATCGATTTTTTTTAAAGCGTCATACTGGTGTAGCCCCTTAAAAGCGCATGCTTTTGTAAAGTAATGGAACCTGCTTTGAAAAGTCTGCGTCGAAATTTGTACCATTCAAGCCTCAATTACCGAATGTCAAATTGCCAATTTCCAACGTTCCAAACCTAAGCCCAAACGTAATTGTTAAAAGCCGATGCTTTTGTAAAATAATAAAACGTGCTTGCGAAAGACTACGTCCAAATTTTTTACCCCGTTTATTGTCGACTTTTCGACTCCGAATTTCTACCATTCCGAACCCAAACGTAATTGTTAAGAGCCCACGCTTTTGTAAGATAATCGTCAAGCTTTGAACAATCTACGTACGAATGTTGGCCATTCCAGCTAGGAAACGACAACCCTTTTATACCCCAAACAGCAGCCTACCGCCCAATACTGTCGGAACAGCATAGCAAACAATTTGCTCATGCAATAATGCATAAAACTAAGCCGGAGCTTAAATGGGGCCTGCACGGACATTATACATATTGCTGTGATGCATGGCCATTGGGAGTGAATCAACGAAGCGAAAGCAGAGTTTTTACGTGGCTCGCGAGCTTCCATCCTATATACTTATTCCCTCTTTAAATCCTTTGGCCCTCGGTCTCTTCAGCCTGGGCTTTTCAGCTTTCGCTTATATACATTTACGTGCTCTTGAAGCTCAACCCTCGCCATGCGTCTCTATGCCCCCACACACATACACACGTAGGTATGTACATAGAGTGTTACTTCCAGTGCACCTCGATGTGACATTTCCGATTCCCTCTTCGAAGCTCTCTTCTTCTCCAGACTCTTGGGAATTATTGTTGAGTCTTGAGAATCCCTCGGTCTCTCGCCTCTACCTCTCTCGCATCCGCACCTCAACAGTACGTTTATATTCCGCCTTATCCCCAGGGAAACATCTGCTCGCGACTCACATGCATTCCTACCCGTACCCGGACATTTCAAAAATCGGCAGAATGCCCCCCACAGGTCGTGCGCGCAGTCAACTTTTTGAGGAAAAAAGTACATTCGTCCTCGGGCAATGGTAACCCCTTGGTGCGATATTAAAAACGAAAAATAAATCTACACGGGCCTGGTGACGTTATCGGCCACGTGGTCGTATCGCTTCCCAAGAGCACACTATACCGCTATCAGCCAAGCCACGCTATCTCTCTAATATGTACGGTAGACATATCCGCACGATACGCGAGACAGATCCTCTCGTGTCTGGAGAAATAATATTTATCCGCCTCGCTTTTCCGTTGCCTCGCGGTCGTTACTCTTGCAGCACCTCGATAAAGTACAAGGCAGCCTGTACCTGCCTCGCCAATGGGGATATTGAGAAAATAGTAACTTGAAAACATATTCGGGCATCCTCGTTAAGGGGATAGGCTACAGTAACGGGTATAATATCATGTGCAAATTTAACCATTTTTGTTCATATGAAAAAGTGATTGATTCATGAAATGAATTACACAACTATTTAGTGTGAATATCAAGCTGTAAGAAAATATTTGTTTTTTCTTCGATGCACAAAATGGCCGACTACTAATATTTTCTTTTATCTTTTTTTTGGCGCTCCGCGGCGTGACATTTAGCATCCACAATTGTTTACCTAGAACGAAAAACAAAAATTCTCGTCAATCTGTATTAGAATACCCAGAGAAGTACGTACGGACCCGTGAAAAACGACGCAACCGACCCAACCTCGAGCCAGCGTCACGCCAATCACATTCTACGATTGGCCGATGAACGGCAGCACTACCGGTTTAGTGTTGCGCCACGGTAGGAGTGATTTCTTCGGCCCCAACGCTGGCATGTACGGTTGGCCAATGGTAGGCTTACCGGAAATCCTAACAGTTGGCCGGGTATTGGCCCAACATTGGGCTAAAGAGATTACGATCATTGGTCGTGTTCGTTGGGTTTCATCATTTTGATACGAACAAGTGCGCATGCGCATAGTGATGCGCAACGCGCAATTGCGCAATAATACGAGTCATGCACAGATGGCACAACAAATAAATGGCGCGTTGCGCATCATTATGCGCGTGCGCACTTGTTCGTATCAAAATGATGAGACCCAACGAACACGACCATTGGCTGACGGTTGGCGTGTTTTGTCACCTTAGTGTTGCGCCACGATAGGAGTGATCTCTACGGCCCAACGCTGGCATGCACGGTTGGCCAATAGCAGGCTTACCGGAAATCCTAACAGTTGGCCGGGTATTGGCCCAGAATTGGGCCCGTGAAAAACGACGCAACCGACCCAACCTCGAGTCAGCGTCACGCCAATCACACTGAAAAAAAAATTCGTTCATCCAACCAAAATTCAGTTGGTTTGACAAAATGTATCTTTAAATACGTTCAACTTGATTTTTGATTGGCATAACAAACGTTCTGTTAATCTAACTGATAGTTTTAGTGGTGTGAACTGTAGCTTATTTAGCATGTCTGAGCAACTGTTAAAACAACGAAGTTTCGAGACAACAAAATGCATTTTGCGCATTCAACGATTTCTTTTTTTCAGTGCACATTCTACCATTGGCCGATGAACGGCAGCACTACCGGTTCAGTGTTACGCCACGGTAGGAGTGATCTCTTCGGCCCAACGCTGCGATGTACGGTTGGCCAATGGTAGGCTTACAGGAAATTCTAACAGTTGGCCTGGTATTGGTCCAACATTGGGCTAAAGAGATCACGACCATTGGCCGACGGTTGGCGTGATCACCGGCCCATAGTAGGGCTAAGGTCGGCTTCATATTGTTGGCGCAATATTCGGGCTAGTGTTGGCCAAGTGTAGGGCTGTCAAAACAACCCAACGCTTAGCCAACAATCGATCAGATTCACAAGTTTCTGTGCTCGATGATTGCTCATCAAAAGAATTATTAGATTCACTAATATCGTTATGCACAATCACTTGTTCGTGGAACGTTTCCAAATTTGTTTCACTATCTACTTGTCTTTTTGTTTCGTTGCCTCTGATCCTAACCTGCTGTAAAGAGTCTTCTAATTTTTGTCGTCATTTTAACACTCGACGTTTCTTAATACTATCATAATAACTCGTCATTTTTTTAATACACCACAAAACTTTAGTATAAATCAATTTTATTTTTAATAAAGTGAATTTCAGATAACAATCATTATGAGCCATGCTAAAAATGCCATGCTAAAAATAAGCATTGGCAAAACCACGGTCAAACGATTGGCTCAGACTCAGGGCTTGCGCTGAGTATGACTGAGTCATTAATTAGTACTGGCCCAGCGTTGGCTCTTCGATGGTGTGCCGAGCTTCAATTCGAGACTGACAAACCCATGATCAACCGATTGGCCCATGTTCGGGGCCAACACTGGGACCCGATAGTTGGCTGACAGTTGGTAATCGATATTTGGCCCGAGGTTGGGTGTTCGTTGGTTTGCCATGCTTCAAATGAGCACTGGCAGAATCATGGCCAAATCATTGGCCCGTATAAAGGACCAACACTGGGTATTAGTGGTTGGTGCTGAATATCGTACCAAGCGTCGGCCGCATCTTAAGCGCCGGCAAATTTTTCACGGGATTGACAAGAAATTTTCTGTGTGTGTACTTACGAAAAAAAATGTTAATCGATTTTTCGAAAATTTTAACTGTAATATATAACCCCTTAAAGAAAATTTGCTGATTTTGATGATATTTTCTCCGTTTGAGGCAAAGTAGAACATGTACCACGTAACATATTTGTAACTTCGTGAATATTCGCCGGATTGACAAGTAATTTTCTGTATGTACTTAGATATATGTACGTTACGAAAAAAAAAATTTTATCGATTTTTCAAAAATTCTATCTGTATATTAACCCCTTAAAGAAAATTTGTCAATTTGTGTGATATTTTCTCCGTTTGAGGCCAAGTCGAACATGTACCACGTAACATATGATGCGCGAGAGAGATAGCTGAAATTTTGGAACAGATATTTCTCAGAGATGCATAATATTTGAGGCAAAAGGAAATTGTCAAGCTCTGCGTCAGGCAATTCTCCAGAGCTGGATGCTTTGTTTATCCTCAAAAACTCAACCATCCATGAGAAAACTCGGTGCGAACATTTGTAAGGTTATGTTGATCTTGTACATGCTCTTAGGGTTCAATATTAACGTCACATACTGTGGTACACGGTTGAACATGTGGGCGCTTGAATAAACGTCCATCATCGTAGCGACGTAATTTTCAAGCTTGAATTTCGCCCTGGTCTAAATTCACGAATCGACCGACTAGTCTTCCCATATGTTTAATATACGCGTATGCAAACGTCCATCATCGTATCTCCTCGTGCACACAGTGGCCGGGAACCTACTCGGGAGATATCTCTCTACATATGAATTTCACAGCTATGTTTGACGCCTCCCACATTTCCGTCATTCCACTAAATTCCCATGGGGGATTAAAGACGCGCATGCCCTGCCCCAAAATACTCGCCTAGTGAGACTCGATGGTATTTGTGGCAGAAAACGACTTTTAATCAACGTCCAACCAAGCAACTAGCCAACGAAATGGATATTCGCATCGTTGGAATGCAACGAAAATTATTATTCTTGCAATTGCTCAAATTGCTTTCGACAAATTTTCGTTCGACAAAACTCTCAAGCGTTTATCGAGCAGCTTATTTAGAAATCGAGAATTTAAATGTGCACAAAACGTTTTTGCAAAATAATAAAAAAGAGGAAATTAAAATATTTTAAAAAATTTCGTTGCGTTTCAACGATGCAAACTTCATGACCATACCAGGGTTGCAAATAATGCATTACTTTTTGTAACGCATTAGCGTTTTTATTACTCATTACTTTAGATTTTGTAATGAAAAAAAAAATGCATTGCCCATTACATTACATTCAGTAATGTAACAAATTTCCATTACCCATTACATTACATTTTGTAATGCAAACAATTGCCATTACTCATTACATTGGATTTTGTAATGTTAACAATTTTCGTTGCTCATTGAATTAAATCTTGTAATGTAAAACATTTCCATTCCTCATTACATTACATTGTGTAATGTGAAATATTTTCATTGCCCATTACAATGTAATGGGTAATGGAAATTTGTTACATTGCAAAGTCCAACGTAATGAGTAATGGAATTTTTTTACATTACAAAATGTAATGAGCAATGGATTTTTTTTACAATACAGAATGTAATGTAATGAGCAATCGAATTTTTTAACATTGCAAAATATGAGGTAATGAGTAGTGGAACTTTTTTACATTACTAACGCAGTGCAATGTAAAAAATCCCCATTACTCACTACAATGTAATGAGAATTATTATTCGTTTCCCGTTAGGGGCAGCGGTTTTTGCGCTGGGTCGATCTGACCCGATCGATAACGAACAATAATCCATTTTAACTTGTAATGAGTAATGGAGATTTTTTTACATTACATTAGTAATGTAAAAAAAATCCATTGCCCATTACATTGGACTTCGTAATGTAAAAAATGTCCATTGCCCATTACAATGTAATGTGTAATTAATTTTTTTTGTCATTACACATTACATTGCATTTTGTAATGAAATTTTTCACATTACAAAATGTCATGTAATGAGCAGTGGATTTTTTTTACAATACAAAATTTGATGTAATGAGTAACGGAAATTATTTACGTTACAAAATATAACGTAATGAGAAATGGAATTTTTTTTTACACGACTGAATGTAATGTAATGGGCAATGAAATATTTTTTCATTGCCCATTAAAAAAGTAATGAATAATGCATTACTTTTTCATTACAAATTTCGCAACCCTGAACCATTGCCAAAGAACGCGACCCAAAATTCTTTTCATCCGGATCGACTTTATTACGTTTGTTGATGAAAAATATTCACATATTCACGCGAAACGCTTTATGTTTTGAATAAAAGAATAATAGGTACGAGTGAACGTGACGTAATTGTGCTTTTTGCGCTTGCAGGAGCAATGACAAGGTTACCGACGGAGCCCGAAGGAGGACGAGAAGGTTCTGCCCGACTTTGAAACTGGAGTGAACGAGCATTTATTTTTGTTAAAAATGGCTAAAGGCGCGGAAAGATTACCCGGCACTTCGAGCCGAATCAGGACACGCGACGATGGCTGCTGCTCTGTTAATTTCCTCAAATACGTCCTCCACATATACAACGTCGTTCTATTCGTAAGTACACTTTTGTAAATTTAGAAAAAAAAAGTCAAACCCCGTTGCTCTTTCCTGGCCGTTACGCATATGGAAAACCGGGAATTTATTTTCTCCTGAAAAAATCAAGGAATTTTGAAAAGTCTGAAATTTCTCAAAAATTTAATTTTTGCAAAAATCACGAAAAATAACACCGAAAGGTATAAATATTTTGGCACGTTTATATTCTTTTTCGTTATATGCAAAATTCGTCATGCCATGAATTAAAAATAAAGTTACCCTAAAGCTCTCTACACATTTGCATTCGATTTGTCGATGCACATGCACACAATTATTATCCTGAATAAGTATTTATTTTTGGTTTCTCGGCACTGACATAAAAATTCTATTTATAACGAAGAACAGGTTCTATACTTGTTTTCACTGTATTTTTCTTGTGTCTAAATTATTTTTCGAATTTCAGTTTTTTTAAACTTTATTATAATATTTAACTTAATATTTAATTTAATATTTGATCTTAAAAAAATATTTTTTTTTTATTTTACCGCGAGCTTCCTGGAATATTTTCACAACCTGTGAGAGAAATTTGGAATAGTCCGGGAATTTCCGAGTCAATAATGCGCAACAACTATGTCTTTCCAATCACGTCAGCTGTCTTGTAATAAAAATCGATTTCCAAAATGAGGCACTTCCCTCGTAACCCCGGGAGTGTCTTGTCGCGACTATCTCGGAATAATAACGGTACGGCGGGGACGAAGGTAGGAAAATGGGAGGGGATGGTGCGGTGGATAAAGGCCCCGAGCGAGAAATGCATTCTCGCCCGACAAACTCGTCCGTGCAACCACGTGACTTGGGTTCAATAATGTGGTTGGCAACGTGCAACAATGAAGTTGCAATATAACGAACGGTTATAGTTGTGCATTTTATATATACACATCGGGTGTACCATTTTTGTTCTTTAGCCCGAATATTTCGCAAACTATGCCACACTAACGATGGCTGAAAAAAAAAATTAGAGAAATGGGATGCCTACGTTTATTTTCCCGCATATTATCCCTTATCTTCGCTTTACTCCTGCTCCGCTGAAAAAAAAAACAAAAACAAATTTGATTGCGGCGGCATATACATTTACATCGATCGAAAAATCGATTTTTTTTTTCAACGGTAGAACTATTAGTACAGTCGTGCTGTATATTGGAATCGGAAAAAAAACAGAAGAAGGCTAGTTTTTTGACAGGTGATTCTGTAGGTGCCACGGGTGCTACTAAAACCAAGTTTGCCTAAAAATCGGGGGGTAGGGTTTTTTTTAGGGCATGGGGGTGGATTAATCCCAAACTACAACCCCCACGAGGTCGGCGCCGGGAGACAAAATGTTCGGAAAAATCCGGGTTTTATTTTTGTCCATAGCGCCGAAGTCGTGGAAGTTCATTTTGGGGGTGAAAAAGTGGGGTGAAATTTTGAAAAATCAGTTTTCATTCGATAACTCTTTAGGACAAATTCATACAATTTTTGTTCAAATGGAAACGTTGTAGCCCTTGAAAAGACGCGTCGATGGAGTATTCGATCAACTCTCTCCAATAATATCTTCCCCCCAAAAGAATTGTTGAAGAATTAACAAAAAAGTTGTTTATTGAATAACTCAAAAACAATCGATTTTTCGGGGATGGTTCAAATGTACGAAATGTAGAGAATAATTTTCTCTATATTTTCGTTCCTATGCACAACTTTTGAATTTTGCTTTTTCGAACCCCTCGCAGGGGTTGAAAATTCAAAGCGAAATTCTGGGAAAACTATTGACCGAAACTAAAGAGATCCGAGTTTGGCGCTGTGGACAAAAATGTAGCTGAGGGTTCAAGCTACAAATTCTTCCACGGCGGCGAATTCGTGCCGTCAATAGTTTTCCCAGAATTTCATTTTGAATGTTCAACCCCCGAGAGGGGTTGGAAAATCGAAATTCAAGGGTGGTCCATAGCAACGAAAATATGGAGAAAATTATTCTCTACATTTCGTACATTTGAACCATACTCAAAAAACCGATTGTTTTTGAGTTATTCAATAAACTATTTTTTTGTTTGTTTTTTTTTAACCATTTTTTGGGGGTGAAGATGTTATCGGAGAGTGATGATCGAATACTCGATCGACGCGTCTTTTCAAGGGCTACAACGTTCCCATTTGAACAAAAAACGTACGATTTTTTTTTCTAAAGAGTTATTGAGTTAAAACCGATTTTTCAAAATTTCACCCCACTTTTTCACCCTGAAAATGAACTTCCACGACTTCAGCGCTGTGGACAAAACTAAAGCCCGAATTTTTCTGAACATTTTGTCTCACGGCGCCGACTTCTTAGGGGTTGTAGTTTGGCATTAATCCACCCCCATCTCCTTTCATCCCGTAAAAAGAAACCTACACCCCAATTTTGAGGCAAACTTGGATTTAGCACCCGCGGCACCTACAAAATCACCAAAAAACTAGCCTTCATCTAATTTTATCCGATTCCGGGAATGGTACACGAAATGATCCCCCTAAGGGCGCATGCTCGCAATTTCAAAGATATTCAACATAATTAAGGGAAGATTCTGCCTTGTTGGGCCAAAAAATGTTCGATTTTTCACCAATTTTTCATGCGAAAAGTATTAAATACGGAATGTTGATATTTGGTATGTTGACTAAGCGGTCTTTATTGAACATCAAAATATTTTTTAAAGTATGACAAAACACGGTGGTGGGAGTGGGAGGAGCCAGGTATGTGGTGGACGATGACATTCTTCGCTTGCGGAAGTCCTAAGCCCCGGACAGATGATCTGAAGCAAAAAAATCAAACATATGTTTACTGTGTACAATATTGTGTACAGGTTGACCTAGAATCAAGAAGAAAAATTGAAAAATAAAAAAATAGTGAGCAAAAAAGTGCGCAATTTTTTGGAAAAAAAAACAAACTTGCTTTCGATCGCTCACTATTTTCAGCTATTCCCTATTTACGGCCTACAGTTTTTATTTTTTTTCGTCAAAACAAGTGCGTCGCTTACACCGCCACCATGAATTGTCTAACGCGTGGTGGTGCCGAGCGCTATATTTTACCAACGAATACCACTAGATAGCGTTAATAGTTTCGTCGCTATTGAAAATGATCATCTCACCTTATCGAATCAACTCGTACACCTTTCCCCTATGTAGAATATTTTTCCAATCCCGTGAAAAATGACGCAACCGACCAAACCTCGAGCCAGCGTCACGCCAATCATATTCTACCATTGGCTGATGAACGGCAGCACTACCGGTTTAGTGTTGCGCCACGGTACAAGTGATCTCTTCGGCCCAACGCTGGGATGTACGGTTGGCCAATAGTAGGCTTACCGGAGATCCTAACAGTTGGCCGGTTATTGGCCCAACATTGGGCTAAAGAGATTACGATCATTGGCTGACGGTTGACGTGATCACCGGCCCATAGTAGGACTAAGGTCGGCTTCATATTGTTGGCGCAATATTTGGGCTGATGTTGGCCCAGTGTAGGGCTGTCAAAACAACCCAATGCTAGATTCACTAACATCGTTATGCACAATCACTTGTTCGTGGAATGTTTCCAAATTTGTTGAACTATCTACTTGTCTTTTTGTTTCGTTGCCTCTGATCCTAACCTGCTGTAGTCTTCTAATTTTTGTCGTCGTTTTAACATTCGACGTTTCTTAATACTATCATAATAACTCGGCATTTTTAATACACCACAAAACTTTAGTATGAATCAATTTTATTTTTAATAAAGTGAATTTCAGATAACAGTAATTATGAGTTTTTATTATCACAGGACGTAGAAAATTGCATGCAGCGATAATAAAAAGATATATAATAATAATATACGTAAAAAAGCATTCTTGTATATATGCATGGACTATACCGTTCAAAGCCAGTGTTGGGCCAGGATTGGCAATTCGTCAGTTTGCCATGCTAAAAATAAGCATTGGCAAAACCACGGTCGAACGATTGGCTCAGACTCAGGGCCTGCGCTCGCCCCGACAATTGGTCGACGGTCATTAATTAGTACTGGCCCAGCGTTGGCTCTTCGATGGTGTGCCGAACTTCAATTCGAGACTGGCAAACCCGTGATCAACTGATTGACCAATGTTCGGGGCCAACACTGGGACCCGATAGTTGGCTGACGGTTGGTAATCGATATTTGGCCCAAGGTTGGGTGTTCGTTGCTTTGCCATGCTTCAAACGAGCACTGGCAGAATCATGGCCAAATCATTGGCCCGTATAAAGGACCAGCACTGGGTATTAGTGGTTGGTGCTGACTATCGTACCAAGCGTCGGCCGAATCTTAAGCGCCGGCAAATTTTTTACGGGATATGTTTCAAAGCGGTATTCGAAAAACTTCAAACGTCACAGCCCGTCAACGCTGTGCCTCACCGCTCGGATTAATAATTAAACTACTTTGTAACAGATTACTCAAGTAATCAGTTGCCACAAATACCTAGTGCAATTGAATTCAAATTCTATGTAAACTCAACGGATTTTTCTCAAAACTGCATTTTCGAAATTGGCGCGGGGCATTACTCAAAAACTACTAAGCCGATTGAGTTGAAACTTGGTAGAAATATTGATGATATCGCTCCCTTCTAGCGGACGAGAATTGCTTTCGAAAAAGTAGAAGAAAAAAAATACTTTTTAATCCAAATTTAGCAGAAATTTTGATTTTTTTTGTAAATGCGTGCCATTCTCTTAAATTTTCATTTTTTTTTCATTTCAATTACTGTCAACTAGAAACTATACACGTCATAATTAAACATTAAAAAAAATTGCAAATCAAAGTCTACGGGAAGCTAGACTGCCCGCCGATTAGCAAATCCCGCGGCAACCTTGCTGTGACACTCTGTCACAGCACCGCCATTTTGATGATGGATGAATTAACAAAAATGGTTTTGTATGCTTGAATATACTATTAAAGTATACCTACAGTTTGGTAAATGTAGAACAATTATTTCGTAAAGTAATTCAAAAAAATTAAAATTGAAAAGTTTTTTAATTCCCTGAAAATTGCTCAATTTTGTCCCGTCCAAATATATATTCCGCCTTAAGGGGTTATATGTGCAGTCAGGAGGCCCAAAAAGAACAATTTTTCAAGAATTTTTCTTGAGAAGACCTTTCAATCTATTAACGTAAAAAATTGTACACATATTATGGTAACTTTTAACTGTATTTTGACATTTTTTCTTCGTAAAAATAATTATTTTGAAAGCTCCTGTAGTTGGTCTCCGAGAGCACCTTTGAAAAAAGGCCTCTTGCGATGAGCACGATATCTCTGGACTGGATCATATAAAATGAAGAAACCAAAAATATTTCGTTAATATAATGATCTTATCTTGTATATAAATATTATCTTAATTATCTTGTAATCAAGCGAAGTTGTATGTGTAAATAAATTAATTAATATGTAAATAAATAATTCGTAAATAAATATGTAAATTGATTAATTAATGTATATGTAAATAAATTAATTATCTTGTAATTGATCGAAGGAATCAGCAAAATAATAATGTTTGACAAAATGACGTCCTCTAAAAAAATCGATTTTCCACAAAAATGTAGGCCGTAAATTGTTTATAAAATGGAAAATATTTATCGGCGAGAAAAACCCTTAGATTCATTGCTAAAAAATAAACTTAAGGGGTAAGGCCACTGTAACGGCCCAAAAAAAAAGGTTTTTTCACTAATTTTTTGCTCCCGAAATTGAAGGTATTTGAAAAAAAACTTTTAATGGTGTTATCGGGCATACATTAAACTTTATTATAACATTTTTTTACAGTAAAAAAAAACAAAATGGCGGTTCCACAGCTATCTTCCCGGGACATGTTTTGCTTCCAGGGCTCCGCGGCACGCAGCACCACTGGTGCACTTTTGAATCTAGAACAAAAAAAAAACCATTAATCTAGAGGGCTATAGCTAGAGAATGTCGATCGGATTTTAAAAAGTATCAATTTTTGTGGATTTGGCGTGCGTTTGAAAAAAAAAATTGATTTTTGACGAAAAAAACGGCAAGTTTTTTGTTAATAAAAAATCAATAAATAAAGTTCTTGAAAATTCCGATCGACATTCTCAAGATAATGTAAATGTTCACATCTGGTTAAAATTTCAAGTAAAAAAAATGAAAATTGTTCGAGTTATGCTGCGTGCCATTTTGAAAAACCATGTTTCGAGAAAAACGCGTTTAAAGTTTTGCGAATAGTTTTTTATTGGAAAAAATTTAAAAAAGAAGAAGCACAGGACCTTTTTTTTCTTATTCTAGAGGGTTTAAACTATTTTTTAAGCCAATAAAAAAAATCGATTTTTCAAAAAATTTACAGTGGCCTTACCCCTTAAAAAGATTGTGTTTAAATTTGAGACTGATCGGTTCAGCCGTTTCCGACAAATCTTGCTCGCCGACTTTAAAACACACAGTTTTGTGAAAAAAAAAACGCGTTTACAGTTTCAGAAGCACTTTCGATCGCTCTGACACGTCATCACAAATGTGCGTATAACTTCGAGAATATATTCGCCGGGCTGACAAGAAATTTTCTGTGTGTGTACTTAAATATATGTACATTACGAAAAAAAAAGAAAATTAACAAATCGACTGTTCATGTTAACAGTATATAACCCCTTAAACGATTACCTCTATACTTGTCCCTGCGTCGTGCTCTAAACGTGTCCACGTAAAGCATTTCGTTATCTTGGCGTGAGCCAAGCGATACAGGTTTTTCTGGAATTTGAACGGTCCTCCCGGGATGTCCACCCACGTGTAAAAAGAGGAAAGAAAATAAAAAGGAAAGCAGAAATAACGGGAAAGCTATTAAGACAACCCGGGCTTGTAATCGTTGTTGACTCGAGACCCTCGAGACTTGGAAAAATAAATGAAGATCTCAAATCGTCCGAGAGCCTGTGGTAAAAGAGACGCAAACACGCGTAAAATAAAATCCACGTGCGAAAGTAAAAGCCCGTACAGCGGTACTTACCTTTTATATTCGGTTTTCCATATTCTATGAGAAAATAATACCGGACGATTAAAATGAAATATCTTGGTACGTGCACCGTGGCCCTGTACATGTAGGACGCACAGATATTCTTTCTCTTCCGCTTATTACCGATCCACTTGGACAGCGCAAACCATTAAGGGCGGGGTAAAGTATTGAAATTTTTTTTTTTTTTTTCATTTTTTTTAAATTTTTAAATGAATGCATAATATATCAAAAGTATTGTGTTAAAATTTCAAGTCGATCGGAGTAAAATTGACGAAGTTATGAGTATTTGAGCGTCTATTGCTCCATGCCGTTCTCTTCTCTTCTGCGTTTTTCAAACCGTTTTTCTGAGACTTGTCATATTTGAAGTCCGTGTGCACGATAACTCAAAATCTACTGGACCAATCGCTTTGAAATTTTGCACAGTACTTCTTCACATAATTCACCAGGTATTGTCGAGAGCTTTTTTTTTTTTTTTTTTTTAATAATTACTAATTTTTCAACAACAAATTAGCCGATTTTTTTAGCGAAAATCGGGTTTTTGGCTCCCAAGTGCTACGAAAAATCGAAAAATCGAAAAAAAAAAATCCTCCCATCATTACCTCGAGAAACATCTCCTTTAACAAATGCATTTTGATTTTTTTGTTTCAAATGATTTTGTTGCGAGTTATGGTGCACACCGCAAACCAACTTTTTTTCGAGGCGCCTCCGGGGTTTAATTTTCAGTCGGTCAATTTTGAATATTTTGCAATGCAAATTTATGAGAATGTTGTTCAAATGTTACTTTATTATATATAAATTTTTCAATAAACGAACACTATTCGTTACGCCAAAAAAAAAAAAAATCTTAAAAACATGCCTTTTTTCGCCGAATTAACTTTACCCCGCCGTTAACAGAGTCATCCCATCAGTTTGAAGTTTGCAGCGTTGGAACGCAACGAAAATGATTATTTTTTTATTGCTCGAATTTCTTTCGACGAATCTTGGCTCGAGAAAATTGTCGACAATTTTTCGAGTCGCTTACTTGGAAATTTAGAATTTGAATGTGCAAAAAAAGATTTTGTAAAATAATAAAAAGGAGGAAATAAAAATATTACAAAGAATTTTCGTTGCGTTCCAACGATGTAAACTTCAAGACCATGTGATCCCATGTTACAGCTATTTTTTTGTGGGGAATTTTTTTTTTTATGAACCATTAAAACGCACTATCTTGGAATTTTTACCACACATTTATTGACATTTTTACAGACCCTCGGAATTTTGGTTCGTTTGGAAGACACTCGTATGTAGAAAAATAAGTTGATTCATGGCTGCTATGATTCCGGAAGTTTTGCTCAGCTGAAGTAAAAAAATCAAATGCCATTTTAAGGGGTCTTCTCACTTTAGACTCTCTCTCCTCTCTCTCTCTCCTCTCTCTCTCTCCCTCTCTCTCTCTCTCTCTCTCCCTCTCTCTCTCTCCCTCTCTCTCTCTCTCTGGGCATCGATGTGGGTGTCTGAAAAAAAATGAACATATTCATAATTGCATAATGAATGTATCTTCAGTGTGAACCAACAGTATTATTTAAAACAAATTATTATAATAAAAATTCGAACCTTAAATTCTTCTATCGGTATTTTATTTTTTATATTTTTTTGTGTCATTGAATTGTTTGTTTCTGTGGTTCACACGATAGGTGATGATACTAAGAATATGTTATAAAAATTTCAAAGCGATCTGAACCTTCGTTCAAGAGTTAGAACGTTCACAAGGTTCAAAAAAGTGAATCGTGGAAAAACGGCTCTGAAGTTGGCGGTTGGGCGCGCCGCGCGGTATCTATTATCTAATGTAAATGCTGTAACTTTAACGACTTTTAGAATGTTTCAATTCTGTAATAGCTTGAAATATTCCTAACCGTTCAGGCTAATAGAATAAAAAATTTGAAAAAATAAAAAAATTTGATATTTTTCGCGTATATAAGGCCTTCACACTCTCCCACTAAAATAGGTGTAACTTCGTCAATTTTCGGAATTTCAGGGTCCGGTTGGTCTTAAAATATTCTTGAAAGTTCACACTATAACAAGATGCAAAAAAAAAACGATTTTTAGAAATTTCCCAAGAGGGATACCCCCTTAAACTACACGTACGCCGTTCTGGTAACGCCATCTGTTGGGAAACAGCGAGAACTTATTCAAAGTCCTAATTGATAATTTTGGCCAAGGTTCGACCGAGCTTTTTTTTTTTGGTTATCGTGTTTCAATCATGAAAAGAAAATGTTTGAATTTCTTTTACGATTCTCATCGTCAGTAACTAATGAAAACAAAAATGTTGTAAATAAAAACGTCTGTCAAGAGTAAACTACCGTTACACCGTGACGTTACCGTTACACCGTTACTGCGTTATACGCAGTTGCAAGGCCAAAAAAGTCGTTTTTTCACGATTTTTTTTCCGGAAAAGGATTTCATTTGGGCAAAACGAAAAGTGTTAGGCACTGTAGTGGCATCTTTTAGCTTTAGATTGGCATCTTTTATTTTCCAAAATATTCATTAACGTTGCGCCTGTAGGAAGTCTCCGGAGGTCCCCGAAAAAAAAGTGTCCGGCGGTGAGCAAAGTATCTCCGGTTAGGATTATCTAAAATGAAAAAACCAAAAAGATTCTTTTAGGGGATAGATGAATCCAGGTATTGATCGAGGGAATAGTCGAAATTTTGATTTTTGACAAAATGGTGGCTCCGGAAAGAAACAATTTCGATTTTCGACCAAATTTTTTTCGTTAAATCGTTGAAAAAAAAATAGAAATAATTATCGGAAATCTTATTCCTCCGATCAATACCTGAAGAATATATCTGACAAGGTTGTGTTAAAATTGCGGACCGATCGGTAGAGCCGTTTTTTGAGAAATCGTGCTCACCCACTTTGAAAACAACGTTTTGAGAAAAACGCGTTCCAAGTTTCTCGGACGCTCGGAGACGCGCTCCGAGCGTCCTTACAAATATGTGTGTTTTTCCGAGAATATTCGCTGGATCGATTTGAAATTTTCAGGGAATATACTCACATATTTTTACGTTGCGAAAAGGCAATAAAAAAAAATCGATTTTTTGAAATTTCTAACGGCGTATGACCTGTTAAGGAGGTTGGAGCGTTAGCCACAATCCAAGGTTAAATTTAATTTTAAAAAATGCCTGTTGTTGTTTACACTATACTGAGTCTTTACGAATTTTTTGAACTTTTTTCACCACCAAACACCAGAGATAAAAAATAGTTTAATGTATGTAATTTAACGTGCGGTTAGATGGGCAAGACTTTCACACTAAAGGTTATGTAATTTTTATTGTTACTTAGCACCAAGATAAACCATTTATAACAACGGATTAACGCAAACTGAACCTTTGTGAACATTTAGAAAAAAAAAATTCCTCATCTTGCCCATCGTAAACCATGGGCCAATAATCTCGTGACGTAAATATGAATAGGCATAATTATGAATTACTCAAAATTTCATTGTGAATTGTATAAAACATTCGTTGGCGTAGTTTTTTTCATAATAATCATCGATAATGTTATGCTTTTTCACGTTGGTTGTAACACAAAAGTTTTTCTACTTTATGTAATAAAAATGTTAAAGTGCATAATTTTGCCCTTTAATTATATATTTTAAAAAATTAGCATATAGAATAAATCTGTACCTCGTATGCAATTTTTGAGGTTCATTGAAAAAAATAAAAGAATAAACCGTCATTTGACTCAACTGAATCGCTCCAACCTCCTTAAGTGTACGAAAATTCTTTCAAACTCAAAAGTTTTGAAAATCGTAGTTTCGATAAAAACAAGTTTAAAGCTTAACTCGCAGTTCTATAGTTGCAATCATAAGTTTACCTTCAATCTGCGATTCCTGTACCACATGTTGGACAGTCTATTGGACTCTTCAATTCGAGTTGACGATGTTGAAGTTTGCGTCTCGTTGGAATGCAACAAAAGTTCTTTTTAATATTCTTTTTTTTTCATTGTTATCCAAAATCACATTTTTCAGATTGAATTTTTAGATCGCTAAACGAGAATCCTGATAAAGTCTTTGGGTTATTTTCACGGCTCAAATCTGTCTGTGGAAATTTGGAAAATAAGCAAAAATGATTTTCGTTGTATTTCAACGATGAAAACTTCGGTACCATTCGAGTTGCATCAGTCGATGAACGAGTGTTCATCGACAAACCTTCAAACGTTTCATTCAAAACTTCATTCAAAACATGAAACGTTTTAATGGATTTTCAGCTTTCCGGACTCGTCGTTGGAGCAATCGGTATATGGACGGTAATAGCGAAACACAGTTACATCTCCCTCATGTCAACCGCGGCGTATCCGATACTGGCTTACGCCCTCGTAGCGGCCGGTGCCTTGGCGGTGATCGGTAGTTTGCTCGGATGTGGCGGCGTGACGACGGAAAATCGGTGCGTTCTTCTCGTGGTGAGTATTTTGCTCTGTTTCCATTTTTTTTTTTTTTTTGAGAAATGCTATTTTTATTTTTATATGAATTTTTATATTTACGTTTTATTTTGAATGTAAATTGAATTTGTATTTCTTTCTTGTTTTGATTTTTTGCGTTTAATTTTGCGCTTGATTTTTGCGATAGTTATATGCGTTTGATTTGTTCGATTTTCATGATTTCGTTCGATTTGCGTTGGATTTTGATTTTTGCGTTTAAGGCGAACCTATTGCTTTACACAAGTCATACCACTGATCATACTTGAGACTCTTACAATTTATATTCATAAGTTTCAACACTTTCAATAAATCGACGAATTATTTCAAGAATTTTTTTTTATTAAGACGTGATTTTCGTCAATTTTGAAATCTGTCTAGACAATGTTATACGTTCTACATCATTTACAGTCAACTGTGCAGACTTCCGCTGGCATGATCTTGACATGAGGGCCGGGTTGAAATTCCGAACTTTGAATGCGCCGACGATTTAAAATTCCTAATTTTAATGTTCCGAAATTACAAGGTTCGTCAAGATTATGCCAGCGAAAGGCTACACAGTCAACTGTAAATGATGTCGAACGTGTAACATTGTGTAGGGGGCATCCATTAATTACGTGAGGTGATTTTGGCGATTTTTCGACCCCCCCCCTCTCCCCCTGGTGAGATGTCGTGAGATTTTGCTCGACCCCCTCCCCCCTCCCCTAATCTCACGTGATATTTTTCAAAATGCATACGTTCACGGAAAATAAATTGTAGTAGAACTGCGGTTGTAGTACCATTTACTCCACCATGTAAAGTAGTAGGGAGACTCTCCTTACGTGATAAAAATTACGTGATTACTAAAATTACTAAAATTACTAAAATTACGTGATATTTGCCGAAATTGCGTGAGATTGGGTGAGATTTCGCTCGACCCCCTCCACCCCCCTAAACACCTCACGTAATTAATGGACACCCCCCTAGACAAATTTCAAAATTGACGTAAAATGACTTCTTAATAAAAAAAAAAACATTCTTGAAATTATTCGTCGAGTTGCTGAAAAATTTTTAACTTTTAAAAGGGGGCGTCCATTAATTACGTGAGGTGTTTAGGGGGGGGAGGGGATCGAGCGAAATCACACCCAATCTCACGTGGGGGAGAGGGGGGCTTCGGCAAATATCACATAATTTTAGTAATTTTAGTAATTTTAGTAATCACGTAATTTTTATCACGTAAGGAGAGTCTCCCTACTACTTTACATGGTGGAGTAAATGGTACTACAAACGCAGTTCTACTACAATTTATTTTCCGTGAACGTATGCATTTTGAAAAATATCACGTGAGATTAGGGAAGGGGGAGGGGGTCGAGCAAAATCTCACGACATCTCACCAGGGGGAGAGGGGGGGGTCGAAAAATCGCCAAAATCACCTCACGTAATTAATGGATGCCCCCAAACTTCCATAGCCGAATTATTTTGACGGTGTTCAGATTTTCGGAGTTTTGGTCTTTCGTGTAAAATACTTTCGGAGTTTTGATCTTTCGGGGTAGTATTCTTTCGGAGCGTTCTGATCATTCCAAGTTTGGAATTTCGACCCGGCCCCAAAATAGTTATTCCAACGATTCG
This sequence comes from Ophion obscuratus, assembly GCA_964007375.1. NCBI lineage: Eukaryota > Metazoa > Arthropoda > Insecta > Hymenoptera > Ichneumonidae > Ophion > Ophion obscuratus. Next base: position 9,303,295 of record OZ023313.1, read on the forward strand.
CGCAGTCTTTCTAGGTTTGATATTTGGCAAACCTTGGTTCTATTTACGTCTCTTTTACTCAACCAGGCGAGTTTAACCTCCATGCTTTTCAACGTCGATCTGTCAAAATAATGTCAGGTGCGGGAAATACAAAGCATTGTATTCGGACCACGACTGGTAAAAAGCGTGAAAAATTTGTGTCGTCGAAATACGTCGGTTAAAAATGAAATATGGGTGGAAATTCGAATGAGTGATATGAGGTTAGGACTACAGTCAGCTGTTGCCTTGCTGTCACGTCTCTTTATCGTAGCAAGTGGTAATAAATCCAATACCGGAAGTTCAAATTAAACTTGACATTACATAAAAATAAGGTCAATAAGCGTAATTTTTTCTCAGAGCATTGGATTACTACAAGTGTCGAGTATGTAAATCTGATTATTTTTTAAGGGCGGGATAAAGTATTTAAGTTTTTTTTTTTCATTTTTGTTTAATTTTTTAAATGAATGCATAATATATCAAGAATATTGTGTTAAAATTTCAAGTCGATCGGAGTAAAATTGACGAAGTTATGAGTATTTGAGCGTCTATTGCTCCATGCCGTTCTCTTCTCTTCTGCGTTTTTCAAACCGTTCTTCTGAGACTTGTCATATTTGAAGTCCGTGTGCACGATAACTCAAAATCTACTGGACCAATCGCTTTGAAATTTTGCACAGTACTTCTTCACATAATTCACCAGGTATTTTCGAGAGCTTTTTTGTTTTTTTTTAACAATTACTAATTTTTCAACAACAAATTAGCCGATTTTTTTTAGCAAAAATCGGGTTTTTGGCTCCCAAGTGCTACGAAAAATCGAAAAATCGAAAAAAAAAATCCTCCCGCCATTACCTCGAGAAACATCTCCTTTAACAAATGCATTTTGATTTTTTTGTTTCAAATGATTCTGTTGCGAGTTATGGTGCACACCGCAAACCAACTTTTTTCGAGGCGTCTCCGGGGTTTAATTTTCACTTGCTCAATTTTGAATATTTTGCAATGCAAATTTAGGAGAATGTTGCTCAAATGTTACTTTATTATATATAAATTTTTCAATAAACGAACACTATTCGTTACGCCAAAAAAAAATCTTAAAAACATGCCTTTTTTTCGCCGAATTAACTTTACCCCGCCGTTAAGAATCTGACGGATTCCCACTATTATATACACTTTTATAGCGACCGGAAATTGGGTTTTTGTAAGTCGTCTCGGAATTCCTTCACAAAAGCACGCAATATTAATATTTTTTTTCTCTGTAATTAGGTCGATAACCGACCCTGAAATTTAACAGACACAATTATTAGTATATTCGGTGCAGGTAAAAAAAAATTATGAAAAACCTATGGATTGTAGCCTGGCGATAGGATTTTGACCTTAATTTTGCGCGCGGTTTTTCGATGGTCTTATGCATATGATTTGTTCGGTTATTATAATTTGTTCGATTTTTGGCGTTTAATTTTGCGGTCGATTTTCATTTTGCGTTTAATTTAGCGCTTGACGTTTGTGGCGAATATGATATGAGCACTTAAGGCCTAGGGCCACTCTGGAGGCCGAAAAAATAGGCTTTTTGGGGATTTTTTTTCAGAAAAATTACAAAATACATCGAGATTACGAAAAAGAGCGTTTATCGTACATATCGGTGACTGTATACAACAATTTTTTTTTGAAGCGATTAATTTCGAAATGGCCGAAAACACAACTCAGACAATTTTCAATCGATTCACTTGAAATGTTGAATATATCTTGAAAAATACATTGTCTGTGGAAGTACGTAGGATTCTTTTCATATTGCATAGCTCATTTGTTATTAACTGACTGATAATTTGTTATTATCCGACGATTTTTTAGGCAAACTTTTGGAAAGTGAAACGTTTATTTTGTAGTTTTTCTGAAGAAAAAAAATATATCCAAAAAGCCTATTTGTTCGGCCTCTAGAGTGGCCTAACCCCTTAATCAAACTGCTTATCTCATTTATATAATTAACATGCTAGCACTTATATGTGATGTTAGTTAACATATACGGCATTATTTTTATTTTTATCTTTACTTTATTGTATTATTGGTCCACCTGATCTGTAAATCTATTAGCTCAAGGTTTTAACCAAGGCATAAAGTAAATCATCAATCAATCAATCAATCAATCTCCCTCTCTCTTTCTCTTTCTCTCCTTCGTTCTTTCTCCAAACTTATTGTTATTTCAAACGAATAAAATGTTTCATTGCCGAGATAGGCAACTTTTTTGTTCTAATGAAAAATTCAAAGTGATTCCTATCTCTTGAACGATGACGCATGAAGTCGCCGGCTTCAAATGCCGAGGATACGTAAGATTGCCGAGAGAAGGAGCCTTTCCGCCGAAGAGGCGGTAAATTTCCCGGTGGCCGGAATCGTCTCCACAATCGCCAATTTTGTGCCGATCTCCTCACCGAAACTTACTCCGGCAACTCCGACCTGCGATATTCGCCAGGAGGAGGTCGTCGTTCCGGTAAATTATCCGAAACGATAACAATCGGGATTCGCACTTGCGGGTGCGATTTGTAAGGAACAGGCACGATTATACTCACACTGGAATTCGCGGTTGATTAATCGTCGGATTTGTACGGGCGTTTAATGAGATAGAAATTAGTCCCAGGGCGCGAGGCTGCGACGATTTCACAAGCACGAGATGAAGCCGAGAGGTCTTGTGAATTACGAGGCGAACAGTCGTCTCGGAGAGTTTGGGAAACTTGAGACCGAGCGCGTCCGTTTGTCAGGAATATTGGTCCTTGGTTCGAGAATTATGGTGACGGTGCGATGTGGGGAGAGTGAACGAGGGAGAGACAGAGAGAGACTGGCGGACATGGAAAGAGAATGGCGACAGGAGAGGTGAGAGTGAGCATTTGGGGCTTCAAAATTGGGTCTTTGCTCTCTCTCTCTCTCTCTCTCTCTCTCTCTCTCTCTCTCTCTCTCTCTCTCTCTCTCTCTCTCTCTCTCTCTCTCTCTCTCTCTCTCACTCCCCCCTTTCTCTCTCGCGGTCGCCCATTTTCAAGCTACCATTTCTCGAGCGCCAGATGCGTACAATTTCCAGCACATAGTCTGGCTTATTACTCTCCTATCCTCCTTTGGGTCTATTAACTCCGTTGTCTGACTCCGAACTCGCGTATTTCCAACATGGAACTCACGCAAGCTTATCGGTCACGTGTATACGTTTCTACGAGGAATTTCACGCAAAATCGACAGACGGATCGGTCGACGCATCCCTCACGTATCATCAGTGCCGGATTTACACTGTTCTCAAGTTTAGGCTACTCGACGTTGTGCCGCCCTCCTATCTTAAGGGGTAAGGCCACTGTAACGGCCCAAAAAAAAAGGTTTTTTCACTAATTTTTTGCTCCCGAAATTGAAGGTATTTGAAAAAAAAACTTTTAACGGTGTTATCGGGCATACATTAAACTTTATTATAAAATTTTTTTACAGTAAAAAAAAAACAAAATGGCGGTTCCACAGCTATCTTCCCGGGACATGTTTTGCTTCCAGGGCTCCGCGGCACGCCGCACCACTGGTGCACTTTTGAATCTAGAACAAAAAAAAAACCATTAATCTAGAGGGCTATAGCTAGAGAATGTCGATCGGATTTTAAAAAGTATCAATTTTTGTGGATTTGGCGTGCGTTTGAAAAAAAAAATTGATTTTTGACGAAAAAAACGGCAAGTTTTTTGTTAATAAAAAATCAATAAGTAAAGTTCTTGAAAATTCCGATCGACATTCTCAAGATAATGTAAATGTTCACATCTGGTTAAAATTTCAAGTAAAAAAAATGAAAATTGTTCGAGTTATGCTGCGTGCCATTTTGAAAAACCATGTTTCGAGAAAAACGCGTTTAAAGTTTTGCGAATAGTTTTTTATTGGAAAAAATTAAAAAAAGAAGTTAAAAGGATTTAAACTATTTTTAAACTAGAGGATTTAAACTATTTTTTAAGCCAATAAAAAAAAATCGATTTTTCAAAAAATGTACAGTGGCCTTACCCCTTAAAGGGTTAGGCCACTCTAGAGGCCGAAAAAATAGGCTTTTTGAGAATTTTTTTTTTTTTCTTCAGAAAACCTATAAAATAAATCGAGATTACAAAAAAGGGTGTTTATTCTACGTATCAGTGACTGTATACAATAATTTTTTTGAAGCGATCAATTTCAAAATGGCTGCTGTGCAGCGTTTATCTCAAAACTGCATTTTTTAGGTGCGCAACTAAGGTCTCGGGTTTCACACATGGATGGCGCTAGCGACACACGTAGTCGGCAGACAGGTCTGAAATTGGGTGTCTTTATAGCTTGGACATCTGTTAAGAATACCCAGTCGTAATATAAACAAATATCGCAACACAACGACCTTTTTTCTAACCTCGAAAATGTCAAAGCTTGTGCCAAATAAACAGCATTTGCGGGAAGCATCACTTTTCTGCTTCAACCTAAAAAAAAACAGCAGCTGAAGCACGTCGGTTACTTGAGGAAGCCTGAGGCGAACATATACCGTCAAAAACAACGTGTGAAGATCGGTTCAAGCGGTTCAGAAGTGGCGATGTTGAGACTGGGGACAAGGAGCGCTCGGGGAAACCGCAAACATTTGCGGACGCCGATATGCAAGCGTTATTGGATGAAGATGACACTCAAACGGAAGATCAACTTGCCTAGGCATTAGACGTGACACGGCAATGTATTTCGAAACGTTTGCACGCCATGGGTAAAATTCATGCGGAAGGAAAGTGGATGCCGCATGAGTTGACTTAGAGACAAAGGGAAAATCGAAGAGTCACTTCCGAAATGTTGCTTTTGCGGCCGAACAGAAAGAGTTTCCTGCATCGAATTGTTACTGGTGATGAAAAATGGATATATTTCGAGAATCCCAAACGCAGAAAATCGTGGCTTTCACTTGGCGAAGCGTCAACATCGACGGCACGGCCAAATTGCTTCGGAAAAAAGACAATGCTCTGCGTTTGGTGGGGCCAGAAAGGAATCGTGCACTATGAGCTGCTGAAACCGGGCGAAACTGTCAATGGGCATCGCTACCGACAACAACTAATCAATTTGAACCACGCATTGCTCGAAAAACGGCCAGAATGGGACACGAGACACGAACGGTGTGATGTTGCAGCACGACAACGCTCGGTGCCATCGCAGTCCCATTGTCCAGGACACCCTAAAAACACTGAAATGGGATCTGCTACCGCACCCGCCGTATTCGCCAGACCTGGCCCCTTCAGATTACCACTTGTTCCGGTCGATGGCGCATGGCTTGGGTCGGCTACACTTGGCCAATTACGATGCAGCACAAAATTGATTGGACGAATGGTTTCAGTCCAAAGACGCGTCTTTTTGTCGTCGCGGTATTTACGTATTGCCAGAGAGATGGCAAAAATGTGTAAATAGCGAGGTACAATACTTTGAATGAACCATTTTTTGTATTTGTCTTGAAATTTTCGATTTTTCATTGGTAAAAAAAACCAGAAACTTAGTTGCGCACCTAGTAATTTGGCCGGAAACATAAGTCAGACAATTTTCAACCAATTCATTTGAAATGTTGAATATATCTTGAAAAATACATTGTCTATGGAAGTACGTAGGATTTTTTTAGGCAAATTTTTCACTTTCCATAAATTTGCCTAAAAAATCATTAGAGAATTGTTAATAACAAATAAACTATGCAATACAAAAAAAATCCTACGTACTTCCATACACAATGTATTTTTCCACGATTTATTCAACATTTCAAGTGAATCGGTTGAAAATTGTCTCAGTTGTGTTTCCGGCTTTTTTGTAATCTCGATTTATTTTGTAGTTTTTCTTTAAAAAAAAAACTGGTACAAATTTTCGAATTTTTTTTTTTTTTGCCGTTTCATTTTCTGTCAACACATTTTCCGACTGTAGCTATTCCGTCTTGGTCCACGGGAATAGCGATGGGACCCTTCCTTGTTTCAAGTGAGCGATTTTGTATTTCCCCTAAAATTTTTGTCACAATTCGAACGTAAGAGGAGAAAAATAAAAATTCGGGTTACGACAAAAAAAAATGATCGAACTCACTATTCCAAGCGCTTTTCCATCGGGACTTAGAAAGTGGCGTACCCAAATTATTTCGGTTTCCTGGAAATGCTTCTCGCAAAGTGCTTCTCCACGTTTCACACAGCTGCTCTTTCGCCGCACAGCATTTTCCACAAATTCTCACTTTGCGGGTTCTTGGGAATTGTGAAAAAAAATCACCTTTTCTGGGTTTGATTTGTACCCTGAGGCACAACCAGGGACGATGCATATCGGTATGATTTATCCCAAACCAATTGCCTCTCTTCGTCGTTTGATAATTATAACCTACACACAATACAGAAGGTATGTCATGGCAAACAAAAAATACACTTCACAGAACGCGGGTTGATTTTTTGACATTTGAAATGTTCTGAAAATTGCAGTGTACTCACAAGCCACAATGCACAACACAACCGTAAAACGTGTAAAACTCCAAATACTCCGAAAATGTTATTATTATATCGAGCATGGACCGCGCATGCGTAAAAGAAGTCGAGCTGGTGACTACTGGCGCCACGAAGTGGACTGCAGCGCAATCAAACATCCCGAACAACACGCGAGTAATTTATCGCCATAGGAATAGTACCCATTGTCAGGGGCATGGACGCGACTAGCGAACGCAAAAATGAGTCGATTGAGTCGATGATATCTGCTGGAAATGTCCCGTAACGTATATTTTTTTATGGAACATACGTGACCGCGACAGTTTTCTTGTTATTCGTCGCTTTTCGCATAGCTCTGATCTAACCGGGAACTATTATCATTTCCGTTCCAAAGTTCGTTCCGCACGGATTCCCTATACGGTGCGGGTTGAATGCATTGATTTCGTGAATTAATTACTATTTTGTATTCAGCCGGAAAGGCCTGCAGAGTTTTCGCGGACGTCATTTTTTGTGTCTCTACTATAGCATACAAAAATACCAATTTTTTTTTTCTAATGAGAAGGTTCGTGTACGTACTGCCGTAAACATGACAAATTTCATGCAAAAAAAAAGAGTATTTGCGGGAAATTTTACTGCGCTACTTTATTAGTAAAAAAAAAATCTGCAGCCGAAGCACACGGACTTCTTGTTGAGACTTTCGGCGACCATGCTCTGTCGGAAAGAACATGCAGAGATTGGTTTGGACGCTTCGACAGTAATGATTTTGATGAGTTGAAGCGGAAGCATTACTTCATGAAGACTCATGGCGGACGCTAGCTGAACTTGCAGAATAATTAGGAGTTGATTACACAACAGTTTCGAAACGTTTGAAAGTATTGGGAATGATTTTTTTTTAATAAAGCATCAATTTTCACGAAAAAATAGCGAGAACTTAATCAACGTCACTATAAAAAAAAATTAAATGAAAAGAGTTGAAGTACGACTGCGCACGATGAATGGCGTCAACGATTCGTATGCTATATATGATTATATAATAATAAAGCTTTATTATAATATATAATATATAATATATATGAATAAAAATCATATATATATATATATATATATATATAAATCATATATATGATTATATAATAATGAAGCATTAATATAATATATATATATATATATATTGATTTATATAATATAATTTTATATTATATAAGACTTATATAATAATAAATCATTAATTTTCACGAAAAAAACAGCGAGAACTTTCTCAGCGTCAAAATGCAAAACTAAATGGATAGGGTTGAAGTACGACTGCGCACGATGAATCGCGTCAACGTATCAGCAAAGGATCATTTTGATAATAAACTGTGAGAATGCGGCGAATGGGAGATTCGCCGACAATCCACTCTCCTCTTTCCAATTCGGTTCGTTGAATTTAATTAAATTAATCTACGAATCCGTGGGACCCGGATGGAGACTACATTTTTCCGCGCGATGGAAAATGAACTCTGCGACATTCTTTCCATTTCTTCCTGCTCGAAAAAGAATTGATTGAGGGCGGGTTACCATTCATGACGATGAAAAATTTGATTTTTCTCACATAATTTGCATCCTTAAAGTGTTTAGAACACGTGGGTTTGTTTGGGTGATCAAAAACGAACATTAAATACGATTTTTTACAACGTTGAACTTTAAGGCCTTAGGCCACAGTGACGGGTATAAAATCATGTGCGAATTTAACAATTTTGTTTCGTATGAAAAAGTATGTTTTCATAAAATTTTGTTTTCATTTTCGTATGTTTCTCATAAAATTAATTACACGTGTAGAGAGTATGAATATCAAGCTGTTAGAAAATACATATATTTCTTTTTCGATCGGATGAACCGATTCACACGAATCTCTGCGCAGTTGAAAGGTAATTCAATTTTCGAGACCGTCAAGAAGCGATTATTGTCAAAAATTAATTAAGCAATATTTTTCTTCCGTCCGTTGAAGCAAAAAAATTGGGCTTTTTTTCAAACGGCTGCGATTTTGTTATCAAGGGGTTTATTAGAAACCAAAAGAAGACAGGGCCCCCCAAATGGAGTCTAGTTTAATCATTTTTAACCCGTTTTTGTTTCGAAAGAACTGCCATTTTGGACTTTTCTTACAAATAAAATTGGAATTTACCCTCCATTGGTAGAAAAACAAAACACGTCGAAAGCCATTTCCAAAAGAATTTATTTTATATTTTAAAAAACAAATCCCGAAGTTGATGCATTTTTCATGCCTCTCGACGATAAACTTCCCGTAAAAAGGTCCGAATAAAAGTTTGGATATTACGTCGGTGATGCATATACGCAGTAACGCAGGCTCAGCCTGCACATGTAGGCGATAACGCGTATGAACCTTGGGTAGTTGGCCAACGAGGAGGATAAATCGACCCTAATTGATAGTTGGTGAATGTGAGAGAGTAACGGACACGTAAAGCTCAGTCGTAATACCCCTTTGGTTGCACCAACCGCCCCCTACCCCATTTGCCATTTACCACTGCGATTATCTTTAATTCCTCCTAAATGACAGTTAAACGTCCTTGAGAAGCGACTCCAACGGAATTTGCATCTATCAAGGAGGAACTTTGTAATACATGAATTTTAAAGCCGGATAAGAAGCAGCAGCAACGTTAAGGGGTCCTCTCACTTTAGACGCTGAAAAAGGCTATTTTCATGATTTTTTTTTGGATACGTTTATATTATAGATATTGATATAAAAGTTATTACATTTAATAAATACACTTTCGAAATGCATTTAAAAAAAAATGATTTACTTAACCCTTGACGATTCAAAAGTGTTTTTCAAATAAATACGGCGGTTGTAAATGCGTTTCAAGGTTCCTAGGACTTCAAAAACTACTGAAACATACGTATTACATTTTTATTTTTCACGTAGCGGGTGTCGTCAATAACGAAAGGGCAAAAAACGAACGTTTTACATCATAAATCTGATTACGACTAATCTAACAGGTAAACCGTAACCAAAAAATAGGTAAAAACTTGGTTTTTGATCCACTGCAAATCCAATTTTTTTCCAAATTTGATGGTCTATTTTTATGGAGGAGGGGGGGAGCTTATTTCGTGTAACAGCGACTCCGAGAACCCCCGAGTACCAACTTTCCCTATCATTAAACGACGTTTCGCATTTATCGTCCGCCATATTGGATTCGCCATCTTGAATTCCCGAATTTCGAGTATAGATTCGTAACCACCGACCCCAACAACCCCCGAGTACAACATTTCAAGCCAATTGCATGTAAAAAAAATGTATGCCTCAAAGGGTTAAGTCACTATTTATAGACGTAAATGGTGGCTAAAAAAATGTCCTAAAAAAATTGTAGGTCTGCGCTGTTGATAAAATCACGGAGATGAATCATCCGAACCAAAAAAAAACAAACGCTTTTAGATTCAGTATGTTAATGGATATAGCGCATATCATACGATTTTTCATATATGCAAAAACAACAAAATAGCAGACATTTAAAAAAAATAAGCTTCTTTTGACCGTTTTTGGCAAAAAAAATACTAAATGTCAAAATTTCAAAAAATCCTTGATAAGCGCTATAGCTATAGTTGTAAAGAATATGGGATTAAAATTTCATAAGGATCGGTTCAGTAGTTTCGAAGATTTTATCAACAAGCCGTCGAAAAACGTTGTTTGGGTTACATAAATACAAAAAAAAAGTTTTTATGTATTTCGAAAGTGTATTTATTAGGTGTAAAAACTTTTATATCAATAACTATAATATAAACCTATCAAACGAATTCACGAAAATAGGGTTTGTTAGCGTCTTAAGTAAGAAGAGCCCTTAAGAAACTAAAAACCGTTTGAACAGCCCGCGGCTGAAGTATCGAAAAATTTCCGGCTAAAAATTAATCACGTATTGCGTTGTTGGCCGAAGTTATGCACGCTCCGGCGGCGGCGCCTTGGGAATTCTCTCGTGCAGCTCCCAACCAGTTTCGCCGTAGTCGTTCGTATACCCGGACATTTCGAATGCCACATACACGCGCGAGCACGCGCTTCGGGCAAAGCCGCGTGACTACCTAAAATACAGCCGACCTCACTGCCTGCCGGTACACACAGGCCCAATGAATGCTCACGATCGAGCGCGACGCTGGCGCTCCTGGTGGCGCACGATTGTACGACCACTTGCAGAAGGCACTCCACAGGCTTTAACCATAGGGTTGATGTTTGCAACGTTGGAATGCAACGGAAATTCATTTCGATTTCTTCTTTTCATCAATATCAAAAATCATATGTTGCGAATTTGTTGTAGTTCGTTAAATAAGAACCCGAAAAAATGTTTACGTGATTTTCGTAATATAAAACTGCCAGAGGAAATTTGGAAATTTGAAAAAATATCATTTTCGTTGCATTCCAACGTTGCAAACTTCAATGTCATCGTTAACCTCCGCTGCACCGTCTTTGATTGCCCACAATTCTGCGCAATCGATATATAAGAATCGATAGAATTCAGGGAGTGTGTCCATGAAGGCCAATGCTGTGAAATTGCGTTTATGGGTGATTCTCCCGAAATGATCACTTTGCAGGACATCGCAATTTGTAAACAAAACGAATTCTTTTTTCATTTAATAATTGCCATTGAGTTCAGTTCTAATCGATATAACTCCCTATGGATCACACTGATTTATCAGTTTTAAGAGATTTATCATGATAGAAAGAAATAGTAGGTCCACAGGGATGATTATGAGGACAGAGGAATGATACAAACCTTTTCCTATCAATTTTCATTAGTTTATCAATATCTTCTTGTTTTTCTTTGAATATTGATCTTGCTCTTTTTGTCAACTTCTCTCTTCCTACAGGATCCTGTTTAAGGGGCTATACCAGTGGGACACTTTAAAAAAATCGATTTTTCTTTTTCCTTTTTCGCCAGTTTATACTTTCAAGAATATACCGTGAAAATGTCAAGGCCGTATCTCTATCATTTTATCTTGCGACAATCGATAGTTAAATCTTTAAACGAGTTTTTCTTGAAATGAGATTTTTTTAATTTGCTGACATTGTGACTCAAAGAGCAATTATCCCTATTGGCTTGAAATTTGAACTGAATATTCTTGAATATATTTACTACAATCTACAATGACGTAGGATTTTTTTGATTGGATCAAAATTGACGATTTGGCATTGAAAAAAAAGACCATTTTATAGGCAAGAAAACAGACTTTTTTCATAAATACGCCATTTTGTTAGATTTTGATATTTTTCGAAAATCCTACGTCATTGTACAGGAAATACCCTCCAGTTGAACGACATTTTTTCCTTTTTCGGTTTCAGCTACTCAATCGGCCGGAATCTTGTCAGCAGTGCAGGAACTTTTTTTTTTGCGCCTCCGAAGGCAGCGCATAAGTCGCTTGTATCTCAATATTTTTCTATGAAAAAATTATGTAATATAGGTCAAATACAGCTAAACATATTCTTAATTTTCTGAAACATTTAATTGAGTACTTTTTTTCCAAAAAATTGCCGAAAATCACCCAAATTATCAGCCACTGGTATAGCCCCTTAAGCCTTTCATATCTGCGGTTTTTCAGCTTCGCTTTTTCTACGGAGCCTTTTTTATTTCGATATCGTCATGGCAATAATGTAAGAGAATCATTTTTTCGTAACCACGTGCATATCCACACATGCGTAACCAAAATGGTTTCATTCCTCTGACGCACCAGTTATTCCTCTGGATCTTACGTGTCAGGAGGAATCCAGAGGAATGACGATTCAAACGGGTTTTTACGCATAGCGCGGCTTGTTGTGTTTTCCTAACCTCAAAATCTGGCGGTGAGTAGGTGTCTAAAAGTTCCACTCGAACAGGTAAAAAGTGACTTATTTAATTGAAAAATGATACAGTTAACCCTTACTTGCCACTGTGGGGTTTAAAACAACCCCACCACTTTTTTTATTAAACGAAAATGTATTGATGACGTGTATTCTACAGAAGTGTGTCAAGTAAGGGTTAGGAATGATCAGTGGAATGACTCTCGCGCATGTGACACCATCTCATGACACACAAAGGACGTGTTCGTTGAGTCTCATCATTTTGATATGAACAAATGCGCATGCGCATAATGATGCGCAACGCGCAACTGCGCAATGAAACGAGCCATTCGTTTTGCGCATGACTCGTTTCATTGCGCAGTTGCGCGTTGCGCATCATTATGCGCATGCGCACTTGTTCGTATCAAAATGATGAGACCCAACGAACACGACCAAGGTCTGTAGAAAAAAAGAAAAGCGTTAGCTAGAAAAATGATCCGACACGATCAGTCTCTTTGGAAAGGTACATCTAGATCTGGCGCCACCCGTCACATACTATATGAACTGATTTACAGCTCCCCAGAGGAATGATGGAGAAACACAGTTTCAACATTTCGTCATGTATTGTGAGATACCTGTGCTGATTTTTTTTTCAAAGAGGAATTATTAGGTGTACAACTTAGTTCGGTCCGTTTTCAAAAGATGGCTCTAGGTGCTATAAATGGTTGACGAAATATTTCAAACTTTTGTATTTTAAGAGAAAACCTACAAAGTAAGCGAATAGCATTTATTTAAAAAGTGAGGTTACATGCAAAATGATCATTTCGGGAGAATTGCCCTTGTACGATCGACGATGATTACCAGCGAAGAGATTCTTTCGGCACAGAAAATGGCCGATGGCTCCCCCCGTCTTCAAGCCCATATAGAGGTAGGTAAATGTACGAGAACGAGGTCGGGCTGCCTTGTGTACGTACTCTGGCGTATCCCTCGAGACTTCGTCTCCAGCTCTTTGTACCCGAAGCCCCTTTGCGAAATCTTCTGCCCCGCGAGACAACTCGGGAAGTTACTCGCATGGGAACGAATTCGTAAAAATGTCGCGCTCGTTAGCGATCGGAAATAAAACAATAGACGACGATCGATAATTGGCACCATAGGTTGGGGAATATAATTATTCAAGTACTAATGCAAACTAGGAGAAATTTTGATTACGAAAAAAAATCCTTTAAGGTCTTAGGCCACAGTAACGGGTATTAAATCATGTGCGAATTTGACAATTTTTTTCGCATGAAAAAGTGATTCACTCATAAAATTAATAACACATCTATTTAGTATGAATATCAAACTGTTAGAAAATATGTATATTTTTTTTCGATCTACAAAATTGCGGACGACTAATATTTTTTTAAATCTTTTTTTTAGGCGTGACATTTGGCATCCACAATTTTTTACCTAGAACAAAAAACGAAAATTCTCGTCAATCTACATTAGAATACCTAGAGAAGTACGTACGGAATTTTTAAAATACGAGGGTGGGGTGAAAAATTTCCGGCCTGACCAAGAAAAACGATGTTTAAAATTTTTTTTTTTGCTTTATTTTTCAACATAATTGATGGAGATTATGTTGAAAAATAAAGCAAAAAAAAAAAATTTTAAACATCGTTTTTCTTGGTACTGATACATTTCTCATAACGGTGTTCTAATTTAGTTATACTAGTTTTAAACGTAGATTCGTCAAGCTCCTCAACATACTGATTTACAGCTTCGATAACTTCTTCGTTGCTCTTAAATCTTTTTCCGCCAAGCCATTTTTTGAGGTTAGGAAACAGGTAATCGTCGCTGGGGGCTAAGTCTGGAGAGTAGGGAGTATGCGGCATCAATTCAAACTTCAATTCGTGGATTTTGGACATGGCAACAATCGACGAATGCGCTGGTGCGTTATCGTGATGAAACAAAACTTTTTTCTTCGCCAAATGAGGTCGTTTAATTTGCACCTCGTGCTTCAAACGTTGCAATAACTCTGCGTAGTATTGACCAGTGATAGTCTTACCCTTTTCAAGGTAATCAATGTATATAATTCCTCTCGCATCCCAAAAAACAGTAGCCATAACCTTGTTTGCCGATAAAATTGTTTTTGCCTTCTTTGGGGTTGGTTCCCCTTTTCCAACCCACTGTTTTGACTGTTCTTTATTTTCAGGAGTGTAGTGGTGGACCCATGTCTCAACAGTTATGAATCGACGCAAAAATTCGTTTGGATTACGCCTATACAGCGCCAAATTGTCGGTAGAAATGGTTTTTCGAAGCAGTTTTTGGTCGAGCGTTAGCAAACGCGGCACCCACCTTGGACACAGCTTTTCCATGTTCAAATGGTTGTGCAAAATATTTCGCAGACGTTCAGCTGACCTCCTACAGGTCTCAGCTATCTCATGCACTTTCAACCTGCGGTCTTCCAACACTATTTTATGGATTTTTTCAATCATCTCTGAAGTTGTGACTTCAACGGGCCGTCCTGAGCGAAGCTGGTCAGAGGTGCTCACACGACCCATTTTAAATTCAGAAACCCACTGCTTAAGAGTTGAATATGATGGGGAGGAGTCTCCTAGTCCTGAATCCATTTCTTCTTTTATTTGTTTTGGTGTAAAACCTTTCAAATGGAAGTATTTGATGACAGTGCGTTTTTCCAATTTTTCCATTTTTACGAAAACAACGGAAGCGTCTCGCGCAATGTGCTCTCGAACGCAACTAACGTAGCGATTGGGCTGAAACTGTACATACAAGCTCGGTAGGAATGGTACTCTAGGACGCCGCTCCAAAACTAGACCTAGTGGCACCATCTCTTGGTCAGGCCGGAAACTTTTCACCCGACCCTCGTATTGTTTTATTCAAAAGTGGTAGGTATTTGAACTTCAGAAATGAATTTTCGGTGAAAAATTTCGTTATAACTGCTCATAAACTGCTCATAAAATTAAAAGTTTTCGATTAATCAGAAATTCCGTACGTACTTCTCTGCGAAATGCAATTAGGAACATAACTTTTAAATTTGAAGTGAATCGAGTAAAAATGGTTGAAGTTATTTGTCACGCCAATTGGAAAAAAAAAAGCTATTTCGAGAAGATTCAAGTAATCGACCATTTTGTACATCGAAAAAATATATATATATATATTTTCTAACAGCTTGATATTCGTACTGAATAGATGTGTAATTAATTTAATGATTGAATCACCTTTTCATATGAAAAAAAATGTGTTAAATTCGCACATGATTTGATACCCGTTACTGTGGCCTAACCCCTTAAAAGCGAATGCATGATGTTGAAGTTTGCATTGTCGGAATGTAACTTTTTTTTGTTACAATTGCATTACCTCATTTTTATTATTATATTAGGACGTTGAATAAGTTCGCACTGTTGTCCAACAGGTGGCGTTACCGGAACTGCGTGCGTAGTTTAACATGGTAACTTGAACATCACTGTATGTCATTTCGCCGAAGTGTAAACAACTCTTTCTTACATAGTGTTAAACATGTCAAAATTCGTGCCAAAAACAAGAGTATTTGTGGGGAATTTTACTGCATTACTTTATTTTTAAAAAATCTGCAGCTGAAGCCCACAGAATTCTTGTTGAGGCTTACGACGACCATGCTCTGTCGTAAACAACATGCGAAGATTAGTTTAGACGCATCGAAAACAATGATTTTCACGTGTTGAATTGGAGACATCAGGTCATGAAGACTCATGTCAGACACTAGCTGAACTTGCACAACCATTGGGAGTTGATCACACAAGAATTTCGAAACGTTTGAAAGCATTAGGAATGAGCTTTTCAAAATAAAGTTTTAATTACCACCAAAAAAAAAACAGCACAAACTTATTCAACATCCCAATAGAAAATTGTTTTTTGTTTGTGTTTTCTGCATATTCAGATAGTATATTTAAATGAAAATCCTCCAAAGTGTTTTAGCGATTTTCGTAACTTAAATCCGACGAAAAAAATATGAGAAAAAAACTCGTTGCATTCCAACGATGCAATAAACTTCAATGTCATGCGAATGCTTGGAATTTTTTACATTGCAAATTGTCGCCGAGCTAGTAATTTTTCTGCTCTTCTAATTCGAATTAGAAAATTCTTCATTGTTCAGAAAGTTGAACGGGGAGGTACTTCGGAAAACTGAGCGGCAAAGTCACCGTGGAATTTCCCATGTACTGATTCCCTTTGAGGCCTCTGTATTCTTCCGACCATGCACCAGCGCTCGAATTCTCTCTTCCTTTTTTTGTGGATCGTGCGTGGTATAACCGACGAAAGAGAGAGAGAGAGAGAGAGAGAGAGAGAGAGAGAGAGAGAGAGAGAGAAGAATGGGGGTGAAAGCCCTTGTCGGGCCTTGCTCGAACCGTTTCTTCGTGGTTCAGCGAGTTAACCGGCGTGCAATTTCGCGCCGCGGTAAAGATTCAATAAGAATGGAGGCGCGACACGAGGGAGCAAAAAATTTGCGAAGCGATACGAGAAAGACCCGGCCCTCCTTTTTTTTCTCTCTCTCTCTCGTTCTCTCTTCTTTTCCTGTCCGTCTCTTTATTTCTTTGAGCCCCGGTGGGCACGCTGGCTCGCGGCGCTGCCTGAACGTCTTTATAATTGCGCTGATACCCTGCCCCCATCCCTTGTAACTGCGTGGAAAGGGTCCTTCGAAGCTAAAATACTTTACACGTAGTAGTGGACGAAGCCAGTTGGAATAAAACAGTGTGCAAAGTCACCTACATCCAAAAATGCCGTTGTCGTTGTATCTACTATCATCTATTAGGACGTTGAATAAGTTCTCGCTGTTTTCCAACAGATGGCGTCACTAGGAATGCGTGTGTGGCGACTCTGTCACCTCAAAGTTGTCCAACTCCCTTACCGACTGAGCGTACATTCCCAGGCGCTTGCAGCGCCAGCGGCAAAAAGGTTGCAAGCCGCTAACAAATTCAAATAGAGTTTATATAATTATTATTATTCCTTTGTCTAGTTGTGAAACATATACATAGAGTTTTGAAAGCGGACGCCATTCGCTACGGTTACAAAACAGGTTGAAAAAGGAAAGTCAATATACGAAAGTGGAAGCGCCGTCGGTAAAAATAAAATATACGCAAAAACAAAACCCTTCTGATATTAATTATTTGTGGACAAGGACACTAAACCCCACACGTGCGTGTAGTTTAAGGCAGGATTCTACTTTGAAACCATGAAAAAAACGCTATTTTCGTGAATTTTTTCTGAGAATAGTATTAAAGATATCGATATGGGGTTTAAACTGTTCAATAAATACACTCTTTAAGTACATAAAAAAAAAATTTAAATGTATTTTATTCATTTTTTGTACACGTAAAATATGTTTAAAGCCAACGCCTCGAAAAGCAGGTACCGTTGCCGTGGTCGTGAAATCTTCCCGACGGATGGTCTGAAACAAAAAAATCAAATAGTTTCATGTTCAGTATGTCTTCAGGAACCGACCTAACTAGAATATTTTATATACGTGCAAAATTAACAAAATGGCGGCTAAAATACGAGAAAAAAAAATGGGTTTTTTGGGTCTTTTTTTGCAATAAAAAAATAGTTCTAATCAAAATTTTAAGTTGATTGTAGTTAGGTCGGTTGGTACACACATATAGAATATGTGTTCCAAATTTCATAAGGATCGGTTCAGTACTTTTTGAGTTATCACGACCACGGTACTTGAAAATGTCGTTTCGAGAAAAACGCGTTTAAAGTTTTGGTGAGTCCGGGCCGCGCGCCGGGCGGGTCACAATAGCGCGCTCAGGTAGGTGCGTTCGAAAGGCGAAAAAGGATTGTTAGACTGCTTGGAACTTTATAAAATTTTGACCGAACATTTTTGAACATATTTACTTTCGAAAAATGTAAAAAAAAAAAAAATTTTTTTTCAAAGTTTCAAAGTAGAATCCTGTCTTAAGGTAGTACGAGCGCGCAGTCTTGATTTCCATGGATTTTGCTCAAATTTTAACCAGACATTGTTCATAACATTATGCATGTTTGAGTGCAATTTCAGAACAGTCGACTATTTAGATTGGGAGATAATGGGTTTGAAAATTGCAACATTGAACACTGCAGGGTCTGCACTGAAATTTGAACAGAATCATTTTCCGTTGAAAATATTTGTCCCCTATAATAAGCAGACATATTGCAACACCGCAGAACAGTATTGTTCAATATTTCGAGAAAAAAATAATTATCGTGTTCCCAAAGTTAAAAAGTTTGTCATCAAAAAATATTTGCATTATAAATATTAATATTTTATATCGTTTATGTTATCTTCATTAACAAATAAAAGTGTTGGTTCATTTATAACTAATTAAAAACTTTGTTCGATTAAAAATTACTTCCAAATAAAAATTTGTGTTGCAGTATTATTTAAAATAGGCCGCGCAAACTCACGTCATTGGATACGTGGAACGATGCGGTGTTGCCATATGTTTTTTTATTATAGGGGACAGATATTTCTTACGGAAAATTATTCTGTCTAAATTTTAATGCAGACCCTGCAGTGTTAAAAGTTGCAATTTTAAAAACCAATTTCTTCCAACCTAAGTAGTCGACTGTTCTAAAATTTCACTCAAACATGCATAATTATATGAACAATGTCCGGTTAAAATTTGAACAAAATCTATAGAAATCAAGATTGCGCGCTCGTACTACCTTAAGGGACTATACCAGTGTGGACGCTGAAAATTTGGGTGAGTTTCGGGATTTTTTTCGAAGAAAAGTACTCAATTACATGTTTCGGAAAATTATGAATATATTTGGCTATATTTGACCTATATTACATAATTTTTTCATAGAAAAATATTGAGATCCAAGCGACTTATGCGCTGCCTTCGGAGGCGCCAAAAAAAAGTTCCTCCACTGCTGACATGATTCCGGCCGATCGAGTAGCTGAAACCGAAAAAGGAAACAATGTCGTTAAACTGGAAGGTATTTCCTGTACAATGACGTAGGATTTTCGAAAAATATAAAAATCTAACAAAATGGCGTAGTTATGAAAAAAGTCAGTTTTTTTGCCTATAAAATCGTCGTTTTTTTCAATGCCAAATCGTCAATTTTTATCCAATCAAAAATATCCTACGTCATTGTAGAGTAAATATATTCAAGAGTACTCAGTTCAAATTTCAAGTGAATCGGATAATTGCTCTTTGAGTTACAGTGTCAGCAAATTTGAAAAATCTCATTTCGAGAAAAACGCGTTTTGAGATTTAACTATCGATTTTTGCAAGATAAAATGATTAGAGATACGGCCTTCAAAAATGTTTACAGAATATTCTTAAAAGTATAAATAGTCGAAAAAGGCAAAGAAATCGATTTTTTTTAAAGTGTCACACTGGTACAGCCCCTTAAAATGGTAACGCATCTATACATAAGTACTATAAGCAAGCTCGAAATTCAATGTATGTAACTTCGCCAAAGTGTAAACAACTTTTTTTCATAGTTTTAAACATGTCACATTTCGTGCGAATAAAAGGGTATTTGCGGGGAATTTGACTGCACTACTTTATTCAAACAAAATGTGTAGCTGAAACTCACAGAATTCTTGTGGAGACTTACGGCGACCATGCTCTGTCGGAAACAACATGCGGAGATTAGTTTACATGCTTCAAAAATAGTGATTTTGATGTGTTGAATTGGAGACTTCATGAAGACTCATGTCAGACGCTAGCTGAACTTGCAGGATCATTAGGAGTTGCTCATACAACACTTTCGAAACATTCGAAAGCATCAGCAATGAATTTTTTTCAAAAAGCATTAATTTTCACGAAACCCAGCGAGAACTTATTCAACATCCCAATACATGTGTGCAAAGTTGTTGCCCTTTCCAAATACCTTATATTTCTTTATTTTTATTACTATCCAACTCTTATTTTGCTGTTTTTGGATATGAATCCCTAATAAGGATGTTCAAAAATATTTCAGCGATATTTGTAGTCTACATGCGCGGGAAAAAGTGGGCAATGCGATTTTTTTTGCTTTACAACGACGCAAACTTCAATACCATCTTTCCAGAGCAGTCGAGTGAAATCGATATCGACTAATCGTTCAGCAACACTGTGAGCAGCTCATTCTCGTTATCGTAGAGGGAGTCTGCCTGACAAAAAAAGGGGATTCGATCACAATCATCTTTTTTTTAAATGTAATTTACACAATAATCGATAATCACGTAAACTTATTAAATATGAAGCTTTAATCACACGTTCGACTTCACATTAATGATAAACACTTGCAACACCGCAAAAAAAATAATGTTGACATTTTTCATCGTTGCTCAATCCAGTTACCAGTCTCTGAACTTCACTTCCAATGGGTGCTCAATCAAAGGGTTAGGTTACTGTGACGATCCGAAAATCAGGTTTGTTTTTAAAAGTTCATATTGATGGATAAATAAGATGATTGAAAAATGGTTTAAATATTTATTTGCATGTACATGAACAAAGTTTTGTATCAAATTTCATTAAGAAATGTTAATAATTACAAAAGTTATAAACAATCGCGTGAAGGACCTTTGAACGTGAGGGGCCCAACGGTGTACTTGACTTTGGCCATCCGGTTGATCCGAAAAAAAAACGAGTTTTTTCTCGAAATAGATCATGTTAGCTAGGACTTGGTCGAGATTTTTTGTTTATCGTGTTTTAAACCATAACATTTTTTTGTATTTCTTTTATTGTTGGACCAGATCTGATTTTATTGGGCCAGATCTGATCATGTCAGGTAGATCTGATTTTATTGGGCCAGATCTGATCATGTCAGGCAAATCTAATCTTATTGGACCAGATCTGTCTGTCCGTATAAGAATAAAATACCGTGGATCCCAGTAGACCTGGACATCTATGAACAATAGACCTGCCCATATGATGGAATCATAGTTGATCTGAAACATCAGACCAGGTATGACTCCGACTATATCAGAGCAAATCTTACCCTGTTGAGACAGATCATATCTTGTTAGTGCAGTCATGAAGATATTAAAATGTTTACATATATAGAGCGGGGTTATTAACACGTCATCACTTGACGTGTTAATAATTAATAATATTATAGTAACTCACATGATCACATATAATATAGTCAGGTGAGGTGCCATATCTGATCGGATATCGTCTCATATCCTCATATATCGTTTCATATATTCAGATGTTTTCATGTGTGAACAACTGAACTGCATACACGACAAGGTATGAGTGTATAAGACTTCGTATATTTTCCAGGTTTGGTATCGTATGTGATGGGATAAAATTTTACAGAACGTGCCTACTCATATATCACATCATATATGTTCAATTATGGTTTCACGCTGCCAACTCGCCTTAGTACCTGACCGGATAAAAACATATATGAGATCTACATAGCGGAGTCTGGTACCGTATTTGATCGGATATGATCTTATACGAACAGATACGTTCACATATCACATCATGTATGTTCAGATACGAATTTACGGTACCAACTCACCTTGATACTTAGCCAGATATAAACAGATATGAGTTCATATATGGTCAGGCCAGATACTGTACTTGATCAGATATGATCTTCTATATGCATATGTGATGTGGAATATGATCAGACCTAATCATATATGATACTGTACAATGTCAGATATAAATATATATGATACATGTATGACAATATCTGAAACATATATGAATATATCCACTCAGACATGAACTTTTTTTCCCGGGTAACCAAATATATTCTTAATTTTCCGAACCATTTAATTGAGTACTTTTCTTCCAAAAAATTCCCGAAAATCACCCAAATGTTCAGCGTTCACACTGGTATAACCCCTTAAAGCAGCACTCGAATTTAATATTGTATTTGAATTATCAGCCTTTATTTCATGATTTTTTTAATGAAAGGATGTTTTTCATTACCATCGCTTCATCTTCTTTTGACGTATCAATTACTAAGATTTATTTATATCAGTTGATAAAAGCCTCTCCGTTTTTCACAACCAATTTAAAAAATGCGCCAACTGCATGTACTAAGTAGATTCGCTAATCGGCATTTTAGACTTACAATGATGTTATCTGTTACTTGTTAGTAAATGTTGATCTTCCAGTAGTCTTTTGGCCGATATGTCGGCCGGCAAACCTAATGTATTGCTTTCGCTAACTTTTTTCCTTGATTGTGAAATTTTGTATATCCATCTAATTTACATGATGAAATAGCTACTTTTTATACAAGTTACGAAATTACGACGAACAATATAGTTGGAGTTTCATAAAATTATAACTTATGCTTGCTTGGGTAAAACAAATAAAATGAATCGATTATTTGAATTTAGTTACGTTGGATCGATTTTTTCTGGGGGCGACGGGATTTCCTAGGGGGGGGGGGCACCCCTGCCCCTTCCTGGCTACGTCAATGGTCATCCTCCTTACACGCGTCACCGCACCATTTATTCGCGCACACGCACACACAAATATGCAAAAATATAAGTTTCGCGCCGCACCTCTCCGGTTTCTATATCATCAAGCTCTCAATTACCATAAACCAATATAATACTATGCTGTCTGTATCGTCGAAATCCCAAATCGACTGTGTGCATGTTGACTGAGATGTACCGTTGACTTTCTCGTGCAGAGTGTGTCCTATTTTTATTCGAATTTTTCTTCTTCATAAATATTGAAACGAGATACCCGCTATATGCACATACAGGGTGTCCCTCTTATCTCTGCCACCCGAAACAACTAGGTAATTATCGACGTCACAAAAAAATGTTCCAGACGAAAGTTGTACGTTGTGAAGAGGGCCATCAAATGCGACCAATTTTTTTTTCATTTCGCTGGAGACGCTGTCGCACAGCGAAGGTCACCTCCACGTTTTAAAATGGAACGGCACATTCTTTTTCAACCATCTTGTAGAGCACCTCAAGCCGCATAAAAAATATCGGAGTCAAATCGTTCAAGGTCATTCGAGGTCACCTGTTAAAATGAAATACAAGTCTAAATATCTCGGATATCCATGGAGAGAATATAAGATATTCAACTGATCAGAACAGATGCTACATTTTGATCTGAGCCACAGGTCAAGAAGCGATACTCTTTAGAGTTTCTCCAGCGTTTAAGTAGATTTTCGGTTCGCGCTACGCTTACGAGAAACGAGCGCCCGTGCGGCCTCTAGCGGTTGCTCCGAGAACTACGGGATTCCTCACACCTATAATTTCGCTGGCGCTCGGCCATGATTCCGTTGAATTTTTTCAACCAAATGTGCAAGAAACAAATTTTACTTTCGCATAATGTTTTAATCAATTCAGACATTTGCTTAATATTTTTCAATCAAAATAAAATATTAATATTTTAACAAACAATGCACTTAAAGTCAATATCGAATATGGTGAAAACAATAAAATAACGTATTTGTTCAATAGAAATTTTATTTGAATCACACGAGGGAAATTCAATTTTTCTTGTGTACTCGAATCAACAATATCCATGTTATGAATTGAAACGCTTTTTTCGTTTCTTGCAGAAATTGCATCCAAAACTATATAATTTTTTCGCAATAATTTTTTAGATAGTTTCAATAATATATTGTTGTCGGTTAACAATATATCTTTTGAATAAAAAAAAAAACTTTTGATTTTATCATGTTATTGAAGTCAATAGCGTTTTGTTTGGACTAATAAATCTGATTATTTACACCAACAATTTTACAATTAAATCAACGAAATTTAATTCAATAACACCAATGATATTGGATCAATGCCTTTTTTTCTCAGTGTGGTTGAAGAAAAAATGTACCGTTCCATTTTGAAAAGTGAAGGTGACCTTCACTGTGCGTCAGCACCTCCGTCGAAATAGAAAAAAAATTGGTCGCATTTGACGGCCCCCTTCACACCGTACAACTTTTGTCTGGAACATTTTTTGGCGACGTCGATAATTACCGAGTTATTTCGGGTGGCAGAGATAAGAGGGACACCCTGTATATGTACATATATTCGCATTCCGGTGCGCGTAAATCTGCCATTGGAAATACAATTTCTCTTCCCCCCAATATCCATTAGTTCTCCCTCGATCCTCCCACCCGCCCCTTTCAGCCAAGCTAATATCTTGCTAGCATTATCGTCTTGCCCGCTTCTATTTATGATTCTGCATTTCGGAAATGGACTCTTCGGACAGAATATTGTCATGGTTCGATGTAAGAATTACGGAAAGCCTAATAGCTAAGATGATATCGGAAGGAGTGGAAAAACATTAATGAAGTGAATTCAGGCACGAAAGTGTGCTCACTGCATTTCCGGAAGGACGATTATATACCAGCGGGTACGTAACCTCAAACAAGTTAACGGAGCAAAGGCTGCTTTGTTCACTTGAGGTAGCACTGGCGGATTGACTAGTCAACAGAAAATCTATAAATGATCGAGTCTGAAAAAAGCAAAATATAATGTATTTGAGGATAATAAATAAACATGATACAGAAAATAATTATTTGAAAAGTGCATGTGATAACTGTTTGTATTATAGTTTGGTAAGTGAAGTAAAATCGCAATCAGATTTGACTTGAGTTGTCACAGGCCGCCATTTCATAATTCTGGCACTATCCGTGGCAACGCTGTATTCAGGTGCTTTCGATGCATGTCAAGCATGTGTTTGTTTGCCGTATGTGTAATCGCGTGTTGTAGTGTATGTATAATGTGCATATTCTAAGATCCCGTGAAAAACGACGCAACCGACCCAACCTCGAGCCAGCGTCACGCCAATCACATTCTACCATTGACCGATAAACGGCAGCACTACCGGCATATTGTTGCGCCACGGTAGGAGTGATCTCTTCGGCCCAACGCTGGGATGTACGGTTGGCCAATAGTAGACTTACCGGAAATCCTAACAGTTGGCCAGATATTGGCCCAACATTGGGCCCGTGAAAAACGACGCAACCGACCCAAACTCGAGCCAGCGTCACGCCAATCACATTCTACCATTGACCGATAAACGGCAGCACTACCGGCACATTGTTGCGCCACGGTAGGAGTGATCTCTTCGGCCCAACGCTGGGATGTACGGTTGGCCAATAGTAGGCTTACCGGAAATCCTAACAGTTGGGCGGATATTGGCCCAACATTGGGCTAAAGAGATTACGATTATTGGCTGACGGTTGGCGCGATCACCGGCCCAAAGTAGGGCTAAGGTCGGCTTCATATTGTTGGCGCAATATTCGGGCTAGTGTTGGCCCAGTGTAGGGCTGTCAAAACAACCCAAAGCTTAGTCAACAATCGATCAGATTCACAAGTTTCTGTGCTCGATGATTGCTCATCGAAGGAATTATTAGATTCACCAACATCGTTATGCACAATCACTTGTTCGTGGAATGTTTCCAAATTTGTTTCAATATCTACTTGTCTTTTTGTTTCGTTGCCTCTGATCCTAACCTGCTGTAAAGAGTCTTCTCATTTTTGTCGTCGTTTTAACACTCGACGTTTCTTAATACTATCATAATAACTCGGCATTTTTTTTAATACACCACAAAACTTTAGTATAAATCAATTTTATTTTTAATAAAGTGAATTTCAGATAACAGTAATTGTGAATTTTTATTATCACAGGACGTAGAAAATTGCATGCAGCGATAATAAAAAAATATATAATAATAATATACGTAAAAAAGCATGTTTGTATATATGCATACCGTTCAAAGCCAGTGTTGGGCCAGGATTGGCAATTCGTAAGTTTGCCAAGCTAAAAACAAGCATTGGCAAAACCACGGTCAAACGATTGGCTCAGACTCAGGACCTGCGCTCGCGGCCTTAATTTTTCTAA
Source organism: Ophion obscuratus (assembly GCA_964007375.1). NCBI lineage: Eukaryota > Metazoa > Arthropoda > Insecta > Hymenoptera > Ichneumonidae > Ophion > Ophion obscuratus. Next base: position 9,329,319 of record OZ023313.1, read on the forward strand.
TTAGGCGGTTCATGCACGTACTGCGTTAAAAACACCAACATTATGCGCCAGTTTCGTATGTTATTCTATATATTTTTGTACGCATATAAACGCGAAAAAACGATACTTGAAAATTATCGCGGTTCATCGTGCAATGTGCCAAATTTTGGAAATGCGGAGGTGAAGGTCGAATGGAAAGAGCTAGAAATCTAAAAGAAAACATCGCCCGCAGTTGATACTGCACCATCAATCTCATGGGGATTATGTCGTAGTTGAGGCGTTTGTAAACAAAACACTTTGAAGATGATAGCACCGGTATCACAAACGCTGCCAATTTTACCACATTTTAGAATGTGCTCTGCCTTCAGTATACGCGCGCGTTCCACAAAATTGCGTTCTTTAGGATTGGTACCGGCACAGTCACAAATTGCATTAATACTTATAATATCACCGAAATTTACACAATTTTTTTTAGCCATATTATTTAAATTCTGCCCAGATGACTGATGCCAATAGCTCTAAAAAGAAAACTAATCGACCGATTCTAATGAAATTTGGTATAAATCTTTTTAACCTTTCGACTGCACACTTCCCCCACGAGCCTCTGACTGTTTTTTGTTCTCGTAGAGACTTTTTTGCAGTCAATCATCCTTATTTTATGGCCCAAAATTTATCTTTTGAGAAGAACAAACATTAAGTGCCCAAATAGTCGTTCAACGCGGGAGATGCGTTGAAAGATACGTACTTGCACGAAAAAGATCATGGGGTCAAAATGACCCAGTGTGCACTCGAAGACCGTATTGCCTAAAATATGGCAGTGAATGTTTTTGAATTTTTTTTTTTAAGTAATTTTTTCCAGGCATAATGCGGCCAATTTTTTTCAAAAAATTCCATCTTTTCGTTCCAAAGCGCACCACTTTATCGATTTTCAACATTTGTCACTTTTTCTTGGTTCGTATTCTGCGTATGAGTGTTAGCGAAAGAAAAAGTCTTCGTTGGTTTTTTTTTTGTCAGATCGATCCGGTCGACGTTAGGTGCCACGCCGTCTGACAGCATCCGCCGAAACTCGTTTAGAAGACCACGCCATACCTTCGCTATTTTTAAAGATTAATGATTTTTTTTTAAATACCATGTAATAGGCAAAAGTAGTAATGAATCATACCCTAAGTCTCATAAACGTCTTTAAACTTTGTCGCCAGTTTTATTTCGTTGTTCAAAAACGTCAATGACGAACAAAAAAATTCATAATTTAATATTTATTTACACAAAATGATGAATTTGGATTGTACCGGGGAAGGAGGAAGGAAAAATGGATTCCTGTCGATTGTCCTTAGAAAGCCTCGTATCGGACGTATCTATTCGGCTCAACGTTGAATAGTTGGCCCGTTGGCATTGCCAGGACTGTGGGGATTTCCTAAAGTGGCTGGTGGCAAGATCCACTGCCTGTCCAGGGGGAGGTATCCTCCCTACGAACTATGTAGATATATGTTCTCTCTCTCTCTCTCTCTCTCGCTCTCTTTCTTTCTGCATTCCGGCCTCTGTCGTCTTTCGTTTATCCCTCTTTGGCTCTTTTTTCCTCCTCTTGCCTCTTTGAATCTACCTTCTCTTGTAAAATCAGTACACAAGAGCAAGAAGCGAACAAATCGGAAGGAGATGGAGAATGTGGTGTATGTGAACGAGAAAGGGAGCTCCTCATTACGCCATGCAAATACGCGTCCTGGATACTCGGTGGCCACCATCGCCGATGCTATTCTCTCGTAAAACAACCACGAGAATGGACAACCGTAGGAGAAAATACCCCCCCCCCCCCTCTGGGAGAAAAAGGAAATTCAGCCACAATGGAAATCGATAAAACAAAAACTTGCTGCCTCGTTAATTTATTTCCCTTCCAAAGCTTTATTCTCTCGAAATGCTGGATTTTTATGATATTGAAATTGGCTTCGTTGGAACGCAACGACAATTTCTTATGGCAATTTTAGGCTACGGAAACAAACTTGAACGTTTTTGAGAACCCTTGTTGGTGATTGGCAGCTCATATTTGGAACAAACCACTTTGGACGATGAAGAAAGTGAAGAAATAAAAAATAAAAGAGTATTTTTGATGCATTCCAACAATGCCAATTCTCAATATTGCGGATTTTTCGCATGTCTATCAAATTATGATAAGTATTTCGACTTTTTTCTTTTTTTTTTTTGGAATACTGAAAATTATTCGAAAAATGTCTTAAACCTTTCAAAAACTCGTGTGACGAGAAATATATTAGCGTGACCGTTATGTTACGTTGACGAGCGCTCGAAGTCTAGCTCTATCCGGTTCCGGATGTAATAGCATTTGTGCAGCGCATGTACCTGAACTTTCGTGCTGTCCATGAATATGCAACAAAATATTGCCGAACGTATACGCGACGGAATGGTTCAAGTTCTCCGGTTCTGCTCCTCCGATGGTTTATGCATACGGGAAATCAGGGTAAAGGATCAAATACGTGCTTTATAATTATTCGGGGTACAGAGAACGAGATAAAGGCCGGAGCCGGAATCAGAAGGTCCAAAAAGAGCGTTTTTTCGGGAACATTTTTAGAAGGGAAAAAAACAAGTGAGCCGAGTAAACATTGAGGTATCTTTTCATGTATATTTGAAATGTATAAAAAAAATGTTTCAACATGAAACAATAAATTACTGCAGTCCCCAGTCGACGGGAAAGATGCAGCTCATAATGCTTGACTGAAAAAAAAACCAATAAAATGTTCAAATGTCCTATATTTTTCTTATGGGTAAATTCAGAAACAGCTGAAAAAATCGTGAAATTATAACTTTTCTCAGGTTTGAAAAAAAATATGTTTAAAAAACACTTTAACGTGCTGACAAAATGATTTAAAAATACTTTTTCAACGACCTTTTTAATTCACTTAGAAGAGATTTTCATACTGTAGAAAATAAACTTTAGTTTGATTCAATAGGTCGTTTAGTTTTTTTGCTATCCCGTCCGCCAATATGGAAAAATCGTAAAAATGAAAACTGGAGAAAACGCGCTTCAAAGTTTTCAATAGGAGGAAATATCAATATCAAATATCAAGTGCTTCTCTGCTTTCGGCCTTGTTTCTTTGAAAATATTTACAATCGGCCTCTGTAACTTTGTAAATATATTCTTGAATAGATTATCTATCGATTTAAGCAATAAAAAAAAGAAGATTTTTTACACATTCTAATTCAGGCTCCGGCCTTAAGGTCACGTGGACGGTTTGAAATTTTTTTAATTACATGTCAAATGTTTTTTTACAGCCCTATTTTTTCGTTCCTATAACTGATGCTAAAGCGTTTTTTTCCGATTTTTTTCCGTTGCAGTACATCTTCATGGTGATGGGAGTACTGGTCCTCGAGGCCGGGGTCGGTGCTCTTGCTCGTCTCTACGAGGAACAAGTTGGTCCTGAACTGAAAATGACCCTCAATCGTACGTTTCTCGACAATTACTCCGTGAGATCCCGGGAAACTGCTGCCATCGACAAAATGCAGATAGAAGTGCGTTTTCAGACACCGCACGATCAATCATAATACTGACAACATTAATAACAATAATCATAATCATTATCATCGAAACAAGCTTAACAACAACTCGTTAATTTTTTTTTTTAATATCCTAACTGTTCTTCGGTTGTAGGGTGGTTGTTTTTTATATTATTTTTAATCATGCAGGCGCGAACAGCCGCAAAAATGAGAAAATCACGTTGAAATGTGTATATAATTGACAATAGAGTAATGTTTAGGGCGTATGGTCTATGAATGAAAATTCGTTGAGAAATTAATCGATTGCGCAGCTGAACCGCCGATTTAGTTCCGCGCAAACTGTATATTTTTTCTAAATCTTATCTCTATAATGATCCTATTTCAACGCTTAAGGCGTTACCCCCACTCGTAGTGCAAAAAAGGCCTTTTTCATGAATTTTTTTAAAGAAAACTACAAAACTTTTTTAATCGATCAATATACCATCTTAAAGAACACATCTTGAAGAACTTTCAGTAATTTTTTTATTGAAAAATATTACATTATTGTTTAGTAGCAAATGAATCAATGAATCAATGAAATGAATCAATGAAATAATGTTTTTATATACACGGTTTGCGGTAACCAACATTGCGGCGAAGTGGATCATCTGAAAAAAAAATGCGGATGGATCTAGTCAAATATAAGTATAAACTAGTTTTTAATCGAAGGATTTTAAAAAATATTCATTTTTCACAAAATGGCGGACAGTCAAAGTTAATGGTTCGATTTTAACGAAAAAAAACGGCCGTTTTTTGGCTATGAAACGACCATTTTTTTCGAAAAAAAAATCGAACGATTAAAGACTACATTTTTATGTATTAAATAAGCCTGCAAAATTTCAAGAAGATCGGTTCATTAGTGTTCGAGTAATCTTGGTCACCGACTTCAGAAATGCCATTTTGAGAAAAACGCGTTTAAAGTTTCAATTTCCGGTCGTTTACACAACGGATTCTTCTCATTCAACGCTCATATCTCAGTCAATTTTGTTCGGATCGACTTGAAATTTTCAGGTCATATTCTCAGATACTTATACTTCAAAAAAATGCAATAAAAAAAATCGATTTTTTCAAAATCGCAAGTGGGGGTAACCCTACGTTGACACACTGGGTCATTTTAACACGGATGAATTTTCCGTAAAATGCCCACTTTTCCAAAATTAGAATATTTCAAAACAATTTCATTTGATATTTTACGAATTTTACGTTACGCAGACATGTTAAGAAATTTTCAAAGTGTATGCTTGATTTTTGTCAATAAAAACCGACCAAAGGGTTGTTAATGGCAGGTGGATGAAGTACAATACCGGACAAAAAAAAGTACACACCGTTCAATTTCCATTTATGTGCTATTCACATTCCAAATATCATCAATAAACCAGACCTTGAGCAGTCATGACGAAAGTTCATTGTTTTGCCTTTACGCTGCCGTTGAAACAATGTTACAAATATTCGAAACCAGAAAGAGAACGATTTCAGCGCGAAGAGTGCCTGTTGTATGCTGGACAATAAAAGTACGCACCCAAGGTTTATATATTCTCGTCAGTGACAACAAAGCGGTTTTCTCCCAACGAAGCTCAGGAAGGCAAACGGAATGTAAACATATATAGGTAAACACTTATAGATTTTCTTTGTTCGAGTACGGTAGCAACAAATCCGCGATGCCCAAAATCGCAATTCAAGTGCGAGAACTGGTAATTAAAGGCCAAAAAAAGGTATTTCTAAAAGAGAAATTGGTCGAAAATATGACATAAGTGAAGGTGCAGTGAGAAAAATATGCGAGAAGTTCAAGGAATTAGGTATAGTCGGTGATAAAAATGGACGAGGTAGAAAAAGAAAAACAACTGCATTGGACGATCGCAAAATTATCAGGGAGGTAAAAAAAAATCCGACGATTACTAGCCGTGTAATTTTCGAAAATACAGGCCTGAACATTTCCGACCGAACAGTCCGTAGGAGACTTCGAGGAGCAGCCTTAAAAAATAGTTTTGCACAACGTCACCCTCTGATTCGCATAGCAAATAAAATCAAGCGCCTCGAGTTTGCAAAAAGATACGCGAATAAGCCAATTTCGTTTTGGAATAAAGTTGTTTGGAGCGACGAGAGCAATTTTGACTTATTTGGGCATAAACGACGATCACGCGACGATTAAGCCGAGAGAACCGGTTCTTGAAAAAAAATTTCAAAAGACTGTCAAACACGGAGGGAGAAGTGCTTTAGTGTGGGGGTGTTTTGCGTAGTCAGGAGTGAGAAATTTGGTTCCAATCAACGGTATTATGAGCGCCGATATTTAAATTGATATCATAAACGAACATCTGGAGGAATCACTGCTAAAGATCGGTCTGCAGGATGAATTCACCTTTCAACAAGACATCGATCCTAAACATACGGCTTGAAAATCATCGGCCTTTTTCCGTTCTTCGCGGATCAAACTTTTGGATTCACCAGCACAATCGCCAGATTTAAATCCTATAGAAAATCTGTGGTCTATTTGCGACCAAACTGTTAATAAGGGCAACGCAACAAACAAAGAAAAGCTTTTTGATGCTTTGCGGGAGACCTGGGACAATATCGACGAACAGCAAATTCACAATGTTGTAGAAAGTATGCCTCGGCGCTTACAGACTGTTATCGAAGCAAAAGGTGGTCACACAAAATATTAGATGCGCGATGTGATGACATATTTTCTTTTTTTCTTTGGGTGCGTTCCTTTTTTTAGTCCAGCCTAAAATTGGCATCGTACGCGTTGAAATTGTTTTCGTTCAGCTTTCGAATATTTTTTATGATGTTTCAGTGAAAATGTAAACGTGAACTTGTAAAGTATAGTTGAAACAGCTGTGGAAGTACTCCGTTAACTATTTTCGTAAGTATAATAGCACCGATATTGAATTTTGAACGGTGCGTACTTTTTTTTGTCCGGTACTGCACTATCCGGCTCATATTGACCCAGTGTGTTAAAATCGTGGCCAAATATAAGTGTGCCAACGAAGGGTTAATATTGATATTCGACGTAAGAACACGGAAATATACAATTTTTTTTACAAAATCTAACTTTATAGCAAAATTTAAATTTTATTAAACATTTTGACAACTTCAAGTCACGCTTTAAATTCCAAACGTAATCAACCATCATTTGTGTGTGTCCTATCTTCCCTGATACCTGTTTTCCATTATCTTTATGCTTGGTGGAAGCGTTTTCCATGCTCTTTACCTAAGTAGTCAAGATTTCTCGCAAATTTATCTTCATCCTCCATCTCTATCCCGAAATAAGAAGCAAAGAAGCACTTTACAAGAAATCTGTAATCGTTTTTCTAAATTTTTAAATAAGATCCTCTCCGCATATATATCAAAATTTACTGCGGTAGTTCGAACAAGCTCGTCTTCGCTTTGCTGCTGTTGACATATCACTGAATTCATTTATAACAGCAAATGATAAAAGAGCCAAGGAAACATTCCTTAAATTAACTGCTAAGGACACTCATTATGAAATTAAAATTCATTTGAAAACCCTGGGTGGTAACTTAAAGGGTCTGCTCACTTTAGGCGCTAACAAAAAGGCTATTTTCATGAATTTTTATGATAGGTTTATGTTAGAGATATTGATATAAAAGTTGTTACACTAAATAAATACACTTTCTAAATACATTTAAAATTTTTTATTTATATAAATAACCATTTTCGACTACCATTTTCGTCTATAAATGACTTGAATAATCAAGTCATTTATAGACGAAAATGGTAGTCGAAAATGGTTATTTATATAAATAAAAAATTTTAAATGTATTTAGAAAGTGTATTTATGACTTGAATAATCAAGTCATTTATAGACGAAAATGGTAGTTGAAAAAATGTCCTAAAAAAATTGAAGGTCTGCACTGTTGATGAAATCCCGGAGATGGCTTGTCCGAAACAAAAAAATCCAACGGTTTTAGATTCAGTATGTTAATGCCTATAGCGCATATCATACGATTTTTTATATATGCAAAAATAACAAAATGGCGGGTATTTTTCGAAAAAAAAAAACGTGTTTTTTTCACCGTTTTTGGCAAACAAAAATAGTAAATATAAAATTTTTTTAAAATCATTCATATGCGCTATAGCTATAGTTGTAAATAATATGTGGTTAAAAATTCATAAGAATCGGTTCACTAGTTTCGAAGATTTTATCAACAAGCCGCCGAAAAACGTTGTTTCGAGAAAAACGCGTTTAAAGTTTGTTTGGGTTACATAAATACATTTAAAAAAAAAATTTAATGTATTTCTAACGTCTACGTATTAAGTGTAACAACTTTTATATCAATATCTATATTATAAACCTATCAAAAAAATTCATGAAAAAAAAGTATATTTTTAACGTCTAAAGTGAGAAGACCCCTTAAAGTATAGGTTGGTATAGGCCTCACCAGTAGTCATTTCACGAAAAATCATGCGAAATTTGTGGGCACCAAGATTTTTTTGTTGTTGATTTGTGTGTTTATTTCGACAATGTATCTGTAACAACTCGTATGATAAAAAATCATACGAATTTTTCCGGCACGAAGATTTTTTTTGTCGATCTGTGTTATCAATGTATCTCTTTTCGGTTGTTTCCATCAGTTCAAGTGCTGCGGTGCTCTAAGATTCGAGGATTGGTTCGGTAGCGAATGGGCCAAGGATAAGGAAGTGCAGCAAGAAGGAAGTGTCGTGCCCGATAGTTGTTGCAAAACCGTGACTCCGCTATGCGGAAAGCGTGATCATCCGTCGAATATACAATACACCGTGAGTCTTTGAAACTCCATTAAGGGAGAAAAATCGCTGGCTTTCGTGATATTTATTTAAAGAAAATATTTCTTCGTCATTTTTTAGACTTAGGGTATGTTTTATTACTGCTTATAGTATTTGAAAAAATTTTATGGTTTTTTTTTATTTTAATTTTCATGGTATTTTTTTACATTTTAATGAATTTAAAAAAATGGCCGAGGTATGGCACGTCTTCTAAATAGGTTACGGTGGATGTTGTGCAGAGGGCGTGACACGTCGGCGGGATTAATCTGAATAAAAAAACCAGTTTTTTCATTCATTAACACTCATGCGCAGAATATGAACTAAGAAAAAGGGAGAAATTTTGAAAATCGATTAAATAGTTCGCTTTGAAACAAAAAGATTGAATTTTCCGAAACAAGAGGCTACATTTTACGATTAAAAACAGCCTTGTTTTATTGGGGTTCCGTACATATGACCAATTCCGTCTTAGTTGTGAAGTAGTACTAAACAGAAACCATATGGGGTCATGATAGCTAAATAAAGCTTTGTATACTCCTGCTGTAAGCTAATAATGAAAATATATAAAATGACAGTTATTTAAATATTTACAATACCAAACGACTTATCTCTGGAGTTAGTACCAACCAATTGTCGATATTGTCACATTTTTCACAGAAAAAGAGGAGGCGAAGAAAAATTAATGAAATATACGATCTACTAGTACAGTCGTGCTTTCGCTTAAAAACTCCAGAATCGGAGAAAATTAGAAGAAGGCTAGTTTTTTGACAGGTGATTTTGTAGGTTCCGCTGATGCTAAATCCAAGTTTGCCTAAAAATCGGGGTGTAGGGTTTTTTTAGGGGATGGAAGGAGATGGGGGTGGATTAATGCCAAACTACAACCCCTACGAGGTCGGCGCCGTGAGACAAAATGTGCAGAAAAATCCGGACTTTAGTTTTGTCTACAGCGCCGAAGTCGTGGAAGTTCATTTTGGGGGTGAAATTTTGAAAAATCAGTTTTAATTCAATAACTCTGTAGGAAAAAATCGTACACTTTTTGTTCAAATGGGAACGTCGTAGCCCTTGAAAAGACGCGTCGATCGAGTATTTGATCATCACTCTCCGATAATATCTTCACCCCTAAAAAAATGTTTAAATAACAACAACAACAAAATTGTTTATTGTATAACTCAAAAGTAATCGATTTTTCGGGTATGGTTCAAATGTACGAAATGTAGAGAATAATTTTCTCTATATTTTCGTTTCTATGGACTACCCTTTAATTTTGATTTTCCACCCTCTTTCGGGGGTTGAAAATTGAAAATGAAATTTTAGGAAAACTATTGACCATACGAATTCGCCGCCGTGAAAGAATTTGTAGCTTGAGCCCTCAGCTACATTTTTGTCCACAGCGCCAAATTCGTATCTCTTTATTTTCGGTCAATAGTTTTCCCAGAATTTCATTTTGAATTTTCAACCCCTGAGTGGGGTTCGAAAAAGCAAAATTAAAGTGTGGTCCAAAAGAACGAAAATATAGAGAAAATTATTCTCTACATTTAGCACATTTAAACCATCCCCGAAAAATCGATTGTTTTTGAGTTATTCAATAAACAATATTTTGTTTATACTTCAACAATTCTTTTGGGGGTGAAGATATTATTGGAGAGGGATGATCAAATACTCGATCGACGCGTCTTTTCAAGGGCTACAACGTTCCCATTTGACCCAAAATTGTATGAATTTTTCCTAAAGAGTTATCGAATGAAAACTGATTTTTCAAAATTTCACCCCACTTTTTCACCCCCAAAATGAACTTCCACGACTTGGGCGCTGCGGATAAAAATAAAACCCGGATTTTTCTGAACATTTTGTCTCCCGGCGCCGACCTCGTGGGGGTTGTAGTTTTGCATTAATCCAACCCCATCGCCTTTCATCCCTTAAAAAACCCTACACCCCGATTTTTAGGCAAACTTGAATTTAGCACCCGCCGTACCTGCAAAATCACCTGTCAAAAAACTAGCTTTCTAATTTTTTCCCATTCCAATATACAGCACGACTGTACTATGCAGTATTTTTTTAATTTGCAATCTCGTTTCTCTCGTGACGTCAATCTCTCGTTCTTGGCTGGCACCGACTCCGAAACTAAGTAATTTGGTATTGTAAATATTTAAATAACAATAGATTTATATATTTTCATAATAAATTTATTGTATTATGTATACAATAAATTATTATATATACTACATTATGAATCGGCGTTCTCAGTATTTGTTGTTTAAATACAATATATGGTACATAATATACGGAAATTCCAAATTTCTAACTAGTTTAGTTTTCGAGATAGACCCCGGAACAAAAATAGTCTAAAGCTGACAACTTTGACGGTCCCACATTTATTTATTTTTGAAGATAAAAAAGAAAAAAAATATATTTGTACTCCACTCAATGAGCTTTAAAAAATAACACACCGCATGTCAGGGTAAGAAAAAAAAATCCGCTCTTTTTTATGTATGGGACCGCCATGAAAAATAATTCATCGAATTTTTAATTAAATATTCGGTTTTGGGGCACTATTCTACACAAAATATCCAAATTTCAGATCTGTAACTCGTTCTGTTTACGAGCTAGAGCCCCGTAACATGCGGACGGACAGACAGCACAGTGACATTAAGGGGTTATATACAGTCAGGAGGCCCAAAAAGATCGATTTTTCAAGAATTTTTCTTGAGAAGACCTTTAAATCTATTAACGTAAACATTTGTGCACATATTATGGTAACTTTTAACTGTATTTTAACATTTTTATTTGTTAAAATAATTATTTCGAAAGCTGCTATAGCTGATCTCCGGGAGCACCTCTAAAAAAAGACGTCTTGCGGTGAGCACGATATTTCTGGACTGTATCATCTAAAATGAAAAAAACCAAAAATATTTCGTTAATATAATGCGTTATCTTGTAATTGATCGAAGGAATAAGCAAAATAATAATTTTTGACAAAATAGCGGCTTCTAAAAAAAATCGATTTTTGACAAAAATTTAGGCCTTAAATTGTTTATAAAATGGAAAATATTTGTCGGTGAAAAAAAATCTTCGATTAATTACTGAAAAATATGCTTGAAAAGATTGTGCATAAATTTGAGACTGATCGGCTCAGCTGTTTCCGAGAAATCTTGCTCACCGACTTTAAAACACACAGTTTTGAGAAAAACGCGTTTAAAGTTTCAAAAGCACTTTCGAACGCTCTGACACCCCATTACAAATGTGCGTGTAACATCGAGAATATTCGCCGGATTGTCAAGAAATTTTCTGTGTGTGTACTTGAATATATGTACATTACGAAAAAAAAAAAATTAACGATTTTTCGGAAATTTGTTCTCTATATAACCCCTTAACGGCGGGGTAAAGTTAATTCGGCGAAAAAAAGGCATGTTTTTAAGATTTTTTTTTTTGGCGTAACGCATAGTGTTCGTTTATTGAAAAATTTACATATAATAAAGTAACATTTGAACAATATTCTCCTAAATTTGCATTGCAAAATATTCAAAATTGAGCGAGTGAAAATTAAACCCCGGAGGCGCTTCGAAAAAAAGTTGGTTTGCGGTGTGCACCATAACTCGCAACAGAATCATTTGAAACAAAAAAATCAAAATGCATTTGTTAAAGGAGATGTTTCTCGAGGCAATGACGGGAGGATTTTTTTTTTTTTTCGATTTTTCGATTTTTCGTAGCACTTGGGAGCCAAAAACCCGATTTTCGCTAAAAAAATCGGCTAATTTGTTGTTGAAAAATTAGTAATTATTAAAAAAAAACAAAAAAGCTCTCGACAATACCTGGTGAATTATGTGAAGAAGTACTGTGCAAAATTTCAAAGCGATTGGTCCAGTAGATTTTGAGTTATCGTGCACACGGACTTCAAACATGACAAGTCTCAGAAAAATGGTTTGAAAAACGCAGAAGAGAAGAGAACGGCATGGAGCAATAGACGCTCAAATACTCATAACTTCGTCAATATTACTCCGATCGACTTGAAATTTTAACACAATATTCTTGACATATTATGCATTCATTTAAAAAATTAAACAAAAATGAAAAAAAAATTAAATACTTTACCCCGCCCTTAATAGGGTTCAGTTTTGCCCATTGGGTACGGAACCCTAAAAATGGTGAAGAAATATTTCCTTTTAAAAATAATCAACGGCTAATTTTTTCCTCGCCTAAAGGTATCTATCTTCCCCCTTAAATTCGACATTTTTACTACTAAAACATTAATATGTGAGAGATTTTCTTTATATTTTTTCAATTCTTCTTACACGATAAATCTTAGTAATATCGTTAAATTCATTTATGTCATGATTACAGTAACAATATGTCGATTGCACGTTACGTTTGATTTTTCAAAATTTATCACTTCACTGAAAACGGGAATGAAATTTGGGAACACTTTTGCACAATTTTTCAGGGATGCATCTACAAATTTTTGGAAACGACCAAGGATCACTTGATTATTCTCGGGGCTGTTGGGCTCGGGCTCTCCGTGCTGGAGGTGTTCGGTATTATTCTCGGCTCTTGCCTCTACATCAAGCTTCGACACGACTTCGACGACTGAGAATTAATACACCACGAGGACAATAACAACGGTCGTTCGTGGTGCAGATACGCTCAGGATCATGTCTGACGGAAGGAGCAGGAGCAATAGAGGCAGGTAGATGGTCTCCGAAGTTTGCATCGTTGGAATGCAACGAAAGTTCTTTTTTAAATATTTTTATTCGCTCATTTTTGTCATTTCAGCAAAAAAAAAATTCGCACATTTAAATTCCAAGTGTGATAAGCGACTTCGTAAACGATTGAGAGTTTTTCCGAACGAAGATGTATCCAAAGAAACTCGAGCAATTGAAAAAGTAATCATTTTCCGAATGCATTCCAACGATGCAAACTTCAGTCTCATGCAGGCAGAGGGGCGACTAGCTCGCAATGGCCTGCGCGTATTTCATCGTGAATCTCACCTGACGATTTCTTACAAAAGTAGCATCGATCGCAAGTTCATTCGACACTTTTATTTTCGTTTGTATTTCTTTGTATTTTTTTTCTTCTTGTTTCGAACCGTGACGCAGGCGTTTCGGTATAACGATATTGGTAACATGCATATACTGCCATTGTAACATTGACTGTAAAAAAAACATAAGAGGAAAAAAAGAACATCCGTCTACCTGTAGAGGAAACGAAATGTCATCGAATAACGAACGAAACCGCGTTCGGCGAACGAACGAAAATACGACCAACGTAAAGTTTGACTGATTTCGATCGATCGATAAGTGATCAAGAATAAACGAAACATTATTGTTTTTTTAATTCTTGGCGCAAACACCAAATGGAGATACGATTTCTAGATTGCATCGTAGCTCATTGTCGAGAGATTTTTTTGTTTCGCAAAAATTATAGGACGCATTATGTACGTCTGTAAAAATGAGTCGTGGACGTGAAAGAGTCGGACATTGATGAATGAAATTTCTACTTTTCCAACGATGAATATCGAAGAGATACCGAAATATGTGAAAAAATATCCTCACTGTCTCACTTGATGGAAAAAATGTACTCGGTTAATTCGTCTATTCGTGAAACACGATCCTACGAGAACGAGAAAAAAAGAAGGGAAAAAAAACAACGCCAATATTCGTAAGTGTAGGTCCATTTTAAATGAGACAACAATTTGTAGGCACACGTTTAAACACTTGTTCAATTTTCGGTAAATATTCGGAAATGTCACTCCTTTCAGAATCGAGCTGATTTTTTTTTTTCACCCAAACAGATCCAAACACTCCATTGTGAAATATAAACTGGATATTTTGAAAATGTTCTTACCTAAGCTTCGATGTATAACAGTGTGGTTACTTTTGTGCTGCCCAGTATATTAGTGACCTATTTGCACATTGTATTTGCATGTTTACATTTTACCCAAAAAACACGTCAATGCATTAAAAACATTATGCGCCATTAAAATATAACTTGATATAAGGTTGTATAATCATAAAGAGTTGATAAAAAAAAATGTACAGCCTCTTTTAAGCGGAAGTGGCACTGTCGAATATTTACCCAATTTTCAAATAAATTCGGCGGTTTCAGGGATCGTTTTGTACCTTAGATAATGAGAAGCTGAATGATACACGCTAGAGAGTAAAAGAAAAGAAACATATATCAATTGTATCGAATCGTACACAGTGCCTTTGTAAACGATAAGCGAGGATCGTTCTTTTTTATCCGACTAATCGCTAACAGAGTGGATGGCAATTTGTTGAAACATCAATTGTCTTATTTCTTTAATTATTTATCGACGATTGCCTTTTGGTTTGTGCATTAGTCGCCCCCGCATACACGCACGTCTCTGAACAGTATTGACTCGAATTATTTCGTCGTGAAGAAATATATACAAACGACTATTATTTTATTATTTATTAAAAGCGAAATTCAAGGCACACTTGTTGCTATGTTTGGAACTCCAGTACGTCTGCCTCGTGCATGTTTCTATATTATTAATATTATTATTATTATTATTATTATTGCTGGCGCTACCATAACTATTATATACGTATTTTAGACCTGCGACAATTGCGTTAATAATATTTATATATCAATTATTATTATATATATTATACATATTGTATATTGTACATATCAAAGATATTCTATTATAAATAAAAGTAAAAATCAACGCGAATGCTTCGTAAGATGCGGTAAAGCTTGAGGTGAGGAGTTTCGATATCGTTCCTTGGCTACACAAGTGGGGATGAAGATACAGGGTGCGCCAGAGAAACTTACTTATTTGAAAAAATTCCCGCGCGGTGAGTTGGGCGGGCAGAGGGGCGAGAGGGGGCGCATCTGGAGGGGGAAGTTCCCAAGTTTGTTTCTCCCTCCAGTCAGTTGCCATCATGCTCTGGTCTAGAGAGCAGCGGGCCTTCGCAGTCGAGAGCTTCTTTTCTAACGGTCGCACACTTGTTGCTACGCAACGTGCCTTCCGCGCTCGCTTTGAAATTCCTCCTCACAGACTCGTTCCTGGCCGTAATTCGATTCTGTCGTGGGTTAACTCATTTCGGGAGTGTGGAAGTGTCGCTAAACCCAGAAATGGACTTCAACGGACCATCAGAACTCCGGAAAATGTCGAAAGAGTGAGGCAGTCAGTTGTGCGTTCTCCCCGGCGTTCGGCTCGCAAACACGCAGCTGCTATGGGAATTTCTGACACCACTGTTCGACGAATTCTCCATGAAGACCTTCAATTTCATCCCTATAAATTGGCTGTTGTGCAAGAATTAACTGAACGCGATTTTATTGCCCGTCAAAATGCATGTGAAATGCTGGTTGACAACCTGCCTGAAGACGCGGTCGTTTTTTTCAGTGACGAGGCTCACTTCCACATTTCCGGCTGCGTCAAGAAGCAAAACATGCGTTATTGGTGTGGTGTAAATCCACGTGAGCTTCACCAGAAGCCACTTAATTTTGAGCGAGTTACTGTCTGGTGTGCGATGTCGGTAATGGGAATAATTGGTCCTTATTTTTTTGAAGAAAACGAACGCGCAGTTACCGTGAATGGAGCTCGTTACAGGAACATGATCGAGGAATTTTTTCTTCCATGACTCGAAGAAATGAACGTTAGGAACGTGTGGTTTCAGCAAGATGGAGCCACAGCACACACAGCACGAGACTCAATGAATTTGTTGCGACAACATTTCCCCGACCGCCTCATCTCTCTCAGAGGCGATCTCCAATGGCCGGCACGCTCTCCAGATTTGACTCCATGCGATTTCTTTTTATGGGGTTATTTGAAATCTCTGGTTTATGTCGATCGACCACGGACCATAGCACACCTCAAGAACAACATTCGCGACGCCATTGCCAACATACCGATTGATATGCTGCAAAGAGTGGATACGAATTTCAAAAATCCACTTCATCAGTGTATGCGCAATGGGGGTCGCCATTTATCCGATGTCATTTTCAAGACTGCATGAAAAAAAAATTGGGATATTGTATTCTCAAATTAAAAAAAAAATTTAAACAATAATTGAAGTACTTTTGTTTTTACTGACCTTTCAAATAAGTAAGTTTCTCTGGCGCACCCTGTACAATGAGTTTGCAGCAAGCTGCCAATTTCTTGCGACCAACATATGTAAAAATAAATGCTTATTGGGCAATTTACAAATCATAATATTGTTGAAAAATACTTCTGAGCCGGGAAACAATATTAATAATTATCGTTTTTGCAATTAAATGTAAATATGATGCATTTTTTATCAAGAAACAATGAACCGATGGACTTGGCAACAGCGGACGTTCGAGCCATTGGCACGACTGACTATCGCAAAAGCGTCGTCGGATCCAGGTCATTTACACGGTGAGAACGAGTTCAACGTTTTGTAAAGAGTTTTTTGATCTGACAAGGTCGAGAATACTTTGAAAATGTCGAGCAGGCGAATAAGTACATTAGATCATAAAGTTCAAATGCTGTAAAACTATGTAGGCTTTAAGGCCTTAGGCCATAGTAACGGGTATAAAATCATGTGCGAATTTAACAATTTTCGTTCGTATGAAAAAGTGATGCACACGTAAAATTAATTACACATCTATTTAGTATGAATATCAAGCGGTTAAAAAAAATATTTTTTTTTTTCGATTTACAAAATGGCCGACTACTAATATTTTCTTTTGTTATCCTTTTTTAGGCGCTCCGCGGCGTGACATTTAGCATCCACAATTTTTGACCTAGAACAAAAAACAAAAATTCTCGTCAATCTACATTAGAATACATAGAGAAATACGCACGGAATTTAAAAAATATTGTTTTATTCAAAATTTGTAGGTATTTGAACTTAAGGACGGGGTAAAGTATTAACTTTTTTTTTCATTTTTGTTTAATTTTTTAAATGAATGCATAATATATCAAGAATATTGTGTTAAAATTTCAAGTCGATCGGAGTAAAATTGACGAAGTTATGAGTATTTGAGCGTCTATTGCTCCATGCCGTTCTCTTCTCTTTTTTTTATATATTTTAATAAACTCTTATTAATTCGATTTTGAAAACATCGATTTAATGACAAAATGGCGAACGTTTGAACATAAATAGTGATTTTCGGGCCAAAAATTAGTTATTATTTTGCCTATAAAACAAAAACTAAGTAACGGAAAAAAAAATCCTATGTCAAGTACTGGATAATGGTGTATAGAATAACCACAAAAAACCTCAAGGCAATCGGTTCATTGGTTTTCGAGAAATTTTGGGTACCGAATTGAAAAGCCTGTCGGCTCGGCGCCGCAAAACACGTTTCACTTTCTCGGCTGTAACTGGCTTATCGAAATATTAACTTGCCGTTTTCACTAGATATTCTGAGACCTCAAACTTCAAGAAAATACAACAAAAAAAAAACGATTTTTTCGACCATCTAGATGTATATTTCCCCTTAAAGGATGAACGGCGAGGGAAAAAAGTAGAAACCAATTTTTCAATTCCGATATAGTCAAATATCCGTAATTATTGTCCATTATGTCATTTCATATAATTTTACCACAAGACAGAGACCGTGAAAATGTACCGCGCGCGTTGACAGCTTCTTTCGTTTACGTTATGTTGCCGTGGCGCCATCTGCGCTGATCTTTGCGTAGGTTCCTTATTGGCTGCGTAGCGTAGAGCGCGTAGTGCAAGGATTTCTGAACTTGTCGATTTGCGCAGGTAGCACTCGGGGTGGCTAGATCGAGTACTAAAAATACTCCGGATAATCCCAGCCAACTCTCACGAGTATGCCCTCTCACTAGAATCTATGCACTCTTGGTATAATGGATTTATGGCGTGCGTATGACAGTTATCGACTTGCCTCGGCCAAGTTTTGTTTGGACTACCAATCGATGAACCTCCCCCATGAGTGATGTGCGACATGCGACCTCCACCCCCTTCTCATCGATAATGTGAAATAATCGTCCGCGATTAATTGAAATATAGGTGCATTATTGCCCTTACGTACCGTCAACAATGGGAGACAAGGTAGGTTATGTTCTTTTTTTTTTCATGACACCTGTCAAAACGATAAATTCCTTCTCACTGCAATCGAATTTCCATTCGAATGCTCCAACTGCTCTACATCCGTTTGCTTTCCAACCTGAAAATATCGATTTTGGCATCACACAAAGTCGACCTTTATAGCAATTCATAATGGAAAGAGAAAAATATTGCAGGCTTTGTACAAACTGGAGCAGCCTCACGGCTCGGGCAGTGTTTTCATGTCCTGGCGACCAGGAAACAGTACTCATTTGGCGACGACAGGATGCGACTCCTCGGTGGCTATATTCGACAGACAAGGAGAAATTCAAGAGCGTATACACGTGACGGGCTTGTGCACCGGCTTTGGCTGGGACTCGGACGGCGACGTTCTTGCCATCATCGCCAATAATTCTTCGACGATAACTCTCTGGGACGCGACTACCGGCAAGAAGTCTCAGATCGACGCCGGCGTCAGGGACGGCCTCACGTGCCTCATGTGGGCGAGAAACAATTGCGTACTCGCAGTGGGAACGCAAAAAGGCAACTTGGCACTCTACGATCATCTCAACGCGAGGTAACGTCCATTTTGTACACGCACCTTGGCTTTTCTTTTTTTCCTTCCTATTCACGGGATAAAGACGATATTGGCCGAAGTATTTTTGAACATGGAATACTTGAAATGTGGGACTCGGCGACACACGGTGTCGTCGAAGTTGATTTTATTCGAGAATCATGTTGAACAAATGTCGCCGGACGTTTTTCAGACGAGTGCCCATCCTGGGCAAGCACAAGAAAAAAATTATTTGCGGAGCGTGGTCGAGCGAAGGACTCCTGGCCCTAGCCGGCGAGGACAGAGTTTTAACCGTCAGTACGAGCGACGGCGACACTCGTAGAGAGATCCCGTTGCAGGGAGATCCTTACGATATACAATTCAGTGAAATGAAAATGGATCAACGCGCAGGCGGCGAGAGTACGGTAAACTTTGAATTTTTTACCTTTTCGCAATTGGAGGGAGGTTACCGTCGAGAGGCATGAAAAGTGCATGAACCTCGGGGGTTCTTTTTTTTATATGACATAAATACTTTTGGAAATCGGTTTCAACGTATTTTATTTTTCTATCAAGGCCTTAGACCACAGTAACGGGTATAAAATCATGTGCGAATTTAGCAATTTTTTTTTCGTATGAAAAAGTGATTCGCTCGTAAAATTAATCACACATCTATTTAGTATGAATATCAAGCAGAATTTTTAGTAGAATTTTAGAATATCAAGCAGAATTTTTGGTAGAATTTTTTTTTTCGAAGTACAAAATGGCTTACGACTAATATTTTATTTTGTTATCTTTTTTTTCGGAGAGAAGTACGTACGGAATTAAACAAATATTGTTTCATTCAAAAGTTGTAGGTATTTGAACTTACGAAATGAATTTTCAGTGAAAAATTTCGTTATAACTGCTCGTAAACTGCTCATAAAAAGAAAAGTTTTCGATTAATCAGAAATTCCGTACGTACTTCTCTGCGTAATGCAATTAGGAACATATCTTACAAATTTGAAGTAAATCGAGTGAAAATTGTTGAAATTGTTGAAGATGTGTAATTAATTTTTTTGAGTGAATTACTTTTACATACGAAAAAAAAATGGTTAAATTCGCAAATTATGTTATGCCCGTTACTGTGGCCCGAGGCCTTAAGGGGTAAGGCCACTGTAACGGCCCAAAAAAAAAAATTTTTTCACTAATTTTTTGCTCCCGAAATTGAAGGTATTTGAAAAAAAACTTTTAATGGTGTTATCGGGCATACATTAAACTTTATTATAAAATTTTTTTACCGTAAAAAAAAACAAAATGGCGGTTCTACAGCTATCTTCCCGGGACATGTTTTGCTTCCAGGGCTCCGCGGCACGCAGCACCACTGGTGCACTTTTGAATCTAGAACAAAAAAAAAACCATTAATCTAGAGGGCTATAGCTAGAGAATGTCGATCGGATTTTAAAAAGTATCAATTTTTGTGGATTTGGCGTGCGTTCGAAAAAAAAAATTGATTTTTGACGAAAAAAACGGCAAGTTTTTTGTTAATAAAAAATCAATAAATAAAGTTCTTGAAAATTCCGATCGACATTCTCAAGATAATGTAAATGTTCACATCTGGTTAAAATTTCAAGTAAAAAAAATGAAAATTGTTCGAGTTATGCTGCGTGCCATTTTGAAAAACCATGTTTCGAGAAAAACGCGTTTAAAGTTTTGCGAATAGTTTTTTATTGGAAAAAATTAAAAAAAGAAGTCAAAAGGATTTAAACTATTTTTAAACTAGAGGGTTTAAACTATTTTTTAAGCCAATAAAAAAAAATCGATTTTTCAAAAAATGTACAGTGGCCTTACCCCTTAAGGCAGTAGTCTGGTCTAGAGCGAGATTTTTTACGTCATTTTTGGGTTGAAATAACTTTTAAACCATTGAAGTTGTCTTGATGAAATTTTACATATGTATTTATTGTTCCTTTGAGAATGTATGTACATTTAAAAAAATAATTATTTTAAATGTAGTTTTTTATTTTTTCACAACATGGTCCGCCGAAAACCGTCTCAATCGCCACCCGCTCTGGATGATGTTGTATGCATCTGAAAAAAAAAATATATATTCTCAACCTGTATGAGTATTCTGAGCAACGGTAGCAGCATTAGTACTTAAAAAAAATGTTGTTACAAAATGGCGGCCTGTTACACTTTGATTAATGATATTTCATACGTTTTCGGGTATTTGACAAGTTATAAAATGTGGGCAAAATTATTGTTCGGCTCAATTCTGCTACAAGTCCTCAGAAAGAGGCTTACCGAAGGTATGTGCAAAATTTGAGCTCGATCGGTCAATTAGTTATCGAGATATCGTGGGCGCCGATTTGAAAAACATAGTTCTGAGATAAACGCGTTCAAAGTTTTGATACCGTTAGATGAGGTTTGCGCGCGGCTTGCTTATAATTTCTATTACTCTGCTAATTTTTGAAATATCAATAAACGGTTTTCACGAGCGTATTAGGAAAGGTCTAAGGAATAATAAAATGAAGAAAAAAAATTGATTTTGTCAAATTTCTAGACCAGACTACTTAATGAAGAGTAAATTCCAATTTTATTTATTTAAAAAATATATAAACGCTCCACGCCCTTGCTAGTTCATTTGAAACAAAAACAGGTTAAAAATGATTAAACTAGAGTAAATTTGGAGGCTCTTATCGATTTTTGTTTTCTGAAAATCCGCTGGATAATAAAATGGCAGCCATTTGAAGAAAAAGCCCATTTTTTTTTCCTTCAACGGACAAAAAAAATATTTCTTAATCAATTTTTGACAAAAGTCGCTTCCTGATAGCCCCGCAAATCGAATTCCCTTGCAATTGCGTAGAGATTTATGTGAATCGGTTCATCCGTTGAAGCTGTAGAGCGCTCCTCGCGGTGATAAATGCTGTTTCCAGAAAAACGCATTTAAAGTTTAACGTTATAAAAAATCGTATTTAACGTTTGTTTTTGACACCCTAAAAAAACGAACCTGCCCTTAAGGCGGGAGCCTGAATTAGAAGGCCCAAAAAAGCGTTTTTTCGAGAATTTTTTTAGAAGGGAAATGAACAAGCGAGCCCAGTAAACATTGAGGTATCTTTTCATGTATATGTGAAATGTATACAAAAAAACGATTTCAACATGAAACAATAAATGACTGCAGATTTATCAGCCTATTCCATGTGCGTCTTGCCACTGCAGTCCCCAATCGGCGTGAAAGATGCAGCTCGTAATTCTTCATTGAAACAAAAAAACCAATAAAATTTTCAATCGTCATATTTTTTTCTGGATGAATTAAGAAAAAGCTGAAAAACCGTGAAATTATAACTTTTCGCATGTTTGAAAGAAATGTATTTAAAAAAAAAACACTATAACGTGCTATAAAAATTATTTAAAAAGACTTTTTCAACGATTTTTTTAATTCACTTAGAAAAGATTTTCATACTGAAGAAAATAAACTTTGGTTTGATTCAATAGGTCGTTTAGTTTTTTTGCTATCACGCCCGCCAATTTGGAAAAATCATGAAAACGAAAACTGGAGAAAACGCGCTTCAAAATTTTCAATAGGAGGAAATATTAATATCAAATATCACAAAAAATTAAAAGAAAGTCAGGCAGGATTCCGGAAAGGCAGAGGAACAAGGGATCAGATATTTACTTTAAACGCGGTCATCAATAAACAATTAAAAGTGAAGGGAGGAAAGCTATATGTAGCGTTTGTCGATTTTAAGGCAGCTTTTGATCGAGTGTGTAGGGAAATAATGATCAGAAAATTAAAAGAGAAAGGAATAGAGGGGAATATGCTGGAAACAATAAAGGAAATTTATAAGGATACAAGGGCAGAGGTGCAAACGAATGGAATAACTACGGACAGTTTCAGAACAAAGATAGGGGTAAGGCAAGGATGCGCATTAAGTGCGGTTTTATTTGATATATACGTAGATGATTTAGAGGATATGTGGGAAAAGAAAAATGAAGGAGGAGTGGTAATGGGGAAGGAAAAAATTTTTGCAATAAAATATGCTGATGATGTGGCGGCGATAGCTGATACAGTGGAGGGTTTAAGCAGCATATTAAAGGACTTGGAAAAATGGGCAGACAATAATAAAATGGAAATAAATGCGAAAAAAACAAAGATAATGATTTTTAGGAATGGGGGAAAAGGAAGGAAGAATGAAGAATGGGGGATTAAAGGGGACAAAATCCAGATAGTGAACGAGTTTAAATATTTAGGGTATTGGTTTACAAGCAGAAATTCAATTTGGGCACATGGTAAAAAGCTGGCCGGGAAAACGCAAAAGGCAGCAAATATGGTTTGGGGGATATGGAAGAGAGCGGGAAGACATATGATGGAAGAGAGACTCTATCTATTAGAAACCATAGTAAAAGCAGGAGCCATGTACGGAGTGGAGATTTGGGGAATAGGGGAAATTGGAGTGTTCGAAAGAATACAGAGCAGATACTGCAAAATGGCGCTAGGAATAAGTAAAACAACCCCGAATTATATTTGGAGAAGGGAGCTGGGTGTGCCAACAATGGCCTATTTGATAAGGGAAAGAGTGTTTAGGTACATAAGAGAGGTGCTGGGAATGGACGATTCAAGATGGCCAAAAATCTGTTTGATGGAGGAGGTAAGGGCAATAGGCAATGGAATGCCATCAAAGTGGGGGAAGAATTTGGAAAAAGTGTTAAAGGATATGGGGATAGAGGACGTAATAACAATGATAAGAGAAAAAAGGGAAGAGGGTAAAATAGATGAAAAGATGAAAGAAGGTTTAGAATGCCTAAAAAAGAAAATTTTGGACGAGGAGGAGGAAAGAATAGGAAAATCGTCATATAATAGCAACTACAAATATATCGTGGAAAATGACGAAAGGCCATGGAAGTATTGGGCGGAAGAGGGTGTGAAGGGTAGGGATAAAGAAATGTGGGCAAGATTAAGATGCGGAAATACATGGAGGGCGGGGAAGAAGGGGGAAAAAGACTGGAGATGCAGAATCTGCGAGAAAGAAAATGAAACAATGGAGCACCTGCTAATATGTGAAAAAGGATGGAAAATTGTAACGATGAAAGCGAAAAAGGAAGCTGAGGAGTGGGTGCGAGGAGTGGATAAGGTGGCGATAAAGGGGGAAATGATAAACATGTTGAGTGGAAAGATAAATATAGGGATATGCCAGTATTTCAGAGAAATAGAGGAACTATGTAAAAAAATGCGCAAGGAGGAAGAGGGAGATGAAAGCGAGGGAGATGAGGAGTAAAGTGACAAAAAAAGAGCAAAGATATGCGGGGTAGAACATAGAATTAAGGTAGACGTAAGAAAAATGTGTTTGAACAAAGCGAAAACTTTTTGTAAAAAACTTGTAAAGCAAGTTGTGCAAATAAAACTCGATTATTATTATTATATTATAATATCAAATATCAATCGCTTCTCTGCTTTTAGCCTTGTAACTTCGAAAATATTTACACTTGGCCTCTGCAACTTTGTAAATATATTCTTGGATAATTTATCTATCGATTTAAGCAATAAAAAAAAAAAACGATTTGTCTGACCTTCTAATTCAGACTCCGGCCTTAATATTCCCCTATCAAATACCGTTGTTTTGTGATGAAAAATAATTGTTAAAGAATGAATATCATCATTGACACTGAATACACGTTTTCTTTCCTTCACACAGGTATCTCTGATCGTCAGCAAGACCACGTTGTTTCTGTACAATATCCTCGATCCGGACAATCCTATAGAGCTAGCGTTCCAGAAGAGATACGGACCGATAGTTACATACAAATGGTGCAATTTTTCGTGCATATTGAACAAATCACGAGAAATCCTAACGTGCGATCAAAGACTGGTCAAATAGCGAATTCGTTTGTATCGACAGGTACGGCGATGGTTACATTCTCGTTGGTTTCGAGGCCGGCTACTTCATCTCGATATCGACTCATATAAAAGAGGTTGGACAGGAATTGTTCCAAGTGAAAAATCATCGAGACTCACTCAACGACATTGCGCTGAGCACCTTGACGGGAAAAGTCGCGACCTGCGGCGATAATGCATTGAAAATTCACAGTATTGGCAATTTGGAGGAAACGGAGAAAGTGATAAGCGTGACGGGCGAAGCGGGCGTGACTAGCATCGAGTGGTCGGCCGACGGAACGATGATCGCTGCTGTTACACACAGTGGTAACGTTCTCATTTACCTCGTCGAGATACCAAAATTGATAAGCGTCTGCGGCAACAGAATTGCCCTGCTGTCGAGCTTGACCGAAGTCATCGTTTATCTCTACACTCTGGACAATGTGACTATTCAATATATTCTATTAAGGGGTAACACTACTGGAAACGTCGAAAATTGAGCGATTTTTCGCGTTTTTTTTTTTTAGTTGGAAAGACAAGTAAGAGAATAATAATATTCAAGAATGTTATCAGTCATATCTTCAAGTGAACAAAAAAAACTATATTGAGAAATTATACAAAATGGTGAGGCCGGAGCCATTCTCGCGAGGCATGTTGAATTTGAGACGCTCTGCGGCACGCAGTGAAACTGACGCAAATTTGAATATGAAAAAAATACAAAAATTTCTATTCATTTACGTGACTATAGCTAAAGAACGTAGGGGATTTTTGAAATATTAATTTTTGCGTCATTGGCAAGCATTTAAGGGGCTATACGAGTGTGAACGCTGAAAATTTGGGTGATTTTCGGGAATTATTTGGAAGAAAAGTACTCAGTTAAATTTTTCGGAAAATTGAGAATATATTTGGCTATATTTGACCTACATTACATAATTTTTTCATAGACAAATATTGAGACCCATGCGACTTATGCGCTACCTTCGGAGGCGCAAAAAAAGGTCCTCCACTGCTGACATGATTCCGGCCGATTGAGTAGCTGAAACCGAAAAAGGAAAAAAATGTCAAACTGGAGGGTATTTCCTGTACAATGACGTAGGATTTTCGAAAAATATCAAAATCTAACAAAATGGCGTAGTTATGGAAAAAGTCTGTTTTCTTGCCTATAAAATCGTCGTTTTTTTCAATGCCAAATCGTCAATTTTCATCCAATCAAAAATATCCTACGTCATTGTTGAGTAAATATATTCGAGAGTACTCAGTTCAAATTTCAAGTCAATAGGATAATTGCTCTTTGAGTTACAATGTCAGCAAATTTGAAAAATCTCATTTCGAGAAAAACGCATTCAAAGATTTAACTATCGATTTTTGAAAGATAAAACGATTAGAGATACGGCCTTGAAATTTTTACAGGGTATTCTTGAAAATATAAACTGTCGAAAAAGGCAAAAAAATCGATTTTTTAAAAGTGTCACTCTGACATAGCCCCTCAAAGCAAAAACTCAATTTTCCACAGAAAAAAGGACAAGCATTTGTTAATAAATAATGTTACAATTGAAGAATCATCACAGAGTAACGGGTCGAAAAAAAGCTGATTTTCGCGATTTTTTTGTCGTCAAATCAAATTTCTTTGTTTTTCGTCAAATGATTTTTATATAAAATCAAAGCACTCATGAAGAACGGGAAATAATTTTTTTTAACATTTCTTTTACGGTTGAAAATGTCTCCGAAAAAAAAAGTCCTCACGGTGTACACGATTGCGGCCGTAAATATTATCCGAAACAAAATTTATAAATAGATTAACAATCAGTATGAAAGCCGCTATCTTGCTACGGAGGTTTTTTAAAATCAAAATTGACAAAATATCGTCGGTTTGAAAAAAAAGTATCGAATTTTCCCTACTTTTTCGACAGTTTTTATTTACAGATACCCAACTTTTTTCCCTTATTCTAGATGGTTCGAAGCATCTGTCAGGCCAATTAAAAAAAAATCCATTTTATGAAAATTCTACAGTGGTGTTACCCCTTAATCAATTCAACCTTACTCTCCGAGCGATACAATTCACGCTTCGAATGTTTTCGCTTGCCGTTTTGCAGGAAAAACCCGAGCCACACGTCATAAATACGATCATCGAGCCATCGATACTTGCCGTTGGTCCGATCCACGTTGCAGTCGCACTGAACAATCGCGCCTTATTCTGGGAACTGTCGAACGAGAAATATGACAGTTCGGTCCATTTCGAACGTGATTACGTAGCGACGATTGAGAGCATAAAGTTGAACGAGATTTACGCGGCCGTTTTGTTCGACGGAAAGATGCAACTGCACACGGTACGAGAGCGTTTTTATTTTATTTTTCCTTTCATTTTCACTTCCGATACTCGACAATAACCCAAAGTGTAACGAAATTCTGCTATGCTTTTGTTTTAGATCAAAGTCGACCAGGAATTGGCGAAAGAGAAAAAAGACACGAAAATGTTCCCCGACGCGAGTACGTCCGATGGAAAAATAACGTGTCACGCTCTGTCCTCGGACTTTGTTGTTTATGGCACTGACGTAAGTACCATATTGTCACATATGGATTGATATATGCATGCAGTACCAAACAGAGGGAAAGGCCCGTCGATCTTTTTTAGCAAATTAAATTCGTTTTTGCATTTTCCCGGCCGGCTTTTTACCAGGTGCCCAAATTGCAATTTTGCTTGTAAACCAATACCCTGAATATTTGAATTTTTTTCACTATGGGGCCGTCCATCTATTACGTCATCGATTTTTGCTGATTTTCGACCCCCCCCCCTACAATCATCCTATCGTCATTTCCTAATGACCCCCCCCCCTCTCGCAAAACTGACGTCATTACCAGTTTGGCAAAATTGAAACATTTGCGGATTTGAGAAAAATTGGGTAACATTAAAACATTTCGTTATAGAATCATCTTTTATTATTTTGTACTTTGGCAATGTTTATTAATATAATAATATTATTCTTCCCTATTCTTTAGTTTTCTTTGGATAGCTCCCACATTTTGTTATAGAATCATCTTTTATTATTTTGTACTTTGGCAATTTTCATTAATATAATAATATTATTCTTCCCTATTCTTTAGTTTTCTTTGGATAGCTCCCACGGAGTTTTCACCCATTCTTGCAAATCCTGGATCACGGGTAATATCTCCGTATCCTCCCCATATTCATTTTGGCTCGATCGAACTATTTTCATAGGTACGCTGTTATTTGAAGTTCTCGAATATAATGTAGACAAACCTTATGTAATAAATAAATAAATAATGAGTTCAATAATTAATACCATTAGGTACTTGCAAAATATTTTTCATCACTCATGCGGGGAAACCACTCTAGTTGTACAATATACTATTGTACATTTTGAATTAACTGGTATCACAAGAATCACGTCAATTTCGAAACGCCCCCCCCCCCCCCTCATCCATCATTTACCGTCATCCGCAGACGAACCTCCCCCCCCCCCCCAAATTTAGAATGACGTAATATATGGACGGCCCCTATCTGGATTTTTTCCACGTTAATCCCCCATTCTTCCTTCCTTTTCCCCCCCGTTCCTAAAAAGCATTATCTTTGTTTTTTTCGCATTTATTTCCATTTTCCTTAAACCATGGAAAAAAATATTAAAGATCCAAAGAAAATCTCATCTCGGCCTAAAGTAAGTGGCTTCACCGAATCGTTGATAATTTATTTTCGTTTTCGATTATGAACTCGGCTTTGGGCGTATTCTCTTGGTAATAGTTTTCTCTGTACAATACCGTCTGATTCATGAAATTTCCACGATTTTTCGATTATTTGTAGAATTTTGAAAACGTGCCCTCGACTTTTGTCAATTCGTCGCTCGTTCCTCCTTCAGACTGAACCTCATTTCTTTCCCCTTATTCCTTTTTTTTTGATACTCTCGATCCCATGTGCGTTTATGTTCACTCGCTGTGCAAGACTGCCATTTTTTTTTCAGATGGGACGAATAGTGTTCTTCTATCTCGAAGTTTTCGCCCATTCAACCGAGTATTCCCACAGCAACGGTATCAAAGAAATATACTTGGATGCCAATGGCAGTCAGCTGTGTTTCTTGGACGACAAACTCGACCTCTACGTCTACGATCCGATAAATGAAAACGTTATTCCGATTCCCGATTATCCCGACTCTGCACAAGGCATCGTTTGGGATCAGAATATTTACGAACGCTCGATATT
Source organism: Ophion obscuratus (assembly GCA_964007375.1). Taxonomy (NCBI): domain Eukaryota; kingdom Metazoa; phylum Arthropoda; class Insecta; order Hymenoptera; family Ichneumonidae; genus Ophion; species Ophion obscuratus. The sequence goes on from OZ023313.1 coordinate 9,358,205, forward strand.
CGCTGTTTACAACAAAAATATCATAGTCACTTACGTTTTTGCCAAGTATCACGTGGACGGTAGGTTTTCAACGATATCGACGTACGAAGTTTCTCTCCCAAATTGGAGAAAACGGAAAAACCAAATTTTCACTTGACTTTCTTTTGAACAGGTAGCAAAGTACTGAAAGTCAGTTCGACGAAACTACCTTCGGAATCCATACCGGTGCTCATGTACAGCGGCGAAGTAACTTTCGCCACCGCTGGTGGTAAATTGATGACAACCACACTCTCATCCCACGAGGAAGTCGGCAATATCGTGGAGAATAAAAAAATCGTGGAAATACTCGAGAGACAAATTATGTGTCAAAGGTAAATGTACTACAGTTCTAGTTCACTCGTCGCAACGTTATAGTTTGAGCCTTGAACGGTATAAGAACGTCGCAATTGTCCACACGTTAAGGCCCGAAAAGAGACCGATTTTTCTTCTTCTGAGAAGCGGTTGGTGGAAAAAGAAAGGCATTTTTTTTACCACAAACGTACATATATTGAGAGCCTTTAAAAAAATCACCGAAAAAATTCAGAAAAACAACAGAAACATGACAGCCGGCAGATGATTCAATTTTTTTCGCAACGAATGACGAGGACGCTATCCAGTTTCAAACGGTCTATCTGGAAGCTAACAACGAAACGGGTTATTCAAGTTAAAAATAAATACAAGTAGTTGACGATCGGCGATTTTTTAAATCATTTTTTTTTTAACATCGTGGCGACGAATTGAAACTCGAGCACATAAAATCTATGAAAAAAGTCGTCGTTTTTACGTAACTGTTGGATAATGAAGATCGATTTTTAAAAAGTGAGATCGTCTACGACCTCTAGATGTTTCTCATCGTAACTCCTGTAAATTCGGAGAGAATCCATCGAGTGGTTCTCGAGATATCATGTCCACCGACTTTGAAAACCGGATTTCGAGAAAAACCCGTTCAAAGTTTGAAGTGTGGTGCTGCTGGAAGCTGTAGCTCATTCAATTTTGGAATATATCGACAAAATTTCGATACTGTCGAATACTATCGATATAGTCGAATTTAGTATTCGATGCTAACGAATACCGTCAATATGATCGATTTTAGAATTCGATAGGTACTATTGAATGCTGTCGATATTATCGGATTTAGTATTCGATACTATCGAATGCTGTCGATGTTATCGAATGTAGTATTCGATACTATCGAATGTAGTATTCGATACTATCGAATACTGTCGATAATATCGAATTTATTATTCGATACTATCGAATACTGTCGATATTATCGATTGTAGTATTCGATACTATCGAATACGGTCGATATTATCGAATTTAGTATTCGATACTATCTAATACTGTCGATATTATCCATTGTATTATTCGATACTATCGAATACTGTCGATATTATCGAATTGAGTTAATGTCGAATTTAGTATTCGATACCATCGAATACTATCGATATTATCGAATTTAGTATTCGATACTATCGAATTTAGTATTCGATACTATCGAATACTGTCGATCTTATCGAATTTAGTATTTGATACTATCTAATACTGTGGATATTATCGAATACATTCGACATTATCGGATTTAGTATTCGATACTATCGAATACTGTCGATATTATCGAATTTATTGTTCGATATTATCGAATTTAGTATTCGATACCGTCGAATACTATCGATATTATCGAATTTAGTATTCGATACTATCGAATACTGTCGATCTTATCGAATTTAGTGTTTGATACTATCTAATGTACTGTCGATATTATCCAATGTAGTATTCGATACTATCGAATACTGTCGATATTATCGAATACATTCGACATTATCGGATTTATTATTCGATACTATCGAATACTGTCGATATTATCGAATTTATTATTCGATACTATCGAATATTATCGATATTATCGAATTTAATATTCGATACCATCGAATACTATCGATATTATCGAATTTAGTATTCGATACCATCGAATTTAGTATTCGATACTATTGAATACTATCGACATTATCGAATGTAGTTTTCGATACTATCTAATACTGTCGATATTATCCAATGTAGTATATGATTCTATCGAATACTATCGATATTATAGAATGTAGTATTCGATACTACCGAATGAAAGTATTTTTGGAAAACGCAAATTTTTTTTACTCACCTAGGTATATGTAGCCGGTCGAATTTTTCGTGCAAGAACAAATATCGTTCGAATCAAAACTTCGTCTATTCACTTTACGCGCAGGTTTCAACGAGCGTGGAGCACTTGCGAGATGCTCGATGACAAAGACTATTGGATCAAATTGGGAAAAAGCGCAATGGCCTGTCTTAACACAGAATTCGGTAGGTTCGAGATGAAAAAAAAAAACCTCAAACTTACGTCAAAAAAAAATGAAGAAGCATTCTATTTTATTCATTTAGTCTTATACTTTCCGAACAGCGATCAGAGCGTTTCGCAAGATCGAGAACGCTTCGATGGTCTGGGCACTCGAGAAGCTCGCAAACGTTGAAGAGCTCGCTCTATTGTCCGGACACGTGTGCACTCTTCTCGAGGATTACAACAAGGCGGAAAAACATTTTCTCCAATCCTCGCAACCTGTCGAGGCTCTTTATCTCAGGCGAGACCTGATGCAGTGGGAACAAGCAATGAGCCTCGCCCAAAAATTAAAACCCGTCGAGATACCCTACATAGCCAGAGAATACGGCCAACAATTGGAGTTTACGTGAGTTGCAGTTGCCTCTTGAGACGAGAACAATCGATTATGGGCGCGTAATAATAAAACAATGTTCGACCCTTTCAGCGGAAATTATCCGAAAGCCCTGGTGAATTACGAGCGTGGCCTCGTCGATTCTAACACGATGTCGAGCTCGTCTGTAAAAAATGCGAATCATCGAAGCCAATGTCTCGTTGGAATTGCAAGAACTTCCATCAGATGCGGCGACAGTCGACGCGGAGTTGGTATCGCTCTGGAGAACGACAGTCCGAGATCGTTCCGCAAGGAATGCGCAGAAATTCTGGAAATTATGAAAGTATGCCTTTTTTTCCGCGTCTCGTTTGCGCTTTTTAAGCATAATGGCAATACGAACAAAAGGAGAGAAGAAAAAACGGTAATTTCATTTTAGCAATTCAACGAAGCGGCAATGCTGTACGAGAAAGCCGAGTATTTCGACAAAGCGGCCTTGGCGTACATAAAGTTGAAGAATTGGAGCAAAGTTGGGCAGCTTTTGCCGCAAATATCGTCACCGAAGATCAACATTCAATATGCGAAAGCGAAAGAAGCCGAGGGAAAATACGAGGAAGCCGCCCGAGCGTACGAAACCGCCAAAGATTATGACAATATCATAAGAATCAATCTTGAACATCTCAACAATCCAGGTAATTTTTCTTTTTTCAACTCGTCGAATCTTTTCTCACGTGGGCATGTCGAATGAAAATTTATGTGTTTTCAGCACGCAGCGTAGAAATTGTCCAACAGACGAAAAGCATAGAAGGGGCTAAGCTGGTCGCGAGATTCTTTCAAAAAATGAACGATTACAATTCGGCCATAAAGTTTTTGATACTCTCCAATTGTCACGACGAAGCTTTTCAGCTTGCGAATCAACACGCCAAGATGGAACTTTACGGTGAAATATTGGTCAACACTCTCGAGGATGACAACGTTAGGGACGAAGACTTTCGAAGTCTCGCCATTCACTTTGAGGCCCAAAAGAATAGCCTTTTGGCGGGAAAGTATTATTTTCATGCCAAGGAATATCACAAGGTGATCGTTGCTGTTGCTGCAGTTTATATTGCGAATTGCATATGGATATCAATGGATGTTGCAATGTTTTTTTTTGTTTTGTTTTTTTCTTCAGGCATTGCGACACTTGTTGAAAGCGGCTCAATTGGCAGCTGACGATAACGCCGCACTGACACTGGCCATTGACACCGTAGCCTCCTCGAAGGACGACAAACTTGCTAACCAATTGATCGATTTTCTCCTCGGTGGTGACGGCCTGCCAAAAGTAATTGACGATAAAATAGCCATTTGAAAAGCTCCGGCAACGAGATGTTATTTGTCAATCGTTTCAGGATCCTAAGTATCTTTTCCGTTTGTACATGGCGAGGAAGCAATACAGAGAAGCGGCGAAAACTGCAATAATCATAGCCAACGAGGAACAAATCAATGGTAAATTAACGTTGCCAATTCGTACGTCTTTTTCTTCACAAAGTGTACCAACGAAGAATCTTTCATCCGCAGGCAACTACCGCAATGCTCACGATGTTCTATTTGGGATGTACACGGAGCTGAAACGCAACAAAATCACGATACCCCTGGAAATGAAGAACAATTTGCGTCTCCTACATTCGTACATACTCGTGAGACTGCACGTGAAGCGTAACGATCATTTGAGGGGTGCCAGAATGTTGATACGAGTCGCGAATAATATCTCGAAATTTCCATCTCGTAAGTTCTTCGAAACGGCTTCAAACCGATCGAATGTCAATTGTACAAAGTTCAAGGCGGGATATGCATTTAGACGGGAAAAAAATAAGCGATATTGAGGGATTTTTCAAACTTACAAATAATAATTCTACTATTGTCAAACTTGAGGTATACTTTGATGGTATATTTAAGTATACAGAAGAATTTTTAAAAATTAATTCATCATCAAAATGGCGGAGCGGTGGCAGAGTGTTACAGCAAGGTCGCCGCGGGAGTTGCGAATCGGCGTGCAGTCTAGCCTTCCTGTAGACTTTGATTTGCAAAAAAGTTTAACGGGCTCGTCTAGTGTGAAGGCCGTTTTTTAATGCTTTTTTGGGGAAATTTTTTTTTTGACAAACCATCAAAATAATGTAATTTATAAATTTTATATCATTTTTATTAACATTCAAACAAACTTTGTGGATTTTTTAGTCATTATATAGAATATAGTCGGAGATACACCGCCCAAACGGAACACATATATAAAAAGAGGTGCTCCAATGCTGCTATGATTCCGGCCGTTCTGCTTATCTGAAATCAAAAATCCAAACGCAATTTTAATCGTGAGACTTGAGATTCTACATGGAACTAAAATAAAATGAGAATACCAAAAAATCAATTTGTTCTTACGCTTTAGAAAAAAATTCAATTTTTCGTTTTTTTTTGGCGTCTATATAGTCGATAAAAAGAAAACTAACGAAGCAATCTTAATTATTTAAGGGGGGAAATCACAGTAGCACACAAAAATGAGACATATTTTCGGGAATTAATTTTGGCTGAATAAAAGTATCAATCGAAAATCTGTAAAGTAGGTTTTATGGCAATACTAAAAAAGTACAAAATGTAATTTTTTCAAGAAAAAATATTTAAAAATGGCGGCTGCGCAGCATATGCCCCAAGGCGCCTTTTTTTGAGCTCGCCGAAGACATAACTCGAGCTATTGATTTTTCGCAAAATGATGCATGTTTGAAAATAAAGTTAAATTTTTAACAAAAAAAAACGCCATAGAATCGTCGATAAAAAAAAAGTAAGCCATATAAAATAAAAAATCCTACGTAGCTCCGTGGAGAAAGATGTTTCGAAGCTACTGTCAAAATTTCAAGTCGATCGGTAAAAATTTGCTCGAGTTATGTCTTCGGCGAGCTCAAAAAAGGCGCCTTGGGGCATATGCTGCGCAGCCGCCATTTTTAAATATTTTTTATTGAAAAAATTACATTTTGTACTTTTTTAGTATTGCTACAAAACCTACTTTACAGATTTTCGATTGATACTTTTATTCAGCCAAAATTAATTCCCGAAAATATGCCTATTTTTTTGTGTGCTACTGTGATTTCCCCCCTTAAGTTCAACTTGTAGTTATATATGTACTAAAGATGCTTTATAAATTTGAGCAGAATCAATCAAATAGTTTTTGAGATATCATGGCAGCAGTTTGAAAAAATCGTGTTTTGAGGAAAACGCGTTTGAAAGTCGTTGTATATAATTCATAATAAAAAAAATTGTCTCACCATCAATCTGTTATGCCTGGACCATAGAGTACACGTTCCTCTTCTTCGAAGAAGTCATGCAAGGTCGTTTTTTCTTCTTTTGATCTGACCACTAGACGACCCCCTTAAACATTTTTTCAGTTAGAACATGGATAGTTTCTGTATGACGGTAATTTAACCCTTTAACGGCCACGCCTATTTCTGGGTGGCTCAAAATCATTTGCTACTACCCGCTCGGTTCGAACTATTATTCTAATTCAATAGAAAATCTTCAAAGCCCAGTTCGTCCAGTTAAGCTTCCTTTACACAATTCTATCGAAAAATATTTCAAGAATGTCCATTTACGTACTTTTTTGGACGAAAAACGGGCAGCAGCTTGTCCGCTGTAGCGTCCTTACGCTTTTACCGACGGGGTCAAAGTGAACGTAGCAAATTCGCTACAATGGCAGTTAAAGATTTAAATGAAGAAAATGCAAATTTAAGAAAATGGCACGCATTTACAAAAAAAAATCCACATTTCACGCTACATTTCTGTAAAATGTGGATTAAAAAAGTAGTTTTTTTTTTTTTTTTTTCAATTTTTCAAAAACAATTCTCGTCAAGTAGAAGGTACCAATATTATCAATATTTCTACCAAATTTCAACTCAATCGGCTTAATAGTTGTTGAGTAATGCTGCACGTCAATTTTGAAAATGCAGTTTTGATAAAAAGGCGTTTAAAGTTGTAGTTTTCCGAATTTCGCTTTGGAACTTTGGGAAAATATTCTACATATATAGTTTTATCGTTTAAAGAAGAAAAAGAAAATAAAATCGATTTTTTTTTATCGTTGTAAATGTATAATCCCGCCTTGAGAGGCCTGAAAAACAGTTGCAAGGTTGATCGTTTCTTTCAGATATCGTACCGATCTTGACGTCGACAGTCATCGAATGTCAACGCGCTGGACTGAAGCACGCGGCGTTCAATTTCGCAGCTATGTTGATGCGTCCGGAGTACAGAACCCAGGTGGACGCCAAGTACAGCAAAAAGATCGAGGCCATCGTGAGAAAGCCCCCAAGAACGAGGGATCACGAGATCGAGGACGAACTCATGACTCCTTGTCCCCACTGCAAGAGTCGACTCGCCGAAACGGAAATCACTTGCGACAAGTGCAAAAACACGATACCGTTTTGTATAGCAACCGTGGGTATCGAGAAACCCCAAATTTTCGTACTCAAACGAAATTTTTTTACGTCAAACGTTTTGTCTTTCAGGGGCGTCACGTCATCGAGGAAGACTTTACGGTTTGCCCGCAGTGCGACTTTCCAGCGATAGCGAGCGAATTTCTTCGGTAGGTACTTTTAAGATGTTCCTTTCGCGGAGGGCCGTATTTTGTCGGGGCACAAGCAGGGCCCTTCGGAATCATTGGTCGTGTTCGTTGGGTCTCATCGGTCGTGTTCGTTGGGTCTTATCATTTTGACTGCGCATGCGCATAATGATGCGCATTTGATGATGCGCACGTTTCATTGCGCAGTTGCGCGTTGCGCATCATTATGCACATGCGCACTTGTTCGTATCAAAATGATGAGACCCAACGAACACGACCATCATTGTGATTGCGCATGCGCATAATGATGCGCATTTGATGATGCGCACGTTTCATTGCGCAGTTGCGCGTTGCGCATCATTATGCACATGCGCACTTGTTCGTATAAAAATGATGAGACCCAACGAACACGACCATTGGTAAATTACAGTGGCGCTTTGGGACCGTCTATATATTAGGTCATCGATTTTTGCTGATTTTTACCCCCCCCCCCTGAAATCATCCTATCCTTCATATCGTTGTAATCAAATTATCGTTACCGTCATCCAACGACCAGACCCCCCCCCCCCCCCCTATTTTAAAATGACGTAATGTATGGACGGCGCCTTTATAAAAAATAAATCGCAATCAATTATACCCAACGATAAAAAGTTCGGGCTAGTTTAGGAGATTTAGACGTATTTTACACTTTCTCTGAAAATTTGCGGCTATGAAAATTCTGCTAGGCACATTTTTGTACGTTTAATGATTGATATTTTCTGCAACGTAACATTCTACACCAGTGTAGAATTCTCTCAATTGGCTTAAGGTGTTAACCAGTGGGAATGCTGAAGATTTTGGTGATTTTCGGGAATTTTTTGGAAGAAAAGTACTCAATTAAATGTTTCGGAAAATTAAGAATATATTTGGCTATATTTCACCTATATTACGCAATTTTTTCATACAAAAATATTGAGATCCAAGCGACTTATGCGCTGCCTTCGGAGGCGCTAAAAAAAAGTTCCTCCACTGCTGACATGATTCCGGCCGATTGAGTAGCTGAAACCGAAAAAGGAAAAAAAAATGTTAAACTGGAAGGTATTTCCTGTACAATGACGTAGGATTTTCGAAAAATATCAAAATCTAACAAAATGGCGTACTTATGAAAAAAGTATGTTTTCTTGCCTATAAAATGGTCTTTTTTTTTTCAACGCCAAATCGTCAATTTTCATCCAATCAAAAATATCCTACGTCATTGTAGAGTAAATATATTCAAGAGTACTCAGTTCAAATTTCAAGGCAATCGGATAATTGCTCTTTGAGTTACAATGTCACCAAATTTGAAAAATCTGATTTCTAGAAAAACGCGTCTAAAGATTTAACTATCGATTTTTGCAAAATAAAATTATAGAGATGCGGTCTTGAAATTTTTACAGGATATTCTTGAAAGTATAAACTGTCGAAAAAGGCAAAAAATAGATTTTTTCAAAGTGTCACACTGGTATAGCCCCTTAAGAGATGCTTTGAACCATCAAGGGCAAAAATGTTTGGTACCTGTAAAAAAAGACTATGAAAGTATCAAGGACGTCAGACATTGAGGAAATAATAGATACGACAAAAGAGGAGAAAGAAATTAAAATAACAGAGAATTTGATAGAAAAGAGACTGAAAAACTTGAAAAGCAAGACCATAGGGAGAGAAAAAGGAAATATTCAAAAATTGACGTATAAAAGTTTACACAACGCGATAATAGAAAACGACGAAGCACCGTGGAAGTATTGGGCGGTGAAAGATATTAAAGGAAAGGATAAGGAAACGTGAGCGAGAATAAGGTGTGGAAATATAGGGAAGGATGGAAAAAAGAGGGACATGGAATAGACTTGTAAGATATGTAAACGAGAAAGATAAACAATGCAGCACCTGATTACGTGTGAAAAAGAAAGAGTGGTAATATCTAAAGAAGCGAAAACATATACGGGGTGTTATGAAGGTCGATGCGAAGCCTTAAGAGGGTGATAAATCACCTCGTTAGGAACATATCTAACCTAGATTACTTTAGTCCAAAGTCTAAGGATTACGAGTTATCACGGTGACTATGATTTTTTGAGTTTCCCAAAATCAGGTACTAACTCGTTTACTTCTTATGTTAATGCCATTTGAAAAAAATTGCATTAACATAAGAGGTATTTCTATGTTTTGACACGTTTTTAATTATTCAACATGTCCCATTTAGTTAGTTGTGTGGATACAGATGATTGTATTGGTGTTTGTCGATTGAATACACATTAAGCTAAGACGCAAATCCGTTTTTAGTTGCCAATTATTGTCTGTTTGAACATTATGAACGAGTTAGTATTTTGGGAAATTTTGCGAAAATCATACTGACCATGATAACTCGAAATCTAAGACTTTGGACTAAGGTAACCTAGGTTAGATATGTTCCTAACGAGGTGACCTATCACCCCTTTAAGGCTTTGCATCGACCTTCCTGACACGATGTAGAGAGAAGCGCGTGAAGGGATAAGGGGATACGAGGGGAGTAGAAGAAAAATGAATATGGCTGCTGAGAGGGGAGATAGATGTGAATATGTGTACATTTTTTAGGGAAATAGAACGAGAGTGTAAGAGAAGAGAAACTCTAGTAATGGAGAGCGAGAATGCAGAGTATTGACGAAAGTTTAAAATGATAGAAGAGGAAAGATATGAGTTGGATTGTAAAAGAGCGATGCTTAAGGAGGTTGCTCGGCTATCGCGAAATATTAGGAGTACAACTTTGCAGTGACCGTTTTTTTCAAAAGTTAAAGGCTTTATTATAAAAAAGTGGCTGCATATTTTTTAATCAAAGTACTGCCCGTCGCTAGCTACGACCTCGGCCCATCTTTCAGGTAGCATTCGAATCCCGCGTCGATAAAAGTCTTGGTCCTTGGAGGCAATCCAGGAATCGACCCAATTTTTCACTTCTTCGTAAGTACCGAAGTGCTGGTCAGCCAAATCGTGTGCCATTGACCGGAACAAGTGATAGTCGGAAGGGGCAATGTCTGGAGAGTACGGCGGGTGGGATAAAACCTCCCATTTCAGCGTTTCCAAGTTCTTTTTCACGACATTTGCAACATGGGGTCGGGCATTGTCATGCTGCAGTATCACCTTGTCATGTCTTTCGTTGAATTGTGGCCGTTTCTCTTTGCGTGCCTTACTCAAGCGCATCAACTGACGTCGGTAGAGTTCCCCTGTGATGGTTTCGGATGGTTTGAGCAGCTCATAGTACACAACGCCCAGCTGGTCCCACCAGATACACAGCATCACTTTGGATCCGTGAATATTCGGTTTGGGCGTCGATGAACCACCGCCGACACGTTTTCTCACTAATAGAATCCTCCCCGTAAGCATCTACAAGCAAACGGTGGGCCTCAGCCGCAGATTTCTTGATGTTGAAGAAGTAAATCGAAACCTCCCGCAAATGCTGAGAATTCGGCTCGTAGGTTGCCATGTTTGAGTGCCTATAACTTTATAATGCATACACGTATCCGTTAGCTTTTTTAAATTGTTTACATTGGCAGAGCCTCTAATTTAAAATGCCACTTTTTTTTATTGAGCTAGGGCCACTACTTCAGCCGCAGTGGCTCTCTAAGTAAAACGGTCACTGCAAAGTTGTACTCCTAATAGTAAGAATTTGCTGAAATTTATTGAGGATATTTGCGAACAGGTGTTACGACTCCGTGTCAAATTTCAAGTACTTCGTCTGGGTGATTGTTGAGAAATTAATTATTAAAGTTAGGCTCTTATACACGGGCGACATAGCAAAAGCTTCATGAGAACTCTAATACGACTGTCGCATCGTAATAAAAATAGTAAGAATTGGATGGAAATAAGCAGAATAAAGTCTTGGGATTTTTATGAATAATTTCAACGATGTGTACAGCCTTTTGTCTGCCTCGTTATCGAGATATACGTGAAATAAAACAGGAAATTTCAGCTGATTCGCGTAAAACGATAAAGCGCCCTATGGCACGTGGCAACGCTGCTGTCAAGTCGGCCATTCTGAATAGGCGCCAAAATTTGAAACGTACATACTATTGCTTCCTTGCTATAAATTTCTTACCGCGGTTTCATAAAGAGTATTTAAATATTTCGAATCATTCTTTATCGAAGCTGCAGTGCATGTGTTTCGACATAACCTTCAAATCAATTACGCGTCGTCCCTCGACTGCGCATTCATTTTCCGGCTCAACTACTTTTTTCCGCCGCTTTCCAGGTTGTACTTGCTCCAACCGTCGATTGTACCGTTTTTCGGTTTGCATTTTTCCCTTCCATCTTTTCATTTTCGCCGAACAAAAAAACGGAATTCGCGATGGGTGTTTGACAGCCACGCGCTCACGATGTGATGTTCGTATCTGAGCTCAGTGATACCAGTTACTGAGAAATAAATTGCGCGTTTGCCAAATTTCAACTGGGTCAATAACTTATTCGCGATGTAAATAAACAAAAAAGATTAATAACATTTCTAAACAGTCAGCTATATGCATTCCACATATTTAGCAACTGAAATTCATTTATTTTACGTAACCGAAAATTTGATTATTCGGGGTTGGCAGCCGTTACAGGCGCCCGTGTTTAAGCAGTAATTTTAAAGTAATTTTATTACTTTATTTGTATTAATTTTAAGAAATAATTTTATAGGACTATTTCCATATATTTTCACAAGTTCGAGACACTTAATTTTTTCAATCAGAATTTCTTTACCATTATGATTTGCTTTAATAATTTTTCTTTGATCTAATAACACAAACTTTGCATTTGCCCATACAATCCCCCAAGGAACCCCTTTTATTTGAATACCATTTATAGTCCTAATTGAATCAATTAGTAATATTATTCGTCCTTTAACTTTATCTATTCGATTAACAGCAAATATAATTGCTGGCCATTTACTTTTAACATTAATAAGTGAATCAGCTGTTTCATCAATAATTATCTTATCATATATTATTATTATTTTACAAATTATATTATTAACATCAGAATTTAGAGTTTCTATTATTCAATCTTATGTATTTACAGTATTAAGAACTTTATACACAAAGGAAACAAATTATGTGAAAATCATTTTTAAAAATATCTCATAATCACCCATTTCATATAGTAACTAAAAGCCCCTGACCATTATTAACATCTTTAAGATTAATAATTACATTATCTGGCGCAACTAAATTAATACATGAATCATCATATAAATTATTTTTTATTGGACTCTTAAGACTTCTTATATTAATTTTTCAATGATGAAGAGATGTAATTCGAGAAAGAACATTCCAAGGAAATCATAATTCATATATTAATAAAATATTACGATGAGGAATAATTTTATTTATTGTTAGGAAAAAAATTTTTTGCCGCAATATGTTGAGCTTTTTTTCATATATCTTTATCCCCTAGAATTGAAATTGGAAATAAATGGCCCCCTATAATAGTAGAAAGATTTGACCCATATAAAAATCCTTTATTAAATACAATTGTTTTATTAACATCAGGTATTTCAATAACATGAGCACATTACTCATTAATTAATCAAAATAAAAATAAAAGAATTAACGCAATTCGATTAACAATTCTTTTAGGTTCCCCTCTTACCGCATGTCCCGCAAAGACTCTGAGCAGCCTCCTTAAAGCCTTAGGCCACAGTAACGGGTATAAAATCACGTGCGAATTTAACAATTTTTTTCGTATAAAAAAAGTGATCCACTCATAAAATTAATTACGCATCTATTTAGTATGAATATTAAGCTGTTAAAAAAAAATATATTTTTTTTTCGATGTACAAAATGGCCGACTACTCGAAACTTCTCGAAACATTTTTTTTCCAATTGGCGGGACAAATAACTTCAACAATTTTTACTCGACTTAATTCAAACTCAAAAGTTATATTCTTAATTGCATTTCGCAGAGAAGTACGCACGTAATTTCTGATTAATCGAAAACTTTTTATTTTATGAGCAGTATATGAGCAGTTATAACGAAATTTTTCACTGAAAATTCATTTCTCAAGTCCCTACACCTAATACCTACAACTTTTGAATAAAACACTATTTTTAAATTCCGTACGTAATTCTGTCGGTATTCTAATGTAGATTGACGAGAATTTATGTTCTTTGTTCTAGGTAAAAAATTGTTGATGCCAAATGTCACGCCGCGGAGCGCCTAAAAAAAGATAACAAAAGAAAATATCAGTAGTCGGCCATTTTGTACATCGAAAAAATATATATATACATTTTTTCTAACAGCTTGTTATTCATACTAAATAGATGTGTAATTAATTTTATGAATGAACCACTTTTACATACGAAAAAAAATTGTTAAATTCGCGCATGATTTTATACCCGTTACTGTGGCCTGAGGCCTTAACGATGTGACAGCTTTGTGAAAAGCCGAAAAGTCGATGCAAATAGAACTTCTTACTACGAAGAAACAACTAATTTATACAATGTGCGTTGCTTCTAATTATTGCACAATGAATTACCAATACGTACGTTTTGTTTCACAGCATCATCGAGACCGAAGGCATCTGTCCGATGTGCAGCGAACGAGTGGAGCCTAAAGCGGTGCCCCGCGATGCGAACATTCGCCCGTACCTCGAACTCGACGAGGTGAAGCGAAAATCAGACGCGTAATCACGCTATTTGCGTCTCCAAACGCGTGATAAAACAACAGTAGCCACTTTTTATTATTCGTGGCGCTGAAAAAAAAAAAAGAAAAACAAAACGATAATCCGTCCGTAGGTAAGAAATTTTTAACAGTAGATCGAGGTCCCCTTTGAGGTCGACCATGGCTAAGATTTGTTCGAAACTAGCGTCGATATTGTGTGCATATAGCCTTTGTCGCGTTTTAGAGCCGGAGTTTTATGCGACAATATTTTCTACGACACACTTGCTCCAATACTTTTTTTTTACACCGAACGATGATGATTTTATCTTTAATTTAATAATTTTCGTACACCACCGAGCCATTCCGTCCTGAAAAATGTGAAACGACAACCGTCCAATTCGGTACAACGCACGACAGTGTTTCGATTAAGATAGCAACGTTCGTTTTTTTTCCTCGAGAAGTACGATTAAAGAGTATACACCCACGGGTATCTTTGTGTGGACACGTGTACGGGGGAGAGGAGAGGGATAGAGCGACGCGAACTGTACAATCGCCATTAGCAGTGCCATCTGTATGTACCGGTCAAGGCCACCTGTACAAGCTCATTGGAATAAACGATGAATCCTCAACGTGAAACGAAACAGCTCGAGGTACGAATAATGCGCGACGACAGAGACGAGGATCAAATCCAACTGATCAAATCCGGATATTCGGAAAATTGTAACGAGCGAGACTCGAATGCTCGCACACCTGTGGCGCCCGTGTATCCCATTAAGGGGAGGGTAGGGGTTTCAGCGTGAAAAAAAAAACACTTTTTTGCCATTTTTTTTTCATCTGTATGGATAGAGTAAATTTATTGAAGCCTTATATTTCGAGATAATCGCGTTTGAATCGATTCCAGTCAGCGAATTTCTTTTAAAAAATTCCTAAAAATACCTCAATGTGCATATTTTCCAATAAAAAAAGCCCGGATCCAACGGAAACATTAGTTTTTGTGATAAAAATTCCCGAAGTTTACCGGTTTTTCTCGCCGTTTACTCGGGTATCTCCCCTTAAGGTGTAGCGCCGGCGATTCGCTCGAGCGATATTGCGAAGTATGCTCACGATGACGCCCGTATATCATCAAGCTGACGTAGCATGACTCAGGTGGCGAAATTGAAGACGCAAAAGCCGATAACCAGAAATGACTCTTCATAGTTTCAATCTATTTTTACACGACTCATATGGGGAGTACGATTTGCGAGAATCTAGACCCCCGTGCACCATGAATTATTCAAGGCGTTACCCCCACTTGTAGCGCAAAAAAGGTCTTTTTCATGAATTTTTTTAAAGAAAACTACAATACTCTTTTAATCGATCATTATACCTTCTTGAAGAACACATCTTGAAGAACTTTTGGTAATTTTTTTATTGAAAAATATTACATTGTTTAGTGGCAAATGGCCGTCAATGAAATAATGTTTTTATATACACGGTTTGCGGTGACCAACATTGCGGCGAAGTGGATCGTCTGAAAAAAAAATGCGGATGGATTTAGTCAAATACAAGTATAAACTAGTCTTTAATCGAAGGATTTTAAAAAATATTCATTTTTCACAAAATGGCGGACAGTCAAAGTTAATGGTTCGATTTTAACGAAAAAAAAACGGCCGTTTTTTGGCTATAAATCGGCCATTTTTTTCGAAAAAAAAATCGAACGATTAAAGACTACATTTTTATGTATTAAATAAGCCTGCAAAATTTCAAGAAGATCGGTTCATTAGTGTTCGAGTAATCTTGGTCACCGACTTCAGAAATGCCATTTTGAGAAAAACGCGTTTAAAGTTTCAATTTCCGGTCGTTTACACAACGGATTCTTCTCTTTCAACGCTCATATCTCAGTCAATTTTGTTCGGATCGACTTGAAATTTTCAGGACATATTCTCAGATACTTATACTTCAAAAAAATGCAATTAAAAAAAATCGATTTTTTTTTAACCGCAAGTGGGGGTAACCCCTTCAAGCCGGACAAGAAATCTATTGGTTGTTAGCATAAATTGCCGAGAAAAAAAAACCAGTGGGTTTCTAGAATTTTGTTCGTGAAGCGCCAGAGTGCCGTCGCCTCAAACGGCCTCCGTAATCCTAATGATAAATACATCTTGTGGCTTAGGTTGGATGTTCAATTCAGTGCAG
Organism: Ophion obscuratus; assembly: GCA_964007375.1. NCBI lineage: Eukaryota > Metazoa > Arthropoda > Insecta > Hymenoptera > Ichneumonidae > Ophion > Ophion obscuratus. The sequence goes on from OZ023313.1 coordinate 9,374,267, forward strand.
CGATTACTCTAATTGCACATCGACACTCGTCTATATGTAATCGAGGCGGGATATACATTTACAACGGTCAAAAAATCGATTTCTTTTTTTTTTCTAGCTTCAAACGATAGAACTATATATGTAGAATATTTTCCCAATGCTTCGAAACGAAATTCGAAAGACTTTAAGGAGGTACGGTGATTAGAGCGAGTCCAAGATAAAAGCCCGATTTTTTTTAATAACATTGTCGAGAGCTTCGTCCATGCGTATGCGGAGTTTCCGCGAGATTTACCGTACAGTTTCCGAGTTATTAATTGTTAAAGTTGGTCAATTAGTCACACGTAGACGACAAAATGTGCCTGTCCCCTCATATATCGATTTTTTTGTGCTACTTGAAGCGAAGACACGCGTAAAAAAAACTGACGGTTGCGTTCGTTGGTTCCTTGTGATCAATAAGGCAACTTGAATTGGAAAGCTCACCGCAGAAATAAGCAATAAATTTAGAAATAAAGTCGCGAAAAACCGAAGTATGCGGCGAGAGACGTCTCGTGACGTAACCGCAGCCATCTTGCTCGAAGTGTGGCAACGCCGGATACCCGCGCAAATTTGATTCTTCTATCGGATATTTTCAACGCGAATTAAAAATATGGTTGTGTGAAGCCATACGTTTTTTAATCGATTATAAAAGGCCTTTCGTCGATATTTACTCAAAGTTCTTTTATGTATAGCTAAGGCATCTCAATCTTTCTGGCGACATGCATACAACGCATTTATATGTAAAGTCAGCATGGAAAAACCGTCATATAAAATGAACGTTCGTTTTTATATCTGCAAATATTGTGAAAATTAGGAAAGGGAAAAATAACATAACAATCGATGAAATATGTTTTGACTTCGGACAGATTGGACATTGGATATTGAGGTTAACGTCAACGCGACGTTTTTCATTTGCATTCGCAATATCATCTTTTCACTCTCTAATTCTTGTCCGACAGAATCTACCTTTGTCTCTAAACTGGACTTCAGGTACAATCCTGTTACTCTCTTGATAAACTTCTACAGTACTTATTTTCATTCTCCATGTTTACCGGCTACCAAAAATAATAAGCCGAGCGCGTGGGACCGATGACAGCTATCGAAAATGCAATGATGCTAAACGTCAAAGATATGGCGTACTACTGAAGTCGAGTAGTAGATTATTACGTTTGTTTTCATATTATAAAAATAATAAGTAGCTTGAAATTCAATACTTAAAAAATATTTCTCGAAATATAGGCCACACACATATGTCTAAAACGTAGCGGTATTATGGCGAAAAAAAGACTCTTAGTTTATTAGCGTGGTCATCACCGTACCTCCTTAAACGTTACGGCCCGTTAAGGGGCGAGTCGACTTTGAAAATTTCAAAAAATCGAAAGCAAGCAAGACTTGGAGAAATCGACGATGACGAGCAATCAGACGGGATTTTGTACGGTGCAGAAATTGCTGATTGAGTTTAGGTAACAGTTTTTCCAAAACCCAAAAAATAGCTGAATTTAGCAATTTTTTCCACGGATGAAATACGTTAATCAATCGGATTTTTTTATGTCAAATCAAAACACTAATTTGTAATTTAATTTATATCAATTTGTAAAAAGATTATTGATCAGTATGAAAGCCGATATCTTAGAATGGAGATTTTTTTAAGCAAAATTGACAAACAGCGGCCGTTTGAAAAAAAAGTATCAAATTTAGCCTATTTTTCGACAGTTTTTCGTTAAAAAAAATATGAAGATTAAACAAAAGCATCCATAGCAAGATAAAGAAAGGCGTGAAGAATGTTGTGTCAAAATTTGAGACAGATAGCTTGAGAACTCTTCCGTTCAAACTGTACACTGTTTTGAAAAACGACATTTCGAGAAAAACGCGTTTAAAATTTGGCGTTCGGAATTTCCTTATAAGTTGTCTACTAAAGTTTACGTAAGTATATGAACAGCATGTTTATAACAGTCTATACTATTGGATAATGCAAAGAACCTTAATATTAAGGTACCTTAATAATAAGGTACCTTAATATTAATTTACAGTAATAATAAATAATCTCGTTACGTAAATATAAATAGGCATAATTATAAATTACTCACAATTTCATGACGAGTTGTATAAAACATTCGCTGACGCAGTTTTTTTTGACAATAATCCTTAATAATGTTATACTTTTTCAAATTGGTAGTAACACAAAAGTATTATCTCATTTACGTAATTAGGGATTTTCCGATACTAGTAAATAAAAGTAAAGTATCGATACTTTCCTTTCGATACCAAGTACTTATGGTATCGATACATTCTTCCGATACTTGCTTGGTATCGAAACCAAAAGTACTTGTATCGAATTGAGAAGTATTTGTATGCTGGTCGAGGTTTCGGGCCTACGCCACCGGCCGTGGTGGCGCCGTAGTTGGTCAGGCTCTGGCGGCTCTAGTGTCATTGGGTAATTTTAACCAACAGCGCTACTCGATTGGCATCCATTACCAAACGCAGTTGGTCGAGGCTTATCGAATGTATAATATTATCGTTGTGATATTCGGAGTCGAAATATTACGATACAAGTGAATACGAAAAAGTCCACTGTTCTTTATTTTCGATATCAAATACTTTTAGCATCGATTCATTCTAGCGATACTTATTCGACATCAAAAGAAACAAGGTACAGAATCGAATGCGACTAAGCGAACTTCACAATTTCTGAACACCATCCTAGCAAACAAATTACAAGAACGAACAATTTTTTAAACCGCTCGTTGTTTACACCGGGCTGGCAGCGCGGCGAGCGGCGTCGTTTCCATTCTCACAATCAGCTCTCTCTCTCTCTCTCCCCCTTAATTATTTTTTTTCTCTTAAATATTTTCATCGATTAATAAACATGATTCACATAATACTTCTACTTACTGTTTATTAATACATGTGTGGTTCCCAAATATATTTCTCCCATTATCCCATATAGTCCCATAAAAAATTGTAAAAAGTATCGATATGAGTAGGTATCGATACTTTGAAGGTACTCATATGAGTAGAATCGAAATTTTTTCCAAGTACTAGTTATGTGAGTAGGTATCGGAACATCCCTATACGTAGTAAAAGTATAACATAATTTTGCACTTTAATGATATATTTTATGAAAACTTAGTATCTACAGAATAAATATATACCTCGTATGTATTTTTTTTGAGTACTATACAAGTACTACACAAGTACAGTCGAACCTCGATATAACGAATCTCAAGGGAAGTTCGTTATATCGAGTTTTCGTAATATCGAAGTCATGTTCCTTAAGGGGCTATACCAGTGTGAACGCTGAAAATTTGGGTGATTTTCGGGAATTTTTTGGATGAAAAGTACTCAATTAGATGTTTCGGAATATTAAGAATATATTTGGCTATATTTGACCTATATTATATCATTTTTTCGTAGAAATATATTGAGATCCAAGCGACTTATGCGCTGCCTTCGGAGGTGCCAGAAAAAAGAGGTTCCTCCGCTCCTAACATGATTCCGGCCGATTGAGTAGCTAAAACCGAAAGACGAAAAAATATCGTTAAACTGGAAGATATTTCCTGTACAATCACGTAGGATTTTCGAAAAATATCAAAATCTAACAAAATGGCGTAGTTATGAAAAAAGTCTGTTTTCTTGCCTATAAAATGGTCGTTTTTTTCAATGCCAAATCGTTAATTTTCATCCGATCAAAAATATCCTACGTCATTGTAGAGTAAATATTTTCAAGAGTACTCAGTCCAAATTTCAAGTCAATCGGATAATTGCTCTTTGAGTTTCATATCAACAATTTTAAAAATCTCATTTTGAGAAAAACGCGCTTAAAGATTTAAATATCGATTTTTGCAAGATAAAATGATATTGATATAAATGATATAAATGATAATAATATTCTTGAAAGTATAACCTCGAAAAAGGCAAAAAAATCGATTTTTTTTTAAGTATCACACTGGTATCACACCCCTTAAAATGTTCTTTGAAAAAAATATATTAGTATTATAAATATGAGGATATTTTTAAAAAATATATTTAAATTAGAGCATTCTTTACAAGCAATTAGAGCATGATGTATACGATTATGTGTCTATCGAAAGGGAATGGACAAATCTTCGTTATATCGAGGTTCAACTGTATTCATCGGTAATATTAAACAACTTGAGGACAGTCCCGTCAAGCTCAAGCTCCCTGAACATTATTCGCACACGTAACTTTTCCGCATTTCAAATTAATAATTTGTAAAAAGGAAACCTCTTTCAGAATTTTGTATTTCGCGCGCTCGGTTTCTTAAGGTAGTCCTATCGCCAGGTTTCAGTCCATAGGATTTTCAGAATTTTTTTTTGAGTTTCACTAAATTTGTTAACTCTCGTCGACTCTTCGTAAAATTTCAGAGTCGTATATCGATCTAATTACAGAAAAAAGAAATATTAAAATTACGTACTTTCGTGAAGGAATTCCGAGACAACATACAACAACCCAATTTCCGGTGGCTACAAAAGTGGATATAATAGTGGCAATCCGTCAGATTCTTAAAAATAATCAGTTTTACATACTTATTACTTGTAGTAATCCAGTGGTATTAGAAAAAATTACGCTTATTGACCTAATTTTTATGTAATATCAAGTTTAATTTGAACTTCCGGTATTGGATTTATTACCACTTGCTACGATAGAGAGACGTGACAGCAATGCACGGTCGTATATACAGGCGGGCACTCTGTTAAAAAATGCGTGACTCTAAGTGACGCCTCTATTTGCGCATTCCACCGCGGCGCTAGTGAAGGGGAGGCACTTTTGTTTATACCGCGTTTACGGGGCATGGCATGCACGTGTGTGGTGACGGTCGTATGTACGTGTGGCCTAACCTCGTTAACCTAGTTAAGTTAAAAACCACGGTTTTTATTCAATACGGAATAACAAAAGATCAAGTGTCTATATATTGCGATGCCGAAGCGGTGCATGATTCCGGGATGCAGAAGTGGATACATAAATAACCCGGAGCACGTCTCATTATTTAAAATTCGCAATTATGACTACTGATATTTTATACTACTCTTCTACTACTACTACTAATGAAAGGAATGCGTGCACACGTACATTTCGAATGTTCTTCTTTTCCGTAAACGAAAAAAAAAATGTAATTGGATTGAGCGATAGTTAAATCGGCATATCCACGTCAAAGACGATGAGTATCATTAACTAATGGCTCATCGCTCATATTTTCGTTTTATGCTTTTAGTTTTTGTGTTCGAATAATTATTTAGGATGTATTCATTTTTCATCACAGCCACGTGAAGGGAAAGACAATTCGCGCATACGCGCATACATCGCGCTCTGTCGCACATGCCTCCGAGATAGCAGCGCTCCACGCTTTTGCGGCCAGTTCCGCAAAGAGAGGCGTCAGATAGAGGGACGCTTTGGTGTGTACGGAATATGCGGGAGTGCCCAAACCTGTATATACGACCGTGCAGCAAGGCAACAGCTGACTGTAGTTCTAACCTCATCACACTCATTCGAATTTTCACACATAATTCATTTTTAACCGACATATTTCGCCGACACAAATTTTCGACGCTTTTTACCAGTCGTGGCCCAAATACAATGCTTTATATTTCCCGCACCTGACATTGTTTTGACAGATCGACGTTGAAAAGCACGGAGGTTAAACTCGCCTGGTTGAGTAAAAAGAGACTTACATAGAACCAATATTGCCAAGTATCAAACTTAGAAATACTGCGCGAATCGTTGAAATAACCATTTTTTCATTCTTCTAATTAAATGTGAACATTCATCAAACAGTTTGCACATGGAAAAGTTAGTTATTACAATTTTTTTTGCATATGTCAAAAATATAAATTGTACAAGTCTCAAGTACGACCAGTGGTATGACTAGTGTAAAGCGATGAGACTGCCTTAACTCCCCGGCAATCGCCCCCGCCGCTGCGGTATTGGCGCTGTTCTCACGTATTTACGTATTATCATCATTATCGCTGTTGAATAGCGTTCGGCCGCTGGTTGGCGCCACAGTCGCGGCCGGAGTGGGGGTAAAAAGGAATTCACGTACGAGGATTGACGTGGGCTCCGGCGCCTGCCGATGATACTCCGTGCGCGTCCACCCGTTGAGGTTGTGTGCCGACGACGACGACGACGACGACACGACGACGCCGCACGTCTCAATTGTAAGCGCGTGTTCGTGAGTGTGCGCTTTTTTTTTTTTTTTTTTCGTCGTCCCTCCTGTCGGACTCGCGCGACAAATAGGACACATCGGCGAGAGAAAAGAACGCTCGGGAGTAACGAAAGAAAGACGCGGTGTCAAGAGATCAGTGGTCAAGATGGCCGAACACCACGGGGACGCGCAGCCGGTTCCCGAGGTCGAAAATTCCACCGACAAATTGCAAAATATCCTGACGAGTTTCGTCGGCGAGGTCGTCAAAAGTCCCGTCAATCTCGCCCTCCTTGGCCTCATAGTTTTTCTCGTTTACGAAATATTTCGAAGTAAAACGAGCGCCGAAAAGCCAACACCTGTCGCGAAGGAATTGCCGAAACTGAGGCGCGACTTTACCGTCAGCGAATTGAAAAAGTACGACGGCCGAGGAGTCGACGGACGTATCCTTGTTGCCGTCAACGGCAGCGTTTACGACGCCACCAAGGGAGCCAGATTTTACGGACCCGGTGAGAAAACTCTCGTAAATAACGCTTATCATTGTTCGCAAATTCATTCGTCGAAAGTAACGGTGAATTTAGGCGCCAGCTAACAACGGACATTTTTTCACTCCCACTTCTCGTGACTGCGTAGTTTTTTTTCTTTACAAACTCTTTTTCCCCTTCCCCGGCTCTGAAGCCTGCATCTATATACGGCTATGGGCGCGTAGTGAGAAATCACGCGATTGTCGCGTTGTACCGAACGAAGCACCCTCCCGAAGCTCTTTGTAACTCCACAGTACGCGTTCTCGCCCAATTGTACGGCCTAATCAATTCGCGACGATACGAACCGCACTTGCGAAACGCGCGTTGTGCCGGTGACACGCGCGTCATCATTTCCAACGAGACTTTGACTCGGCGATTTTGGACGTTCTTCTTTTGCCCCTCCGGGGGGTCGAGAAAGTGCAAAAGTTGGGTCGACTCGTTTCGTTGTAAATCGGATAACGTGGAACTTGTTAATCGTCGCTTTTTTTCCCCCTCGTTATTGTCAATGAGAAATTTTCCGGGTTAGGGGCTACATCTACCGAGAGGCTAAAAAAATGCCAAATTCGCAAAAAAAAATTCTGGGAAACTGTTGGTGACGAAGAAACACATTGAAAAATTCATCGAAAAATAAAAACAACAAAAACATGGCCGCCGGCGGATGATGAAATTTTTTTCGCGACGTTTGGCGGTGGACACTTTCCAGCTTGAACGGTCCATCCGAAATCTAAAAACCAAACGGATTATTCAAGTTAACGATAAATACGAGTCGTTGACGATCGGCGATTTTTTGAATCATTTTTTTTAACAATGTGGCGACGATTTGAAACTCGAGCATGGAAAATCGATGGAGAAATGTCGTCATTTTTACGTAACTATGGAAAAATTAAAAGCGATTTTGAAAAAGTGAGATCGTCAACGACCTTTAAATGTTTCTCGTCGGATCTCCTGTAAACTTGGAAAGAATCCATCAAGTGGTTCTCGAGATATCGTGTCCACCGACTTTGAAAACAGGGCAATTCTTTAGATAAGCGACTTTTCCGAAAAATGAGCGTAATTTTTTGCTATTTTCTCATTTATTGGATTTTACATTATGATATTGAGTCGGGGGAAGCTGAAATCCCCACCCCATATAAAAAGTTATGGGGTTTTTTATAGTTCGCGGAAACACGCGATAGAAGAGGGCATTTTTGAACATTTCGACGCCTACATTGGGTTCGTTTGGATTTTTGAAAAATTCGTAAGTATTTTTAACGATTTTTTGCTCGTAAAAAAATTGTTAATGAAAAAAGTCAGTTTCTCCCGACAGAATATCATCATTTATAACCCAATGAATCAGAGATTTAAAAAAAAAACAATTTTAGGCTCATTTTTCGGGAAAAAGTCGCTTATCTAAAGAATTACCAAAAATATTTTTGGAGAATGCAATTTTTTGACCCACCTAGGTAGATGTAGCCCGTCAACGGCTTTGGAATTTGCAACGGAAAACAAAATTGTAGCCACTTTATTCGAATAATAATGATGCACGTGTTGTTTGGGCTTGTGGCGTTTAAGGAGGCTGCTCAGGGTCTTTGCGGGGCAGGCGGCAAGAGGGGAACGCGTATGCTTAATGGGTAAGGCCACTGTAACGGCCCAAAAAAAAGGTTTTTTCACTAATTTTTTGCTCCCGAAATTGAAGGTATTTGAAAAAAAACTTTTAATGGTGTTATCGGGCATACATTAAACTTTATTACAAAATTTTTTTACAGTAAAAAAAAACAAAATGGCGGTTCCACAGCTATCTTCCCGGGACATGTTTTGCTTCCAGGGCTCCGCGGCACGCAGCACCACTGGTGCACTTTTGAATCTAGAACAAAAAAAAACCATTAATCTAGAGGGCTATAGCTAGAGAATGTCGATCGGATTTTAAAAAGTATCAATTTTTGTGGATTTGGCGTGCGTTTGAAAAAAAAATTGATTTTTGACGAAAAAAACGGCAAGTTTTTTGTTAATAAAAAATCAATAAATAAAGTTCTTAAAAATTCCGATCGACATTCTCAAGATAATGTAAATGTTCACATCTGGTTAAAATTTCAAGTAAAAAAAATGAAAATTGTTCGAGTTATGCTGCGTGCCATTTTGAAAAACCATGTTTCGAGAAAAATCCGTTTAAAGTTTTGCGAATAGTTTTTTATTGGAAAAAAATTAAAAAAAGAAGTTAAAAGGATTTAAACTATTTTTAAACTAGAGGGTTTAAACTATTTTTTAAGCCAATAAAAAAAAATCGATTTTTCAAAAAATTTACAGTGGCCTTACCCCTTAAACACGGGCGCCTGTAACGGCTGCCAACCCCGAATAATCAAATCTTCGGTTACGTAGAATAAATAAATTTCAGCTAATAAATATGTGGAATACATATAACTAACTCTTTAGAAATGTTATTAATCTTTTTTGTTTGTGTACATCGCGAATAAGTTATTGACCCATTTGAAATGTGGCAGATGCGCAATTTATTTCTGAGTAACTGGTATCACTGAGCTCAGATACGAACGTCACATCGTGAGCGCGTGGCTGTCAAACACCCATCGCGAATTCCGTTTTTTTGTTCGGCGAAAATGAAAAGATGGAAGGGAAAAATGCAAACCGAAAAACGGTACAATCGACGGTTGGAGCAAGTACAATCTGGAAAGCGGCGGAAAAAAGTAGTTGAGCCGGAAAAATGAATGCGCAGTCGAGGGACGACGCGTAATTGATTTGAAGGTTATGTCGAAACACATGCACTGCATCTTCTGTAAAGAATGATTGAAAATATTTAAATACTCTTTATGAAACCGCGGTAAGAAATTTATAGCAAGGAAGCAATAGTTTGTGCGTTTTAAATTTTGGCGCCTGTTCAAAATGGCCGACTTGACAGCAGCGTTGCCACGTGCCATAGGGCGCTTTATCGTTTTACGCGAATCCGCTGAAGTTTCCTGTTTTATTTCACGAATATCTCGATAACGAGACAGACAAAACGCTGTACTCCTCGTTGAAATTATTCATAAAAATATCAATAATTTTTTCCGCCTATTTCTATTCAATTCTTACGATTTTTGTTATGTTGCGACAGTCGTATTAAAGTTCTCACGAAACTTTTGCTATGTCGCCCGTGTATAAGAGCCTAACTTCAATTATTAATTTCTCAACAATCACCCAGACGAAGTACTTGAAATTTTACACGGAGTCGTAACACCTGTTCGCAAATATCGTCAATAAATTTCATTAAATTCTCACTATTCCGTGATGGCTGAGCAACCTCCTTAACGACACATCCAATAATTAGAGCATGGATACCGGTTTCCCATAGTATCGAAAAAACCGGAATATCGGACCAAAAATCCCATATTGGACTCGAATAATACCGATACTTCGCTATCAGAGTTGAACAAAATTCAAATATCCCTATAATTATTATTATTTACATTTAAGTTACTTTTATTTGTTTTTTTTTAATTACGTTTAACAGCCTTGAAATATTATTACCTATATTAAGGGGTTAGGCCACAGTAATAGGTATAAAATCATGTGCGAATTTAACAATTTATTTTCATATGAAAAAGTGATTTACTCATCAAATTAATTACACAACTGAATATCAAGCTGTTAGAAAAATATATATTTTTTTTTTCGATGTACAAAATGGCCGACTACTAATATTTTCTTTTGTTATCTTTCTTTTAGGCGCTCCGCGGCGTGACATTTAGCATCCACAATTTTTTACCTAGAACAAAAAAAAAACTTCTCGTCAGTCTACATTAGAATACCTAGAGAAGTACGTACGGAATTTGAAAAATATTGTTTTATTGAAAAGTTGTAGGTATTTGACCTTAAGAAATGAATTTTCAGTGAAAAATTTCGTTATAACTGCTCATAAACTGCTCATAAAATGAAAAGTTTTCGATTAATCAGAAATTCCGTTCGTACTTCTCTGCGAAATGCAATTAGGAACATAACTTGTAAATTTGAAGTAATTCGAGTGAAAATTGTCGAAGTTATTTGTCACGCCAATTGGAAAAAAGCTGTTTCGAGAAGTTTCGAGTAGTCGGCCATTTTGTACATAAAAAAAAAACATATATATAATTTCGAACAGCTTGATATTCATACTAAATAGATGTGTAATTTAAAAAAATTGTTAAATTCGCACATAATTTTATACCCGTTACTGTGGCCTAACCCCTTAAATATTTCCGAAGTGTAAATTTATTTATTCTCGAGTGCGAAATGAGAAAGTGCCTTTTCTTCCGCGACTTACACCTGCAACAAGGTAAGGTCGTCTCTGAAAGACGAAACTTTAGGTGCCCTCTGTTTTTTCCGATTATCGTTTCAACAATCTCAATTTCGTTAATTGAGGCGAGAAATCCCTTTAGGCGCGTGAAAAATAGGTATTTTTTGGGCATTTTTTAGAGGGGACAAAATAATCTGATCATTTTCAAATTTGGACATGAGTTTATCATAACTATCAAGTTTAAAAAAAAAATGTTTTTTTTTTTGGATGACCAACAAAATGGCGGCGTTATTAACGGGTTACCCCCACTTGTGGCACAAATAAAAGGCCTTTTTTCATGAATTTTTTAAAAGAAAAGTACAAAACTTTTTTAATCGATCAATATACCATCTTAAAGAACACATCTTGAAGAACTTTCAGTAATTGTTTTATTGAAAAATATTACATTGTTTAGTGGCAAATGGCCGTCAATGAAATAATGTTTTTATATACACGGTTTGCGGTGACCAACATTGCGGCGAAGTGGATCATCTGAAAAACAAAATGCGGATGGATTTAGTCAAATATAAGTGTAAACTAGTCTTTAATCGAAGGATTTTAAAAAATATTCATTTTTCACAAAATGGCGGACAGTCAAAGTTAATGGTTCGATTTTAACGAAGAAAAACGGCCGTTTTTTGGCTATAAAAAGGCCATTTTTTTTTTTTTTTTTTTTTTCGAAAAAAAATCGAACGATTAAGGGGTAAGGCCACTGTAACGGCCCAAAAAAAAAGGTTTTTTCACTAATTTTTTGCTCCCGAAATTGAAGGTATTTGAAAAAAAACTTTTAATGGTGTTATCGGGCATACATTAAACTTTATTATAAAATTTTTTTACAGTAAAAAAAAACAAAATGGCGGTTCCACAGCTATCTTCCCGGGACATGTTTTGCTTCCAGGGCTCCGCGGCACGCAGCACCACTGGTGCACTTTTGAATCTAGAACAAAAAAAACCATTAATCTAGAGGGCTATAGCTAGAGAATGTCGATCGGATTTTAAAAAGTATCAATTTTTGTGGATTTGGCGTGCGTTTGAAAAAAAAAATTGATTTTTGACGAAAAAAACGGCAAGTTTTTTGTTAATAAAAAATCAATAAATAAAGTTCTTGAAAATTCCGATCGACATTCTCAAGATAATGTAAATGTTCACATCTTGTTAAAATTTCAAGTAAAAAAAATGAAAATTGTTCGAGTTATGCTGCGTGCCATTTTGAAAAACCATGTTTCGAGAAAAACGCGTTTAAAGTTTTGCGAATAGTTTTTTATTGGAAAAACTAAAAAAAAGAAGTTAAAAGGATTTAAACTATTTTTAAACTAGAGGGTTTAAACTATTTTTTAAGCCAATAAAAAAAATCGATTTTTCAAAAAATTTACAGTGGCCTTACCCCTTAAAGACTACATTTTTATGTATTAAATAAGCCTGCAAAATTTCAAGAAGATCGGTTCATTAGTGTTCGAGTAATCTTGGTCATCGACTTCAGAAATGCCATTTTGAGAAAAACGCGTTTAAAGTTTCAATTTCCGGTCGTCTACACAACGGATTCTTCTCTTTCAACGCTCATATCTCAGTCAATTTTGTTCGGATCGACTTGAAATTTTCAGGACATATTCTCAGATACTTATACTTCAAAAAAATGCAATAAAAAAAAATCCGATTTTTTCAAAATCGCAAGTGGGGGTAACCCGTTAAGGGTCTTCGGACGCCTGTTTTCCGCGACATCGAAAAGTGCTGCAGTTGTCACTCTTTTTCTGTTGATCTGAAAAATATTTAATAAGTGTCATTCGTTTAGTGACAAATTAAGGCGACGGATATACTTAAAAAATAATGAAAAAGTGCGAAGTAAACAATTTGGGAGCCCTTTTACTCCAAAGTTCGAATTTTCGACCATTTTTTCGACATATTTGACCCCCAAAAAATTATTTATTTACACGCTACCTTTCAAACTTTAGGTATATCCTTCCGATAATATTACTGAGAGTAACCTCCCAAAATTTCATCCAAATCGGTCGATAACATTTTGAGCTACAACACGAGCAGTTTTTGAAAAAGTAGTTTCGAGATAATCGCGTTTGAAGTTTCAACATGTGACTCGCTACCTGACCGCATGCTGTCCTCGCGCTCTAGACTATATGCGATAACTCCGCAAATATTCAATATTTCGAGTTTTCCTTTGGTCAGTATATACTTTGGGTATCATACTTTCGAAATATGTATTTAAAAAAATAGATTTTTTCGAAAATTCCAAAGGGATTTCTCGCCTTAAAGTGATCAAACTGTAGCCTGCCTGTGACAAGCTATGCCATTTGTTTGCATTCCGGTAGCTACTACTACGCTGACTTGCATAAAACTTTCTAATTTTAATTTAGCCTCTTTCATACTTATTCGATTTGCATAAAAGTTCCTTTTTTTTTATTATTTATTTTACGTTGGCTTGAATATATTCAAGAACATAGCAGAGTACGTTTAGAAATGTATTGATAATAAATGAAGATCTCAATAGAAGACTGTGATTTTTAACAAATACTGCGGTTTCACTTAGCTATACACTATTATTTCTACAACTTTCGAAAATTCGAAAATTTCGAAATTATCGAAACAACGGTATTCCGGTACAACGACTTGTTGATATCGAAAACAATACCGGCAATAGAAAAAGCTCCGATAGTTCAACCTCTACTACAAATACTGCCACGTGCAGAAAACTCGCCGAGAGTTCTCCTCTCTACTGCGAATAATTCATGCCGGAGATGTTCCGATATCGCCGAAGGAAGCGACTCGTAAGCGCGCGTCTGCGCGTTACAAAAACACGCATGACTTGTACAATTCGAGCGAACGCTCGCCAAAGTTGCCTCGACGGTTGAATCCGAGGCCTGCGAGAAATTACGACTCGTCACGTTCTTCCGCGACGTAACGGCAAAAATTTTAATTCAAACAAAAAAATGTATCCTCTGGAGATAGACTTTGCTTCTAATTACCGGGTCGAAGTCCGATACACGTTATCGTTCAAAGAAAAATTCATTTTCCGCACGTCGTCAACGAGCGAAAAGTTGAAAAACGACAGAGCCAAAGGCTTTCTCGGGATTGTAGGGTTGTCTTTCGGTCGTAACGGAAAGTTCGATAATCGCCCGCGAGCATGCAACACGTCGTCGATTATATCGCGAACCTTCGCGGAGTATCGTTTGAATATCTTATGAGAACGGCAGGCTTTTGTGGATCTATGCAATATTACCGCGAGCCGTTTGACTTCTTACGAGGCCTCGTTGCTCGATCGATCAGTGCGCGACTCGGAATTGCTATAAAAGGGTCCTTTTTTATTGTTTTTTTGTTAACTTTTGTTCTAACATACACATTTTAATTAATAAACATAAACTAAACTAAATCAAATGTACAATAAACTAAATAACACATTGAACACGCAAATAAATTAACATTAAAACATAATTACTAAACATAAACTAAACTAAACGTTTAATTACTAAACACAATAAAACATGAACATTTTAATTAATTACTGTTATTATTTGTCATTTTTATTAGTATTATGTATTTAATTACTAATAATAATTTTAATGATTTATCATTTCATATTTTTATATTATTTTTTATATTATTTGGTAATAATAATATGATAATTAAAAAAATAACTTATATTTTCAATAATAATTTAAATGCTTCATTATTCAATTGTTATATTACTTAATATAAATAGCATAATACTTTAATGAATAAGCATTTCAATTAGTGTATGTATGCATTCTTTATTTGATCCCCCAAGGGTTACAAAGGGCTTCCGTTCTTCTCTCTCCTTCCTCCCTCTGCCGTATCTATATGTACATTTTCCTTATTCTACTTGTTCTACTTAATCATATTCGCCTCCTGTCTCTCTTCTTCCATCCATTCGCCTTTATTTATTTATTTACACACCGTTTGATCATTTTTATTATTAATAATAATTCATTATCATATTATTCGAAAATAATGATATAATAATTTAATAAATGATAATTTTCATTGTTGATAATAATTAGACTGCTTCATTATGTAATTATTATATTTTTTTAATGACAATTAACATTTCGACAATAACAATTAACATTGCGACGAATATTTATTTAATAGCAATAATATAATAATTTGATCAATAATCATTTTAATTATTAATAATAATTATTTATGTAAGAAACTTGTGAAGCAAGTTGTGCAAATAAAACTCGATTATTATTATATTATCAATAATCATTAATTATTATTCAATTTATATATTATTTGAAAATAATGATATAATAATTGACTAAATGATTGTAAGAAATACAAGGAGAGGAAAAAGGAGGTGGGAATGGAGGAATATTGGGAAAAATGAACAACAAGGGGAGAAATCAGGGAAACCTGGGCAAATATGAAGTGCAGAAGCGTGGGAAGAGAGGCGGAAAACGGGTTTAGAGAAACGGGGTGCAGAGTATGCGGAAAATCGGAGGAAACACTAGCGCACATTTTGGAATGCAACGAAACTAGGAGACAGATCGAGGCGGAATCCTTAAGAAATTTCGAGGACTGGGAGACACAACAAATGAAAAAACCAGATGGCGGGTGGAGGAAGGCTCTAGAGAGGAAAGATATAGTGGAGGAAATATGCGAAATAGTAAGACAATTACAAAAAAACGCAAAGAAAAAGGAGATCGAAAAGTAGGGCAAGGAAAACGAGAGACCTTCGAAAAGGAAAACAGCAATAGGCATAAGCAATCGCAATCGCAATAGTAAATGTAAAAGACGTGCCATACGAATGTAAATAGACCCGGAAGGAGGGAGACAGAGTGGGCACGAAAGAGTGTATATTGAAAAAAAAATCTAGAATTAAGTGAAGTGTATGTAAAGACGGGAGCGATCGTAAAAACCCGCAATGGTATACACGGAATAAATTACTACTACTGCTACTAATTAACTAAATGATAATTTTTATTGTTAACAATAATTGAAGTGCTTCATTATCTAATTATTATATCGATTAATAATAATAATAGAATAACCCGATAATAATTTCAACAATTAATAGTATTTATTATTTAATTTATTATTCATTAATTTTTATCAATTCAATTTAATAATAAATAAATCGTGTTTTATCCGGAACTCCCGACGAAGCGGACTTCCGAGTGAAATCACGTACCCGCCTTATGCCGAAAGGCGCACGTTTCCTTACCGACCGAGCCACCAATATTATCATTCCACGCAAAAATTTCGCAATCCGACGATTTCTGCCTTTTTTTTTTTTTTTAATACTCGAGACAATTGTTCGGGCCGAGGTTGATGGCGGTGGACGCACGGATGACGCCATCAACACGACACGCCTCGCACGCTCATATCGGACTTCTCCGCAGCACAAAAATAAATATGCTCGCGTATCTCTTGTTTTCTTCTTCTTTTTTTTTTCTCGCAATTTTAAATCCACCGGGTTCGCGAACGCGCGTGTAATATTCGCGACGATGGCATTTCGTATGTGGACAAGAAAAAAAAAAACATTCGCCGGGAAGTCTCGAGGGCAACGAAAGGAGGAGATAAAAAGAGAGAGGCTCTTTCGTCGTGGATAGCGCGTATTTGCAGTCGATTGAAAGACACACGGTGGTGATATAACGTAGCTCGTAGGCTATTTGCACAGGCCGATTTGTCACCCGAGCGATCGAGTAGAACGACTTGACCTTGAAATTTGCCGACCCCTTGGATCAATTTCTCGGATCAATTGGATCGTGCCTTCGCGTTTATTGTTCAATGCCACTGGTATTCAATAATACGTAGGACTCGATGTACCGGAGGACAAGGCTTTTCGTCGCTGTCTCCATTGCTGATGAATAATCTGTTCCTCTCCTCGCTATCTTATCTTCGAAACACTCACGACGGAAGATAAACTTGCACGGAGATGCGTGCTCGATTGAAACGCGGCGGAAAATCGAGGAATGATTTTTTTCACGTCGATTGTCCGAGTGAAAAAAAATACGAAGCGGATTTTCTTGTTGTTGTTCGATTTGCTTGAAAGGCAATTTTCTTTTCGTTTACAGACGGACCCTACGCTGCATTCGCTGGACGTGATGCGAGTCGGGGTCTCGCGACCTTTTCCGTTTCTCCCGGGAAGGACGAGTACGACGACCTCAGTGATCTTAACACTACAGAAATGAGCTCCGTCCTCGAGTGGGAAGAGCAGTTCAAAGGCAAGAAGAAAGAGACGATCGTTAATTGCCGACACGTCTTTGGGCCTATCGGCGCGTAATTGGCGATCGAAGCCGTCAAATATTGCAACGCGATATGTTGCGCGCGAAACGGGGGAATAAGCTTGAACATTGCATTTATGGAAATCATTTCAAGGGGCTACATTAGGGTGGCGCAAATATGAGCTCTATTTTTTTTTTCCTTTTTCTCACCATCCAATTATCTTCTTTAAGGTAGTCCTATCGTCAGGCTTCAATCCATAGGATTATTATCATTTTTTTATTTCAGCTTCACTAAATGTATTGATAATCGTCTCTGTGAAATTTCAGGGTCGTTTATCGACCTAATTACGGAGAAAAGAAGTATTAAAATTACGTATTTTTGTGAAGGAATTCCGACACGACGTACAAAACCCCAATTTCCGGTCGCTACAAAAGTGCATATAATAGTGGGAAAATTCATTAAACAGTTTACACGTGGAAAATATAGTTATTGCAAATTATTTTTTTTTGCATATGTTAAAAATATCAATTGTGCAAGTCTCAAGGATGATCAGTGGTATGACTAGTGTGAAGCGATAGGATTACCTTAAGGGGCTATACCAGTGTGAACGCTGAAAATTTGGGTGATTTTCGAGAATTATTTGGAAGAAAAGTACTCAATTTAATGTTTCGGAAAATTAAGAATATATTTGGCTATATTTGACCTATATTACATAATTGTTTCATAGAAAAATATTGAGATCCAAGCGACTTATGCGCTGCCTTCGGAGGCGCAAAAAAAGTTCCTCCGCTGCTGACATGATTCCGGCCGATTGAGTAGCTGAAACCGAAAAAGGAAAAAATGGCTTAAAATTGAAGATATTTCCTATACAATGAAGTAGGATTTTCGAAAAATATCAAAATCTAACAAAATGGCGTAGTTATGAAAAAAAAAGTCTGTTTTCTTGCCTATAAAATGGTCGTTTTTTTCAATACCAAATCGTCAGTTTTCATTCAATCAAAAATACCCTACGTCATTGTAGAGTAAAAATATTCAAGAGTACTCGGTTCAAATTTCAAGTCAATCGGATGATTGCTCTTTGAGTTACAATGTCAGCAAATTTGAAAAATCTCATTTCGAGAAAAACGCATTTAAATATTTCACTATCGATTTTTGCAAGATAAAATGATATTGATATCGATAATGATATTCGATGGATTGATATTGATAATTATATTCTTGAAAGTATAAACTGTCGAAAAAGGCAAATCGATAATGATATTCGATCTATTGATATTGAAAATGATATTCTTGAAAATATAAACTGTCGAAAAAGGCAATAAAAACCGTTTTTCGAAAGTGTCACACTGGTATAGCCCCTTAAAGAAAAGAAAAATCGTGAAATCTGGGCGCGGTAAAACAATATTTAGAGGTCACTCAAGCCTTCTGAAAATACGAATTTTTATTTAAAAAATACCAATTTTTTTTTCGTTCGCTTATCACCCTTGAATTTTACGCTTTATAATTTTTTAATTAATCTCGGCCTTTTTTTAACCTATGTAATTAACCCACTCGCGAAAGCTCTAGCCGGTCAATGAATATTTGATGGTCGCTCAAGAACTTCGAAATTTCCAATTTTCGCCAATTTTTTTTACTATTCTCGCTCAAAAATTTGACGCTTTGTAAAATTTTCAAAACAATCGTTTTTCTTTAGAAACAGATTTTTTTAATTTACCTCACACCACTAACCCAAGAATTATAATCTTTGTTCGCATAAAATAATTCTTCAAAGCTCGTGTCCGTAAAGAAAATTATAGGTCCCCCGTTTTATCGGGTTAGGAGGGTGAGGTAAATTTAAGAAATCCGTTTCTAAATAAAAAAAAATAGGATTAATTGTTTTGAAAATTTTACAAATTGCTAAATTTATGAGTGAGAAGAGAAGAAAAAATTCGCGACAAGTGGAAATTTCGAAGTACTTGAGCGACCACTAAATATTCATTGGTCGGCTAGAGCTTTCACGAGCTTAATTTAAAAATGATGAAGCGTAAAATTCATGGGTTTGAAGTGAACGAAAAAAAATCGATTTTTCGATGGAAATTTGAATTTTTGGGCGGCTTGAGCAACCGCTCGCAGCTTCCGCGACAATTTTTTTTTTCTTCTTTAAAGTAGATAATTGTATGGTAAGAAAAAGGGAAAAAAGGGAAAAGAGAGGACCTAGAGGCCCGAAAAAAATGCCCAAATTAGGTTTTTTCCTGGGATACGGTTGGTGAAAAACAAATGCATTTTTTTCAACACAAAAAAAATAAAAAAGTACAGGAAAACAACAAAAACATGGCCGCCGGCGGATGATGACATTTTTTTCGCCATGTTTGGCGGTGGACACTCTCCATCTTAAACGGCCCATCTGAAATCTAAAAACTAAACGGGTTATTGAAGTTTACAATAAATACGAGTCGTTGACGATCGTGGATTTTTAAAATCATTTTTTTTAACAACGCGGCGATGAATTGAACATCGAGCAAACAAAAACTATGGAAACAGTCGTCATTTTTACGTAACCGTTAAGCAATCAAGATGGATTTGAGAAAAGTCAGATCGTCAACGACCTTTAAATGTTTCTCATCGTATCTCCTGTAAATTTGGGAACAATCCATTGAGTGGTTCTCGAGATATCATGTCCACCGACTTTGAAAACAGCGTTTCGCTCGCCCAGCCGACTGTTAGGAGCGGTCGTTCATTCAATTTTTGGAATATCCCAACTAGATTTTCAAGGAATATAGCTAAAAGGTGATACTATCGAATAAAAATATTTTGTAAAATGCATATTTTCACCCACCTACGTAGAAGATAGGGATCCTCTCCTTAAGGGGGCGTCCCTTAAGACGCCGAAAATGAGTCATTTTTCATGAATTTTTCTCAAAGGTGATAAAATAATTGCATCATTTAAAATTTTTGACATTATCTTATTACAACTTTCAAGTGTTAAAAAAATCTTTTTAAACATAACAAAACGGCGACAAAATCGTCAGATAATTGTTAATAACAAATGAACTATGCAATATAAAAAACAATCCTCGCACTTCCATAGACAATGTATTTTTCAAGATATATTCAACATTCCAAGTGTGAATCGGTTGAGAATTGTCTGAGTTATGTTTCCGGTCAACTTAAAAAATGCAGTTTTGAGATAAACGCTGCACAGCCGCCATTTTGAAATTAATCGCTTCGAAAAAATTATTGTACACAGTCACTCGACTTATTATGTACTTTTTATGAAAAAAAAATTCCCAAAAAAGCCTATTTTTTCGGCCTCTAGAGTGGCCTTAAGGTTATTGCATAAATAAATTACTTCTTTAGGATAAAAATTGTCGAGAAAATGGTGAAAAATATGAAAATTCGATTACAAAAGCAAATGTTTAATTTAATACTTTTTACATTGTTATAGGTATATCCTTCGAATAATGTTATATTGAGAAATCCTCCCAAAAATTCAGCCAGATCGAACAATAACTTTTTAAGCTATAACATGGGCAGTTTTTCAAAATACGCTTCAAGGAATACCTTATAAATCCGCTATTTTGTTTTGTTTAAGAAAATAAAAAAAACGGTATCACTCGAAAGTTGCAATAAAATAACGTCAACATTTAAAAATGATTCGATTATTTTATCACCTTCAAAAGAATTCATGAAAAATTGCTCATTTTCGGGCGTCAAAAGGCATATTCCCCTTAAGGGGGGATTGTCTTTTTTTTTCGCAAAATTTACCGCTTTTTGGGAATTTTTTTGTGAAGAAAGTATACAACGGAAAACTTGTGAAACTTGGCATATAGTTTTATTGATCTGTTTACTACATACAAAAAAAATTTTAAACGATTTCATCAAAAAATCCGCCTCCCACCCCCCCTCGACGCGCGATGGTCCTTTTTTGATGGTGTGCACGATTACAGCCTTCACGTTTATCCTGCAACAAAAACCCAAAAAGCATTTTACTTTAGACACATGTAGCTATCGTTCGATGACGGGGCAAAAAAAAATTGACGATTTGGTGACGTTTTGAACTTGAAGTATCGATTTTTCGAAAAAAATTGATCGATTTTTTGTTATAAATAAAAAAACTATTAAACGTATTGCTTTTTTGCTTCATCAAACGATAAAAGGATGTCAGCTGAGCATTCTGTCCAAATCTGAAGGCAATCGGTTGAGCAGTTTTTGAGAAATCGTGCACACCATCAAAAAAGGACCATCGCGCGTCGAGGGGGGTGGGAGGCGGATTTTTTGATGAAATTGTTTAAAAAAAATTTTGTATGTAGTAAACAGATCAATAAAACTATATGCCAAGATTCACAAGTTTTCCGTTGTATACTTTCTTCACAAAAAAATTCCCAAAAAGCGGTAAATTTTGCGAAAAAAAAAGACAATCCCCCCTTAATATATTTTTGTCATACCGCTGCCGACACGATTCGCACTCCAAATGAACGAAACGAAAATACGACCGTTACTATGCGAGAATAAAAAAACGGCTGGTTAAAGGTCACGCAACGTCGAGCGGACATGTTTTTTGTTGCATTCCCGAATTTTAAATGCGTTTTTCGTGTCGCAAATCACGCGATTACGGCAATCTCGATCTTTCGCTGATCAGTCGACGGCAAATGTCAGAGAGTCTTGTCCCCGCTGCCCATCGTGACGATTCACATTGTTTCAATGCTTTTTTTCTTCGCGTCAACAGAGAGGTACGACTACGTCGGTAAACTTTTGAAACCCGGCGAAGCACCGACGAATTATTCGGACGAGGAGGACGAGGGTAGCCAACAAGAGACCGAAGCGAAGCCAAAAGACGATTGACCGAAAGACGAATGGGGAGCGCGCTTGTGCACCACGAGAACAAACGTCAAACAACAGTTAAAGAAGCAACGACGCGGCCAACGCGAACACGAGAGAGAATTCAACGATCGGCGCTCACGAGCAAACAAGTCGAGCGCGAAAGGGAGGAATTTCTATCGGGAACGTGCACCTTCGACAATGAAATGTCTATTAATCGTATAAGAAGTATATAAATGTTTCGGAGATTGGGATATTTAGGGCGTAGAGACTTGATTGGAGGGTTTCACTCGTACGAGTGGAACGCTCTTCCTATACACTTACTACGGTTTTATATATATATATATATGTGTGTGTGTACAAAAGATTTTTCTACAAGACTCGATTGAGAGACAACCGTGTGAGACACGCGCCCCACGCCCACGCGCCGAAAGCCAATCGCGCAATTTCGGCGCGAAGACTTGGCCGAAAGAGACAGAATTATGTTCCGCACTACTGTGCTGCTCAAACGGCGAATGACCCAACCGTCTCTCGCTGTGGTGGCCAATCGCACTTTGGCATACCGGCATTGCTGCGATTACATTTCAAACTAAAGAGCACGATAAAAAAGGAACGACAAAGAAAAACAAGTGGTTGAATATTGAACGCGACATATATTGCAATAATTCTTAAGGCCTTACATATGCGATTTCGCCGATTTTCGAAGATACTTTTCTAGAGGCGGTAAAAAAATGACGCATATATTAACATTTTTTCTACATGTGATTTATGTACATGGTTACTTAACCATGTGCATAAATCATTATATATATATATATATATATATATATATATATATATATATATATAAGTATATATGTTTTACATTACATATACTTATACAGGGTGTCCCAAAACTCAACGATAATCTGAGACCGGATGAAAGGCCAAGTTATACCAGTTCTGGGCAAAATACAAAAAAAAATCCATATCACTCAGTTCAGCGATAATAGACATTTAAAAAAAAAAGTTGAAATTCGACACCCTTGGTCGCATTTTCAAGTCCTGTGATCACCAATGTCACAATTTCGCTGTGATTTTTTTAATTTCGTGATCTTCATTAACGATGCTATTAATCGCAACTACAAATTAATGCAAAAAACATTGTTAATTTAATAAAATAAGTTAAGTTTTATTGAGTCATGGTTCACAAAAATATTGTTAGTTAACTTTGACACTTCATTTTGAAAAAAAAATGTACTACACTACCCTTGGCAAGTTATTTCAAAAGATGGCGCATTTAATCAAGATTTAAAAATGGTGCAACACTTGCCACTTTTCTTGCCATTAAAAATTTTATTTCTTATTTTTTTCAAATTAAGCTCATTTTGAACAACTCAACATTGGGAATTTTTGTTACTAAAATTTGTTATTTTTTGTTTCTGGTCTGAAATAAAATTATTATTTTTAGTAAAGAGGTAATTGAGTCAGTTAATAACCAATTTTTATTGTAAAAAACATATGTTTTTTACAATAAAAATTGGTTATTAACTGACTAGGTAATTGAGTCAGGTAATTGAGAGGTAATTGAGTCAGTTAATAACCAATTACCTCTTTACTAAAAATAATAATTTTATTTCAGACCAGAAACAAAAAATAACAAATTTAAGTAACAAAAATTCCTAATGTTGAGTTGTTCAAAATGAGCTCAATTTGAAAAAAATAAGACATAACATTTTTAATGGCAAGAAAAGTGGCAAGTGTTGCACCATTTTGAAATCTTGATTAAATGCGCCATCTTTTGAAAT
Source organism: Ophion obscuratus (assembly GCA_964007375.1). NCBI lineage: Eukaryota > Metazoa > Arthropoda > Insecta > Hymenoptera > Ichneumonidae > Ophion > Ophion obscuratus. The sequence goes on from OZ023313.1 coordinate 9,398,027, forward strand.
AACTATTATTTTTAGTAAAGAGGTAATTGAGTCAGTTAATAACCAATTTTTATTGTAAAAAACATATGTTTTTTACAATAAAAATTGGTTATTAACTGACTCAATTACCTCTTTACTAAAAATAATAATTTTATTTCAGACCAGAAACAAAAAATAACAAATTTTAGTAACAAAAATTCCCAATGTTGAGTTGTTCAAAATGAGCTTAATTTGAAAAAAACAAGAAATAAAATTTTTAATGGCAAGAAAAGTGACAAGTGTTGCACCATTTTTAAATCTTGATTAAATGCGCCATCTTTTGAAATAACTTGCCAAGGGTAGTGTAGTAAATTTTTTTTTCAAAATGGAGTGTCAACGTTAACTAACAATATTTTTGTGAACCATGACTCACTAAAACTTAACTTATTTTATTAAATTAACAATGTTTTTTGCATTAATTTGTAGTTGCGATTAATAGCATCGTTAATGAAGATCACGAAATTAAAAAAATCACAGCGAAATTGTGACATTGGTGATCACAGGACTTGAAAATGCGACCAAGGGTGTCGAATTTCAACTTTTTTTTTTAAATGTCTATTATCGCTGAACTGAGTGATATGGATTTTTTTTTGTATTTTTCCCAGAACTGGTATAACTTGGCCTTTCATCCGGTCTCAGATTATCGTTGAGTTTTGGGACACCCTATATGTAAAAAAAATCAGAAATATGGCTACATCTACCTAGAGGCCCGGAAAAAAATGGCCAAATTACGTTTTTTTTCTGGGACACAGTTGGTGAAAAAGAAACGCATTTTTTCAGCACAAAGGTACATGTATTGAGAGCCTTTAAAAAAGAATCACCAAAAAATACAAAAAAAAAACAACAAAAACATGGCCGCTGGCGAATGATGACATTTTTTCGCCACGTTTGGCGGTGGACACTCTCCAGCTTAAACGGTCCATCCGAAATCTAAAAACCAAACGGTTTATTGAAGTTTACTATAAATACGAGTCGTTGACGATCGTAGATTTTTTTAAACATTTTTTTTCACAACCCAGCGATGAGTTGAAACTCGAGCAGATGAAAAACTATGGAGAAAGTCGTCATTTTTACGTAGCTGTTAAAAAGTGAAGATCGATTCGAAAAAAGTGAGATCGTCAACGACATTTAAATGTTTCTCATCGTATCTCCCGTTAATTTGGGAACAATCCATCGAGTGGTTCTCGAGATATCACGTCCACCGACCTTGAAAACAGTGTTTCGCTCGCCCGGCCGACTGTTAGAGGCGGTGGCTCATTCAACTTTTGGAATATCTCAACTAAATTTTCAAGGAATATAGCTAAAACGTGACACTTTCGAATAAAAATATTTCCCAAGATGCAATTTTATGTATATACAGTAATTTTGTAGACGCGGTTTAAAAATATGACGCATGGTTTGACAACATTTTGTTTACAGATCATGAATGCACATGGTTAAGTATATGTAAAAAAAAAATTAGAAATATTAACAAATGGCGGAGATATAACGTATTTCCACGATTCACTTTTTTGAACCTTGTGAAAGTTCTAACTCTTGAACGAAGGTTCAGATCGCTTTGAAATGTTTACAACATATTCTTAGTATCATCACCTATCGTGTGAACCACAGAAACAAACGTTTCAATGACACAAAAATATAAAAAATAAAATACCGACAGAAAATTGAGTTAAAAATTTGAAGTTTCCAATTTTTAGTAATATTTATATTTATAATTTTTGTTTATAATAATTTTTTATATTATATTGTTGGTTCACACTGAAGATACATTCATTATGCAATTATAAATATGTTCATTTTTTTCAGACACCCACATCGATGCCGAGAACTTTCACCATCAGCGCGCGCGCAAAAAAAAATACATTGCTTTATTATGTTATATCTTCGCAATTTGTTGATATTTCTGATTTTTTTTTACATATACTTAACCATGTGCATAAATGATCTGCAAAAAAATGTTGTCAATCTATGCGTCATTCTTTTTAGCCGCGTCTAGAAGAGTACCTTCGAAAATCGGCGAAATCGCGCGTATAAGGCCGGTAAAAATTTCGAAAGTAAGCACATTTTAGATATAAATACGCAAAATTGTTCTACGGGTAACTGGATGACGCTGAATCAAATGGCGATAATAATTCTGCAATCGACCCCCGACAAAATGTTTAAAAACCGTTCAATGCGGAACCTTACAATTTTATCGAAAAATATGTCAAACAAAAGTTGTTTGGGACATAAAAGTACGTGAAAAAGTATCGAACGTTCGTCTTCGTATCTTCAAAAATGAGGGAGAAAAAAACGAATGAAAATTTGTTTGCAAGCCAAAGTCGAAATTTTTTTGTCATCAAATTTTTTTGACAAACAAAATTTGCAAGATTAAACGGTTTTTAAACATTTTTTTAACATTGTCTCGGGGGTTGATTGCAAAATTATTATCGCCATTCGAATCAGCGACATCCAATTACCCGTGGATCAATTTTTCGTATTTATATCTGAAAAGTGCTTAGTTTAATGCTTATTGCCTGGACTCTAATGCATCGCCTAAACGTGATACCTTTAGGCGAGGACAAAATGGCTGATATTCATGATTTTTTTTGGAAGATTTCTTCACTATTTTTCAGACTTAGGGTACGTTTTTTTTTTATTGTAGATTTCAGTGTACGGGGCCTTCTTGCTTATTACATTTACCACTTGATTTCACTACTCGTCGCCACCTTGCGGCAGGGTGTGTTTTGTTACTACTTTTGGCTGTTACGTGGTTTTTTTAAATTTATTAATCTTCAAAAATGAGGGCGGGATTGATCTATAAAAAAAAACCAACAAAGAATTTTCTTTCAACACACATACGCAGAATATGAACCAAGAAAAAATGAGAAATGTTGATCGATTGAATGGCACGCTTTGAAACAAAAATATTGATTTTTCCGAAAAACAAACGGCTACATTGCGCAATGAAGAAATATTTTTCTTTTATTTTTGAGACCATTTAGGATCGTTTTTATACAATAAGTTTAAGAAGATTTATACCACATTACATCAGAATTGGTCGGTAAGTTTTTTTCGCTACACGTCACGCCCGTTATGAAAATGCAATTTAAAAGACCGTCCCACACGTCCGCCATTTTTAAAGATTAATAAATGAAAAAGTAGGAATAAAACGTACCCTAAGTTTGAAAAACGGTTAAGAAATCTTTACTCTTTAAAAAAAAATCACGAAAATCGGCAAATTCTTTCCTCGCCTAAAAGTATAGCCGCCCTTAAAGAATATTACGGTTACGACACGTACGCTCGAGACCCGATGAACCCTCTCGACCCAAATCGCGTTGCTCAACGATACGAACTTTACATCATTCACGGATTGCGAGAGAAAAAAGAATATGCAGAAATGAGACATTGATTTGATTCCCCATGAGTTACACCGAATCGTAAAATGCTCCGCGTAGATTGTGGGGTTTGGTCTTTTTGTTAAATATAACAAATGTCATTTTACGTCATTAGTCGAGAAGAACGAGCGTTCAACGAGAGAACGACACGCTTCGGAATATAAATTCGGCACGGTCAGATCTCGCTTAGCCGCCCTCTTTACCCTCCACGTTGCCACGTTGGCGCAGGACCCAATACGGTACTAATAAGGAACATCACTTTAGTGTCCTCCGATTTTGTTGAAACTTTTTCATGTTGAAGAGAATCAAAAACTAAGAGACACGTATTTTTTTATCGGCGGAAAAACAGCTTTAAGGGGTGAAACGCACTCTCTAAAATAGGGATGTTTTTCGTTTTTCGTCGATAACGTTATCGTTCTCGTCTCCAATGAGACCAATACACAACAAAAATAAACATTGTTGCAATTTGAAATTTTTTATATCTCGTATCCTTAAAACGTTATCGACGAAAAACATCCCCATTTTTTAGGGTGCGTTTCACCCCTTGAAACAGTTTTTCCGCCGATAACAAACAAATACGTGGCTCTTATTTTTTTATGCTCTGCCACATAAAAAAGTTTCAACTAAATCGGAGGAGGACACCAAAGTGATGTTCCTTGCGAGCAGCCAAGCTCCACCACCCTCACCCGACCCACAGGCCGCTGAAAGCTGCGCGGCTCTGTGTCGTTCTCTCGTTGAAGTCCGCAAAGAAACTGGAAAAATGTAAACGGCAAAATCGATTTCTCATTCCTGTTGACAATGGATCCGAAATCAGGTCGCGCTTCGTTTTTTGTTTCTTTTTTCTTTTAATGCTCACCACTAGTGTGTAGAAAAAAGCTGATTTTCGGGAATTTATCGAAAGAGAAGTATTGCATGAAATGTTTTGAAATTTCGAGGATATATTTGGGTATAAATTATGTATATGAGGTATTCCACGTGAATCCCGTGGACTTTTTCCCTGACCCCTGCCAATTCGATTTCTTTTTTTTTTATATCTGATTCCATTGACTCTAAAAGACACCCGGATTTTTTTTTTACATTTTTCGAAACAACCCTTGGTAAAAAAAAAAATCTCCGAAAAAAATGCCCCGATTGAAAAATCTGAAAAAATTCCCAAAAATGCGTGATTATATGTAAAAATGTTCAAGCTATGGCCCGCAGTGGAAGTATGATTTTTTCTCTGCTTTCTGAGCGATTAACCTTTTAAAAAAATCCGAAAAATTCAAGAACCGCTTATTTCGGGCGGATACTTCAATATTTTGATACCCAAGATGAATTTTTTTGGCCCTTTGAATAACCAAATCACATTCACGGGCCTTGAACAGTTAGCAGTCAATTTTTCGGATTTTTTGTAACGTTAATCGCTCAGAAAGCACAGAAAAAATCATACTTCCGCTGCGGGTGATAGCTTGAATTTTTTTACATATAATCGCGCATTTTTGGGAATTTTTCAGGATTTTTAAATCGAGGCGTTTTCTTGGAGAATTTCTTTTTTCAATAAGGGTTGTTTCGAAAAACGTAAAAAAATTCAGTGTGTCTTTAAGAGTGAATCTTTAAGTATTCACGTGGAATACCTCATGTACAGTAATTTTTTTTGTATGAAAACATTCAATTTTCAGCGCCTTAGGCGCCGTCTCCCGAGTTTCAAAAAAAAAAGTTCTCTCACTGCTGCAGTGATTGCGGCCTCCAGAGTTCCCGAAATAAAAAAATGTTAAAGTCCGTTAAACTAGAAGGTATTGCCTGTACAATGACGCAGAATTGTGATAAAAAAATCAAAATCCAACAATATGGCGGCATTGTGAAAAAAAAAACGTTCCAAATTACATTCAAAAATCTGATAGTTTTATGCATGGAAAATTGACATTTTTCATCAAATCGAAAAACTGGAGAGTCATTGTATGAAGAAACAAATACTAAATACCCTTAAACAAGATTCAAGTCGATCGGATGATTTGCATTCGAGTTAGAATTGCAGCAATTTCGAAAAATGTCGTTTTGAAAAAAAACGCGTTGAAAGATACAAAGGGTAAACATCCGGAAAACTGTTACAGCCGATGTGGCTGAAATTTTGCACAGATGTTCCATTTAATATATAAAGTCATCCCCCAAAGGGATTTTTGACGCATTCCAAAAGTTTACGAGGTATCGAATTTTTTGGGTTTGGGTTTTCTGTTTGTTTGTGTTTGTGTGTTTGGGTCCCCCCTTCGGGCGATGTCTTTATATATTAAATGGAACATCTGTGCAAAATTGCAGCCAAATCGGTGGTAACAGCTTTTCGGAAGTTTATCCGACCAGGGTTGCAAATAATGCATTACTTTTTGTAATGCATTATTTGCAAATATCTCCAATAGCATCTTCATTACTCATTACTTTACATTTTGTAATGAAAACAAATTTCATTACCCATTACATTACATTTAGTAATGTAAAAAATGTCCACTCCTCATTACATTATATTTTGTAATGCAAACAATTGCCATTGCTCATTACATTGGAATTTGTAATGTAAAAAATGTCCATTCCTCATTACATTATATTTTATAACGTGAAATATTTTCATTGCCCATTACAATGTAATGAGTAATGGAATTTTTTTCACATTACAAAGTCCAATGTAATGAGTAAATGAAAATATTTTACATTGCAAAATGTAATGTAATGAGTAATGAATTTTTTCACATTACTAATACAATGGCAATGTCAAAGAATCTCCATTACTCATTACAATGTAATGAGAATTATTATTCGTTTCCCATTAGGGGCACCGGTTTTTGCACTGGCTCGATCTGACCCGATGAGAAACGAATAATAATCCATATTACCTTGTAATGAGTAATGGAGATTTTTTTACATTACATTAGTAATGTGAACAAATTCCATTACCCATTACATTGGACTTTGTAATGTAAAAAATGTCCATTACACATTACAATGTAATGTGTAAAGAAATTTTTTTGTCATTGCGCATAACATTGCATGTTGTAGTGAAAATGTTTCACATTAAAAAATGTAATGTGACGAGTAATGGAAATTGTTTACAATACAAAATATGATGTAATAAGTAATGGACATTTTCTACATTACAAAATCCAATGTAACGAGGAACGGAAATTGTTTACATTACAAAATATAATGTATTGAGTAATGGAATTTTTTAACAGTACTGAATGTAATGTAATGGGTAATTAGTTTTTCATCATCCATTAAAAAAGTAATGAATAATGCATTACTTTTTCATTACAAATTTCGCAACCCTGGTATGGAGTATCGAAAAAGGCAAAAAAAAGATCGATTTTTTGAAAGTGTCACACTAGTGGTGCCCCTGAATGTAGAATTATGGCTCGTGGGCGTAAACGTGATTTGGTGAAAGAAGAGTCTTTGGTTGGGTCTTTGGGTTTCGCAAATTGGATACTCGAAACGTAACGGTGTCGAAAAGTAAGACCAAAATAACAATACGATAAACAAAAAGCAGCATGGAGAGGATTGACCTCGTTGACAACGCGTAAGAATGCAGAATACTTCGTCCCCGTTGTTGTCGAGTGCTCGGAATTGTTTCTCGACGAACAACCTTTTTGTCATTTAATTTGGGTCGTAACTAAGAATCGATAGAAAATGCAACGGAATTGCGAGGCTGGTTTTGCGCTCGTCAATTTCTGCAGGTTTGATATTTGCTCTGCGAAAATGTTTATATACCTATACATAAAAGTGGAGGAGCTTTTATCCCGTTTGGCTTTAGGACGCGATAATGGGTTTGAAGCTGGCAACGAAAGCAAAAAAAAATCAACTCGATTGTTCTCGCCAAGTATACAAGTCAGAATTGTACACTTGAAATCAAAAAGCGTAATTCCCCTGGAAGTGCGTCTATAATTGTCGAACGTCGATGGGAGGCGCGGCTATGCCCAAATTGTTACTATATATTAAAGATACTATGAATTATTTAGATGATCGACAATTTAATGGAGGTACACGACGATAGTACGCTCGGGAGACGCGTAGTGCCCATTTTGCAGATGACGAAACGTTTATTTGGGGTACGTGTTGTTTGAACTTTAATTTTATACGCTGATCGAACTTTACCATAATCTTTGAAAGTAATTCAACGACCGATTTCATCGCTGTCGTGTTAGGTTTGATCTGTTGGAGCCTTTCACAGCTATTAGGCTTTCCGATTTTTTTCGACACTTTCGATTTCTTTCGAAACACTTATTTGGTCACGATTATGACACACCGGGTCAATTTGACCTGGATAGGGCTTCATCCATCTGTCGTTGAGGGGCTATACTCAGTGTGAACGCTGAAAATTTAGGTGATTTTTGGGAATTTTTCGGAAGAAAAATACTCAATTAAATGTTTCGGAAAATTAAGAATATATTTGGCTATATTCGACCAGCCCTCTGGCACTGGCCTACTATTCCTATACGATAAACGAAAACGCCTCTTGTCCCGGCTTTTTAGTTCTTGAAATCGCCACTGCCTAGCGTTGGCTGTTGTGTGACAGTCTTCGGCTCTAAATACTCCGATCAGCTGAACGATTCGATACTTTCGTGGCTTTCGCCTGTTATCGTTAGGGCGACGTTATTTATTGTGTTCAAATGGAAAATCATTAGAACGGAAAATCATTCCAAATATATCAATAGATTTTTATTCATGTAAAATATTCGAAACACCGGCGCAACATACATATATATGCATGCCTGTCACACGACTACTAGCGCCACAGTGCGGCAAGGACATTTTGCGAACAGCATTTATCTACCAGTGTCAGGGGGCTGTATTCGACTTATATTACATAATTTTTTCATCGAAAAATATTGAGATCCAAGCAACTTATGCGCTGCCTTCGGAGGCGCCAAAAAAAAAGTTCCTCCACTGCTGACATGATTCCGGCCGATTGAGTAGCTGAAACCAAAAAAGGAAAAAATGTCGTTAAACTGGAAGGTATTTCCTGTACAACGACGTAGGATTTTCGAAAAATATCAAAATCTAACAAAATGGCGTAGTTATGAAAAAATGTCTGTTTTCTTTCCTATAAAATGGTCGTTTTTTTCAATGCGAAATCGTCAGTTTTCACCCAATCAAAAATATCCTACGTCATTGTAGAGTAAATATATTCAAGAGTACTCAGTTCAAATTTCAAGTCAATCGGATAATTGCTCTTTGAGTTACAATGTCAGCAAATTTGAAAAATCTCATTTCGAGAAAAATGCGTTTAAAGATTTAACTATCGATTTTTGCAAGATAAAATGATATTGATATAAATTATATAAATAATAATGATATTCTTGAAAGTATAAACTGTCGAAAAAGGCAAAGAAAAAAATCGATTTTTTTTAAGTGTCACACTGGTATAGCCCCTTAACAACCCTTCGGTCCGTTTTTATTCAATAAAATCAAGGAATCACTTTAAACATTTCTCAATATGTCTGCATAATTGAAATTCGAAAAATATCAAATTGAATCGTTTAAAATTAGTATCGAAGATTTTCCATTTTGAAGAAATGAGCGTTTCACTGAAAATTAATTCGCATCAGAATGACCCGGTGTCTCAACGTAGGCTTAAGGGGGGCATACCTTTAGGCGAGTAAAAAATGGTTGATGTTCATCATTTTTTATTAAGGGGAGGTACCTGAGTAAACGGCGAGGAAAACAGGTAAACTTCGGGAATTTTTATCTCAAAAACTAATGTTTCGATTGGATCCGGGCTTTTTTTAATTGGAAAATATGTACATTGAGGTATGTTTAGGAATTATAAAAAATAAATTCGTTGACTGGAAGCAATTCAAACGCGGTTATCTCGTAACATAGTTTTCAAAGTCGGTGCCAGATGTATCTCGAAAACGGCTTCCCAGGTAGCAAAATGTTATCTATATGGCATCCGAAAGATATCGCGAAACGGATACGGATAACTTTTTGGTTGTCCAAAAAGACGCCGTTTTGTATTACAAAACGTATCACTTATGTCCGCTTGGCAGATAACTTATTTGTGTCCGATAGTTAACTATACGGCAACTTTTAATGGTTAACAAAGTGTCGACAAAAGGTTAACTCTCTTCGGTTGTCGGTACGTTAGCGCAAAGTCATCAAATCGATATATCTTAAAGATATCTTCTTAAAGGCACAAAAATGCCAAGATGCGACTGCCATCTAAAAGTCGTCCAATAGGCATCCGAATGAGGCTAACAAAACGACATCTAAACGGTATCGAAGAGTACTATCGAAAAGATATCTATTTATTGGTGATATATAAGTATGACAATATCCTATCCATTTCTTTATAAGAAATAACCTATTAATAGTCTAGAATATTTAATACGGCTCAATAATCTAGACTATTAATAAGTTAATTTTTATCATGAAGAAATTGATACGATATTGTTATGTCGGTTTCGAAGTGGGCTAGGTCATTATAAATAAAACATCGATTAATTCATTATAAGTGAAATGTAATTTAATATTATAAAAATGGTACAGTCGTTATTAGACGTCCCTCCCGTTGAAGTCACGTCTTTTGGTGGTTGCCATGCTCCAAGCGATCCCGTGGATAACCTCAAAAGCAGACATACGCTTTTAGAATAAAAAGATAGAACATTAAACACATATATGTACTCACAGAGGCGGAAAGAATAGTAGGATAAAGGGCACTTACGTATATGCCTTTCAACACCTTTATTTCTTCAACTACTTGTTGTTATACACAATTTTTTTGCCGGTCAAATGAAATATGACACGCTACATTCGCACTATGATAAAAGTGATCCGTTGGATGTGATCTTTAGGACAACATTTGGATGACTTTTTACTATTTCCCGCCAATTCCAAATATCTTAAAAGACAGCATATTACCGATATCTGAAAGATGTCATGAAAAAGACGTCTTATGTAATTCGTCTTTATGACATCCTTTGGATAACGTTGAACTAGATACAATAGACAACAGTAAATAGATATCTTTTTGATAACTTAAAAAAGTCATCAATTGGATAATAATTTGGGATACCTTTTAGACATCCATTTTCATCGCCGAAAGATATCATAAAAAAGGTAACGTTACGGCAGCATTATACGGGATGTCATTTGAAAGATGTCGAATAGTTATCTTACGGTCATGTCGTAAAGGTAACCTGACAACGGTAACTTATCGATGTCAATTGGACATTTATGCTGCCTGGGTTGTCCGATTTACATATTTTTCAATTTAAAAAAACCCAGATCCAATCGAAACCTTGGTTTTTGAGATAAAAATTCCCAAACTTTATCTGTTTTTCTCGCCGTTTACTCAGGTACCTCCCCTTAAGGGAAAAATGCCTTCGCCATCTTTGAGGTTTAGGGTTTGCGGAGGTACGGCACGGTCTTCTAAACGGCGGGATTAATCTGAAAAAAATCAACGAAGATTTTTCTTTCATTAAGGGATCTGGCTATCCCGGCCGCTCGAAACATGGGTATATTTAAGAAAAATCGGAAAATGTTTATTTTTTTATATTCTTTTGTTATATTTTTTTAGGCGCTCCGCGGCGTGACATTTAGCATCGACAATTTTTAACCTGGAACAAAAAACAAAAATTCTCGTCAAACTACATTAGAATACCTAGCGAAGTACGTACGGAATTTAAACAATATTGTTTTATTCAAAAGTTGTAGGTATTTGAACTTAAGAAATTAATTTTCAGTGAAAAATTTCGTTATAGCTGCTCATAAACTGCTCATAAAATGAAAAGTTTTCGATTAATCAGAAATTCGGTACGTCCTTCTCTGCGAAGTGCAATTAGGAGCATAACGTTTAAACTTGAAGTAAATCGAGTGAAAATTGATGATGTTATTTGTCACGCCAATTGGAAAAAAAGCTGTTTCGAGAAGTTTCGAGTAGTCGGCCATTTTGTAAATCGAAAAAAAACGATATATTTTCTAACAGCTTGATATTAATACTAAATAGATGTGTAATTAATTTTATGAGTGAATCACTTTTTCATACGAAAAGAAAATGGTTAACTTCGCACATTTTTTTATATCCGTTACTGTGGCCTAAGGCCTTAATGAAAGAAAATCGTCGTTGATGTTTTTTTCCGAATAATCTCGCCGTTTCGAAGACCGTGCCGAACCTTCGCCTTTTTTTTAAAGATTAATAAAAAAAATACCATGTAACAGCCAAAAGTAGTAATGAAACATACCTTAAGTCTCAAAAAATGGCGAAGAAACCTTTCTCATCATAAAAAATAATAAAAATCGGCAATTTTTGTTCTCGCCTAAAGGTATACCCCCTTAAGAATCATTGCAATATACGTCGCGTTGAATGTAAAGTAATAAAACATCCTAAGTCTCGAAAAATCTTCCTTTAAAAAAAAGTCATGAAAATCACCAATTTTTTCCTCGCCCAAAGCTATCTTCCCCCTTCGTATGCCTGCATAATTGAAATTCGGGAAATATCAAATTGAATCGTTAAAAAAAATGATTGTTTCCATTTTGGAAAAGTGAGTCATTTACTAAAAATCCATGCGGCTCAAAATGACCCAGTGTGTCAACGTAAGCTTGATGTCCTGCCCCAAAACTGTCAAAGACATTCGCGCTCGAGTCCGACGCATTTACAAATAAAAACAAAGCGTTTGGCTCGCAACGACACACCCTATAATGCTCGCGAACGTAATCCTACTAGTTGTGAATCACCCTGTACATATGCATACACACACACACATGCCGCGTGTGCGCGCATACGTGCGAACGAAAAAGAAAGAGTGGGAGTAACGGCACGCGACCGTACTTCCGGGGCACGTAGGCATAACCTTTGTGCGGATCCCGGCTTGCTCGTTTTCACGAAATGGTCGAGAACATTCGGTAGTCGCTCGTCATTGCCCTCCGATCTAGTGGCGATAAAAAAAAACGATGATCTCCGACGATAATGTAGAGTACGTGTCATGAAATCGATTCCTAACCAACGTAAAGAGCGAATTAAGTACTCGCCGTACTCTACGTCGAATATTATCTCAAATGTTGTCGTCAAGTCGAAAAAACATTCCATCAGTCATTTTTTACTACACATTTTATCACAAAAGTCGGGAATCTTCAATAATTGGGAAGAAAAGCAGATTGGTAAATATACGAATATTACTATTCGTAAGTCACGCTACAGTGGCCAAAAAATCTACAACGAAACTTGGCGCTTCGCGGAATTTCATTCGCTTTCTCTCGCCGCAGCGTTGGCGCTTAAACGTTCTTTTTTTCCCCACGATTCGGGCTAACCTCGTTCTCGCTGTATCGCGAGACGGTGAGTTTCGCGTAGCGGGGGAGGGGGTTGGGATAAGGCGTCGATCGATCAGGTTTCATCCCTCGTTGCCCAGGGCGTAGTCGCGTGTCAGTCACACAGGTAAATACCACTGCGAGCTACTCTCTCGAATTTCAGCACACGAGAGGGCGCTTTTCGTCTTACCAGCGTGGGGGAGAACCGTTGCGTCGTGATCCAAAGCATAGTTTTTTTTTCTTGCACCTGCGTGTGCCGTCAAACGTTTCGAGCACAATTCGCCGGAGAAACAATAATCCTGCGCCCATTTCTGTATTTCATCTTTATTTATCTATATCGATCATAGATCATTAATCCGGAGGCTCTTACGCGTCGTTGAAACTTTTATGATTTTCCTCTGTTCCTCGCGACCTTACGTAACCGTTATGCCGCGCCTATCAACCCCGTTATACGGTGTGCGTATTCCCCACCGATCCGCGGTACTATATATTATTAAATCCTATTGCTATTTTTTCCCTTTTTTTTTTCACTCTTAAAATGAGGTCAGCGAGCCTTATTTTCCATTTGCGTCGAGCAGAAAGTTCGAATTATTGTACGTCTCGATGGGGAAAGAACGTCGTAGGGTGTCGTACGACGATTGACTTGGGCGTGTACCTTCTCACGCGAGAAACGCCTACGCTTACGTACCGTTGGTACGATACCGACGATTCCCTGTAATATGTCGTGAATTTATTGTCAACGACCTGGAGCTGAGTGAAACATCGCGTTATCGATAAAAACGAGATTGCGAAAACGGGAGGAAAAAAAGATGCCTTGGTTTTTAGAGCGTCTTATCGGAGTGCGTCAGCGTTAGGTCGCCTCGCCTTCAACCTCGCTGAGACTGCCATCACCATAATCACGCACGCGCGCGCGTGTGTGTGTGTGTATGTATGATTATGCCTCACGCGGGAGTACGATTTTGAGTTTTCAATGCGGCGCGACTTTCCGAAAATCCGGTCGGTAAAGCAGCGTTGCAAATACCGACGACATCGTCATATCAAAACTCGCTGTGAAAATGACAAACAATCGTGATAGCTCGTCCGGCGTTAACGAGAAAACAATGCAGCGAGAGAATAAAAGTACGGGGGCTGAAAGCTCAAAGCAATATCATGAATGAAAACGGGCGTGCAAGTGCGAAAGCGTGCCGTAGCGATCAGCCGTCATGGCTACGCTGTGTATACACCCAGGCGCATGCGCGCCTTCGCCGAACGCGGGCTGACCAAAAAGGCGTAATCGACAGGATTTAGCCGCCTGCTGGCCGGCAGTTGTGTCTTTTCGTAGGGTAGTCTTACGGGTTTTTGCCTCGGTGAATTAGAAGGCCTAACTGAAGCTCGATAGCCTACAAAGCGGATGTGGCTTGCGTCGTTTTGCGTGCTACCTTTCGTGTACGCTCATACGTTAATTCTTTACCGACGAAAATACGTGCGCCCTTTCGTATGCTCGGCCAATTTATGCTTCGCTACTCCAGCGCCAGCGCAGCTTGAAGACGATTCAAGACTGATTCAGTTTTACTTGTGAGAAACAAAAAAGGCGCAGATCGAACGGTTTAACGCTGGGATTCGCGGCCTTTTGTTTGCCACTGATATTCTATAGTCTCGTCAGTTTATTTTGCGGTGCATAGCTCGAACGTATTCAAGGCGATGCGAAAAAATTGTCTCGCTCTACCGCCGCTATTACATCTCTCGCACCCCGTTTCACATTACCTCAAAGCTCAACTCTCCAAAAGCGATCATGCTCTTTTTCATACATATCGGGATACATATATTTGCCCCTAGTGTGCGATCGCTTCTCTCTCTCTCTCTCTCTCTCTCTCTTGGTCAGAATGATTCTCTTTGCGATCCACAAAGAGCCGCTGTCACCGAGGCGACGAGGCAAACACAGCACGGCCGCGGTACTGAGCTGCTGCCACGCCGTAATACCAATTCCCCCCCCCCCCCCCCCCCGCCACTCGGAATCGCGAAGTGATTCTTTTCGCTCGGCGCTTATTGTAGCTGCCGCTACAACCACCAACGTCGCGCCACCGTCGTCTACCGCATTTGACACTCGGCTGACAACGGCGTCGAGAGAGCAACACGAGTCGCAGGAGGATCTCCGACTCTCCCTCTATTGGACTTGTTTGTGACTCTGTGTGCGTGAGGCTTAAACGGCGCGTGGGCGTAAGCGGCGCGTGCCGTCGTCTCTCCCGGCGGTCAAAGTCGGGAAGGCAACCTTGCGCTCGACGCCGCCTCCTGGTCCTCTCCCACTTGTACCCTTTGTCCCCCATGACAGTTACTCCACGCTGTTCTACGCGCAACGATATATCTGTATCATTCCTCGGTCTTAACACCGTGCAATCTCATACCATTCGAAGGATTTTCTACTTCCCATTATCGATTTTATCGAATGTTCAATTTTGTTTTTTTAAGGATATTTTCGTCCGGTTCAGGACATGTAGAAGGTCGACATAACCTCACAAATTTTCGAACAGACTTTCGTCACGGATGGTCGACCTTTTTGGGAAAATGCAAATTTTTAAAAAATCTGTTGTAAAATTGAAGGGGGCATCTTCTACTTCGACTTGAGAATAAGAGTAATAAAGGACATGGATTCATCGTATTATGTCGAAGGCTAATCCGATCTCTCGCGAGTTATCCTAATTTGTAAGCTTTGTGGCGTTACGAGAGGCGACGCACACCTCAAAGCCATCTTGCGTCAGGATGTCGCACTTAGGCGCCTCGCATCCCCCCCCCTCCCCGCGCCCCGCCGCGGACTGTCGCTGCGAGCGGAGTAACTATATCTTCTGGTATTACTTTGTTGTCGAGGGACACGCTTGATACCGATATACATGGCACTCTTTGTCTCGCTGATGGAGGGGCGGGTGGATACTGCTCAAAGCGTATGCACTTCATGGTGGTCGATTATTTTTTCTCACCTGACTTTCGACGTTACGCAAATTTGACATCATACACGAGCCCTTCTGGTTTAACTTTGAGCTCTCGGATTATTACGGCGTCAATGTTATGGATTTGCAAAAAAAAAATGCGATTCACTTTGAGCGCAGGTGTCGTGTGCTTAGCAGCTGTGGCCTACCGGCTAAATATCAGTCGATTGCAGGCGCTTGGAAATATTCTCACCGCGTGAGGCAATAAAATTCCGGCTGCACTGCAACAGTTCGTGCAGTGTCGCGCGTAGTCGGAACCAAGTTGTTTCATTCGATACGATGGAACTTGTAAAGAGGTTCGAGAGAGTTCGACAGTCGAGCGTGCTCGGGCGCCCGTAGCGCCACGAAACTCACAGCTGAGAGTCTACGAAAGTTTTCGTTCATTCACAGAAACGTCAAGAATGAGCCTTGATACAATCGCCCACGCGAAAGAACAAAGAACAAAAATGCGTTGATGCGTTAAAGAAAAACGTTGGTAGGTGCAGATCGAAGAGGTGTCAAAGTTGTCTCGATTGCCGAGACTTCCGACACGTATACGCGGGGAGCAGGGGGGGGGGCACGTTCGAATTTTGACTGACACCCAGCATCCGTGTCTCGCGGGACACGCCGCAGTGTCAGTAAACACAAATATGGCAGATCTAGTTGCCGAACTGTCGCGCGTGACAGTTCGTTGACGTTCCGAATATTCCGAGCTGTGCCTCGAGAGCGGAAAATAAAGAGACACACGTTGGCTTTAAGGAAAAGGGAAGTAAAAAAAAACGTTTTCTTCGACATAGTCGGAATAACGCTGGCGATGGGTTGAATAATCCTCAAACGTTGCCCGATCGTAAAATCCGGGAATAATTGCGCGACCGGCCATATTCGAGCCTATGAGGAACAAACGGCCGTTGCTCGAGCTCTTGGACCGACGAGCCGCCGGCGTGTCTCCAGCCGCGACGTTCGTGGCCTCGCTTCGTCCTCCGCCAATCGAGTCACTCCCCGGGGTCACGTGACTCTCTCGACCAATGACACTTGCAGTCTCGAGCACCGTCCGGCTAACCGCAAGGGTGGGAGGAGGGGCGAGGGGAGGGAGCGCAACACAGTTCGGGGTATATTTTTTCCCTGACAAGCGTAGAAAAACTTCTCGTCAACAGCGCGGCCGCCATTTTACGTTGGCCGATACCTCGCCGCGGTGTGCGCGTGTGTGCGGTACCCCCGTGCGGCACCAGTTCGCGCTTCGTTTTGCGAATATATATCTCCGGAGAGCGATCCTCATCCCCCCCTATCCTCGTCGGAGCGACCCCCGCCCCGCCGCTCGCCGCCCCGTTATTACGCGTCACGGCGTAGCTTGACGTTATTATTCGAAAAAACGGTCCCTTGCTCGTCGTGCGTAAGCGTCGAATGAAAAAAAAAAAGAAAAAACGAGAGAAAAAAATCCATTTCTCCCACACAAAACGAGGGAAAAAACGGCGTTGGGGCGAGAGAGGAAAAAAAACGTAGCCGAGAGGGTTAAAATCGCGTACGCGGAAACAAAGCGCAACGACGTTACGCGTCGATTTCGCGCGCCCATTAAAAAGCCCCGCGACAGAGTGAGAGGTGCGAGAGATCGGTGGGACACCGTGAAAGCGAGTAGCCAAAGAGTGCGAGCGAGAAAGAGCAGGCGATAGAGGGAACGAGCTCTCTCTCGGTGGAGGTAGACTAGTAAAGATGGTGCCAGCGAGCAGCCTCGAGTGCGATATAGTCGCCGCGAGCTAGCGGCGTGCGCGCAGACATTATATTAGTACAGTGTCGTGTTCCGTGGTGAGCGGTGGTGGTGTGTGCTGCTGTCTTTTCGTGTTTCTCCACCGTACAACACCGCGCGCGCGACCGACAGACATAGTGCAGAGAAAGAACGAGAGGAACAAGAGAGAGAGAGAGAGAGTGGGAGCGAGTGAGAGAGAAAGAAATAAGAAAGCCCCGAAGTCGTGGAAAATCGCGGTTTTTCGTGCACGGGTCGCGTCGAAACGCGTTGCCCGCCGATCTATCGGCGTCACGAGCGCCAATCGGTCAAAAGGTAATAACACCGCGAAGACCCAAAGTGCGAAGCAAACGTCGTCGTCGCCGCCGCCGCTGCCGCCGTGGTCGTCGTTCCCGTTGTCGTTCAGTGGTAGAGATTGTCGGACGTCGACGATCGCGCCTCCCTCCCCCTTCTCCCCTCCACCCCTCCAAGTTTCCCCCCTTAACCGCCCCCCAATATCTCGACGAACTGCCGAAAGTGTGTCTACCGTGTGCGATTTGCGCGCGTGTGTTTTTTCGCGTGCTGTCCCATCGTACTCGCGGTGACCAGCCGCGGCTCTACGGGCTCTTGAATCCTTCGTTTCATTTTTCGTCGCTTCCCCCGTCAAAATTGAAGGTGACGAAAAGCGAAGATTCCACAGTGATATGCCCGATGGCTGATGCTGCGGCGGCAAAGCGTGTACGGGGGACGCTGCTCCGCCGCGCCGCGCTACTTCTTCATCATCCTCACTACCATAGTCTTGTTATTATCGCTCGGGGTTTTGTTATGCGACACGCGCGAGTATCGCGGTGAGCGAGAGCGCTCTTGCCCGCGAGCAGGCTCGAGCATCTCCAAATCTCACCGTCTCCCGTGAATCCGAGAGAGAGAGAGAGAGAGTGAGCGAGAGAGAGCTTTTTACCATTCGAAAAAACGTCCTTTTTCCCCCCCGTTTTTTCTTGCTTTTTTCCTCATCCCGTTCCGAAGCGCGCGCTACGCGGGACTAGTGGGGAAGAAAAATTGCGAGAGATCGTGCGCGGATTATTCGAAGAAAATTTCGTCCGCTGGTTAACGGCGGTACAACGAGCAATAGCACCGACCAGGAAAAAGGCGCTCGTGCCTGAGCCGACGAAGAAGACATGGCCGACCACCTAGTGGACGGACCGCCGAACAAACGGCCCAAACTCGCGGATTCCTTTCAAGGACCCTCCGATTCTTCGGGTGAGCGATAAAAAAAAAATACCCCAAAGCTTTGTCATTACTCGACCACGATTGAGCGACGTTCTGCTATTCTGTCTTTTATTTTTATTTTCTCGTTTCCTCGACTTTTTCGTTTCTTCTCTTTTGCATCCTCGACGCAACTTCCATCTCGTTCCTGACGCATTTTTCTCTTCCCGTTGATCGACCTTGCGCGGCTGACCGACCACTCGCCGAGTCGTACTAACCTAGAGGATTCGAGCTTGCGGGAGTCTTTTTCGCACCGCGTCTCATCAATTCCTCGGCTTTTTGATATTATCGACTGGCGTCTCTAAACAAACGCCAGTTTGAAAATAATCGCGGTAATCGTCCACTCGAGTCTGTTAGTTTGATTCTTTTTGTTTTGAAGTTACATACGCGGAAAACTGCAAAGCTGGTCGTTTCGTCGAGCTTCCTCTTTGTCGGAACATACTTTGAGCGTGTACAGCACACGTTTAACTCAGGTTATGTCGACGCCTCGCCAGGAAAACATCTAGCGCGAAAACGTACGCCGCCGGGGCATCGGCGAACGGAAGAGAAAAAACGTCCTCATCTGCACACTCCGATTTTCCTCTTTCCTCGTCTCCTTCGGCACGACTCTGCTCCTTTTGTCTCGGGAAAAAATCAAGAGAAAAGAAAAACTATAATAACGAAACGACGCAATTTTTCATTCGTCCGTACGACCTCTTCTCCGTATAGTCTCTGTATAGTTTGGAGTAAAGTTTAGAAAATTTGTAGCGCATGCTGGATGTACGAGCATTTTTGACTATATTCCACAAAACGTTTATTCAAACACTATACGTTTACTTTTTTTTTTTTTCGCTCGCATGAGCTA
Source organism: Ophion obscuratus (assembly GCA_964007375.1). NCBI lineage: Eukaryota > Metazoa > Arthropoda > Insecta > Hymenoptera > Ichneumonidae > Ophion > Ophion obscuratus. Next base: position 9,417,452 of record OZ023313.1, read on the forward strand.
CGCACTAACCGAGCTCTCTCGTTCGTTTTCTTCTTTCTTTTTTTATCTCTTCTTCTTTTCGATCTCCGTACGCCGTCTCTCGCCGTCGCTTTTGTTCCTCGATTATTCCTGCATCTTCGAGAGCGCAAACGCATCGAGGAAAAACACTTGTAAAGCGGAGAAAAGAAAGAGAGAGAAAGAGAGACATTTTCCTTTACGTAGACGAATATTGCGAGACTTTACGAAGCGTTGAAATTTACAAAATTGACAAGCGTGCTGCAGAAACGTCAGTTTGCGATCGATTTCCATTGGTCCGCGACGCGTCACGGCGCCGTATGCTCGATCTTCGTGTAAAGATAACTCGAACCGAGGGTTTACGCTGTTTCTGCAACTCGAATTTGACAGTTCTGCAAATACGACGCAAAAAAATCAACCGCACAACCTGAGCTCGAAACAACAAACTATTTGTGTCTTTTGATCATGTAAAAAAACGTATGATACGTGTAGTGGGTATGGCGCCTCTAATGATGCACCATTATACAAACTACGGGGGAGGTGGCAGTGGTAACTTACAACAAATGCAGGGTCCGCCTCAACAGCTACATCTGCAACAGCATCAGCTGCAGCCGCATTGGAACAACCATACAGCCCAGAAAAGACGTAAATATTATTTCAAAAAGTCAAACAAAAAGAAGAGAAAAATAACGATGAAAAACAACAACAAAGATTGAGAGAACTATGAGGCAAATGCCAATTTCATGAAAATTCGTTGAAACAATCGTACGAGACGACATTTAGAATCCAATATTTGGCGAATAGAGGGAAGAACTCTAAAATACGACTGTTCCAAAGACTCGAACCAGTACAGTCTCTTGAAGTATAGAGAAAAAGAAAACAGACATGCGGCAAACATTTGCAGAGCTTTAGAATCTCATGTACCACTAGGATCCTTAGTGTGTATTTTTCTTTCAAACCCAATTTTTATCCACTCCGGAGCCTTGGACGTTACGCCGAACAACAGATATTGTTACTTCCTTTTTTTTCTTCAGCAAACAGCTGAGAGGGAGCAAGAGAAATTGCCGTAGAAATTTGTTTACGAGTTTTCAGGGTCTGTACAGGGGGCAGAATTGTACGGTAGGGAATAAATAGCAAACGTTTTTTTTTTTGTGGTTTCAATAAGGTTGTTCCTTTTTCATTTTGTTTACTCTTGAACACAATTAGGAATCAATTTTTATCGATACCTTTGAACGTTATCGATGAATGTTGGAAAGTCCCTCTTCATTTATTTTTACTTCGGTCCAAAGTTTTACACGTAAAATTTTTACCTTTTTATACTTCCGTATAGATGTAAATATGTTTTATACTTTATGTGATATACATTGAAGAAAATTTATATTACATGGAACTTTTATTTTTCGTGTATTCTTATTCTCCTGTTCGGATTAAACGTTCAGCGAAACAACTATGTTTGATCTCTACGCATGTGTCTTTACGAAATACGACAAAAAAAAAAAGAAGCGTTTTTTAAATACTTGCAGATGGTAGCTTTGCCGCTTTTTCGTAGTTAAGCACGAGTTTACTGTGAAAACGAATTTGACATAAAAGAAAAAAAAAAAACTGCTCTATTGTATTAAGGCTCCCTTGAGTTTCTGCTCGTGCGGTGTATGTCTCATGTCTTATTTATTTCACGCATTTGTTTATCCATATCTCTCGTTTATGGCGTTAATATCGTAGAAGTTCTTTGTAAAAATGCATATATATATTACGCTCCTCCGTGTACCCTATTTTTTGCAATACATATATACGTGTACATTAGAATATTACAGTCGTTGAACTGTGATAACGCGAACTTCGATGAGCCTCTTACAAAAAAGAACGACGAATCTGTGAAAATAAACATACTTTTTTCTTCCCTTTCTCGTTGTTCTCGCAATTTACGAGAATTTGTTATTTCTCTCGTATTTTTTTTTTTTTCCTTCTTTTTTGTTTCACGTATATGCTTACGCATCAAACGTCGGTAGTAGTAAAACAATTATTCTTTTCTTTTCGAAGCTATAGATAAAATACATATTAAAGCTAATGGTGACGGTACTAATTTGACCCTCATTAAATCACTAACATATTTGCCATCCGTTCGTATTGTAAATTGTTTCGTAAAGAAGGAAAACGATGTTAAGATGATCGAAGTTCGCATCATAATTCACAGAAGCGGTTGCTCGACTTTTGCCATTAGTTTTCTCATTTTTTTTGTTTTTTTTTTGTTTTTTTCGTTTTCAACGAGCGCCCAAAATGCTCGAGCATAAGCTTCGTTCGTCTCACGATTTTGTGATTCTTTTTTTCTTTTTTTTTTTCTTTCATATCCCTAGCGACGAAAAAAGACACACGGGCAATACTCAAGTTTACTTAACGTTTCTCAGATTTCATATCGAACACGGAAATGTTTGATCTCGAGAATGATCTGCCGGACGATCTACTATCCTCGGGGTCCTGGGGTTCCGCGACGGAGAGCGCTAAACCACCGGCAACAGGTCCAGGACCCGGGCAACAGAATGGAGCTCTCGACGCCGATCTCCGACAGCACGTGCAGCAGCAGCAACAGCAGCAGCAACAACAGCAACAGCAACAACTTCCTCATCATCTTATCCAGCAACAGGTACGCGTCCGTCAAACGACACGTGAACGTGAGCGATAATGGAAAATCTATGTGTTAAATATATATATTGAGACGAGCGTATTACGTTTGCAGGGCAACAAGAACTTAGTCGCCAATTCGTTAGCAATGGCCGCGGGTACTTTAGGTAATAAGAGTCCGAATATGCAATCGCCGCCAAACGTGTCAGTCTCGAAAGGGGTCGGTGATCAGCAAATGGTGATGGGAAGTTTGCCGAGCAGTATAGCGAACTCACTAGCCAACAATCCAATGTCAATCGCCAATTCTATGGGCGGCTTGCAGTCGTCGATGAGCATGGCCGGCAGTAATCCGGCAATGTCGATCCCCGGTAGTATGAACTCGGGCCTCGTTATGACGAGTAGCGCCACGGGGAACAACAACATGAGCGGTATGGCTGGTGGCGGTTTGATCGTTGCCAATAGTCTCAACAAGCAGCCACTCAATACCGTAAGTTCACGTCGCCTCACCATTCAACTGACAACCTTTATGATCTGACCAACATTTCATAAACCAAGCTCGACGTATGGAATACTAGCTTTTTGCCCGCGGCTTCGCTCGCGTAGACTTGTGCTGAATGCTCCTCAATGTAATGTACTCGTGAAATGTTTCATCAAGGAACACGTGGAATTGCGTTGAGCGTTAAGAGGCCAGACCACTTTGGAGCCACGAATGGATATTTTCGCGATTTTTTTGGGAGGATTTTATAAAAGATGTGAACATAAAAGTTGTTGGGCTTGATGAATAAAGTTTTGAAATACATTTGAAAAAAATTTAATTCATCTTTAAGCACAAAAACTAAAGTTTCACGTAACCCCTCAAAAATAGGTGGGCTAGGTAACTCCATCACAACAAAATGACCCTCGGACATAAGGTTTTATCAAAAAATAAAAAAATGGCATATGAAATCGAAAAAAGAAGAAAAAACGCGTTTTTTTTTCGGAGTTTGTCGAAAAAAATAGTAAAAATCAAAATTTTTAAACTCTCGAGGGTCATCTTGTTGCGAATCATGTTTACTATATTTGGTTCAACGTTCAAGAGAATCGGTTTATTAGTTTTAGAGATACGATGGAGCTAGATTTTGAAAACGTTGTTTCGAGAAAAACGCGTTTGATGTTTATACTATGAAAAAACTCTTACCTAAACTCAATCGGCAATTCCTGCACCGTACAAAATCCCGTCTGATTGCTCATCATCGTCGATTTCTGCAAGTTTTGCTTGCTTTTGATTTTTTGAAATTTTCAATGTGGTCTGGCCCCTTAATACTAAGTTTCAAGAAAATCTGAACAGATAGTTCTTTTACCATACAAACTTTGCTACCACATTTTCCCTTCAAGGACTTAGGCCACGGTAACGGGCATAAAATCATGTGCGAATTCAACAATTCTTTTCGTATGAAAAAGTGATTCACTCATCAAATTAATTACATATTTAGTATGAATATCAAGCTGTTAGAAAAAATATATATATATATATTTTTTTTTCGGTGTACAAAATGGCCCACTAATATTTTCTTTTGTTACCTTTTCTTTTAGGCGCTCCGCGGCGTGACATTTAGCATCCACAATTTTTGACCTAGAACGAAAAACAAAAATTCTCGTCAATCTACATTAGAATACCTAGAGAAGTGCGTACGGAATTTAAAAAATATTGTTTTATTCAAAAGTTGTAGATATTTGAACTTGAGAAATGAAGTTTCAGTGAAAAAATTCGTTATAACTGCTCATAAACTGCTCATGAAATGAAAAGTTTTCGATTAATCAGAAATTCCGTACGTATTTCTCCGCGAAATGCAATTGGAAACGTAACTTTTAAATTTGAAGTAAATCGAGTGAAAATTGTTGAAGTTATTTGTCACGCCAATTGGAAAAAAGGAGTTTCGAGAAGTTTCGAGTAGTCGGCCATTTTGTACATTGAAAAAAATATATATATTTTTTCTTCCAGCTTGATATTCATACTAACTATATGTGTTATTAATTTTATGATTGAATAACTTTTTCATACGGAAGAAAATGGTTAAATTCGCACATGATTATATACCCGTTACTGTGGCCTAAGGCCTTAAGGATTGAATTTTAAAAAACCCCGAAATTTCATCAATTGTATCTAGGAGCAGTAATACAAAGTTCTAACTAAATATGACTGGATTTTTTAAATTTTCGGTACAAACTTTGCCACCCCCTTTCGGTTTAGGGGTTGAATTTTACAAACCGCTAAAATACGTGTTTTATTAACTGTGTTGAAGGCCTTCAATACTAAGTTTCAAGTAAATCTTCTGACCAGACTTTTTTTATTCACATACAAACTTTGCTACCCTCTTTCTCCCCTTAGTGGTTGAATTTCTAAAAACGCGAAATACGTATTTCATTAATTGCGTAAAAAAGCACGAAAATCAAATTTCGAGTAAACCCGACCAGATTTTTTGTAATCGCCATACAAACTTTGCCATCTCTTTGCTCCCCTTAAGGGTTGAATTTCGAAAAATCCCTTCGTAGCGGGTGCTTACCTCACAAAAGCAACCTACGGTCCAAATTTCATGTAATTAGCTTCAGCCCTGTAGTATGCCATTTTCCCTAAATTCTCTTTGGCGATAATGCAACGAGCCGAGAGGCGTTACCCCCACTTTTCTTTATTCATTGAAAGGCGCGAGGGGTGCAATCATAACCTCAATTTCAGTATTAACCTTCCAATTCGTGATTGCAACAGTCATAAAGAACACAAATCAAAACAGAAATGCGAAAAGTGTTTCGCTTTCCGTTAAAAAGAGGTTGCATTAGAAAATATCGAGAACGGAATATCAGTTTCCGATATTGCCAAAAGTGTGGGCGTAGCGGAATTAACGATACGACACTGAAAAAAAAAACAGAAAGTAGCTCTAAATGAATGGACAAAAAAGTCGACGATCCTTGCGATATAAGAGAAAAAAAATGTAATAATGCAAACCTGTGTGCTGGTCTACTGGTTAGCGTGCTTGCCGCCGAACCAAGTACATCGGGAGGTCGCGGGTTCGCATCGTCGTCTCGTAGTTTCGGAGAAAAATAAATACGGGCGTGACGGAGCTCCAGTTCTCCACGGACGTGTAGAAAGAAAATAAGTGTAAGAATGCGCGATCCAGTCAATAAAAATCTGGATAACGCAATGTGGATTTGATTTACACAACCGAGAAATGCTCTGGAGTTCTCAGCGGTCTAGTTTTGCGTGCTCAAGCTTCAAAGTTCAATGCACTTTTGCATAACAATATTTCAGTATAATTTCATCCAGAAATTATTCACCCTCGAACAATAATAAAGTATTCCAATCTGAAATAGTCTAGAAAAAAGAACACGTGACATTTGAACATTTATCCTAACCTAACTATAGCCCGCCACACTGCGTTCCTCAGTCAGAGTTGGGCGTAATTCTTTTTATAAATACGAATACGAATTTATTCACATCGTGATTTTCACGTAAATATAACTACACATTTATTCGTACTTCAATTATTGTAAATACGAATGCAACTAAATTCGTATTCACAAGTGTGAATACGCATTTATTTGTATTCACACGCATGCATACAAATACAATTGTATTCAGAAATATTCTGAACATACGAATAAATACAACGAAAAAATGGTAAAAATTCACATCAAAATCATTGAATGCAAATGTATTAACAGAAATTGTAAATACAAAAAAAAATCACAAAATAAGTTGTGCATTTTTTCGTATTTAAGACAAATTAAAATCAAATTGACAATGATTAGATTAAAATTTACATGAAAAGTGAGTTCTTACGTATTTTTAAAGAAAACATTGTGTCGTAAATTCGTATTCACAAGTGTGAATACGCATTTATTTGTATTCACATGCATGCATACAAATACAATTGTATTCAGAAATATTCTGAACATACGAATAAATACAACGAAAAAATGGTAAAAATTCACACCAAAATCTTTGAATGCAAATGTATTAACAGAAATTGTAAATACAAAAAAAAATCACAAAATAAGTTGTGAATTTTTTCGTATTTAAGAGAAATTAAAATCAAATTCACAATGATTAGATTAAAATTTACATGAAAAGTGAGTTCTTACGTATTTTTAAAGAAAACATTGTGTCGTAAATTCGTATTCACAAGTGTGAATACGCATTTATTTGTATTCACATGCATGCATACAAATACAATTGTATTCAGAAATATTCTGAACATACGAATAAATACAACGAAAAAATGGTAAAAATTCACATCAAAATCTTTGAATGCAAATGTATTAACAGAAATTGTAAATACAAAAAAAAATCACAAAATAAGTTGTGAATTTTTTCGTATTTAAGACAAATTAAAATCAAATTCACAATGATTAGATTAAAATTTACATGAAAAGTGAGTTCTTACGTATTTTTAAAGAAAACATTGTGTCGTAAATTCGTATTCACAAGTGTGAATACGCATTTATTTGTATTCACATGCATGCATACAAATACAATTGTATTCAGAAATATTCTGAACATACGAATAAATACAACGAAAAAATGGTAAAAATTCACATCAAAATCATTGAATGCAAATGTATTAACAGAAATTGTAAATACAAAAAAAATCACAAAATAAGTTGTGCATTTTTTCGTATTTAAGAGAAATTAAAATCAAATTCACAATGATTAGATTAAAATTTACATCAAAAGTGAGTTCTTACGTATTTTTAAAGAAAACATTGTGTCGAGGCAAAGAAATTTTTGCAAAAAAAACTTGCGAGTTTAAAATATTACATGATAAATATGAAAAAATGCATAAATTGTGTTGAACTCAACACAATGTTGATGCTCGACGCAATGTTTCTCTCAAAGCACGTAAGAACTCGCTTTTGGTGTAAATTTTAATCTAATCATTGTGAATTTGATTTTAATTTGTCTTGAATACGAAAAAATTCACAACTTATTTTGTGATTTTTTTTGTATTTACAATTTTTTGTGAATATTCGCAATTTTTTCTGTGACTTTATTTGTATGTTCAGAATATGTGTGAAAACAATTGTATTTGTATGCCTGCATGTGAATAGAAATAAGTGAAATATGAATAAATTGGTATTTCACATGAAAATTACGATGTGAATAAATTCGTATTCGTATTTATAAATAGAATTACGCCCAACTCCGTTGGGGGGGGGATGCTCTCCAACAGGCGACTCTATTACCACGGAAATTCTCGGTACTGAGGGTTGCGTTAGGGAGAGTTTACTGTACTGAAATTCCTACGATGTATTATTCGTGCGCTGAACTACGATCCTTGAATGTCCGATTGTCAGGTGACGATGATGGGACCAAATTCGCAAGGAATTCATCATCCGGGTGGCCCTCACGGGCAAATGCAAAACGGTCCGGGAATGATAAGTGCTCGAGCAGTGGCGATGCAACAACAACAACAGCAGCAGCAACAGCAGCAGCAACAACAGCAGCAGCAGCAGCAGCAACAACAACAGCAGCAGCAGCAACAACAGCAACAGCAGCAAGCCCACATGGTGGGTCCAGCACGTGGCCAGAGTCCTCATCAGCAAGTCCATCAGGGTGGTATCGTGGGTCCGGGTCCAGGCCCAGGCCCGAGGATGCAAGCGCCGCCGAACATGTCTACCATGTCGAACATGGGACCCATGGGTGCTTCGAGCCCTTACGGTTACGGCTCACCCGGGGGCGGACCGGGCGCCCCTGTCGGCGGTGTCGTCAACCCCGTATGCGTCGTGACGCCTCTTCAGAGAGGCGTAGGCGGCAGCGTGACGGCGATGCAAGTCGGAAGATTCGGCGGTCCCGGTGGTCCAACCGGGGCTGGTAACGTTGCCGCCGGACAGGAAGGCGGAATGGCTCAACAGGCCCAACCACCGGCACCGAGTCCGGCGCAACCACAGTCCGGCGCACCGAGCGGCGGCCAGCCGGGCCCCCAACAGGCTACTCAGGGACAAATGCCAGCCGGCGGTGCTCAGCCAGGTAAGGACGCTTACACCAAGCCATTCTCGGTTCGAGAGCGGATGATTTTTCTCACCATTTTTGTCAACATGTCTGAGGTGTGTTAAGGGGAGATATACACCTAGGAGCCGGAAAAAAGGTCATTTTTGTGAATTTTTTTCAAGGAAAACTATTTGAAATTTCGGATTGGGGTTTTAATTATCCAAAAGTATATACATTCAAAAATATGTTTAATTTTCTTTATTTAAAAATATCAAAAATATACAATGATATTGTATGATCCTTGGAGCGTCGTAAAAAAATCTGCGTATACGGTAACCACTGGCGTTTCTTCAAAAATCATCTGAACAAAAAAAAACGAAAATGATTATTAAATTATTAGGAGTACAACTTTGCAGTGACCGTTTTTTTCAAAAGTTTAAGGCTTTATTATAAAAAAGTGGCTACATATTTTTTAATCAAAGTACTGCCCGTCGCTAGCTACGACCTCGGCCCATCTTTCAGGTAGCATTCGAATCCCGCGTCGATAAAAGTCTTGGTCCTTGGAGGCAATCCAGGAATCGACCCAATTTTTGACTTCTTCGTAAGTACCGAAGTGCTGGTCAGCCAAATCGTGTGCCATTGACCGGAACAAGTGATAGTCGAAAGGGGCAATGTCTGGAGAGTACGGCGGGTGGGATAAAACCTCCCGTTTCAGCGTTTCCAAGTACTTTTTCACGACATTTGCAACATGGGGTCGGGCATTGTCATGCTGCAGTATGACCTTGTCATGTCTTTCGTTGAATTGTGGCCGTTTCTCTTTGCGTGCCTTACTCAAGCGCATCAACTGACGTCAGTAGAGTTCCCCTGTGATGGTTTCGGATGGTTTGAGCAGCTCATAGTTCACAACGCCCAGCTGGTCCCACCAGATACACAGCATCACTTTGGATCCGTGAATATTCGGTTTGGGCGTCGATGAACCACCGCCGACACGTTTTCTCACTAATAGAATCCTCCCCGTAAGCATCTACAAGCAAACGGCGGGCCTCAGCCGCAGATATCTTGATGTTGAAGAAGTAAATCATAACCTCCCGCAAATGCTGAGAATTCGGCTCGTAGGTTGCCATGTTTGAGTGCCAATAACTTTATGATGCATACACGTATCCGTTAGCTTTTTTAAATTGTTTACATTGGCAGAGCCTCTAGTTTAAAATGCCACTTTTTTATTGAGCTAGGGCCACTACTTCGGCCGCAGTGGCTCTCTGAGTAAAACGGTCACTGCAAAGTTGTACTCCTAATAGATACTATAATCTAGTACTTGTCATGGCCGATTTTGAAAATATGGATTTGTGACAAAATGGCGGACGTTTGAACATAAATAGTGATTTTTGGGCCAAAAATTAGATATTATTTTGCCTATAAAACAAAAACTAAGTAACGGGAAAAAAAATCCTATGACAAGTACTAGATAATGGTGTATAGAATAACCACAGAAAACCTCAAGGCAATCGGTTCATTGGTTTTCGAGAAATTTTGGGTACCGATTTGAAAAACGTGGTCTTGGGAAAAACGCGTTGGAAAAGGCCATAGCCGGGTAAGTAGGGAAAAATTGCCCCCGCATTTTCTCCAGCGAAATTAGGAGTATATTCTGAGGTATACAAAAAAACAAATTTTCTGAAAATTTCATCCTCGTCAACGCAATGGTTTTGGAAAAATGAATTTTTTTTTAATAAAAAATAAATAAAAATTCCAGAAACGCTTCAGTGGATCGATTCGATTTTTTTTTTGGTACTTGTTACGATCAAACGTGTTACGAAGTAAAATTATAGAACATCTTGCGAAAGATTAAGGTTTAAAAAAAAATTATGTTCCTTGTTTTATTTTTTTTTTACTATAAACCACTTGGGGTACAATAACGAAATTTTTTCATATAATCTTTGGGCACCTTATTAGATTATATAATTTTTTCAAAACGATCGGTTTGGTATGCCACAGTGAAAAAAAAGAAACAGACTGTATTGATATATTTTAGTTATATATCTATATAACTAAAATATATCAATAAAGTGTGTTTCTTTTTTTTTCTAATTGTGGCGTACCAAGCCGATCATTTAGTCACATATCAGACTTTATTAATATATTTTAGTTATATATCTATATAACTAAAATATATCAATAAAGTGTGTTTCTTTTTTTTTCACTGTGGCGGACCAAACCGATCATTTTGAAACAAATTATATAATCTAATAAGGTGCCCAAAGATTATATAAAAACAATTTCGCTATTGTACCCCAAGTGGATTATAATAAAAAATAATAAAACAAGGAACATTTTTTTTTCAAACCTTAATCTTTCGCATAATGTTTTATAATTTTATTTCGTAATATGCTTGATCGGAACAAGTACCAAAAAAAAATCAAATCGATCCACTGTACCGTTTCCGGAAAAATTGTTTCTTTTGATATTTAAAAAAAATTCATTTTTCTAAAACCATTGCGTTGACGAGCATGAAATTTTCAGAAAATTTGTTTTTTTTTAATACCTCAGAATATACTCCAAATTTCGCTGGAAAAAATGCGGGGACAATTTTTCCCTACTTACCCGGCTATGGCCTTTGGGAATGAATAAATCATGAAATTTGTCAACTTACATGGAATCATCGATACCAGGCCCATAGTGTAGGTCTTCTACGGTCGACGGAATGTTCAAAGCTTATAAATCCTCGACCTCGACCATCTAGGTGTATATCTCCCCTTAAGGCGCTGTACCAGTGTGAAAGCTGAAAATTTGAGTGATTTTCGGGAATTTTTTGGAACAAAAGTACTCAATTGAATGTTTCGGAAGATTGAGAATATATTTGGCTATATTTGACCTATATTGCATAATTTTCTCATAGAAAAATTATTGCGCTGCCTTCGGAGGCGCCAAAAAAAAGTTCCTCCACTGCTGACATGATTCCGGCGGATTGATTAGCTGAAACCGAAAAAGGAAAAAATGTTAAACTGGAAGGTATTTCCTGTACAATGACGTAGGATTTTCGAAAAACATCAAAATCTAACAAAATGGCGTAGTTATGAGGAAAAGTCTGTTTTCTTGCCTATAAAATAGTCGTTTTTTTTTTTCAATGCCAAATCGTCAGTTTTCATCCAATCAAAAATATCCTACGTCATTGTAGAGTAAATATATTCAAGAGTGCTCAGTTCGAATTTCAAGTCAATCGGATAATTGCTCTTTGAGTTTCAATGTCAGCAAATTTGAAAAATCTCATTTCGAGAAAAACGCTTTGAAAGATTTAACTATCGATTTTCGCAAGATAAAATGATTAGAGATACGGACTTGAAATTTTTACAGAATATTCTTGAAAGTATGAACTGTCGAAAAAGGCATTAAAAAAAATCGATTTTTTGAAAGTGTCACGCTGATATAGCCCCTTAATAGGGTATTTGACTATATAAAAAATATGGTTTATTCTTCTGTCATTTTGAAATTATGTAGTGTTTAAAAAGTATTTTTTATCACTTTATCGAAAAAAACATGCATTATTTTCGTTTGTTTCAATTTTTGAATTCGATAAATTTGAAAGTTCGGTCACGTGAACGAATTGACTCCAGGATTGGTTGGATCTCTAGGGACGTCGCATGCCAGTAAACATATTGTCATTACGAGTCCTGCGACGAGGGATTATTCATTAATGACGGATTTTCTAGTTTATTTCAGTGTATTTCCGTGATTTTTCGGTTCATTCATAGTTATTTGTAGCGATAGTTACCGTATTATCAACTTTTGAACAAGAATGGAGCGGAAGGTTTGGTGTGCGAGAACTTAGCGGCGATAGAGGCCCTTTACCTTATTACTGGCATGCGACGTCACAGGCGTCACGTGACTACGTATCCGACGAGAGCGTTTTGGCGGTCTGGTTGAATATTTAAATTTTATTGCCGATTTACATCGTAAATATTGACATTCGCGAGGATAACAAAAATACCGCGAGCATAATATAAAATAATTAACCATATAAGATGATTTCCGTACAACAGTCGAATACCCTATTCATCTCCGACTCTGTAAATAGACTTGCCAATGTTTCGAGGTGTTAAGGGGGAGATACCTTGAGGCGAGGGAAAAATGCTGTGTTTCGTAACTTTTTCTAAAGGAACGATCCCTCCACCATTTTTGAGACTTAGGGTATGTTTTATTACTACTTTTGGCTGGTACCCGGTATTTTTTTTTTTTGTACTAATCTCTAAAAATGGCGGAGATATGGCACGCTTGTCTAAACGAGTTGCGGCGCACGTTGTCAGACGGCGTGACAGTTAGCGTCGGCGGGATTAATCAGAAAAAAAACTAACGACGATCTTTCTTTCATTAAGGGGTAAGGCCACTGTAACGGCCCAAAAAAAAAAAGGTTTTTTCACTAATTTTTGCTCCCGAAATTGAAGGTATTTGAAAAAAAACTTTTAATGGTGTTATCGGGCATACATTAAACTTTATTATAAAATTTTTTTACAGTAAAAAAAAACAAAATGGCGGTTCCACAGCTATCTTCCCGGGACATGTTTTGCTTCCAGGGCTCCGCGGCACGCAGCACCACTGGTGCACTTTTGAATCTAGAACAAAAAAAAAACCATTAATCTAGAGGGCTATAGCTAGAGAATGTCGATCGGATTTTAAAAAGTATCAATTTTTGTGGATTTGGCGTGCGTTTGAAAAAAAAAATTGATTTTTGACGAAAAAAACGGCAAGTTTTTTGTTAATAAAAAATCAATAAATAAAGTTCTTGAAAATTCCGATCGACATTCTCAAGATAATGTAAATGTTCACATCTGGTTAAAATTTCAAGTAAAAAAAATGAAAATTGTTCGAGTTATGCTGCGTGCCATTTTGAAAAACCATGTTTCGAGAAAAACGCGTTTAAAGTTGTGCGAATAGTTTTTTATTGGAAAAAATTTAAAAAAGAAGTTACACAGGACCTTTTTTTTCTTATTCTAGAGGGTTTAAACTATTTTTTAAGCCAATAAAAAAAAATCGATCTTTCAAAAAATTTACAGTGGCCTTACCCCTTAACACTCATACGGAGAATATGAACCAAGAAAAAGTGAGAAATGTTGAAAATCGATTAAATGGTACGCTTTGAAGCAAAAATATTGAATTTGCCGAAATAAATGACTACATTTTGCAATAAAGATACTTTTTTTGTTAATTTTCAAAAACATTTACGGTAATGTTTTAGACAATGAGGTTAGAAAGATTTATACCAAATTTCATCAGAATCAGTCGATTAGTTATTTAGCTGTACGTCGCGCCGGTTTTGAAAATGCAGTTTGACAGATCGTGCCATAGAGCCACCATTTTTAAAGCTTAATAACAAAAAAATACCATCATCACAGCCAAAAGTAGTGATAAAACATGCCTCAAGTTTAAAAAATGGTGAAAAAAAGTCATGAAAATCAGCAAATTGTCTCCTCTCCTTAAACAAGTCCCTTCTTAACGCGGGATATACATTTACGATAGAAAAACCGACTTCTTTTTACTTTCTTTAAACGATATAACTATATATGTAGAATATTTTCCCAAAGTTTCAAAGCGAAATTCGAAAAACTTCAAACGTTACAGCCCGTCGACGCTGTGCCTCACCGCTCGGATTCGGAGCGGGCGTGAACTTGACGAGAACTGTTTTCGCAAAATTGGAACAAAACTACCTTTTGAATCCACATTTTACAGAAATGTTGATTTTTTTTGTAAACGCGTGCAATTTTCTTAAATTTGCATTTTCTTCATTTTAATTACCGTCACATAGAAACTATACACGTTCCAGCTGAAAAAATGTTTGAACTTTTTTGCAAATCAAAGTCTACGGGAAGACTGCACACCGATTCGCAACTCCCGCTGCGACCTTGCTGTAACAATCTGCCACAGCTGCGTCATTTTGATGATGAATGAATTTAAAAAAAAAATTGTTTTGTATACTTAAATATACTATCAAAGTATACCTAAAGTCTGATAATTGTAGAGTAATTATTTCTTAGTTAAAAAACTCCCTCAATATTGCTTATTTTTTTCCCGTCTAAATCTATATCCCACCTTAAGCAAGTCTCGATTGAAAAATGGGATTCGTACGAGTATCGAAACGTAGCGCAAGGATCGACGGATAAAATATCCGCCCTCGTACATTTGCCGCGATGAAACGAGGATATTGCATCGTAATTTTTCAGGTGCTCCACAATCGACGGCAGACCCGGAGAAACGAAAGCTCATACAGCAGCAATTAGTCCTATTACTACACGCGCACAAATGTCAAAGACGCGAGAGCCAGACGAACGGTGAAGTTTGGCAGTGCACCCTGCCACACTGTAAAACCATGAAAAACGTATTAAATCACATGACTACGTGTCCCGACGGTAAAAGCTGTACGGTACCGCACTGCAGCTCCTCGAGACAAATAATTGGCCATTGGAAGCACTGTCAGAGAAGCGATTGTCCTGTTTGTTTGCCGTTGAAACAGGCCGATAGAAATAGAATCGCCAATACGACAGCCGGTAAGAAAAGAACAAGCGCACCTGTGATGGGAAAGTTCTCTCTCGTTTCGTTTCCTATGTGCACACTCGGCCTCAACTGGTATGTATACGTTGGATTTTCGCAGCAACGGCCGCGCCACAGCCAAATAGTCAACCCAATCCAAGTCCCTCGGACATGAGACGAGCCTACGACGCTTTGGGCATACAATGCCCAACGACGACGCCCACACTTTTGCCAGGCCAGGGCGTGGGTCGTGGTGTCAGAATGCCCGGACCCAGCATGCAGGGACCTCCGGGTGCGATGGCCGCTGCCAGACTGCCCCATCCCCAGTCTCAAGGTGAGTCGACGATAATTCATCGCGATATTTTGCTATTGCGAGAAAATCATACTCGGTTAATATTTACAAGTGGGAGCTCCAGCTAGAAAAGGGGTTCAGAAATTTTGCACCGCGTCGATTTATTTCAGGGCACTTTTTATAATGTTTAAGGGCGGGGTAAAGTATTAAAATTTTTTTTTTTTTCATTTTTGTTTAATTTTTTCAATGAATGCATAATATATCAAGAATATTGTGTTAAAATTTCAAGTCGATCGGAGTAAAATTGACGAAGTTATGAGTATTTGAGCGTCTATTGCTCCATGCCGTTCTCTTCTCTTCTGCGTTTTTCAAACCGTTTTTCTGAGACTTGTCATATTTGAAGTCCGTGTGCACGATAACTCAAAATCTACTGGACCAATCGCTTTGAAATTTTGCACAGTACTTCTTCACATAATTCACCAGGTATTGTCGAGAGCTTTTTTTTTTTTTTTAATAATTACTAATTTTTCAACAACAAATTAGCCGATTTTTTAGCGAAAATCGGGTTTTTGGCTCCCAAGTAATACGAAAAATCGAAAAATCGAAAAAAAAAAAATCCTCCCGTCATTACCTCGAGAAACATCTCCTTTAACAAATGCATTTTGATTTTTTTGTTTCAAATGATTCTGTTGCGAGTTATGGTGCACACCGCAAACCAACTTTTTTTCGAGGCGCCTCCGGGGTTTAATTTTCACTCGCTCAATTTTGAATATTTGGCAATGCAAATTTAAGGGAATGTTGTTCAAATGTTACTTTATTATATATAAATTTTTCAATAAACGAACACTATTCGTTACGCCAAAAAAAAATCTTAAAAACATGCCTTTTTTTCGCCGAATTAACTTTACCCCGCCGTTAATATTTACAAGGGCTCCAGCTAGAAAAGGGGTTCAGAAATTTTGCACCGCGTCGATTTATTTCAGGGCACTTTTTTTATAATGTTTAAGTCGAGGGAAGACAATTTCAACCCTTGTTTCAACCCTCAAACGCTTTTTTTTACCTTTTTAAAGGTATGGAGGAAACACAACCCAAACAAAATCATTTCCAAAATCGAATATTTTCCGGAATTTTTTTTTTTCTTAAGGGGCGAGGCCACTGGAGCCACGAAAAAAGGCTATTTTCGCGATTTTTTCGAGGATTTCACAAAATATATGAATATAAAAGTTGTTGGGCGTGATAAATAAAGTCTTGAAATACATTTTTTTTTATTTCAAATCATTTTTATTCATTTTTAAGTACAAAAACTATAATTTCACGTAACGCCTGAAAAATAGGTGGGCTAGGTAGCTCCATCACAACTCGGCAACGGCTTGCCTGAAACAAAAGAATCAAAGTCCATTAGATTCAGTAAGACATCAGCTACAAAATGACCCTTGGATATGAAGTTTTATCAAAAAATAAAAAAATGGCAGATGAAAATCGAAAAAAGTATTTTAAAAACGCGTTTTTTCCGCAGTTTTTCGCAAAAAAAAGGAGTAAAAATCAAAGTTTTAAAAGCATCGAGGGTCATTTTGTTGCGAATCATGTTTACACTATGTGGTTTAAATTTCAAGAGAATCGGTTTATTAGTTTTAGAGATACGATGAAGCTAGATATTGAAAAACGTTGTTTCGAGAAAAACGCGTTTGGAGTTTATACTATGAAAAAACTCTTACCTAAACTCAATCGGCAATTCCTGCACCGTACAAAATCCCTTCCGATTGCTCATCGTCGATTCTTTTCTTGCTTTCTTGCTTTCGAGTTTTTTAAATTTTCAAAGTCGACTGGCCCCTTAATGAAATACCCCTTCCCCATAATAAAAACACTTTTCCGTACTGCAGAATAGCCCCGAAAACGTGAAAAAATTTTCAGAGCTGATTAGGGCTGGAGCCCCACTTGTAAATATTTACCTCATACCGTTCTCGCGACATGCCGCTAACACGTTTTTTTTTTCTTCGTTTTGTTTTTTCCCACCCATTTGGCCGATTTATCGCAGCTGGTCCGGGACAAGCGGTTGTCGGTGCGGCACAACAAGTAGTCGCGCCAAACGTATCTCTTCCATTGAGCTCGGATCCGACGACCGTTGCCCCGACCGGGAGCCAGGCAGTCTCGACAACGGGCCCGACCTCGGCAGCGGCCGCGGCTGCCGCGAATATTCAACAGTCCGTCAGTATGCAGCAGTTGTTCGGTCTCAACGATTCCGGCCAACCGGGCATACTGAGTGACAATCGCCTCGCGACGCTGCAATTGCCCGGCGGTCTTCAGCCCGGGCAAGTCACCGCATCACCGGTTCAGGGCACCAAGGAATGGCATCAATCCGTCACGCCCGATCTTCGAAATCATCTCGTTCACAAATTGTGAGTATGCCTGCTTTTCAAACCATCGCGCGGCTTCGTTGTCTTGGGAATCATCACAGTGCAACAGGTCGAAAAATAGCTCACTTTTGATACGCTAATCCGTCTGTTTTTTATCTTGGTAAAGATATGAAGAAAAAATAACAAAAATTTCCATAGCAAGACGAAGAATGGGTCAAAATTTGAGACGGACAGCTTGAAAACTCTTCTTTTGAGAGTGTACACCGTTTTGTGAAACATTTCGAGAAAAACGCGTTTAAGGGGCTGTACCAGTGTGAACGCTGAAAATTTGAGTGATTTTCGGGAATTTTTTCGGAAGAAAAGTACTCAATTAAATGTTTCGGAAAATTAAGTATAGATTTGGCTATATTTGACCTATATTACATAATTTCAAGTCAATCGGATAATTGTTATTTGAGTTACAATGTCAGCAAACTTGAAAAATCTCATTTCGAAAAAAAACGCGTTTAAGGGACGAAATCACAGTAGCACACAAAAAATAGGCATATTTTCGGGAATTAATTTTGGCTGAATAAAAGTATCAATCGGAAATTTGTAAAGTAGGTTTTATAGCAATACTAAAAAAGTACAAAATGTAATTTTTTCAATGAAAAATATTTAAAAATGGCGGCTGCGCAGCATATGCCCCAAGGCGCCTTTTTTTGAGCTCGCCGAAGACATAACTCGAGCAAATTTTTACCGATCGACTTGAAATTTTGACAGTAGCTTCGAAACATCTTTCTCCACGGAGCTACGTAGGATTTTTTATTTTATATGGCTTACTTTTTTTTTATCGACGATTTTATGGCGTTTTTTGTTTGTTAAAAATTTAACTTTATTTTCAAACATGCATCATTTTGCGAAAAATCAATATATCGAAAAAATCCTACGTAGCTCCGTGGAGAAAGATGTTTCGAAGCTACTGTCAAAATTTCAAGTCGATCGGTAAAAATTTGCTCGAGTTATGTCTTCGGCGAGCTCAAAAAAAGGCGCCTTGGGGCATATGCTGCGCAGCCGCCATTTTGAAATATTTTTTATTGAAAAAATTACATTTTGTACTTTTTTAGTATTGCTATAAAATCTACTTTACAGATTTTCGATTGATACTTTTATTCAGCAAAAATTAATTCCCGATAATATGCCTATTTTTTTGTGTGCTACTGTAATTTCCCCCCTTAAAGATTTAAATATCGATTTTTTGCAACACAAAATACGGCCTTGTGATTTTTATAGGATATTCTTGAAAGTATAAACTGTCGAAAAAGGCAATAAATCGATTTTTCGCGAGTGCCACCCTGGTATAGCCCTTTAACGTTTCGAGTGCGGAATGTTCATATAAATTGTCTACTTACGATCATTGGGCTATGCCCGGTCCGTGTTTATAACCGTCTATACTATCGTATAATGCAAAAAAAAAATCGATTTTTCCACAATTTTCCACTGTGATGATTCCTTCGCGGATTACAACAATCGGAGCCTTGCCTTCAACGCCGTTTCTCTTTTCGATCCACTCTCAACAGGGTACAAGCTATTTATCCGATCCCCGATCCTCACGCTATGCTCGACAAACGCATGCACAATCTTGTCGCTTACGCGAGAAAAGTTGAAGGCGACATGTTCGAGATGGCCAACTCGAGGTCCGAGTATTACCACTTGCTCGCCGAAAAGATCTACAAAATTCAGAAGGAGCTCGGTGAGTACGATTTAATTGAATTACCGTACAGATTAGTCGCAAAGTAACTAAGCGGAGAAAATTCCACTGCTCGCGTGAGTTTTCCTCGATCTATCTTGCCTGTTCGATTGTTACGCGTTTGTAACAGAAATTGCGAATAAAGTGTAGCGCGTCAGACATACACAATTTCGCCACATTGTGGCGAGATATTTTTCCCCGGTTTTACTTTCGATGAATTGTCTGCAATTTTTCTTCGGTTCGTACCAATATTTGTATCGGTAACAATCGAGGTGGCGGCAATATTCATACTCCATATTTGAATTCTTAAGGGGCCACATCTATCTAGAAGCCCGACAAAAATTCCCAAATTGCGGATTTGTTCTCTGGGAAACGGTTTGTGAATAAGAAGCGCATTTTTTTAAGGGGTAAGGCCACTGTAACGGCCCAAAAAAAAAGGTTTTTTCACTAATTTTTTGCTCCCGAAATTGAAGGTATTTGAAAAAAAACTTTTAACGGTGTTATCGGGCATACATTAAACTTTATTATAAAATTTTTTACAGTAAAAAAAAACAAAATGGCGAGAAAAAATTAAAAAAAGAAGTTAAAAGGATTTAAACTATTTTTAAACTAGAGGGTTTAAACTATTTTTTAAGCCAATAAAAAAAAATCGATTTTTCAAAAAATTTACAGTGGCCTTACCCCTTAAACACAAAGGTATATATGTTGAGAGCCTTTGAAAAAATCATCAAAAAATACAGAAAAACACGGTCGCCGGCAGATGATGAAATTTTCTTCACGAAGGGAAAAAAACTAAACAAAGAAACGAAAACCAAACGGGTTATTCAAGTTTACAATAAATACAATTACAATCTATTATTACAATAAATACAATTACATACAATTGAAAATCGAGCGTACAAAATCTATGAAAAAAAAATCGTCATTATTACGTAACTATTAAAAAATGAAGATCGATTTTAAAAAAATGAGATCGTCAACGACCTTTAAATCTCATCGTATCTCCTGTAAATTTGAAAACAATCAAGTGGTTCTCGACATATGTCCACCGACTTTGGAAACAGTATCATCTCCCGGCGGCCATGTTTTTGTTATTTTTCTCGTATTTTTTTTTAAGGTTCTTAATATATGTATCTTTGTGTTTAAAAAAATACGTTTCTTTTGCACCAACAGTTTCCCCGAATTTTTTTTTTTTTTTCGTAATTTCGCCATTTGTTTCGGGCCTCTAGGTAGATGTAGCCCCTTAAGGAGTTTCGACACCAAAATCGAAATGCTCGTAGGCGACTTAAATTCTTATCACCGAGAGATTAATTTAGGATGCATTAACTATCCAAAAATTAATCCGTTGCACCACATAGTTTCGGAGATTTTGACGCTTCAAGTTGAGTTTTCTTCGAGTATTATTAATTAACCAAGTGGAGAAACCGCTTAATTTTTTAACACGACATTTCTAACACTAGTCGCAAGTTTTTTTAGTTTTTAAATTTTTAATCGAAGCATTATTTTAACCCCTACAGCCCTATAACTAGTGTTTAAACCTCCATCCATTTGGTAATACACGTGGCATTTCGTAAACACTAGTTATAGGGCTGTAAGGGTTAAAATAATGCTTCGATTTAAATTTGAAAAACTGAACAAATTGCGATTAGTGTCAGGAATGTCGTGTTAAAAAATTAAGCGTTTTTCCTCGACTTGTTCATTAAGGAGTGAGGTCTAGTTGGAACGTTAAAAAAAACGGCCTTTTTTCCGATTTTTTTTCCGGCCAAACGATAAAATAATTTACAACAAAAGTTCTTCCGTTTAAAAGATATATATTCAATGTAAACATTATAACTTTTTAAAAGAAATATGTTTCAAAATAAGCCGATACGTATCAATGACCGAGGACGCTGCAAAAAAAAACAGGTTTTGCGGTGATCACTCTCACGCTGTGACGGATTATCTGAAACCAACAAAACAGGGGGGAATCTTTAGTTGATGATATAATGCTCCGGTTGAAAGAAGGGTTTTGAAAAATTTCCATTTTTCACAAAATGGCGGACGTTGAAAGTCAAAAGTGTTGTTTTGACCAAAATTTCACTTACAAAAATTGACTATAAAAAAAAATAATTGTCCAAAAAAAAAATCCTTCACTCATCCGGAGGCAAACTACGTATAGAAGAAGTGATATAAATTTCAACCCGATCGGTAAAGCCGTTCTCGAGTTACATTGATCACCGACTTCGAAAACATGGTTTTGAGAAAAACAAGTTTAAAGTTTTGAGTACGATTTGCATGCAGCGTCCACGGCGTCCTTCAAAGTTATGTATTTCGGCGAATAACGGTCTGATATTACATTCAATTAGTCGGAAAATACTCGTAAGATATTATACTTTTAGAAAATGAAAAAAAAAATCGATTTTTTGAAAATTCTAACTAAACCTCCCTCCTTAATAATACTCGAACAAAACTCAACTTGAACCGTCAAAATCTCCGAAATTATGTGGTGGAACGGATTAATTTTTGGACAGTTAAGGGATAACACCACTGTAACGGCCGAAAAAATGGCTGTTTTTACGATTTTTTTTTAGTACGAAGGAAAGGTGATACGAAAATATAATTCAAGGAAGTTATTGAATGTATATTCAGTGTATTACAAAAAAATTTTATCCAACAATATTTAAAAATGGCGACGCTGGAGCCATGGCGAATTCAAGGCGCACCGCGGCGCGCAGCATAACTGATGCAATTTTTTACCTGGAACAAAAAACCAAAAATTCTCCGTTATCTACATTGTTAAGGGGGGATTGTCTTTTTTTTTCGCAAAATTTACCGCTTTTTGGGAATTTTTTTGTGAAGAAAGTATACAACGGAAAACTTGTGAAACTTGGCATATAGTTTTATTGATCTGTTTACTACATACAAAATTTTTGTTAAACAATTTCATCAAAAAATTCGCCTCCCACCCCCCTCGACGCGCGATGGTCCTTTTTTGATGGTGTGCACGATTACAGCCTTCACGTTCATCCTGCAACAAAAACCCAAAAAGCATTTTACTTTAGACACATATAGCTATCGTTCGATGAAGGGAAAAAAAAATTGACGATTTGGTGACGTTTTGAACTTGAAGTATCGATTTTTCGAAAAAAATTGATCGATTTTTTGTTATAAATAAAAAACTATTAAACGTATTGCTTGTTTGCTTCATCAAACGATAAAAGGATGTCAGTTGAGCATTCTGTCCAAATTTGAAGGCAATCGGTTGAATAGTTTTTGAGAAATCGTGCACACCATCAAAAAAGGACCATCGCGCGTCGAGGGGGGTGGGAGGCGGATTTTTTGATGAAATTGTTTAAAAATTTTTTTGTATGTAGTAAACAGATCAATAAAACTATATGCCAAGTTTCACAAGTTTTCCGTTGTATACTTTCTTCACAAAAAAATTCCCAAAAAGCGGTAAATTTTGCGAAAAAAAAAGACAATCCCCCGTTGAAGCTAGAGAACGACTTATGGGATTTTAAAAATATTGATTTTTGTCAAATTGGCGAGCAATCAAACGAAAGATGTCTTTTTTCGCAAAAGGGGCAATCATTTGTTAATAAAAAATGTTTAAATTAACTTATCGAAAATCCCGTATGTGGTTCTCTTCCAAATATTATTTTAAAGATATGTTCAAAATTTGGAATAAAAAGAATGAAAATTGTTTGAGTTATGCTGCGAAATTGTATTCCGAAAAAAACGGTCGACGTCTTACACACGGGCCAGCATACCTTTGTTTTACAAGTATCAAACTTTCCTCCCCTTAATCTAAATAGTTGAAAGCATCTCTTGAGCGAATTTGGGCAAAATATTTTTTTTTGAAAATTCTACAATGGTGTTATCCCTTAATGCATCCTAAATTAATCTCTCGGCGATATGAATTTCAATCGTCTACAAGCATTTCGCTTTTGGTGTCGAAACTCCTTAATTCCTATTGATCAGAGACCATTGTTTCCTTAAATGCGGAGAAAGATTTGCTTCCTTTCTTTGACGTCAGTTCACCTAAATTCGATGGAAAAAAATATGCAGCGCGGGTTTATCACCGTTATTTCACGTGATTTCACACAATCCCCACCGAGTTTGTGCATCTTCCCCAAATGTCTCGTCTTCGTCGTTAACGCGTGAACGAAAAATAAAAACCAAGCAAAAATAAAACAGACGAGAAGCGACAAAAGCGGAAGGAGCAACAATTGGCGCAACAACAGCAACAGCCACAGTTGCAAAATGCGGCTGGTCCAGGTCTGAGACCTTGCGCACCGCCAGCTGTGGGCGGCGCTGTGCAGCCTCCGAGAGCGGTACCACCGAACTTGCGAAGTCATTCGCCGGGAATGGCGCAATTGGGTTCGTTGCCGGGAATCGGAATGCCTCACAATCGGATGCAGTTTCCGCAACAGCAGCAACAACAACAGCAGCAACAGCAGCAGCAGCAGCAGCAGCAGCAACAACAACAACAGCAGCAGCAGGCGCAACAGGCCGTTCAGCAGCAACAGCAGCAGCAAGCGGCGCAACAGCAGCAAGCTGCTCAGCAACAAGCCGCCCAGCAGCAAGCCGCTCAGCAACAAGCCGCCCAGCAGCAGCAAGCTGCTCAACAACAGGCCCAACAAGCTGCTCAACAGCAGGCTCAGCAAGCCGCACAACAGCAGGCTCAACAGGTCGCCCAAGCTCAACAGCAACAAGCAGCGCAACAGCAGCAGCAAGCTGCCCAACAGCAACAAGTTGCCCAGCAGCAAGCACAACAGCAGCAGCAGCAGCAGCAGCAAGCCCAACAGCAAGCCCAGCAGCAAGCCCAGCAACAGCTCGTAGGTCCTTCCGGTCCTAGTCCAAACGGTCAAACAGCCACGAATCCAAATATGGTACAGAATCCCGGGCTCAGTCCATTCGGTCAGCCACAAATGTCACAGGCGAGTCTCACAACGACGACAACCTCGGCGACATCTAGTCAATTTCCAACGTCGAACGGGACATCCGGTTTGCCCAACAGTTCACCGGTGCAAAATCAACATCAGTTCCCAGAGCTCATGAAGGTCCGATTGGCACAGGCCCAAGCGGCGCAACAACAACAACAACAACAACAACAACAACAGCAGCAGCAGCAGCAGGATCAGCAGCGACAGCAAGCTCAACAGCAACAACAAAGCCAACAACAACCGCCTCAACCGACGAGTACGTCGAGTCAAAGCGTAAACGCGACCGCGATGCCGCAAGCACCCTCGCCTTTTAACAATATACAGCAGCAGCAGCAACCGAACAATCAACAGCAGAATAATCAACAATTCGCAAACAACAGGCCACTATCGGCGTCGACACCCAACGACAGCGGCATATCGGTGACAACACCCCAAACGATACCACCGCCTGCTCCAAGCGGGCCAAGTCCGGGACCGGCGCCAACGACGAACGGACCACAATCCGTAACCTCGAAACCCAACACACCCCTAGTTCCTTCATTAATGACGCCCAGTCAACCCGTACAATCGGCGAGTCAAACGCCACCGCATCCGGGCACCACACCGTCACCGGCCAGCAGCATGGCGAGCCTCGGTAAGGGCATGACCTCCCAAGAGAGGGCCGCCCTAAACGCACCGAGAAGCTCATCCATGTCCTCGCAAATGGCCGCTATCACGGCCGCCCTCGATCGCGACAATTCGCCGAGTCCACCGACGAACAACAACAAGGGCAAATTGGACTCGATCAAGGAGGAAAACATCAAGATGGAGATAAAGCAGGAAGATTGCACGGAAAATCATCGTATGGGCGGTGGGAAGAGCGCCAACAACGAGGTTTCCGTCAAGACCGAGATTAAGACTGAACCAATGGAGGAAGCCTCGGGCGAGAGCATACTCAAGGAAGAACCGTGCATCAAGGAGGAACCTATAACTCCCATGTCCGGACAAGACGCCTCGACCTCCGACATACAACCAATCGTACCCGAACCCATACAACCGAGCGGCACTTCGACTGACAAAAAACGCTTGTGCCTGTTCAAACCCGAGGAACTCATGAAGGCACTCACACCCACACTCGAGACTCTTTACAAACAGGATCCCGAGTCTTCGCCCTTCAGGCAACCCGTTGATCCACAAGCACTCGGGATTCCCGATTACTTTGACATCATCAAGAAACCCATGGATCTGTCGACGATCAAGAGAAAACTCGACACGGGACAGTACAGCGACCCTTGGGAATACGTTGATGATGTTTGGATGATGTTCGATAACGCCTGGCTCTACAATCGCAAAGCCTCACGGGTCTATCGATTCTGCACCAAGGTACGGCTTGTTTTTTTTTTTTTTTTTTTTTTACTAGATGAACATTTTTTAATGGGCATTTTGAGATTATATTGATGAACTTTGAAGCTTTTAAGGTATTCTTTTCGCGGAGGGCCGTATTTTTTGGGGGCATAATTCCTTCTGAATCATCGGTAAATTACGATTGTGCTTAATAAAAAAATAAGTTACAATGAATGATTATACACATGGACAAACTAGAATAAAAAATTTCGCGCAAATTTAGTAGATTGAGACATTTTTACATTTATTTGAAACGTCACGGCTACGAAAATTCTTCCGCTAGTCACATTTTTTCAAGTTTTAACATTCGTAGTTTCTTTAAACGTTCGGTGACCCTCTGTTTTTATTGTCGTTCCGGAATTTTTAGACTTTTTTTACACCTGAGCGGGGTTTATATCAGGCATGTAGAGTTATTTGGTGTATAAATTATTAGATAGAAACGTGGCCAGCGTGACATCTCCATAAAGCGCCATATAAAATATACGATTTTTCGGGTCGTAATTATTCGTTAAAGGTTCGGTAACTCTGCTTGAAATTTTACCAGTATACTGGAATGTATTTTTACTTCATTATAGACGAAAATCAGTTAATTGTAAAATATTTGGGTTCGTGAAAGGAATACCTCAAGGGACCAGTGTGAACGCTGAAGATTTGGGTGTCTTTCGCGATTTTTTTGGAAGAAAAGTACTCAATTAAATGTTTCGGAAAATTAAGAATATATTTGGCCATATTTGCCCTATATTACGTAATTTTTTCATAGAAAAATATCGAGATCCAAGCGACTTATGCGCTGCCTTCGGAGGCGCATAAAAAAACGTTCCTCCACTGCTGATATGATTGCGGCCGATTGAGTAGCTGAAACCGAAAAAGGAAAAAATGTCTTTAAACTGGAAGGTATTTCCTGTACAATGACGTAGGATTTTCGAAAAATATCAAAATCTACGAAAATGGCGTAGTTATGTAAAAAGTCTGCTTTTTTGCCTATAAATGGTCGTTTTTTCAATGCCAAATGGTCAATTTTCATCCAATCAAAAATATCCTACGTCATTGTGGAGTGAATATATTCAAGAGTACTCAGTTCAAATTTCAAGTCAATCGGATAATTGCTCTTTGAGTTACAATGTCAGCAAATTTGAAAAATCTCATTTCGAGAAAAACGCGTTTAAAGATTTAAGGCGCCAGTCCACTTTGGAGCGATGCAAAAAGGCTATTTTCGCGATTTCTTTCTGAGGATTTTGTGAAAGATATAAATATAAAAGTTGTTGGGCTTGATAAAAAAAAAGTCTTGAAATACATTTAAAAATAATTTAATTCATTTTTATTCATTTTTAAGTACAGAAACCATAGTTTAACGTAACGCCTCAAAAATAGGTGTGCTAGGTAGCTCTATCACAACTGGGCAACGGTTTGTCTGAAACAAAAAAATCAAAGTCCATTAGATTCAATATGACACCAGCTACAAAATGACCCTCGGATATAAAGTTTTATTAAAAAATAAAAAAATGACAGATAAAAAACGAAAAAAGTACCAAAAAACTCGTTTTTTCGCAGTTTTTCGCAATAAAAAGTGAAAATAAACATTTTAAAACCATCGATAGTCATCTTGTTGCGAATCATGTTTACAATATGTGGTTCAAATTTCAAGAGAATCGGTTTATTAGTTTTAGAGATACGATGGAGCTAGATTTTGAAAACGTTGTTTCGAGAAAAACGCGTTTGAAGTTTATACCATGAAAAACTTAGCTAAACTCAATCGGTAATTCCTGCACCGTACAAAATCCCCTCTGATTGCTCATCATCGTCGATTTCTTCAAGTCTTGCTTGCTTTTGATTTTTTGAAAATTTCAAAGTGGACTGGCCCCTTAACTATCGATTTTTACAAGATCAAATGATATTGATATAAATTATATAAATGATAATAATATTCTTGAAAATATAAACTGTCGATAAAGGCAAAAAAATAAAATCGATCTAACAAAATGGCGTAGTTATGAAAAAAAAAGTTTTCTTGCCTATAAAATGGTCGTTTTTTCAATGCCAAATCGTCAATTTTCATCCAATCAAAAATATCCTACGTCATTATAGAGTAGATATATCCAAGAGTACTTAGTTCAAATTTCAAGTCAATCGGATAATTGCTCTTTGAGTTACCATGTCAGCAAATTTGAAAAATCTCATTTCGAGAAGAACGCGTTTAAAGATTTAACTACTAATGATATAAATGATAATGATATTCTTGAAAGTATAAACGGTCGAAAAAGGCAAAAAAAATCGATTTGTCAAAAGTGTCACACTGGTATAGCCCCTGAATTCTCCTTTGGCTCAATATCATGTTTGAAAAAATATAGCTGTTATGTCTTTATTGTCCGGATTGATATTGCTATTTTTATTATGAAAATTTGTGGAAACGGTATGATTTTAATATCATTCGTGGCTTGCAGAGACGAAGTATTTTGGCACAAAGGGATGAGCGCCATATTTTATCTTATGTTCTTGTTTATCGAAAACTGAGCCTGAACAGCGCTGTGATAATTTTAATTATTGTATTCTTTCTTTTTTAGCTCTCGGAAGTCTTCGAGCAAGAAATCGACCCTGTGATGCAAGCTCTGGGTTATTGCTGCGGTAGAAAGTACACATTCAATCCCCAAGTACTCTGCTGCTACGGCAAGCAGCTTTGTACGATACCGAGAGACGCCAAGTACTACTCGTACAAGAACAGGTCAGTGGACGAGTCCTTCGCCTCTGATTTTCTCATTCGCAATTCACGCGATACCGAAAACTCGACTCACTTGTCACTTTTTTTTGTTTTCTGTTACGCGACAAGCGCATTCGATTTACGGATAATTTTCCAATGGAAAGGTTTTCCACCACGTCTGCGCAATAGTAAAGCAAGGCAGGATAATTAACCAGATACGACGCTTTTTGTCGATTCTGGCCAGTCCCCTGACCTACAATACACCCATATTAATAATTAATACTTACAGTACGCGCTATTCAGATATGGCAATTAAGGGGCTACATCTACCTAGAGGCCCGAAAAAATGGCCAAGTTCCGTTTTTTTTTGGGGAATCGGTTTTTTTTTAACACAGTGGTGCATATATTGAGGCCCGTGAGAAAAAAATCACCAAAAAATGACGACAAACAACAAAAACATGGCCGCCGGCAGATGATGAAAACTCCAGCTTAAGCGGTCTGTCCGAAATAAAAAACCAAACGGGTTATTCAAGTTAACAATAAATACGATCGTCGATTGTGAAAAGTTTTTTGGCGACGAATCGAAACTCGAGCATACGGAATCGAAAAAAATGTAATTTTTACGTAACTTAAAAAAAAATGAAGATCGATT
Organism: Ophion obscuratus; assembly: GCA_964007375.1. Lineage (NCBI taxonomy): Eukaryota > Metazoa > Arthropoda > Insecta > Hymenoptera > Ichneumonidae > Ophion > Ophion obscuratus. Next base: position 9,446,570 of record OZ023313.1, read on the forward strand.
TTTTTAAAGCGAGGTCGGCAACGATCTTTAAATATTTCTCACCTTAGCTCCTGTAGAATTGGAAACAATCCGTCAAGTGGGTCTCGAGATATGTCATCGACTTTAAGGTTGCTGCTAAATCATTTTTAAAGGGTGGGGAGAGAAACGAAGTTCCTATGCTAATACATTGTGTGACGTCACCAGTGCCAACTTATTGTAGCAAAATATCAACGACGTGTACGACGGAATATCGTGAAAATTTGCAAATGTACGGTAGATAATCGTAATTATTATTTACATATATGGCAATTTGAAAGAGTTAGGATTATCGATAACTTAACGGCGGGGTAAAGTTAATTCGGCGAAAAAAAGGCATGTTTTTAAGATTTTTTTTTTTTTGGCGTAACGAATAGTGTTCGTTTATTGAAAAATTTACATATAATGAAGTGACATTTGAACAACATTCTCCTAAATTTGCATTGCAAAATATTCAAAATCGAGCGAGTGAAAATTAAACCCCGGAGGCGCCTCGAAAAAAAGTTGGTTCGCGGTGTGCACCATAACTCGCAACAGAATCATTTGAAACAAAAAAATCAAAATGCATTTGTTAAAGGAGATGTTTCTCGAGGTAATGACGGGAGGATTTTTTTTTTTTCGATTTTTCAATTTTTGTAGCACTTGGGAGCCAAAAACCCGATTTTCGCTAAAAAAATCGGCTAATTTGTTGTTGAAAAATTAGTAATAATTAAAAAAAAAAACAAAAAAGCTCTCGACAATACCTGGTGAATTATGTGAAGAAGTACTGTGCAAATTTTCAAAGCGATTGGTCCAGTAGATTTTGAGTTATCGTGCACACGGACTTCAAATATGACAAGTCTCAGAAAAACGGTTTGAAAAACGCAGAAGAGAAGAGAACGGCATGGAGCAATAGAGGCTCAAATACTCATAACTTCGTCAATTTTACTCCGATCGACTTGAAATTTTAACACAATATTCTTGATATATTATGCATTCATTTAAAAATTAAAAAAAAAATGAAAAAAAATAAAATTTTTTAATACTTTACCCCGCCCTTAAACGTGATGTTTAAAAATCCTATTAAAATAGACACGAGCTTTGGCAACGTCGCACGGTTCTGTTGTAATTCGAGGCTGTTGCGTTGAGTGCAGTGACAGGTCGCAGCTGTGTTACGCGCGTTTCGTGCCGGTCGGCGGTTTCAGAGGTTATGTCAGAGCAAAAGGAGGCAACAAATGATTCAGAAAGAAAGATCAGTGCGCCCCAAAGTTTCCGATGGACAAGACGATTTGTTCCCCTTAGTCGCATTTGACTTTAACGTATTTGAAATGGGCGCGCTAGGATTTCGATCGGTTCTGCTATTCCCATAGTTCTGACGTTGCCACATTTGTAGGGGAGGTATCTGAGTAAACGGCGAGAAAAACAGGCAAACTTCGGGAATTTTTATCTCAAAAACTAATGTTTCGATCGGATATGGGTTTTTTTTTATTGGAAAATATGTACATTGAGCTATGTTTAGGATTTTGTAAAAATAAATTCGTTGACTGGAAGCGATTCAAAGGCGATTATCTCGAAACATAGTTTTCAAAGTCGGTGCCAGATGTATCTCGAAAACGGCTTGTCCGATTTTGTCCAAATTTGGATACAATATTCTTCGATAGTTTTTCTCGTTCGCCACGTAGGGGTTTTTCATTTGATTGAACCATTGCTTTTTTATGCAATGTGTATGCAATCCAAAATCGTCGAAAATTGCGAACGAAAAACGAATGTTAAATTAAAACGGTCGCGATTCCGTCAAAAATGAGAATTTCCAAAAAAATCCAATTGAATCGCTTCCAGTCAACGAATTTATTGTAAAAAAAATCCTGAATATACCTCAATGTACATATTATCCAATAAAAAAAAAACCCGGATCGAATCGAAACATTAGTTTTTGAGATAAAAATTCCCGAAGTTTACCTGTTTTTCTCGCCGTTTACTCAGGTACCTCCCCTCGACACATACGTCTGAACAAGCCTCACTTTTTCCTAAACTGATCGCATATTTTTCATAAATACTCATTAATTAGATCGGTAACTTGTCTATTTTTTCGGTAATTTTGTTCTTTACACTATCCTGCACACAATATTCATTTTTTCGGTCACTTCATAAATGCGGAAGGTATACGCGAGAAACTTAAATGGTAAGGACGTTGCCCGAAACAACCAATGCGATGAAGTGGAGATTGATGTGAACTTGAACATTTAATATTCATTAAACGAGTGCGAAAACCTCCGTTCTCCTTTTGCCAGTATATTCAGAAAATATACCACAACGATTAGTAAAATTTTCATTGATATCCATTCACCTCAATATTTGTAAGCAACAACCTTAAAGACAGTACGTCGAGAAAAACGTCATTCAATTTTAGGAATATTTCAATGAAATTTTCAAGCAATACAGCTAAACGGTGAGACTATCGAAAAAAAAAAACATATTTTCGGAAAATACAATTTTTTTGACCCACCTAGGTAGATGTAGCCCGTTGATAAAGTAATGCAATTATGAAACGATGCGATTAGCGAGAGAAAAGAGAGCGAATCTAAATTCGCAAACGATTGCACCGGTTGAAATTGGCGTTATTTTCTCACCGACAGATACACCTTCTGTCAAAAATGTTTCAACGACATTCCCGGTGATACCGTAACGTTGGGAGATGACCCAACGCAACAACAGACGTGAGTATTCATTTTCGAAAATATATCCTCACATATCATGGGACTAGCGTATAAAGATTCTTGTTTTTTTTGTCCCCCACCCCCCCAGAGCGATAAAAAAGGAACAATTTCAAGAGATGAAGAACGATCACTTGGAGACTGAGCCTTTCGTCGTTTGTACGGACTGTGGCAGGAAGGTGCATCAAATTTGTGTTCTTCACATGGAAAGTCTTTGGCCTTCGGGGTAAGTCGATTGAGAAATCGTGTTGAAAACGTCGAAACGTGTTGAAACTTTGCGAAAAAGTTATCTTTGCTTTGGTCGTTTACAGTCTCGATACAGAGAAACAATCAGATATTCATTATCGAAGCGCACTGAATATATTCACGTCAATTTCTGGAAAGTTTGCACAAACCAGAGTATGGCAAGAAACGCAATTTCTCTCGACAACTCGCCGCATTCGTCGAAAGTAAATTGTTCGAATGTCGGTGTATTTTCGTTGTTGCGACTATTGCATCGATCGAATTACGTTGCGGATGATTATTTGAGAAAATTAAACGGAACGTTTCAGAAATTGACTTGATTCGGCGGAATTGGCATGTAATTCGCCCTCAACGACTTCGTAAGTTAAGAAACAGTTGGTAGTCCAAGTCCTCATTGCCGTTGGTTGATTTAAAAATAAACAATAAAAATATTTAAAAAAAAAACGATGTGCTAAAACCACGTTTTTCTACTTTGCATTAGCTCCTGCTCGATATATCGGCGAATCAAAGATTAACGTAATCTAAAATCTCAGTAGTAGATGAATCGTGGAAAAGTGACCGATAATGTTTTTTCCCTCTCATCCTGGGCCTAGATTCACCTGTGAAAATTGCCTCAAGAAGAAGGGCCAAAAACGAAAGGAGAACAAATTCAATGCGAAAAGATTGCCGGTCACGAAGCTCGGAACGTACATCGAGACGCGGGTTAACAATTTCCTGAAGAAAAAAGAAGCCGGCGCTGGCGAAGTGGCAATAAGGGTCGTAGCGTCGAGCGACAAAATAGTCGAAGTCAAGCCCGGAATGAAGAGTCGTTTCGTCGACGTCGGTGAGATGCAGAAAGAATTTCCATATCGAGCGAAAGCTCTGTTCGCGTTCGAGGAGGTCGACGGTACGGACGTGTGTTTCTTCGGGATGCACGTGCAGGAATACGGAAGCGAGTGCACCCCGCCGAACACCCGACGCGTATACATCGCCTATCTCGACTCCGTGCATTTCTTCAAGCCGAGACAATTCCGAACGGCGGTCTATCACGAGATTCTCCTCGGCTATTTGGATTACGCGAAACAACTTGGCTACACGATGGCGCACATATGGGCCTGTCCACCCTCGGAGGGTGACGATTACATTTTCCACTGTCATCCGCAGGAGCAAAAGATTCCGAAACCCAAGAGATTGCAAGAATGGTACAAGAAGATGCTCGACAAGGGAATGGCCGAGAGGATAGTGCTCGACTACAAGGTACACTTTCAGTTTAAAAGTTCTCTCCTTCGAGTGAGGAATCTTATTTAAGGGCTAATCCAAGTAAAATCAAATTCTGATTTTTTTCTGGCGAACTGGTGGTGAAAAAAAAACCCACTTTTTTCAACGCAAAGGTACTTATTTTGAGAGTCTTGGAAAAACCACGAAAAATGCAGAAAAACAATGGACATGGAAAATGAAAGATGGCCAAGGTTTGCATAAGAGCAGAAATCAGGAATATATTAAGGCAGGATTCTACTTTGAAACCATGAAAAAAACGCTATTTTCGTGAATTTTTTCTGAGAATACTATTAAAGATATCGATATGGGGTTTAAACTGTTCAATAAATACACTCTTTGAGTACATAAAAAAAAATTTTAAATGTATTTTATTCATTTTTTGTACACGTAAAATATGTTTAAAGCCAACGCCTCGAAAAGCAGGTACCGTTGCCGTGGTCGTGAAATCTTCCCGACGGATGGTCTGAAACAAAAAAATCAAATAGTTTCATGTTCAGTATGTCTTCAGGAACCGACCTAACTAGAATATTTTATATACGTGCAAAATTAACAAAATGGCGGCTAAAATACGAAAAAAAATGCGTTTTTTTTGGGTGTTTTTTTGCAATAAACAAATAGTTCTAGTCAAAATTTTAAGTTGATTGTAGTTAGGTCGGTTGGTACACACATATAGAATATGTGTTCCAAATTTCATAAGGATCGGTTCAGTACTTTTTGAGTTATCACGACCACGGTACTTGAAAATGTCGTTTCGAGAAAAACGCGTTTAAGGGGTAAGGCCCCTGTAACGGCCCAAAAAAAAAGGTTTTTTCACTAATTTTTTGCTCCCGAAATTGAAGGTATTTGAAAAAAAACTTTTAATGGTGTTATCGGGCATACATTAAACTTTATTATAAAATTTTTTTACAGTAAAAAAAAAACAAAATGGCGGTTCCACAGCTATCTTCCCGGGACATGTTTTGCTTCCAGGGCTCCGCGGCACGCAGCACCACTGGTGCACTTTTGAATCTAGAACAAAAAAAAAAACCATTAATCTAGAGGGCTATAGCTAGAGAATGTCGATCGGATTTTAAAAAGTATCAATTTTTGTGGATTTGGCGTGCGTTTGAAAAAAAAAATTGATTTTTGACGAAAAAAACGGCAAGTTTTTTGTTAATAAAAAATCAATAAATAAAGTTCTTGAAAATTCCGATCGACATTCTCAAGATAATGTAAATGTTCACATCTGGTTAAAATTTCAAGTAAAAAAAATGAAAATTGTTCGAGTTATGCTGCGTGCCATTTTGAAAAACCATGTTTCGAGAAAAACGCGTTTAAAGTTTTGCGAATAGTTTTTTATTGGAAAAAATTAAAAAAAGAAGTTAAAAGGATTTAAACTATTTTTAAACTAGAGGGTTTAAACTATTTTTTAAGCCAATAAAAAAAAATCGATTTTTCAAAAAATTTACAGTGGCCTTACCCCTTAAAGTTTTGGTGAGTCCGGGCCGCGCGCCGGGCGGGTCACAATAGCGCGCTCAGGTAGGTGCGTTCGAAAGGCGAAAAAGGATAGTTAGACTGCTTGGAACTTTATAAAACTTTGACCGAACATTCTTGAACATATTTACTTTCGAAAAATGTAAAAAAAAAATTTTTTTTTCAAAGTTTCAAAGTAGAATCCTGCCTTAAACGGGAACGAGTTGAAATGAGAAGGGAGACTGTCGGACGCGATGCAGGAGGTAGGGAGAAGGGAAGATTCCAAAGCTGTGAGGGACGGAGGAAGTATGAGCGAAATCAGAAAGATTTAAAAAGAAGGCGTTTTTTTTAAATTTATTTATTTTAGTAACTATTTATAGCCGAAAATGGTAGTTAAAAAAATCTATAGAGATGGTAGGTCTGCGCTGTTGATGAAATCTCGGAGTGCATCATCCGAAACAAAAAAAATCAAACGGTTTTAGATTCAGTATGTTAATGGCTATAGCGCATATCATACGATTCTTTATTCATGCAAAAATAACAAAATGGCGCATATTATTCGAAAAAAAAAAAAAAAAAAACGAAACAAAAACGTTTTTTTTTTTACAGTTTTTGGCCAAAAAAAGTAAACATCGACATTTAAAAAATCCTCAATATGCGCTATAGCTACAGTTGTAAAGAATATGTGGTTAAAATTTCACAAGGATCGGTCCAGTAGTTTTGAAGATTTTATCAACAAGCCGCCGAAAAACGTTGTATCGAGAAAAACGCGTTTCAAGATTGTTTGGGTTACATCAATACGTAAGCTTTTTTTAAAATGTATTTCGAAAGTGTATTTATGAAGTGTAACAACTTTTATATAATTATCTTTTATTATTTTATAGGTTTTATTATCTTTTAGGATTTATCAGGATTTATTATCTTTTATTATTTTATAGGTTTATAATATAAACCTATTACAAAAATCATGAAAATAGCCTTTTTTAGAGTGTGAAGTGAGAAGACCCCTTAAGAAACTGGTGGGTCAAAACACTAAATGCGGAAATACTCAAGGAAATATGCTACTGCGCAAGGGAATTCGGTAGGCTAGCAATGGGAGAACAATAGACTGCGGCAAATAGTTTTAAAAGTCAAACAAGTCGTCATAGGCGAGATGAAAGAGGTCGTAAAAAAAAGAGGATCGAGAAGTTTAGTATTTGACGGCTTAAAACATTGGATACATGGGCTAGCATATAATAGCAACTGCAGGAACACGTGAGTGGGCTATAAAAAAATACAAAGCGTTGTATAATGAGGATTAAAGAATGCATACATATAGAAAAACGACAAAAACATGGCCGCATAAATGATTAAACTTGTTTGGCGTTTGGCGGTGGACCGCCTCCAGCGTAACGGTCCATTCGAAATCTAAAAACCAGACGGGTTATTCAGGTTAACAATAAATCCGAGTCCTCGACGATCGTCGATTTTTACAATCGATTTTTTACAAAATGGTGACGTATTGAAACTCGAGCATGCAAAATCTATGGAAAAAGTTGCCACTTTTACGTAACTATTAAAAAATGAAGATATATTTTTAAAGAAGTGACATCGTCGATGATCTTTAAATGTTTCTTATCGTATTTCCTGTAAATTGGGAAACAATTCATCATGTGGTTCTTGAGATATCGGGTCCGTCGACTTTGAAAACGGTTTTTCGAGAAAAACGCGTTTAAAGTATGAAGTATTGTGCTGCTTGCCCGGCCGACTGTTCGAAGCTGTAGGTCATGCATTTTTAGGAATATTTTGATGAAATTTTGCCGGGAGTATAGCTAAAAGGTGATACTATCGAGTAAAATTATTTATGAAAAATGCAATTTTTTTACCCACCTTGGTAAATGTAGTTCGTTAAAGTAGTCCTATCGCCAGGCTTCAATCCATAGGATTTTCATAATTTTTTTTTTTTGGAGCTTCACTAAGTATATTAATAATCGTCTCTCCAAAATTTCAGGGTTATGACCTAATTACAAAGGAAAATAAAATTGCGTGTTTTTGTGAAGTAATTCCGAGACGTCATATAAAAACCCAATTTCCGGTCGCTACGAAAGCGTATATAACAGTGGGAATCCGTCAGACTCTTAAAAACAATTAGATTTACATACTTCACACTTGTAGTAATCCGATGCTCTTGGAAAAAAATACGCTTGTTGACCTAATTTTTGTGTAATATCAGTTTAATTTGAACTTCCGGTATAGGATTTATTACCACTTGTTACGATAAAGAGACAGCAAGGCAACAGCTGACTGTAGTCCTAACCTCATCTCACTCATTCGAATTTTCACACATATATCATTTTTAACCGACATATTTCGCCGACACGAATTTTCCACGCTTTTTACCAGTCGTGGCCCGAATACAATGCTTTGTATTTCCCGCACCTGACATTGTTTTGACAGATCGACGTTGAAAAGCATGGAGGTTGAACTCGCCTGGTTGAGTAAAAAAGAGACGGAGATAGAATCAATGTTGCCAAATATGAAACCTAGAAATACTGCGCGAATCGTTGAAATAATAATTTTTTCATTATTCTAATTAAATGTGAACATTCATTAGTCTACACGTGGAAAATTTAGTTATTACAATTTTTTTAGCATATGTTAAAAATATAAATTGTACAAGTCTCAAGTACGATCAGTGGTATGACTAGTGTGAAGTGATAGCACTACCTTAAGGCATTACCCCCACTTGTAGCGCAAAAAAAAGGCCTTTTTCATGAATTTTTTTGAAGAAAACTACAAAACTTTTTTAATCGATCAATATATCATCTTAAAGAACACATCTTGAAGAACTTTCAGTAATTTTTTTATTGAAAAATATTACATCGTTTAGTGGCAAATGGCCGTCAATGAAATAATGTTTTTATATACACGGTTTGCGGTGACCAACATTGCGGCGAAGTGGATCATCTGAAAAAAAAATGCGGATAGACTTAGTCAAATATAAGTATAAACTAGTCTTTAATCGAAGGATTTTAAAAAATATTCATTTTTCACAAAATGGCGGACAGTCAAAGTTAATGGTTCGATTTTAACGGAAAAAAACGGCCGTTTTTTGGCTATAAAACGGCCATTTTTTTCGAAAAAAAAAATTGAACGATTAAAGACTACATTTTTGTGTCTTAAATAAGCCTGCAAAATTTCAAGAAGATCGGTTCATTAGTGTTCGAGTAATCTTGGTCACCGACTTCAGAAATGCCATTTTGAGAAAAACGCGTTTAAAGTTTCAATTTCCGGTCGTTTACACAACGGATTCTTCTCTTTCAACGCTCATATCTCAGTCAGTTTTGTTCGGATCGACTTGAAATTTTCAGGACATATTCTCAGATACTTATACTTCAAAAAAATGCAATAAAAACAATCGCAAGTGGGGGTAACCCGTTAATACAAATAGGCCGATAAAAGTGTCCAATTTTTGTGTTACGTTCGTGAACCTTTGCATACACGTGTGTCCAGCGAAACGGATTGTGATCGAGGGACACGCGAATTACGAAATATCGAAATAGAATGAAGCGACACTTTCGAAGATTGGTATTGAAAAGGAATCTTTCATGATGTGTCGTAGGATATATTGAAACAAGCGATGGAGGATAAGCTTTCGTCCGCTGCGGACTTGCCGTATTTCGAGGGCGATTTTTGGCCGAACGTGCTTGAGGAAAGTATCAAAGAACTCGACCAGGAGGAAGAGGAAAAGCGGAAGCAGGCCGAAGCAGCCGAGGCGGCTGCAGCAGCAAACGCTGTAAGTTTATCTTGTGTCTCACTACCTTTCCGCCCGCGGCTTTAACAGATATTTCTTTTACCATTTAAGGATTTGCTACGCTCTTTTCCCCTTAAGGATTGAATTTCCAAAAACGCTGAAATTTCATTACTTGTGTGTAGGAGAAGTAACACAAAGTTTCAAGTAAATTTGACCAGATTTTCTTTATTTTGCATACAAACTTTGCCACCCTCTTTTTCTCCTTAGGGGTTGAATTTCTAAAAACGCTGGAATACGTGTTTCATTAAGGTGGTTCGGAAGAAACAATTCAAAAATCAACTAACGTTTAACCTCCTATTTTTTTTGTAAGAAAAAGATAGTATGTCATTAACCACGTTGAAATAAAATTTAAGCCACTCCACCGTACCATTTCCGGGATATGAACGCTGAAAGTTGGCCTAAAATACATGCACTCAAACGTAACCTCCGAAAAATTCACCGTAAATGATAACTTTACGGAAAATTTTATCGTTTGACCCAACAAACAAAACTTCTTGTTCGAATGTTCGATTACTACGGAATTCTGTATTTTTTTTCACAATAATTTATTAAATTTTTCTGTGCGGCATCTGTCTCTCTCTAAACGGTGATCGGAGCGTCAGCTGTGATTGCTAGGGGAAATTCCTAGACGGCAATTCACGCAGAATGCGATATGAATGTCGCCGAATGCCTACGCTGCGGATCATGCTAAATACAATAAGAATAGAATAAAAGTAATAATAAAACGAAGGATAAAAAAATGAATAAAAATATGTCGATTGTAGATCTTTATTTTTTTTTCAATTGATTATTACGTATACAAATAAACATATGAAGAATGGTTGTAAACATTTTTATTTAGAAAACTTGAAAATTTCTTCCTGTTTTCGTTCTGTATATTTACCTGAAGATGAAACTTTAAAAACTGCCCAATTAATCTCTTGTTATTTATCCGCGTGAACAAAAGTAGATGAATTTTCTGTAAAAAAAGAAACGACCACTTACACGTAATTGTGTCATGTTTTGACATTCGTCGAGTCGTTGAGAGCTGATGTTTGAATTCTTCTAAAGTGAGGTTATGTAGCGTTGCCAACGGTTTGAAACATGAACTCACTAGTCAAGTCGATAATGATCAAACGAATGCTCAATAACTCGATAAATTTTCATTCTAATGGGTGCCAAAATAAAAATACTTCTTTATGAGACTAAATTCTATGTATTTTAAACACGTTAAAATTGTCAGGTTGACTTCCGATTTTTCTTCCGAACTATCTTAATTGCGTCAAGAAGCACGAATACAATATTTCAAGTGAATCCGACTAGATTTTTTTTAATCTTCATACAAACTTAGCTATCTCGTTTGTTCCCTTAAGGGTTGGATTAAGGGGGCAGTCCACTTTGGAGCCACGAAAAAAGCTATTTTCGCGATGTTTTCTTGAGGATTTTATAAAAGATATGAATATAAAAGTTGTTGGGCTTGATAAATAAAGTCTTGAAGTAAATTTAAAAAAAAGTGATTAATTTTTATTCATTTTTAAGTACAAAAACTATAGTTCAACGTAACGCCTCAAAAATAGGTGGGCTAAGTAGCTCCATCACAACTCGGCAATGGCTTGTCTGAAACAAAAAAATCAAAGTCCATTAGATTCAGTATGACGTCAGCTACAAAATGACTCGGATATAAAGTTTTATCAAAAAATAAAAAAATGGCAGATGAAAAACGAAAAAAGTATTTTAAAAACGCGTTTTTTTCGTACTTTTTCGCAAAAAAAAGAGTAAAAATCACAATTTTAAAACCATCGAGGGTCATCTTGTTGCGCATAATGTTTACAATATGTGGTTCAAATTTCAAGAGAATCGGTTTATTAGTTTTAGAGATACGATGGAGCTAGATTTTGAAAGCCTTGTTTCGAGAAAAACGCGTTTGACGTTTATACTATGAAAAACTCTTACCTAAACTCAATCGGCAACTCCTGCACCGTACAAAATCCCCTCTGATTGCTCATCATCGTCGATTTCTTCAAGTCTTGCTTGCTTTCGATTTTTCGACATTTTCAAAGTGGACTGGCCCCTTAAAAACAATCCCTTTTTAGTAGCTGCTTACGTCACACAAGCAGCCTACTGCTGAAATTTCATGTAATTGGCTTGAGCGTTGATGAATCAGTTACGACATGTTCTTTTATCCGTATACGAATATCAGCGATTGTTCGATCGGCACTTCTCAACGACATTGGTAACTTGAAACATTGCAATCTTGGAAAAACCTCGAAAAAAACTTCATGGATTTTAGTTCATCTTTTAACCTTTAGCCTTGGCCCAATTATTCCCATAAAGATTGCCCATCAGCAAAGAAAAAAACAAAACCATTGGTATTTTCTATGCTGACGTATAGAAAAATAGACAATAACATCGCATTGAGTCGAGCATTGAATATTTCGAGCAGATTTTCTCGTTGGCCGATGATTCCGAGACGGGGCCGGATGGGAAGAAGAAGGGCCAGAAGAAGGCGAAAAAATCGAACAAGTCGAAAGCGAATCAGCGAAAGAATAGTAAAAAGTCTAACACGCCCCAAACCGGCAACGATCTGTCGACAAAGATATTCGCCACGATGGAGAAGCACAAGGAAGTGTTTTTCGTGATTAGGTTGCACAGTGCCCAAAGTGCCGCCAGCTTAGGAGTGAGTAACGCTTTTCTCGACTACCAAATGACGCTACAGCTCGTCGACGTGTGAGAATAATTCAAATAATGATTTGCAACGCAGCCGATACAAGATCCCGATCCGGTGCTGAACTGCGATCTCATGGACGGACGCGATGCTTTTCTCACGATGGCGAGGGAACGACACTACGAATTCTCGTCGCTGAGGAGAGCAAAGTTCAGCTCGATGTCGATGCTCTACGAGCTTCACAATCAGGGCCAGGACAAATTTGTATACACCTGTAACAATTGCAAGAGTCACGTGGAAACGAGATACCATTGCACCGTTTGCGACGTAAGTTCACGAACAATATTTCCCCATCGACTCGCCCAACGAAAAAAAAAAACCATCGTGCTGCATCGAAACCTTTTGCTTTGGCTCGTTTCAGGATTTCGATCTCTGTATCAGTTGTAAAGAAAAAGACGGCCATATTCATCCGATGGAGAGGCTCGGCTTGGATTTGGACGATGGCTCATCGCCGGCTGACGCGAAACAAGCCAACCCTCAGGTGAAAAATTCGCGCTCATCAACCCTTGGTTGCTTTACGACTCATCCGTGAATGATGAAAATATTTTGACCCTCGGGGTGTGTGTTTTTCGTTCAACAGGAAGCGAGAAAGTTGTCGATACAAAGGTGCATACAGTCGTTGGTGCACGCGTGTCAATGCCGAGACGCGAACTGCCGATTGCCTAGTTGTCAAAAAATGAAGAGGGTCGTGACCCACACCAAAGTTTGCAAGAGAAAGACAAACGGTGTTTGTCCAATCTGCAAACAGCTCATAGCCCTTTGCTGCTATCACGCGAAACACTGCCAGGAAACGAAGTGTCTTGTACCGTTTTGCTCAAATATCAAGCATAAAATGAAACAACAGCAGCTTCAGCAAAGATTGCAACAGGCTCAGCTGCTCAGGTGAGTCTTTGTTGGTTACGAGTAAAACGAACAAGAGGGGGAAAAAAAGGTTTCAACGCGGATCATGATTTTACGAGACTCCGCGTACGTTGGAGTATCGTCGTGTGATACGCGAGATCAAATTGGCAGGCTAATTAACCAGTTTCGACAAATTTCGTCGATCCAGGCCAGTCCCCTGACCTACACAACGACACCAGAATCACGTGGAATATATATATATATATATATATATTATGGTGGTTAACACATTATTTTAGTTAGTGCTCAAGCCCCTTTTTCATGTTTTTTTTCGTGATAATCGGAGTATTAATTTTTTTTATCTCCATGCAGAAAATGTTAGTGCGTGGTCCAGTGATAAGGCTTGATTTGGCTTTTTTCTGTAACAATACACAATTTTTATTTAAATATTTTTTTTTTACCATAAACAACTTCTATTTGCAGATTAAGAATCATTATATGTAATTCGGTTGTGAAAATGTATCAACCACTTGATGAACAAGAACACGGTGTTTACATCACTGAACGTCTAACGAGTATTCGTGTTTTTTTTGGAGTAATATGTTGTTTCGGATTAAGAAAACAAAGTCATACGGATTCGAGAGTTACAAACCGCGGCGCTGTTGACGCTACTGCACCTTTGTTTCTCTGACTGTCCGTGAGTTCTTTTCGCGATTCATTTGACGGTTTCCGGTAGTTGCTGTATTGAGGGACGTCACAGTACACGTAAAAATAAAAATGTTAAAAATGATCGCGGGTTTGGACGATAGTGAAGGTGCCGAAATTTATACGATTGGGTCGGAAATCGAAGAATTTGGGGCGCGAAAATTATCCACGAATAGAGAAGCATTAAGTCCATTCTTTCAACATCATAATACTCGTAATTTTCTGTTCGAGAGAGTACACAAAACGTTATCGACAGAATAACTGATATTTGGAGCGAAACTGGAATAGGAATTTCTCAACCTTGCGTCAATTTCAAAAGGTTACAAACATTACGAGTGGAGTGGGCAGCATTGAAAAAAAATTATTTACGGAAAAATCAAACTTAATTGTTCAATGAAAATCTCTTTCAACATAAGTTGGATAAATTACTTGAATTATATTATTATGATGTCTATTGGCGGGAAAAAAATTGACGAAAAATCGAGAAAAATAATTGAAAGTCGTTTGAGCGTTACATAAAAAAATGTTTAGACCTCTCAAATTTTGCATGAATTACTTTTTTATTACCTAGCAACATTTTCCGTTGAGTACCGCGAAAAAAAATTAACTTTTTTTGAACCACCCTTATATATATATATACACACACACACACACACACACATATATATACACGAGTATATATAAGGGTGGTTCAAAAAAAGTTAACGGAGACTTTGTCCTTGGAGTGCCATATTTCAGGTGTTTACATTTTATTTTTTTTTAAAGGAAACGAGTAAAGCTTTTTGAGTGCGGTTTTTTCTTGCTTTTATTCATGATATACAGAACGTTAAAAATTTTTTTTTTTTAAACCAAAATGGCGGCCGTTGCAGCTCCGCGAAAACAGGTCCTCAAATCGCGGGAGGTAAACGGCTGAAATCACTCTTTTTTTATCTGAACACACAAATTCAAAGCATATTATCAATCTGTGACCCTTTGGTCATGGAATGACGGATGGGTTTAGTACAAATTTCGGAAAATGGCGGCAATTTAAAAAAAATCGAATTTTCGCGTTTTTTTTCGCATAAAAAGATAAATAATAAATGCAAAAATGTATCTATCGAAAAAACGATCCGTCATTCCGTGAAGACATATTTTCTGAGTATACTCTCCAAATTTCAGGTCGATATGTTAATTACACCGGTCAGGAGAATGTCAGCCATTTTTTAAAAACATGTTTTCGAGAAAAACGCGTTTGAAGTTTTGTAATGTGTTTACACAAATGTGTTTATAATTACCGCTAATCGGCAATGCCTGGTCCATAGAGGCATCCCTCCTCTTCTAGCTGCTCATGTTGAGCCGCTAACATCTCCCGCTGCTCAATCCGGGACAAAGTCCCCCTTAATTGTATTATATATATATATATATATATATATATATATATATATATATATATATATGAATAATATGTTACGTACAATCGAATAACGAGTTTGTTCGATGAATCAACAGGAGAAGAATGGCTGTGATGAACACGAGGCCAATGACGGGTGGACAACAGACGACGAACGCCGTTATCGCGGCTGGTGTATCGATGAAACCGGGCGCCAGTCCGACGAATTTACCGTCCCCTCATCAGCCTGGTATCGGTCTAAAACCCGGCACGCAACCGCCAACGGCGCGAGTTCTGCAGGTTGTGAAGCAAGTGCAGGAAGAAGCCGCGAGGCAACAGGCTCCCAGTAGTCACGTGGGTTATGGCAAAGTAACTCCCGGCGGTGGAGTGGGCGTCGGTGTCGGGGTGGGTGTCGGGGTCGGCGGTCAGGTTGGCGGTGTAATGCCACCACCTCAGATGCAGCGATCGATGCCAGTTCAAATGCCAAATACCAGCGGTACTCATCTCATATCCATGGATCAATGGACGCCAAGGTAAATAAAAAATTCACCCGAAGTGATCCGCGGTGTCCGGCAACGAAGAACCGAAATTGTATTTTGTTTTTTTTTTTTTCTTCAGGTATCAACCGAACGCTGTGATGCAACAAAATCCAGGATTGAGGCAACAAACGCCCCAGCAATTGATGCAGCATCAGCAACAGCAGCAACAACATCAGGGACAACCGGGAATGGGAATGGGCGGTCAGATGCCGAGACAGCCGAGTGTCATAGGAGCTTCTCTGGGCCAAGTCGGCCCAGTCGGTCCTCAACCTCAATCCGTGCCGAAAGTAGCGCTACAGCAGCTCATGCAGACTCTCAAAAATCCCAGCACGCCCGAGCAACAGCACCAAATACTCCACATACTCAAGAGCAATCCACAACTCATGGCCGCTTTCATCAAACAACGACAGGTAGGAAGACACCAATCGCGCCCGAAAAATACGTTCTTGTTCGACAAACGTTTTTTTCTTCGTACAAATCGTTTTTCCGTGACGCGTTATCTTGTTTTGGATATCATTGTTTAATGGGCTTTCAACCCTTCCTTGACACACTTATATTTGGCCACGGATTTGACACACTGGGTCAATTTCACCCGGATTGTACTTCATTCGTCTTTCCTTAAGGGGAGGGTAGGGGTTTCAGTGTGAAAACAAAACACTTTTTTGCGATTTTTTTTTCAGCTATGTTGATAGAGTAAATTTGTTGAAACCTTTTGTACATTGTTGAGTGTTATTTCAAGAACATTTCGTGAAATTTGTACGCCAAAATATCAACAAACAAGCCGGTGACAAAGCTGTTCCAAGAACGCCTTTGGAAAAACAGGATTTGCGGTGTTCACTGTATCTCAGCTGGAAATTAACTGAAGTCAAGTACCGTTAAAATTTAGTCAAAGTATCATCAAATCCTCCCCCCAACGGGCTTTGATAATTTTTTTTTTTTTTTCATTTCTAAGTTTTTGCTGGTCATGTAAAGTGAAAAGTGCTATTTTTCATGAAAAATTCCGCCATTTTGGGGGTGGAAAAGCCCCTCAATGCGAAAAAAAAATCAAACTAACCGTTGGGGGCAGGTATTTTATATGTAGAAAGTGTGTACCAAGTTTGAAATAAATCGGTCATGTAGTTTTCAAATGGCAGTGAACACGGACTTTGAAAAAGTGGTTTCGAGAAAAACGCGGCACCGGCTTGTTTGTGAATATTTTCGCGTACAAATTTCACGGAATGTTCTTGAAATGGCGCTTAACAATGTACGAAAGGTTTCAATAAATTCACTCTATCCATGTAGATAAAAAAAAATCGCAAAAAAGGTTTTTTTTTTTCAAGCTGAAACCCCTGCCCCCCTTAACAACCCTTCGATCGCTTCTAATTGAAAAATTTCTTAATGTCTGCATAATTAAAATTCGGAAAATTTAAAATTGAGTTGTGAAAGGTTCTTGAAAATTTTCAATTTTGGTTTCCCTGTTTTCCCTGTTTTCTCAAAACAGGGAATATCGGAAAAAGTCTGGCAATTTTTTTTTCTTTTGTAATAATCAGGGAAAAGTCAGGGAATTTTGAAAATGTTCTGCCCCTTTTCCAGAATTTACTTTTAGCGAGAATTATGAAAAATGCAAACTATTGTTGTATATTTTTAATATTTGTATCATTCTTCGTTATATACAACAACAAAATTATGTCGGTGCCAAGCATTGAAAATTTCAAAAACTAATTTACTCTAAAGCTCTATATATTTACATTCGATTTGTCGATTCGCAACCACACAATTATTGTTGTAGATTAGTTATGGCTGTTACACATATGGAAAACCGGGAAAATTCAGGGAATATTGGAAAATTTGCTGCACCTTTTCTAGAATTTACTTTTAGCGAGAATTATGAAAAATGAAATCGACAAAAAAAATACTGAAAAATATAAAAATAAATATTTTTGTATGTTTTTAATATTTATATCGTCCTTCATTATAGTATACAAAAAAAGTTGTGTCAGTGCCAGACATTGAAAAATTCAACAACGAAAACTTAATTTACTCTCAAGCTCTGTGGATACGCATTCGATCTGTCGATACACAACCACTCAATTATTATTTTAGATAAGTGTTTATATTTATGTTTACTCTATTAGCACCGACATCAAAAATTCTGTTTATACTAAAGGGTAATTGTGCAGTTTGAGGACTTTTCCGAAAAACTACGGAATTTTATTTATTTTTGCCACGAGCTGCTTTAATTGGTCACCACCATTGATATCCCGTCGAGGGAGGTTGACATTTTCAATTAATCAATAAGTAATGGGGTTTTGAAGTTCCCGGAAACACTAAACAATAAAACAGGGCATTTTTATATATTTCGACGCCTATATTGGGTTTCTTTAGGCCTCAATATCTACAATTTTTCGGGCGATGAGGGTCCCAAAAATTGTCAACGTAGTACAATTGTAGTTCATTTAAGTATATTTAAAAACTACGTTTAGTGTCTTTGGAGGGGCTGCACCCCCCGAAATCCCTGCGTGACCGCATCAGACACTTTTCGCATCCAACGCACATAAACAGAGCGGAGGGAGGGGGTATTTAGGAAGGCTTCTTTTATAAATCCCCCTACTCCCCACATCCAATATAGGGGTTCCGAAAATGTTCGCTATTTTATTACGTTTTTCCGCGAACTTCAAAACCCCATAACTTATGGAATTAATGGAAAGTGTCAGCCTCCCCCGACGGAATATCACTCAATATAATGGAGTAAACAAGTTCAGGATGAAAAAAAAGATCCGACGTTTTTCGAAAAAGTCCTCAAACTGCATAATTACCTAATAAAGAACAAGTTCTGTATTTGCTTTTAAGGGGCTATACCAGTGTGAACGCTGAAAATTTAGGTGATTTTCGGGAATTTTTGGAAAAAAAGTACTCGTACTTAAATGTTTCAAAAAATTAAGAATATATTTGGTTATATTTCACCTATATTACATAATGATTTTATAGAAAAATATTGTGATCCAAGCGACTTATTCGCTACCTTCGTAGGCACCTAAAATAAAAGTTCCTCTACTGCTGACATGATTCCGGCCGGTTGAGTAGCTGAAATCGAAAAAGAAAAAAAAAGTCTTTAAACTGGAAGGTATTTCTTGTACAATGACGTAGGATTTTCGAAAAATATCAAAATCCAACAAAATGGCGTAGATATGAAAAAAGTCTGTTTGCTTGCCTATAAAATGGTCATTTTTTCAATGCCAAATCGTCAATTTTCATGAAATCGAAAATATCCTACGTCATTGCAGAGTAAATATAATCAAGAGTACTCAGTTCAAATTACAAGTCAATCGGATAATTGCTTTTTGAGTTACAATGTCAGCAATTTTGAAAAATCTCATTTCGAGAAAAATGATTAGAAATACGGCCTTAAGATTTTTACAGGATATTTTTGAAAGTATAAACTGTCGAAAAATGGCAAAAAAATCGATTCTTTGAAAGTGTCACTGTTATAGCCCTTCAATGTCTTTTTTTACTTTACATTGTTTAACCCTTCGTGGTCTCACTTCCCATTTCGATCACGGCTGTCACACTGAGTTGATTCTGCCCAGTCAATTTTCAAACCAGCATTGCGACCAAGCTATCTATCCAAAAAGGTTCAAGAAATCCCTGAACATGCTTTGAACATTGTAGATGATTTACGAAAAGTGTATGTATAAGAAATGGAATGGCAAAATATTTTTAAACACTCATAAAGAGATGAAAACGAAAAAAATGCACTCTTGCACTCAAAAAATCATAACTCCGCGAATTTTCAATATTATTACCGAAAATTTGAATCTGAAACTCCTTAGGTATAGTCCTTTTGAGAAAAAAAATAGCAACCTTGTACGCGTTAAAAAAAAGGTAGTAACGCTTCATTCGAATTTCCAAGGGTCCCTAAGCGTAGAGGATACTCCAATCTTCAGATAGGTGGCGACACAAGTCCCATTCAAAGCCGGAAACTATTGTGTATTTGGGCCCAAAGTTGATCGACGGGTCGATTTTACCCACGGTGACCACGTAGCGTTAAATTATGTTTCGAGTTACATTTGTTTTTGAATCTTCAATTCTATTATTTAACATTTTTATATATTTGATCGTAAAAAAAACTATCTTTATGTGATCCCAATCTCCCTGGGGTATCTGCAACACCTATGTGCAAAAACCTAGCAAAGTTAGGGAATTTCTGAGCCAATAATGCGTAACGACCATGTTAAAGTTTTTTTATTTGTTCTGAAGACCTCGTGAGTTGTGGATTCCAAACGAGGTGTTACTCCTTAAGGCCTTAGGCCATAGTAACGGGTATAAAATCATGTGCGAACTTAACCATTTTTTTCGTATGAAAAAGTGATTCACTCATAAAATTAATTACACATCTATTTTTAATGTGAATATTAAGCTGTTATAAAATATATATATTTTTCGATGTACGAAAATGGCCGACTACTGATATTTTCTTTCGTTATCTTTTTTTTTAGACGCTCCGCGGTGTGACATTTAGCATCCACAATTTTTTAACTAAAACAAAAATCTCGTCAATCTACATTAGAATACCTAGAGAAGTACGTACGGAATGTAAAAAATATTGTTTTATTCAAAAGTTGTAGGCATTTGAATTTAAGAATTGAACTTTCAGTGAAAATTTTCGTTATAACTGCTCATAAACTGCTCGTAAAATGAAAAGTTTTCGATTAATCAGAAATTCCGTACGTATTTTTCTGCGAAGTGCAATTAGGAACGTAACTTTTTAATTTGAAGTAAATCGAGTGGAAATTGTTGAAGTTATTTGTCACGCCAATTGGAAAAAAGCTGTTTCGAGAAGTTTCGAGTAGTCGGCCATTTTGTACATCGAAAAAAAAATATATATATTTTCTTCCAGCTTGATATTCACACTAACTAGATGTGTAATTAATTTTATGATTGAATAACTTTTTCATACGGAAAAAAATGGTTAAATTCGCACATGATTATATAACCGTTACTGTGGCCCAAGGCCTTAAGGATTGAATTTCAAAAAACCCCGAAATTTCATCAATTGTATCTAGGAGCAGTAATACAAAGTTTCAACTAAATTTGACTGGATTTTTTAAATTTTCGGTACAAACTTTGCCACCCCCTTTCGGTTTAGGAGTTGAATTTTACAAACCGCTAAAATACGTGTTTTATTAACTGTGTTGAAGACCTACAATACTAAGTTTCAAGTAAATCTTCTGACCAGATATTGTTTTATTGACATACAAACTTTGCTACCCTCTTTCTCCCCTTAGTGGTTGAATTTCTAAAACCACTGAAATACGCATTTCATTAATTGCGTCAAGAAGCACGAAAATCAAATTTCGAGTAAATCCGACCAGATTTTTTGTAATCGCCATACAAACTTTGCCATCCCTTTTCTCCCTTTAAGGGTTGAATTTCGAAAAATCCTTTCGTAGTGGGTGCTTACCTCACAAAATCAACCTACGGTCAAAATTTCATGTAATTAGCTTCAGCTCTGTAGTATGCCATTTTCCCTAAATTCTCTTTGGTGATAATGCAACGAGCCGAGAGTCGTTACTCCCACTTTTCTTCATCCGTCACTTTTTCATACGAGAAAAAATTGTTAAATTCGCACGTGATACCCGTTACTGTGGCCTAAGGCCTTAACTGAATAAAGTGAAAGACCAGTCTCTGTGTTACCCGTCTGCAAACTTTTACACTCGGGTGTCTAACGAGACTTAAAAAAAAATGCCCGATCCAAGCTAATGTTCTTAGCCCAAAAGTGGCTTCGAACATAGGATGATTGGGCGACAGATGAACTAACGAGAAATAAATTAAGACGAATAAACAAGGGAAGATTTTGCGAGAAAAAAAATGTGAAAGTTTCGACTCGATTCAAGATTCCGTGTTTTTTTTTTTGCGCTCAGCAACCCGGTGTTCAACACGGCGGAGCGGTAGTGCCGCTTGGTTCTAATCAATCCCAACAACAACAACAACAACAATCGGGGATGCAATGCTTGATGTCGCAGCAACAGCAGCAGCAGCAGCATCAACAACAGCAGCAAGGCCGAATGCAGCAGATGCAAGCGATGCTGATGCAGCAACAGCAGCAGCAACAACAGCAGCAGCAGCAGCAACAACAGCAACAACAACCTGGCCAGGGTCCAACCGTACAGCAGCAGCAGTGGTACAAACAACAGATGCTCGTTAACCAGAGACAACAGCAGCAACAGCAACAACAGCAGCAGCAACAACAGCAGCAACAGCAGCCGTTCACGCAACCTCCAGCACCACCGTATGGCCAACAACGACCGATAAGGCCCTCATTGCTCGGTAGGTCACCCGTAATTTACTCACAAAACTTGTGAAATTCTATTTTTGCTACAATTGTCAAATATCTATTTTCGATTGCCTCATTTGTCGTAATTCGCTCATAATTAGTTATAATGCTGGGAGTTGAAGTTCCGATAGATGCGGAAATGTGACTTTTCAAGCAAATAACGAGAATTACTCGTACTGTACGAAAATATTCGGACAATCGGCTATTCCAGAGGAATCTTTAGATCTGCGGAACAGCTATCGCTCTCGCGCTCGTGACGACGCGGTCAACGTGCGCGGCGAGCCCTCGAATGAGGAAAGACAATGCGGTCTCGCGACTCGGAGATTGTGCCATAATTGTGTATTTATATCCGTTAACGACAGATAATCGCGGCAATATTCCAAGGCAGGTTCAACGGACACGGATAATGCACGCAGATGGCACTCGGCTTGAAATAACACAGGCTAAAACGGGAAAATACTGAAATACAAATGAGCCGTCACTCTTGAGCCTTTGTCTTGCAAAACAAATCTTACAAGGGGACAGTGCGGCAGTCGGATTTTTGTAATTTTTCGTACTCATGGTACGCGAAGTTCAGAGCTCGAATATTAATATACCAAAGCAGTTCGACGCCATATTCAGAAATTTTCGAGACAATTGACTTTGAAGTTTTCGAGCGCACTCTTATCCCACAAAGATGCAACGATATTCGAACCGGGCTCGTGGCGTACCCGGTAGCGCTCGAGTCTAGTAATCGCGGGGTCGCTGGTTCGAGTCTCAGTTCGATTTTTTTTTTTTTTTTTTTTTTTTCATTTTTTTAAATGAAAAAACGCAAGTCATATTTTTAATTATCTCTTGATTATAAACATACATTTTCAAGTATCAATATTTATAACCAACAACATTTTTAGGATGAAAATGAAAAACGTCGGGTAAGGATTTGAATACTTTATTATTCGGTCTGTATTCGTTTGTTTTATACATCGGGTGTAATGTTACACGAGCCAGAGTGATAACCATCGTAAAAACAATTAATCTACAAGGGAGTTTATGTAAATATTATTACTGGACATTTTTACGTCGCCTATTCGCAATTTCAAGCAAGAGATAATAAAAAATAAGACTTGCATTTATCATTGACAATTATAATTACATATATGTGAATTAGCATAGATTTTATGATTTTTATCCCAGGATTATTTATTTATTTTTTTATAAATAATCACCTATTGTTGTATATAAATAATATATGATCATATATGAGAAAATATATAATTATGTATAACTATAATGAATTTTGTACATAAATAACTATATATGGATTTTGTCCATATATAAACATATATAGATATATTATATTAATTATATATAATAATATGTGATTATATACAACAAAAATTTATCGGGATATTTAAATGACGGAGGTATGCGAATTAAAAAAAAATGAAAAATGAAAAAGAAAAAAAAAATTCGAAGTGAGACTCGAACCAGCGACTCCGCGATTACTAGACTCGAGCGCTACCGGGTACGCCACGAGCCCGGTTCGAATATCGTTGCATCTTTGTGGGATAAGAGTGCGCTCGAAAACTTCAAAGTCAATGTTCTCGAAAATTTCTGAATATGGCGTCGAACTGCTTTGGGATATTAATATTCGAGCTCTGAACTTCACGTACCATGAGTACGAAAAATTACAAAAATCCGACTGCCGTACTGTCCCCTTGTTAGAATATATTCAATATCTGAAAACAACTGGAACACTTTGATTCTCACATTGGGCTACACAAATCACATTAAGGGGATACATATACCTAGGGGCCTGAAAAAAGTGGCCAAATTCTGATTTTGATTTAACGCAAAGGTACGTAACTATAATGAGAGCGTTTGAAAAAAAAAATCACCAAAAAATACAGAGAAACAACGAAAACATGGCCGCCGATGATGGGATTTTTTTCGCGACGTTTGTCGGTGGACACTAGCGTAACGGTCCATCCGAAATCTCAAAACCGAATGGTTATTCATTTTAACAATAAATACGCGTCGTTGACGATCGTCGATTTTTACAATCTTTTTTCTTTTTTAACAACGTCGTGAGGAATTGAAACTCGAGCATACAAAATCTATGAAAAAGTCGTGATTTTTACGTAACTGTTAAACAATGAAGATCGATTTTTAAAGAGTGAGATCGTCAACGGTCTTTAAATGTTTGTAAATTTGGAAACGATCTATCAAGTGGTTCTCGAGATATGTCCACCGACGTTGAAGAGATGCAGTCAGAGGCGCGAAAATACGAGCATATTCAATAATTTTTCTTCATAGTAATTAAGTTTGTTTTACAAAAGTGGTTACACGGACTTTTTTATGTTATATTTCAACTTGACTTATACAAATTTTCAAAGAAAAATATTTATTATTTATAAAAATATCGCCATCTTTGTCGGGACCCCCTTCGGCATGTAGTGCTTTGCGGTGACCGTCATTAAATTTTACTGGATCTCCTGAAATCAAAAAACAAAAAAAAATCATTAGTTTAATAATAAATCTAGTCCTTAATCGAAGTCTTTTTTTTTATTAACAAAATGGCGGCTTCCGACAGATAACTTTTGATCTTCGAACAAAAAATCGCTCGTTTATTGTTTTAAAAAAAATATAAATTTTCAACAAAAATGAAAATCTTTCGATCAAGAACTAATTTTTAATTCTATCAATAAGCACACCAAATTTCATCAAAATCCATCGCGTCGTTTTTTAATTATATTGGTCACCGACTTGAAAAACATAGTTTCGAGAAAAACGCGTTTAAAGTTTTTCGATGTGGATACGGTATTATATGTTCGTAAAATTTTGAGCTCGATGGATGAAGCCAAACTTTTTTAAATGTATTTTGATCGGCTGAATCCGAATATCCCAATTTTTTGCCGAAGAGTCGAGCATTCAATTGTTGAAACAACTTTTCGGAAAATTAAAGTCTTTCGGGATGAATTCTTTTGTTTCAAACATTTTTGGCAATTTTAAAACGAAAGTATTCTTTATAAAATTTTGCTAAAGTTCATAGTTTTTGAGTAAATTTTTTTTGAACATTTCCGAAAGAGTTTTCCAATTTTATACTTGATTTATATACAGAAATATTAATTAAAAAATTACTTACATCGAATCATCAATTCCTGTCCCATACAATAGGGCTTCTGCCGATGTGGAAGCTCCAAAAATATCAATTTGTTGTTCTCTTCGAAGCATTCTGGCTTCCCGGGTATTATCGTTTGCGCGTTTGTCAGCCGCTACCTGCCGTGGGGCATATTTTCGAAACATCGTACTTCAAGAAAATGTTTTAAAAAAATCGATTTTTTGAAAATTCTGACTGCATCTCACTCCTTAAGGCGGGATGTACATTTAGACAGTAAAAAAGCAATATTGAGGGTTTTTTTTTTAACTAAGAAATAATTATTCTACAATTATAAAACTTTAGGTTTACTTTAATAGTATATTGAAGCATACGAAAACTTTTTCTTTAATTAATTCTTCATCAAAATCGCGGAGCTGTGGCAGAGTGTTACAGCAAGGTCGCCGCGGGAGTTGCGAATCGGCGCGCAGTCTTGCTTTCCGTAGACGTTGATTTGCAAAAAAGTTCAAACATTTTTTCAGTTAGAACATGTATAGTTTCTATGTGAGGGTAATTAAAATGAAGAAAATGGCAGGCATTTACAAAAAAGATCAACATTTCACACAATAATCCTGTAAAATGTGGATGAAAAAAGTCGTTTTTTTTCCCAATTTTTCAAAAACAAATCTCGTTAAGTAGAAAGTACCAATATTATCAATATTTCTACCAATTTTCAACTCAATCGGCTTAAGACGTTCTAGAGTCTATCGGCCACCAAAAAATCATGAGCTCATTATAATTAGAAAATTACTGGAGCTGTTTGTCCGGCCATGGACCCTGGAGAAACGGAGACGTCATCGCAAAAACGCTGCAAAGCCGTTTGAAATTAATCGCTTGAAAAAATTATTGTATACAGTAACTGATATATATGATAAACACCCTTTTTTGTAATCTCGATTTATTTTGTAGTTTTTCTGAAGAAAAAATATGCTTTATGGGGATTTTTTTTCTTCGGAAAAACTACAAAATAAATCGAGATTACAAAAAGGGTGTCTATCATACATATCAGTTACTGTATACAATAATTTTTTCAAGCGATTAATTTCAAACGGCTTTGCAGCGTTTTTGCGATGACGTCTCCGTTTCTCCAGGGTCCATGGCCGGACAAACAGCTCGAGTAATTTTCTAATTATAATGAGCTCATGATTTTTTTCCATTATATATAATAACTGCTATAGAACTACGTAGGATTTTTTTTTCGATATATTGATTTTTGGCCAAATGGCGCACTTCTAAAGTGGAAAGTGAAAAATTTGCCTAAAAAATCGTCAGATAATTCTTAATAACAAATGAAATATGCAATATAAAAAAAAAATCCTACGTACTTTCATAGACGATGTATTTTTCAAGATATATTCAACATTTCAAGTGAATCAGTTGAAAATTGTCTGAGTTAGGTTTCCGGCCAACTTAAAAAATGCAGTTTTGAGATAAACGCGTTTGAAGTTTTGAGTAGCTCGCTGCGGATCAGGCGGCCTTGTACTAAAATTCGAAAACCGAGTATTTTGCTATTTTTCCCGGCCATAATCTTTTGGAACATAATTTTGGAGGTCCTAGGGGATCATTGAAAAAAAATCGATTTTTTGAAAATTCTAGAGTGGCCTAACACCTTCATAGTTTTTGAGTAATCCTGCACGCCAATTTCGATAATGCAGTTTTGAGAAAAACGCGTTTTTGGAAAATGCAATTTTTCGATCCACCTAGGTAGATGTAGCCCGTTAACCACTTTAACACTGTCGAACCTCGATATAACGAATCTCTAGGGAACCTCGTTATATGGAGTTTGCTTTATATTGAGGTTTCGTTCTTGAAAAAAAAGTATATTAGTACTATAAAAATAGGGATATTTTTTGAAGAAGGAAAGGTTTACATTCGAGCAATTTTTACAAGCAATTATTAATTAGAGCAGAATGTATATCATTATCTCGTCGTATCAAGGTTTCGGCTGTCTATCGGAAGGGAATAGACAAATCTTCGTTATTGGGATCTGTCATATGGGCGGAGCCTAAAAAATATGGCGGCGATAAGAGAATCGTCAAACGTAAACAGTTATGTAGTTTAGTGCACATTTCTGTGATATTATGATAAGTATTGGTGCAATTTGTGACTCGGCTGGTACCAATCCGAAACAACGCAATTTTATGGAAGGCAAACGTATTTTGAAGGCAGGGCACATTTTAATATGTGGTGAAATTAACGGCGTTTGCGATACCGGCGCTGTCACACACCGCAGTGAGCACATTTTCGTGCCTGAATTCACTTTTTTTTATTTTCAAGGCTCTCATCCAAGCCTCTAATTGATCGGTTTTTTTTTGTACATTTCCGAAATAATGTTTTACCTACACGAAGCGTTTCCTGCAATGGGAAACTTGCGGAAATGGACTTCCAACTTCTTACTCGAAGTGCTTTCGTAATCTTTCACAGCATATTTAAGGGGTCTTCTCACTTTAGACGCTAAACAAATTCTATTTTCATGATTTTTTTTTGATAGATTTATATTATATATATTGATATAAAAGTTGTTACACTTTTGAAATACATTTTTTTAAATGTATTTATTTAAGTCACCATTTATAGACGAAAATGGCAGTTAAAAAAATGTCCTTAAAAATTGTAGGTCTGCGCTGGATGAAATCTTGGGGATGGCTCATCCGGAACAAAAAAATCAAACGGTTTTAGATTCAGTATGTTGATGACTATAGCGCATATCAAACGATTTTTGATATATGCAAAAAGAAACAAAATGGCGGACGTTTTCCGAAAAAAAAAAAACGTGTTTTTTCACCGCTTTTGGCAAAAAAATAGTAAATATCCTAATTTAAAAATTCTTGATATGCGCTATAGCTATAGTTGTAAAGAATATGAGGTTAAAATTTCATAAGGATCGGTTCAGTAGTTTCGAAGATTTTATCAACAAGCCGTCGAAAAACGTTTTTTCTAGAAAAAACGCGTTTAAAGTTTGTTTGGGTTACATTAACACATAAAAATGTTTTTTTACTGTATTTCGAAAGTGTATTTATTAAGTGTAACAACTTTTACATCAATATCTATAATATAAACCTATAAAAAAACTTCATGAAAATAGCCTTGTTTCGGCGTCTAAAGTGAGAAGACCCCTTAATGCTGTTTCGGGAGTTTTTACGCGGAGAAAACATTGCGTATTCCATTTACACCGATTTTATGCTTTCAATTGAAATTAACTACTTTTCTCGCACGGCTGCGTATAATTGCTATTGAAGGCTTTGCCCCGAATGTACTTCGATTTTCCGCCACCAGATGTCATATCGCCATTTGACAGATCCTAATATCGAGGTTCGACTGTACAACCATAAGTCACCGATAAAAATTGAACGCGCACTTATCGTAGCCTACGCCGTGACATATTCCTTACCTGAATATTCTTCTTTTTACCAAAGTTCGCGAAAAGTTAAGGTGGAATAAACATTTACAACGATCAAAAAATCGATTTCTTTTTTTTCTCTTTAAACGATAGAACTATATATGTAGAATATTTTCCTAAAGTTTCAAAGCGAAATTCGAAAAACTTCAAAGGTTACAGCCCGTCAACGCTGTGCCTCACCGCTCGGATTCGGAGCGGTGATTTTTTTAAGTTTGCATTTTATTCATTTTAATTACCGTCACATAGAAACTATACATGTTCGAACTTTAAAAATGTTTGAACTTTTCTAAAATCAAAGTCTACGGGAAGCTAGACTGCACGCCGATTCGCAACTCCCGTGGCGACCTTGCTGTAACACTGCCACAGCTCCGTCACTTTGATGACGAATTAATTAACCCTCGCTCCATGTAGGTGTTTTCGGCCCCCTAATTCCATGTACCGGGGTCATTTTCGGCGGTGCGCTACCACACCCACAATTATTAATAGAAAAATCTGAAAAAAATCATAGTTGATCCTTAAAATGTCCTTTTGAGGTGCGAACAGGAATTTTTCGGACATTGTTATTTAAACAAAAAATATTTTATCAAATATCAAGTAATGCGCGGAAAAAAAACACTTTTTTTTTAATTCTAGTTTGAGTACAAATCATGGGAAAGAAGTTTAAAAGCCGGTTATTTCAAGTAAAAAGGATGCTCTTTCAGGGCAAAAATATGACACTAGTGTGAGATTAAACCAGACACCCTATTCAACTACGGGAACATAGCTATGTTTTCGGGAGGTCAGAACGAGGTATTAAAGAGAAAGAAGCGCTCAACGTCAGAGATAATTTTGTTTTAAATTTATTCATGTTATTGTAGTCAATATAACATTTCTTGACATTGAAAACAATACAACTACGTTACAAAAAGAGCGTTTTTATGAACATTCGAGACAGAGGTTAACTCGTTGTTCTTCGCAAATCCGTTTTCCGCATCGGGCGCAACATTGGTTAGTCTTGCGATTTTTTTTTACACGCACACAAAGAGCATCGTTTTATTTTTGTTAATTTATTCCCGTAATCATGCGCTCCTTCATTAGTCCCCAAGATTTGACCGATACTCGTCTTTATATATCTCTGAATACCTGGGAAATCAATTCGACGTTGAAGATGAGGACGAACTTATTCGAGCGATAGCTTTTTTCAGAAAATTCAATCTCGTTAACATTTCATTACGCTGAATTGAATTATAAATAACGAACGCGTTAATGGCCGATTGATCGGGCAGTCCGGATGCTCGATCCATGCCTGAATAGTATATTTAAGTATGCAAAAATTGTTTTTTTACTCAAATATACTATTAACGTATACCTAAAGTTTGATAATTGTAGAATAATTGATTCTCAGTTTAAAAAATACCTCAATAATGCTTATTTTTTCCTATCTAAACTCGCTACGAAATAAAAATACTTGCCACGAGAGTCCATCGTGTCCTTTGATATCGAAATGGATTCGTTAAGGGGCTATAGCAGTGTGAACGCTGAAAGTTTGGGTAATTTTCGGGAATTTTTTGAAAGAAAAGTACTCAATTAAATGTTTCGGAAAATTAAGAATATATTTGGCCATATTTGACCTATATTACACAATTTTTTCATAGAAAATATTGAGATCCAAGCGACTTATGCGCTGCCTTCGGAGGCGCCAAAAAAAAAAGTTCCTCCACTGCTGACATGATTCCGGCCGATTGAGTAGCTTGAACCGAAAAAGGAAAAAATGTCGTTCAACCGGAAGGTATTTCCTGTACAATGACGTAGGATTTTCGAAAAATATCAAAATCTAACAAAATGGCGTAGTTACGAACAAAAGTCTGTTTTCTTGCCTGTAAAATGGTCGTTTTTTTTTCAATGCCAAATCGTCAATTTTCATCCAATCAAAAATATCCTACGTCATTGTAGAGTAAATACACTAGGCAAAAGAATTAAAGGACGTTGTAAAAGTCCGCCAATTTTAGGGTAATTTTCAAATAGCTGTAACTTCTCGAAAAATGGTTGTACAGCAACATAAAAAAAAAGCAAATTGAAGGTGTGAATCTCTAGTTTTGAGATCGTGAGTTCACATTCAAAGAACTGTGAATTCCAACAACTCCAAACGCTCGTCGTATCATGAAAAACGTTGAGGGCTATAAAAAAAAATCTAACAATTTTTTTTCGATTGCGAAAAATCTAACAATTTTTTTTCGATTGTGAATAATCTAACAATTTTTTTTTCCGTTGCTCAACAATCAACCTTTTTTAGAACCGGAAATTCAGATCAGTGCTAAAAAAATTGTGATTCTCAAAAGACGAATAAAAGGTGGTAGATTTAGCCTTTAATCGATTTTTGGCAAAAACCACAATTTCCATCATTCGAAACGTAATGAAAAAAAAATCGCAGGGGTTTAAACTTTTGAGGGCTTTTTTATTATACTTTGAGGTCATAAAAAAACCGAAAAATTTTTTTGATCTTTTTGATATTGGCAAAATAATCCTTAGTTAAAAGAATATTCGTAAATATCCCATTTTTCACGTTTTTTTAATCCACTTTCCCGCATAAAACAAAATCTTGTTAAAAAAACGATAAAAGCATCTTATGGAGAATACTTCAAAGTTTCTAAAACCCTCTGGTTTTTTTCTTTGCGACCATTAGTCTCCGAGTAATCAGTCATCAAAGTCAAAAGTGTCATTTTTGCTTTGAACATCGATAACTCAGCGACAAAAAATCGTATAGAGCTCTGCCACCGCTCAAATTAAAGGGGAAGAACCCAGCTAGACGATCCGTTTAATCCGATCATTAAAAAAATTTATTAAAGTCCGTGCAGACTGTGAATGATGAGCAGACATTTTGAAAAAAAAATTTCTTCGGTTTTTTGATGGCTACGAAAAATTGGCTGATGCAAAAAATTTGTAAGCGCGAGATCTCAAAACTAGAGATTCACACCGTCAATTTGCTTTTCTTTCTATTTTGCTGTACGACCATTTTTCGAGGCGTTACAGCTATTTGAAAATGACCCTCAGATTGGCGGAATTTTTCAATATCCTTTAATTCTTTTGCCTAGTGTATATTCAAGAGTACTCAGTTCAAATTTCAAGTCAATCGGATTTGTCGCTCTTCGAGTTACAATGTCAGCAAATTTGAAAAATTTCATTTCGAGAAAAACGCGTTTAAAGATTTAACTATCGATTTTTGCAAGATAAAATAATAGAGATACGGCCTTGAAAATTTTACAGGATATTTTTGAAAGTACAAACTGTCGAAAAAGGCAAAGAAATCGATTTTTTAAAAGTGCCACACTGATATAGCCCTTCAAAGCTCCGGTAGATTCGTTCATTCAGCAGCTCGGGCTGGATTCACTGTAGAAAAAGCGACAGGCGCGACCTCCTTTGAAGTCGACGTGTCACGCGTTCGGAAGAGCGCGAACGCCGAATAAGTTTCTCCGTTATCGGTTAGCCAGGAGTTGCGAAATCGAGTTTCGTGTTTCCACATGTGTTTGGCTTTGTCACGCAGGTTACGGTGTGAACGAGCAAGGTTACGGTCAACACGGGCTGAAGCCGACGCCGCCGCTCGTCCCATCGCCGCAGGGCGTAATGGGACCGCCGGGAATATCCGTGCCGCAAGCGGTTCAGCAACAGCTGATGCAATCGGTGCGTTCACCACCGCCGATAAGATCGCCACAGCCGAATCCATCGCCGCGGCCGGTGCCATCGCCGCGTAATCAGCCTGTACCCTCGCCCCGTTCGGGTCCGGTGCCATCGCCTCATCACCATCAGCCACACGGGACACCGGCTCATTCGCCCGCCCACGAACTCGGCGGTCCCAGCGAGATGATGCTGTCCCAATTGACGGCCGGCGCTGGCGCGCCAGCCGGTCATCCACCGACTATGCCCCATCATCCGTCACCCGCTCCCCCACCGACCAGCAGCACCGACACCGGCGACGTAACCCCAATGACGCCGCAGGATCAACTTTCGAAATTCGTCGAGGGATTGTAGTGACTGTTGACGATAAATACGGTCGAGAGGTGCGACCGACCTGACAAAAATCATAACAATCTCGAGTACAAACGTCCCGGTCATGAGAATCGGGCTGTTTAACCACTGGCGCGCGTTATCCGACGAATATGCGCGATTGACTCGCCTCGTTCGGCTAACGGAGTTACCTATCGAGAATTTGAGAAAATCATCGAGTTGAACTGTCGAGAGCAAAGGAAATACGAACGGACAAATTGATACGAAGAACAGCGCGCGGTGGCGAGGCGTTGACGCGCCGAACACACCTGAGAATGAAGAAAAAGAAAAGAAAAAAACGGTGACACGAGCGCCTCGCTAATCGTCTACGTTCCTAAATCTCACGGCCAATTCGCCCGCCCGCTGTACATTCGTATACATAATTATATGTATCTCGGTACATATACGAATGTAAGTGTATAATATAAATATATGTACACACGCGCACGCGCACGCGCGCCTGTGTGTACATGTGCGAATGACGTATCCAACAGAACGAACCGAACGTAACAAGTAATCTCGTTGTGTCGTTCGGGGAATGCTTTCTCTCACCGACAAGTCCGAAGAAGAACAATCCGAAAAATCTCTCCGAGCCAAGTGTGACGCCGAGCCGGAAGCCAGAAATTCACATGGTTCAGGGCTACGGTCTAACGAACCCGACGGTTCGGGCCGGTACGTGATATTCAATGACAAAGAATAACGAATATATATATCGAACGAGAAAGGAGAAAAAAAGAGGAATAGAACTCTCGGGCGTACTGTCGAAAATTCCGCGAGACGAATGGGCTCTCTCGCGGCCAATTCTCGAGCCTCGGTGTGTCTTTTCGCGCCACGAGTCGAAGCTATAGAACAATTGCGCGAATAAAAGAGCGCCCCGTTTGGCGCGGGGTTCGCAAAGGACTACGGAAACTCTCCGACGATGCGAAAATAAGTAAGATGAAAGGTTCGTCGGCTTCGAACCTCCCAAAGTTCGCCCTTGTCCAAATTCCTCGGTGACGCTGCGTCGCGCTGTCGAGTGAATCGTACAAATGTGTTGTGTATACTTATCGTTAATTAATATTAAAGAAAAAAAGAGAGAGAGAGAGAGAGAGAGAGAGAGAGAGAGAGAGAGAGATGGTGCAGTTGCGGATCGCCATGGACCGTGGTCGGACACTGCGCGGTACGACGTACCGCTGTATCTTTGAATATAATCAACGTGAAGATATATCGAGTTACGGATTTAAAATAATGTCTTGATGAGTTAAGTAAATGCGAGGATCGTTGAATTGAAACTTTTGAGTGTGGACTACAGTCGAAAAGCTCGAACGAGGATACTCGATTGCCCGCCGGCGATATGGCGCTCGTGTAATTATAGATCTTGGAGAGATGTAGAGGGCGAGAGAGAGAGAGAGAGAGAGAGAGAGAGAGAGACAGAGGGACGAGGCGAGCGCGAACGATCGGGATGAACTTTTATATGTATATGTGTGTGGATATGTGTATGTATGGATACATATATATGTACACACACACACACACACACACACATGTAAAATGCATGCGTGTACATAAACCGGTGAATAAAGCAACGTGACAACCGTTTCCGTGACATTTTGCTTGTGTGTGTGCGTGTGTGCGTGTGTGTGTGTGCGCGCGCGTGCGAGTCTGACGTTTGCGCGAAACGGTACGATGTTTATCTTCGTTTTTTTTCCCCCTTTTTTCATCACCCGATATCAATATCATTTCTCTCAGCGACACACCCGCGCGTTCTAAATCTGTAGGTCCAACGGAAAGAAATTTTCGAGTCGATGCACGCGCGTCGCGATGCTACAGAGTGATGACGCAGACAAAAAAAAACGACGGGACGAGAAAAAACATGATGAATGTGGAAGCAATACGACGAAAAGCGTCCGGGAACGCTCGCGAATGAAGAAAAAAACTGGCTGCTATTGACTCGCGACGTGTGCGATCGAATGGACGGAGAAAATCGAGTTGAAATTTTTGTTCTCGAGTGAGTTGGCAGAAGGAGGGAAAAAATAATCGTGGGCCTCCCCGTGTGTACAGACCAATCAAAAAAAAAAATATATATATATATAGTTGTGTGTGCGTAAGTGTTTGCCTGACTGTGTGTGTGTGTGTGTGTGTCGCGGAAGTGAAGACGATGTGAAATTGAGCGAAAAATCGGGCGATCCGGATTTTTAGAGTTAAAATTAACGATCGTAATCGCGTGGAAAAAGATACATTTACCCACCACAATGAAGAGAATATCCAACCACTGTGTACATATTACACTATTATTACGATAATTATAATAATAAGTAATTAATAATTTACCTGCCTATTATAAAAATTATTCGTTATTATTATTATTATTATTATTACTATTATTATGGATAATGAGCATAGAATACTGTAATATTTCAAGTGCGACTAAGTGATGAGAATTTAGATGGAGTTACGGAGGATGTAGAAAAGTAAACCCAAACGCGTTTTGAGAAGCTCGAGCGAGGATAAATGCGCGTCCGTGCGAGACGATGTATAGTTGATTACGCAAGAGAGAGAGAGAGAGAGAGAGAGAGAGAGAAACCAGAAGAAAACAAAACGACGAACCGCCGAGATTTTTCATTATTTTCCACTCGTAAGCCGTGAAAATTCGACGCTAAGCTAACGTGATTATGCTAGTGCTGTAACATAGTACACGAAACAAGAAGAAAAAACACTAGATTGTAATTTTTTCCTACCTACTTCGCTATTATTATTATTATTATTATTATTTCTTGACTATACATCTATTATCATATTTATAAACGAATTAGTTTATCCGACAGCGGGGGCCAAGTCCGTTTCGATGGATGAAAAACCCCGAGGGAGAGAGAGACGCCTATACATATATATATATAAATATGTATATAATAATAATAAAGCAAATATTATTAAATAATAATAGTGATATTGAATATTGTTTAATAATATTATTATTATTATATATATCGGGGTTGGGCCATTCGCACGGCCGGCCCCTCCCCCTCGCGGCGCCCTTTTCGCAACATTCACAACGCCGCCGATGCGACTGGGAAAAAAATGGCGTCCGAGATCGCGCGGAGGGGACACGAGTTTCCTTGGACCGAGCCACGTTCATCCGAAACACGCAACGCTCAAAGTGCGGGCAAATGACAAACGCGAATGAATATTAGTGCACGTAAAAAACGAAACAGCGGTAATCGTTGGCAACCCACGGAAGACGAGAATGAAAAGAATTATACGCGTGTCCTCTGAGATGCGCTTCAGATGTTCTCGGGCAACACTCCGGTGGTGCGTAAATTATTTTCTCTTTTTCTTTTTTTGTTCTCGCAATGTTATTGTAATCCTTGTAAACATTTGTAAATGTCATTTGTATCGAAATGCGGCGACAATTATTTCTTTTCTCGGTTTTTTTTCGTTTCCTCGGACCAATAATATCTGGGGCGCAGACGCGTAGATATTCTTTTGTTCATCTCTGCCGGGGACTCGTCAACTTCGACGTCTACCAAACGATTTTTTATTGCGTGTGAACGACGGGGAGGGAGAGAGAAAAGAGGAAAATGTTAATCGTAATGACAAAAAAAATACAAAAACCCAAAAGTATTTGGCTTAGTATGGCTGTGGCTAGGGCAGTGTTGTATAAATCTGAAGAAAGTGAGAATGGGTATTTTACCTGTGACGGTAGTTAATTGTTAAGATGAAAATGAAGAAAAATAAAAACATGAACGATTCGAACACGCTGCGCGTACCAACGCTCTCTGCCGAAAAACCAATGCCGAATTTTACTCTAGTTTTCTCAAAGTGGTGATCGGTGGACTTTTTTTCGTCTTTTTCTTTTTTTTTTTTTCATTGACGTACTTGCAACCTTCCGCTGATCGTTTGATGTTTTTGTTACTGCGTAATCGAATCGAAAGCTTGGCGATCGATAGGTAGAGCGAAAAAGCAGCTGTCTAGAATTTTCATTGGCGACATTGACGAATGGACAGAAAGAATAGTTTGTGTATGAACGTTTGAATGATGACGATTTTCTTGATCTCGAGCTCGACCGCTAGATGTCGCTCTTTTCCACTTTTTTTTGTCCCCGCATCCGGCCATTCGCGCCTACAATCTCGACGAATTTCCCCATGATCTCTCCCTCTGTCTCGTCGAATCGGGCTGCACGTTGGTACGCGGAGTATTCGTGGCAATTTGCTATTGTATAACGAAAAGACGAATGATAACAACGCTATATAAAAATATATATATTATACGATTTGTTTTTTTTTTATCCGATTCCGCCCTCTATCATTTTTTGGTTATGGTTGTTTTTTTTTTTTTCTTACACGAAAGAAATATTCACCGATGCACACACTCCAAAACAATCCACACACGTACGACGTATGGATACGAGCTCGGGATGTAGAAGCGAAGGGAATATTGCGTTTGTAAATTATAGATATTACGTGTCACTTGCGAATGAAGTAATGCTCGAAGGGGCTGGGTTGACATTCCGAACTTTGAATGCTTCGACGGGTTAAAATTCCAAATGTTAATGTTCCGAAATTCAAGATGGTGCTGGGTTGAAATTCCGAACTTTTAATGGTCAGAACGCTCAAAACTCCGAAAGAATTTTACACGAATGACCAAAAGTCCGAAAATCTTAACACCGTCAAAATAATTCGGCTATGGGAGTTTTGAAAGTTTGAAAATTTTCAATAAATCGACGTATCATTTGCACGCTTTTTGGGGATTAAAAAAAAGCTACAAAATAAATCGAGATAAAAAAAGATTGTTTATCATACACATCAGTGACTGTATACAATATTTTTCTTGAAGCGATTGATTTCAAAATGGCGGCTGTGCAGCGTTTGTCTCAAAACTGCATTTTTTAAGTTGGCCGGAAACACAACTCGGACAATTTTCAACCGATTCACTTGAAATGTTGAATATATCTTGAAAAATACATTGTCTATGGAAGTACGTAGGTTTTTTTTTATATTGCACAGTTCATTCGTTATTAACAATTATCTGACGATTTTTGTAGGCAAATTTTTCACTTTCCAAAAGTTGAAACATTGTCTAGACAAATTTCAAAATTGACGTAAAATCACTTCTTAAATAAAAAAAAACATTCTCGAAATAATTCGTCGTTTATTGAAAATTTTGAAACTTTTAAAACTTCCATAGCCGAATTATTTTGACGGTGTTCAGATTTTCAGAGTTTTGGTACTTACGTGT
This sequence comes from Ophion obscuratus, assembly GCA_964007375.1. Lineage (NCBI taxonomy): Eukaryota > Metazoa > Arthropoda > Insecta > Hymenoptera > Ichneumonidae > Ophion > Ophion obscuratus. The sequence goes on from OZ023313.1 coordinate 9,484,263, forward strand.
AAAATTCTTTCGAAGTTTTGGTCTTTCGGAGTTTTGAGCGTTCTGATCATTCGAAGTTCGCAATTTCAAACCGGCCCCTGTTCGAACTATAACGTAAAGCGAGACGGGAAGCGGAGAGTAAAGAAAACAAACGTAAAGCTTGACGGAGATTACGATTCAATTAACCCTCATTGTTGAGTGACCAAAAAAAATACCCGAGCGTAGCGGTATACACTTTTTATTATGAAATCTTTCGTAAATAGTTATTGAATTTGTCGAATGAAAACTTGAGCGAGAGGGATAACAAGAATTGTTACTACATGTATTTATATATATACATATACGTATACATATACATATACATTAGACTGATTCAAAAAAAAAAATTCCTTCTGGATTCTCGTGCTATTGTTGGGCACTGATAAAACAAAATTTCTCTAAAAAGATGGGCGCGGTCACTCAAGTTTTAGAGGTGGCTATCTCGACTTTTTTGTATTTGAATTTTTTTTAACGAACGTATTGCATTTAAGCATAGTCATGGCATCGGATTACGGATAAAAATCACATCCAGCAGCTTTTTCGTAACAAAAATAAACTCTAACAATTTGAAAAGATTGCAATATTCACAATTCAAATCCAGGTAGATTAATAATGGCGTCTATACTACTCTCGTTATTCATGTAGATTTATTTATACGCATTAACATTTCGCACTTTTTACGAAAAATTAAATTATAAGCTTTTATTCATAAATCGTATATTTACATTTTCAAAATGCTACGCTTATATTATCTTCAAACTCATTTACATTTCTTCCCAGCCATTCTCAAGTTCGTTAACATTTTGGGCAGAATGAAAATGTGCAACGTTGAACAGTTTGTCCAAATCTCTCTTAAATTAACGCTCCTTCGATATTTGTGACGGCAAATTCTTTTTAACCCGATTTTTTAAAAGTTATTTCCAGACTAGATGGAGTTTTATTGATTTCAAGATCGCGTTATTCAATCGACGCGTTTGAATTTCAGCACATTTCCATTGTTCGAAAACTTCTTTCATCGTTTCGTGTGCACTTCGACGTATGGTCAGTTTTTCTCTGTTATGTTTGTAAAAGAACAAACTCAAAACTTGTCCGATTTTTATCCGTAATCCGAAGCCATGATTATGCTTAAATGCAATACATTCGTTAAAAAAAATTCAAATACAAAAAAGTCGAGATAGCCACATCTAAAAATTCAGTGACCGCGCCCATTTTTTTAGCGAAATTTTGTTTTATCAGTGCCCAACAATAGCACGAGAATCCAGAAGGAACATTTTTTTTTGAATCAGTCTAATATACACACATATATATATATATATATATATATATATATATATATATGTATATGTATATGTATATCAAAAGGGAAAGTTCATCGAGAATGCTGCTTTTCCAATCTATAATCTACGTCATCATTTTTACCTGGCCTGCATCATATTTCATCGCATTTTTAACGGAGCCATTTCTGTAAAAAGTTTGCGAATGTTTTTTTTAGTTGCAATTATTTTTTTTTTGTCTATTCCTCTTCTTGGCTTCTTTTTCGTTTTTCTTTCTTTGGCTTTTTGTCTTCAATTTTTCTTACTGCTCGAAGATCAACGTCGGTGGAGCAGCACTCGAAGATAACCATCGACTATGATGCGCCGTGCCACTTCCGGTTGCACGACTTCATTCATATATATATACACACACACACATATATATATATATATATATATATATATATATATATATATATATACACACATATACATATATACACACACACACACATATATATATATATATATATATATATATATATATATATATATATATGTTCCGTGTGTGCGGGTACACAAATATAGATATGTAACAAATTTTTGATGGTTTATTACGTTTCAAATACAATTGCATGTACGAATATTATATATCATGTGAAAAATCAATTGTAGGATACATCGCTACCTCGAAACTACACTCCTTGCTCCGACAAAACGTCTCATTCCTTTTACCGTTGCATCGTCATGTTATTAGCCATACATGACGATACGACTTCGCGTACATATTCGCATATAAACAACAACAACAAAAATCATAAAATGAATATTTTTTTTCGAGAGGATAATTTTATACGCATTCTAGGGCTCGAGTCGTACGTTTAGCGAATTGCCACAAAAGTAACACGTACGATCTGTAACAATGATACAAGTTGAATTTTCTTGAAAGCTCGTCGATGATCGCGAAAAATATGACGCATTTTCTACTCTGCTACGCCAATACTTTGCACTATTGCAAGGTTGCGAAATTTGTAATAAAAAAGTATTGCATTATTCATTACTCTCTTAATGGGTAATGAAAAAATATTTCATTACCCATTACATTACATTCAGTAATGAGAGAAAATTGCATTCCTCATTACATTATATTTTGTAATGTAAACAATTTCCGTTAGTCATTAGATTGGATTTTGTAATGTAAAAAATGTCCGTTACTCATTACATTATATTTTCTAATTAAAAAAATTTCCATTACTCATAACATTACATCTTGTAATGTAAAGAAAATTCATTACTCATTACATTTTGTTATGTAAAATATTTCCATTACTCGTTACATTGTAATGGGTAATGAAAATATTTCACATTACAAAATGTAATGTAATGAGAAATCGACATTTTTTACATTACAAGATTTAATTCAATGAGTAATGAAAATTGTTTACATTACCAAATCCAATGTAATGAGTAATGGAAATTTGTTACATTACTGAATGTAATGTAATGGAGAATTAATTTTTTTTGTCATTAAAAAATGTAAAGTAATGAGTAATGATAACGCTAATGCATTATTTACAAACCTGCACTATTTTTTTCCTCGTCTTGCTGTTTTTTGTTTTGTTTTCTTTTTGTTCGTGCGCTATTGGAAGGACGCAAGTTCGGGACGATAAACGCGTACGGATAACGAGATGGGAGGAAGTTCAGAGTCCACAGGGTGCACAGGGTCAAGGGCTTTGTAAATAATAGTTGACAAGTCGTGCGGGAAAAAAGAATGAATGAAAGAGAGAAGAAAAATGAACGCGCAGCTCAACGTTCCTGAGTAACTCTGGTGAGAAGCACTCAATGTACAGACGTGTATATATTAATTGTTCGTTCCTGCATCAATATATATATATGCGAATACACGCGTGTTAAGGGATTAGGCTACTGTGACGACCCAAAAAATCGGGATAATTTGAAGAATTTTTTTAAGGAATAAGTAAGGTGATTGAAAAATCGTATGGACATTTATTTTTGTGTATATTGACAAAGTTCTGTACCAATTTCATAAAAAGAATAATAATTGAAGAATTTATAAACAATCTCGTGAAGGACCTTTGAACGTGAGGGACTCAACGGTGTACTTGATTTTGGCCACCCGATTCATCTGAAAAAAAAAAGAAAACGAGGTTTTCCTTACAGTAAATTACACTGGCTAAAACTTGACCGACCTTTATTTCATTATTTTTGTGTTTCAATGATGAAAAAAAAATTTGTTTTTTTTTTTCAATTTTTCGAAGAAAAATGACATTATTTCGAATAACTAATGAGGAAAATATTTTAAGGGGGGTGATATTTTTAGGCGAGGAAAAATACCTGATTTTCTTTATTTTTTTAACGAGTTTAAAAAAATCCTTTGAAAAAAAATTTAAAAGGCACGTTTTCTTCGTCAAATTTCTGTTTTGAAAGAAATGTTTCCTTAAAATTTCCGTAATTTTTTTTTATTCAACAGAAAATGATACGCTTGAAACGAAAAGATTACATTTTCCGAAAAAATACTTTTTTTTTTATTTTCAAAAACAATTAGGGTCACGTCAAAAATGGTGAAGAAAACTTTACTTAAAAAAATCAATTTTTTTCTCGTCTGAAAGTATCTTTCCTCTTAAGAAGAAAAACGTCGGTCAAGACTAAATTACACTGAATAAGTGTACCAAATGTAAAGTCAATCCGTTCATTAAATGTCAAGAAATCGTGTACACCGTTTGGAACAATACGGTTTTGAGAAAAATGCGGTAAAAGTTTTACCAGCAGTTCTATCGTTGTGATCGTGCTTCCTTTTGAAATTGGGTTGCCTCCAGCGACGAACGGGCGTTCGTCATTTTCACCATAGGCTAATCCCTCGAAACTATCGGACCTTAAGGGGTAAGGCCACTGTAACGGCCCAAAAAAAAAGGTTTTTTCACTAATTTTTTGCTCCCGAAATTGAAGGTATTTGAAAAAAAACTTTCAATGGTGTTTTCGGGCATACATTAAACTTTATTATAAAATTTTTTTACAGTAAAAAAAAAACAAAATGGCGGTTCCACAGCTATCTTCCCGGGACATGTTTTGCTTCCAGGGCTCCGCGGCACGCAGCACCACTGGTGCACTTTTGAATCTAGAACAAAAAAAACCATTAATCTAGAGGGCTATAGCTAGAGAATGTCGATCGGATTTTAAAAAGTATCAATTTTTGTGGATTTGGCGTGCGTTTGAAAAAAAAATTGATTTTTGACGAAAAAAACGGCAAGTTTTTTGTTAATAAAAAATCAATAAATAAAGTTCTTGAAAATTCCGATCGACATTCTCAAGATAATGTAAATGTTCACATCTGGTTAAAATTTCAAGTAAAAAAAATGAAAATTGTTCGAGTTATGCTGCGTGCCATTTTGAAAAACCATGTTTCGAGAAAAACGCGTTTAAAGTTTTGCGAATAGTTTGTTTGGGTTTGTTTGGGTTTGTTTGGGTCGCACAGGACCTTTTTTTTCTTATTCTAGAGGGTTTAAACTATTTTTTAAGGCAATAAAAAAAAATCAATTTTTAAAAAAATTCACAGTGGCCTTACCCCTTAATGCATCGATAACGACAAAACCACCGCCTATAATAAATTAGGTGTTTGTCGTTTGTGATTGACGAATGAAGCAGATGCGACAAAAAAAATGACAAGTGTATTAGCTTCGCTATTTCAAATCATCACGAACGAGTTGTAAAACAAAAAAAAACCGTCGCGTAATCTGAAAAATGTCGCCTTATCCAATTAGTAATAATTTCATAATTTTTTTTCATACGAAAAATACGGTCTTGGGATGGTTGCATTTGAAAAGGAAATATTCACTTTCAAGTATACCAGTCTGTCATGCAGGGTGATTGACAACTATCAGGGGTTCCTTTGCGAGCATACAAAACCCTTTTTTTCGGTGCCGGGTTGAAATTCCGAATTTTCAATGCTCCGACGGTTTAAAATTCCTAATTTTAATATTCCGAAATTACAAGGTTCGTCAAGATTATGCCAGCGAAAGTCTACACAGTTGACTGTAAATGATGTAGAACGTATAACATTGTCTAGACAAATTTCAAAATTGACGTAAAATCACTTCTTAATAAAAAAAAAAACATTCTTGAACTAATTTGTCGGTTTATTGAAAATTTTGAAATTTTTAAAACTTCCATAGCCAAATTATTTTGACGGTGTTCAGATTTTCGGAGTTTTGGTCTTTCGTGTAAAATTCTTTCGGACTTTTGATCTTTCGGGGTAATATATTTTCGGAGTTTTGAGCCTTCTGATTATTCAACGTTCGGAAATTCAACGCGGCCCCTTGTTTTCTTTGTTTCCACACAGTCTGTACGCTCGCCAGCGGGACCCTAATAATATCCCCATTCACACATACGTGTAATCACACGGACTATCAATACGGAATCTATGATCAAAAGTACAACACAATGTTCCCCGGGTAATAGTCATTTTATTAAGGTCGCTAAATATGCAATTTCTTTATTGAAATTACTCCTGAATACGCACAGATACATGGCTGTTACGCATATGGTAAACAGGGAAAATTCATGGAATTTTGAAAATTCTCTGGAATTTCTCCAGAATTTACTTTTTGCAAGAATTATGAAAACTAAAACCAAGTTGAAAAAAAACACCCAAAGGTGTAAAACTAAATATTTTTGTATATTTTTAATATTTATATTATTCTTCATTAAACAGGGTGCCCTGGTACGAATAGATAATCCTGCAACTATCCCCGAGTAAAAATGAATCTATATAATCATATACAATTGTATACAAAAATTGGCCCGATAGAATTGTATACAATTGTATATGATCAATTAATATACAATTATATATGATTATATATATATATATATATATATATATATATATATATATATATATATATATATATATATATAATCATATATATTTATATATATATCATATATATTATATACAATTATATATAATCATATATAATTGTATATTAATTGATCATATACAATTGTATACAATTCTATCGGGCCAATTTTTGTATACAATTATATATGATTATATATATTCATTTTTACTCGGGTCGATAGGTCAGATCATGTCCTACTATATCCTGGAATCTCAGTTTAGTAAAAGTCCAACAGTTTTCGAGATAAAAATCATCTGCTTTTGGTTTTTTGTATGCCATTTCTACAAACGACAACTTTTTTCACCCGGTTTTTCAAAAATACTCTTGGTTATTTGTTTTATTTGGAAAAGTCTTCTTTTTAACCTTCAATGTTTAGGCCTTAGACCACTCCAAAAGCAAAATAAAGGTCATAGTTTTGTGATTTTTTTTCAGCGAAACCATAAAATAAATCGAAATTACAAAATCGGGATTTTATTATACACGTAATTGACTATACAACATTATTTTTTCACAACGATACATGTCAAAATGGCGACTGTGCAGCATTTTCCCGATGACGCCTTTATTTCTGGAAGGTCAACGGCCGGACCAACAGCTCCTATAATTTTTAAGTTGTAATGAGACACTTAACTTTTTTCGTTTATATATAAGAATAGCTAGAGAAGTACGTAGAATTTTTTTTATATATTGTTTTTCGACAAAATGGCACATTTTTAAAACAAAAAATATAAAATGCCATGAAAAAATCGTCAGACAATTGTTTATCAAAAAGCAACTATGCAGTACAATAAAAAAAAATCCTACGTACTGCCTTAGAAAATGTAATTCTAAATATACATTTAAAATTTCACGTGAATCGATTCGAATTCGTTTGAGTTATGAGTCCGGCCGACATGAAAAATGTAGTTGGGAGATAAACGCGTTTAAAGTTAGTAGAAAGTCACGACATGAATAATGTTTCAATACCTTTGATCTGCGATGCCTGCACTAGAATTAAAAAATCGAGCACTTGGAAATTTTTCCACTGTTGTCGAATATCCATAAGTATAAATATCCATAAGTACGAATATCCATAAGTGCAAATATCCATAAGTGCAAATATCCATAAGTACGAGTATCCATAAGTGCGAATATCCATAAGTACGAATATCCATAAGTACGAATATCCATAAGTGCGAATATCCATAAGTACGAATATCTATAAGTACGAAGTACGTACGAAGTACGTACGAAATAAGTACGATATATATATCCATAAGTCGAACATCCATAAGTGAGTATAGAGTAGAAATGAGTATCAAAAATGGCGGGAGGTAGAGATAAGTGAGTTTGTTTGGGTTTGTTTGGGTTCCTCTACATCCCGCCATTTCTGGCACTCATTTCTACTCTATGCTCACTTATGGATATTCGACTTATAGCTATTCGACTTATGGATATTCACTTATGGATATTCACTTATGGATATTCACTTATGGATATTCACTTATGGATATTTGACTTATGGATATTCACTTATGGATATTCACTTATGGATATTTGACTTATGGATATTCACTTATGGATATTTGACTTATGGATATTCGGTTATGGAAATTCGACTTATGGATATTCTACCCCAATCAATTTTTCACACCCATATTCTTTTCGAATATAATTTTATAGGTACTAAGTTACCTTTCTAAACAAAGAAAATCGATTTTTGGAAAATCCTAGAGTAGCCTAAGGCCTCAAGGAAACTTTACGAGAAAATATCTTGTGCGGAATTTTCATAAAAACCAATCGAACATCTGACTTTGATAGCCTGCGGTGTAAAAAAATGTACTACGCATATCATGCCGATTACTTTAAAAAGTTGCTGAGTTATTGTCGATTCGTATCATTTGTAGAAATGGCATGCGAAAAATCAAAAACAGATGATTTTCTGCGATGCCTGCACTAGAATTAAAAAATCGAGTACTGTTCACTGTTGTCGAATATCCATAAGTATAAATATCCATAAGTACGAATATCCATTCGCACTTATGGATATTCGTACTTATGGATATTCGTACTTATGGATATTCGTACTTATGGATATTCGCACTTATGGATATTCGTACTTATGGATATTTGCACTTGTGGATATTTGCACTTATGGATATTCGTACTTATGGAAAAGCAGAAAAGTCCCACGCGAAAACCGTAGGACTTTTACTGAACTGAAATTCCAGCATATAGTAGCACATGATCTGACCTATCGACAGTTGCAGGATTACCCATTCATAACAGGACAGTTTTTATAAAAAAAAAACGTCATGTCAGTGCCAAACATTGAAATTTTCAAAAACTGAAATCTCATTTACTCCAAAGCTCTACTTGCATTCGATTTGTCGCTGCGCCACCACACAACTGTTATCGCAGATAATTATTTATATTTACTTTTCATTTGTTGGCTCCGACATAAAAGTTTCCATTTTTACTAAAGAACAGATTCTGTATTTGCTTTGAATGAATTTTTTTCTTTACTGTACAGTGATTGAACTATTTCTCGAATTTCATTTGAAAAATTTGATTTCAATATTTAAGGGATAACACCACTCTAGCGGTAGAAAAGAAGCCCTAACTTTGACAATTTAAATTTGGAGTTTGAAAAAAGGAATAGGATTTTTTTACGAGGGTTTATTCAACACATATTAAGGTATATAAAAAAAAAATTATTATAATTTTCACACAAAATGGCGGCGGCAGAGCCCATCGTGAAAAACGTGTTTTTTACAAATACCTTCACGGAAGGACGGTTTTCTCGTAAAGTACAAGACCTGGAACAAAAACCAAAAGAAATTATCATCTATATATCATTAGCTATGGGACTACGTAGGGATTTTTTTAAATCAAATTTTGAAAAAATGGCGCACTTCGAAAGAAATTGATTTTTTGCCCAAAAAAAGCAGTAAATTGTTTATAAAAAAAAAGTTTACATTTAATCAAAAAACGGCTACGTACTCCCATAGAGAATGTAATTGTGTAACTACTATCAAAATTTCAAATCGATTCATGCAAAGGTGTTCGAATAATCCGTCCTCCCAGTTTGAAAAAAGTGGTTGCGAGAAAAACGCGTTTAAAGTTGTATGAGAAGCCTAAAAGAAGTCCGAGGCGCTGCTGCAAACTCGATAATTAAAAATTAAAAAAAAATCGCTACAGGACCAATTGCCTATTGTTTTTATGGCCCGAAAGTATTTTTAAGGCCTTAGGCCACAGTAACGAGTATAAAATCATGGGCGAATTTAACTATTTTTTTCGTATGAAAAAGTGATTCGCTCATAAAATTAATTACACATCTATTTAGTACGAATATCAAGCTGTTATATACACACACACACACACACACACACACACACACACACACACACACACACACACACACACACACACACACACACACACACACACACACACACACACACACACACACACACACACACACACACACACACACACACACACACACACACACACACACACACACACACACACACACACACACACACACACACACACACACACACACACACACACACACACACACACACACACACACACACACACACACACACACACACACACACACACACACACACACACACACACACACACACACACACACACACACACACACACACACACACACACACATATATATTTCGATGTACAACATGGCCGACTACTAATATTTTCTTTTGTTATTTTTTTAGGCGCTCCGCGGCGTGACATTTAGCATCCACAATTTTTTACCTAGAACAAAAAACAAAAATTCTCGTCAATCTACATTAGAATAGCCAGAGAATTACGTACGGAATTTAAAAAATATTGTTTTACTCAAAAGTTGTAGGTATTTGAACTTAAGAAATGAATTTTCAGTGAAAATTTTCGTTATGACTGCTCATAAACTGCTCATAAAATGAAAAGTCTTCGATTAATCAGAAATTCCGTACGTACTTCTCTGCGAATTGCACTTATGAAAATAACTTTTAAATTTGAAGTAAATCGAGTGAAAATTGTTGAATTTATTTGTCACGCCAATTGGAAAAAAGCTGTTTCGAGAAGTTTCGAGTAGTCGGCCATTTTGTACATCGAAAAAAATATATATATATTTTCTAACAGCTTGACATTCATACTAAATAGATGTGTAATTAATTTTACGAGTGAATCACTTTTTCGTACGAAAACAAATTCTTAAATTCGCACATGATTTTCTACCCGTTACTGTGGCTCAAGGCCTTAAGCCAAAAAACGATTTTGCCAAAATCCTAGAGCGATGTTATCCCACTTTCATATATTTGCTCTTAAAAAATACCATGTTCTTTATTTGGCCCCAATCTCTCTGGAATATTTGCAAAACTTGTGTGGAAATTCTTGAAAATCCAGTGAATTTCTGAGTGACTAATGCGTAACAACCATGAGATACGTATTACATCAAAACAAAAAATAACTACCATATTCCATTGTAAAATTCACCGCATTTCGAAGTGACAAAGCCATATCGTTAGCTTTTATCGTTACGACCGATAATAATACACGCCCACACTTACCAATTAAGACGAACATAATTTTTATCCATAATTGCTCGATTGCAGTGATCTTTGCGTAGCTGTAACAGCCGACTTATTTATCCTTTCGTTTGCCGAATATTACCTCGACTCAGATTTGTAATATAGTTGAAAAAAAAATGAATAATGATATAAATGCTAAATAACGAAGCCAAGAAAATAAATCTCGTACCCGCGTATAAGTTGTTCGTCGCGTTGACGTGGAAACAATTGGTAGGTTGATGAATACCGGTTACGAAAAAAAGCACCATGTCATGACACACATAATACGAGACGCAGAGGCAAAAAACTGGTGACGTAAACACAGAGAGAAAGATTTGCAGCCATACCGCAACGATTTATCTACGTGAAGAAAAAGCGAACTCGATGGAGAAGAAATAAAAAAAACAGTACAGAGCATATATATATATAACGTTATAATTAATACAATATTGCTGGTCTATAAAATTATCGACATATATGTGCGTGTGTAACTTTATATATTCATGAATGAAGACAACTATATATATATATATATATATATATATATATATATGTACACAAATATATAATTCAGATTATAAATAAATGAGGAATGCAGAGAAAAATTATGATATATGAGATATGAACGTTACAATTGTGTACAAGACATAAGAGCTGTTACGGCGAATAAAATAATTGGCTAGCGAACAAAATATATCGACGATTGACGATACTGTAATATTTAAAAACGAAACGTGGCAAGAAACAACCGAAACAAGATCAACCACGATTATTAATATGTAAACTATATAGATGTAATTAACTATTAACGATAATAATTACTGTACAATTTACAAGATTCACTTATCGGATAGCTGTCTCCTCGTAGTATTATTACCACGGCATTTATTGATTTTATACAATAAACTATCCAAACTTTACGCGCCGGTGTCTAATGAGATTCGTAAGTAGCCCAAGATCTTGGATTCTCGGTTCTCTCAACTGTATCTCGAGTGAAAATCGTTTTGTATTTGCGCTCGAATGAAGTTCGGCTCCTCGTTCACCCAGCTACATCGCGGAATGTGCGAACGAATTTTTCCACCATTCGCATCTTCAATTGATTCTCTTTTATACAGCTGTGTAGGGTAAAGAGACCCGTGAAGGGACGAATAACGAAACTGTGGGATTCAGATGGACTGTGAAAGGAGAATGTTATAGAAACTAATTTTTTAATTTACACAGACGACAAAATATTATTCTGATGGTGGAAAAAAATATTCGAATTGCCACAAATGGTATTGGAGGAATTGATAAATAGGAAGCGAAATTACTAAATCGTTGGTAAATGGACGAAATTATCGGTAAATGGACGTGCAGTGTAGATGAATGCTGTAAAGGATAACGATTAGTTATTTATTTTTATTAAATGCTAGATTTGGGGGTGACTGTGATGCACAAAAATGGGAATGGGTTGAAATTCCAAACTTTGAATGATCAGAACGCTCGAAACTCCGAAAGAATTTTACACGAAAGACCAAAACTCCGAAAATCTTAAGACCGTGAAAATAATTCGGCTATGGAAGTTTTAAAAGTTTCCAAATTTTCAATAAATCGACTAATTATTTCAAGAATGTTTTCTTTTTTTATTAAGAAGTGATTTTACGTCAATTTTGAAATTTGTCTGGACAATGTTATACGTTCTACATCATTTACAGTCAACCGTGTAGATTTTCGCTGGCATAATCTTGACGAACCTTGTAATTTCCGAACATTATAATTAGGAATTTTAAACCGTCGGCACATTCAAAGTTCGGAGTTTCAATCCGGCCCTCATGTCGATTTCACGGCGATTTCAAAATCGATGCAAAATCACTTCTTGAGGGGTGAGATGCAGTCAGAGGCGTGAAAAAACGAGCATTTTCGATCATTTTTAAAAAAATATTGGGAGTACAACTTTGCAGTGACCGTGTTTTTTCAAAAGTTTAAGCCTTTATTATAAAAAAGTGGCTACATATTTTTTAATCAAAGTACTGCCCGTCGCTAGCTACGACCTCGGCCCATCTTTCAGGTAGCATTCGAATCCCGCGTCGATAAAAGTCTTGGTCCTTGGAGGCAATCCAGGAATCGACCCAATTTTGACTTCTTCGTAAGTACCGAAGTGCTGGTCAGCCAAATCGTGTGCCATTGACCGGAACAAGTGGTAGTCGGAAGGGGCAATGTCTGGAGAGTACGGCGGATGGGATAAAACCTCCCATTTCAGCGTTTCCAAGTACTTTTTCACGACATTTGCAACATGGGGTCGGGCATTGTCATGCTGCAGTATCACCTTGTCATGTCTTTCGTTGAATTGTGGCCGTTTCTCTTTGAGTGCCTTACTCAAGCGCATCAACTGACGTCGGTAGAGTTCCCCTGTGATGGTTTCGAATGGTTTGAGCAGCTCATAGTACACAACGCCCAGCTGGTCCCACCAGATACACAGCATCACTTTGGATCCGTGAATATTCGGTTTGGGCGTCGATGACGGAATATGACCAGGCAGTCCCCATGATTTTCGGCGTTTAGGATTATCGTAGTAAACCCACTTTTCATCTCCAGTCACAATCCGGTGCAAAAATCCCTTTCTTTGTTGTCTTTGGAGCAGTTCCCGCAAATGCTGAGAATTCGGCTCGTAGGTTGCCATGTTTGAGTGTCAATAACTTTATAATGCATACACGTATCCGTTAGCTTTTTTAAATTGTTTACATTGGCAGAGCCTCTAGTTTAAAATGCCACTTTTTTATTGACTTAGGGCCACTACTTCGGCCGCAGTGGCTCTCTAAGTAAAACGGTCACTGCAAAGTTGTACTCCTAATAAAAATTGAGTTTGTTTCACAAAAGTGATTACACAGACTTTTTATGTTATATTTCAACTTGACTTGTACAAATTTTCAAAGAAAAATATTCATTATTTATAACAATATCGCCATCTTTGTCGGAACCCCTTCGGCATGCAGTGCTTTGCGGTGACCATCATACAATTTTACTCGATCATCTGAAATAAAAAACAAACAATTAGTTTAATAATAAAGCTAGTCCTTAATTGAAGCTTTTTTTTTCAAAAATTAACAAAATGGCGGCTTCCGACAGAAAACTTTCGATTTTCGACCAAAAAATTACTCGTTTATTGTTAAAAAAAATATAAATTTTCAAAACAAGATTGAAAATCCTTCGATTAAGGACTAGTTTCCAATGCTATCAATAAGCACACGAAATTTCATCAAAATCCATCGAGTAGTTTTTGAATTATAGTGGTCACCGACTTGAAAAACATAGTTTCGAGAAAAACGCGTTTAAAGTTTTTCGATGTGGATACGGATGGGGCTGAAGTTTGCATCGTTGGAACGCAACGAAAATTCTTATTAATTTCTTATTTTTATTCTTATCCAACATCATATTTTGCAGATTTTTCGTAAATTGGTAATTAAGAAGCCTAAAAAATGTTTTCGTGATTTTCGTAGCGTTAATCTGTCAAAAGGAAATTTTCGAAACAAAACAAAAATTATTTTCGTTGCATTCCAACGATGCAAACTTCATCGTCATTGGATACGGTATTATATGTTCGTAAAATGTTGAGCTCGATGGATGAAGCTAAACTTTTTTTTATGTATTTTGATCCGCTGAATCCGGATGTCACATTTTTTGCCGAAAAGTCGAGCATTCAATTGCTTATAGCCAATTGTTAAAACAATTTTTCAAAAAATTAAAGTTTTTCGGGTTGAATTATTTTTTAAAATATTTTGGGCATCTTTAAAACGAAAGTATTCTTTATAAAATTTTGCTAAAGTTCGTGGTTTTTGAGTAATACATTTTTGAAAATTTCTGAAAGAGTTTTCCAATTTTACACTTGACTCATGTATAGAAATACTAATTCAAAAATTACTTACATCGAATCATCAATTCCTGGCCCATACAATCGGGTTTCTGCCGATGTGGAAGCTTCCAAAATACCAATTTGTTGTTGTCTTCGAAGTATTCTGCCTTCCCAGGTATTATCGTTCGCGCGTTTGTCAGTCGCTACCTGCTATGGGGACCCGACGCCCCTTCACTAATTGTGGGATATCCCGGAAAATATTCCTCGAATTGACTTGAAATTTTCAGGGAATATTTTTGAAACATCATACTTCAAGAAAATGTATTAAAAAAATCGTTTTTTTGAAAATTCTCACTGCATTGCGCTTAATAAAAAAAAATCTTAAAATAATTCGCCGATTTATTGAAAATTTTGAAACTTTTGAAACTTCTATAGCCGAATTATTTTGACGGTGTTAAGATTTTCGGAGTTTTGGTCTTTCGTGTAAAATTCTTTCGGAATTTTGATCTTTCGGGGTACTATTTTTTCGGAGTTTTGAGCATTCTGACCATTCAAACTCGGAATTTCGACCCGAACCCATCTTGAGTTTCGAAATATTAGAATTCGGAATTTTAAACCGTCGGAGCATTCAATGTTCGGAATTTTCACCCGGTCCCACAAAAATGATAATATTCTTATGAATATGAGCGTTGAATTTGTTATTACGATTTCGTTATTTGATAATACACGACACTTTTTGCATCTTAACGTGACATTCTCAAAAAAATGTACCAAAGTTTGCCTCGACAGAGAAATATAAAATTGAATTCTGTCAAAATTTAAAAAATGAATGAATTGATATTTGAAAAGATTTGATGGAATGTACATTGTCATCTCTTAACAGTAACTAATTTTGTCATTCGTAGTATTATATGTGTTACTGCAATTTCGTAGAAAATACACGAAGCTTTTTTGCACCTCAACGTGACGTTCTCAAAAAACTACCA
The DNA here is from genome assembly GCA_964007375.1 of Ophion obscuratus. Taxonomy (NCBI): domain Eukaryota; kingdom Metazoa; phylum Arthropoda; class Insecta; order Hymenoptera; family Ichneumonidae; genus Ophion; species Ophion obscuratus. The sequence continues at coordinate 9,499,836 of OZ023313.1, forward strand.
AAGTTTGTCTCGACAGAGAAATAGAACTTTAAATTTTGTCAATATTTGAAAAACGAATTAAATGATTTGTCGAGAACATTTAATGAAATGTACATTGTCATCTTTAAACACTAACTGATTTTGGAATTTTTAGTAGACGAGCTAATTTTTTTACTCTGCTTCGAGAATTATCAGAACAGAGTCCATTCACTGGAAAGAGCTTAGAATACAGCATCGGTGAATAAACCTGCCAATTTCTGACATATTATTACGAATTTCGTTCAAAAAATGGCAAAAAAACAAAAATTAATACTATTTTAAGTAATGAAAAACTGAAGCATTGAAAATACACGTATTTTTTTTTATCTGCGGATAAAACGGTTTTAAGGCGGGAGCCTGAATTAGAAGGTCCGAGAAATCGTTTTTTTTTACTGCTTAAATCGATAGATAAACTATCCAAGAATATATTTACATAGTTGCCGAGGCCAATTGTAAATATTTTCGAAGATACAAGGCCAAAAGCAGAGAAGCGATTGATATTTGATATTGATATTTTCTCCTACTGAAAACTCTGAAGTGCGTTTTCTCCAGTTTTCATTTTCACGATTTTTCCAAATTGCCGGGCGTGATAGCAAAAAAAAAAACTAAACGACCTATTGATTCAAACCAAATTTTATTTTCTTCAGTATGAAAATCTCTTCTAAGTGAATTAAAAAAGTCGTTGAAAAAGTCTCTTTAATTAATTTTCATAGCACGTTAAAGTATTTTTTAACACATTTTTTTTTCAAACCTGAGAAAAGTTAAATTTCACGATTTTTTCAGCTTTTTATGAATTCACCCGGAAAAAAAATGAATGACAATTGAAAATTTTATTGGTTTATTTGGTTCAGTCAAGAATTACGTGCTGCATCTTTCCCGCCGATTGGGGGCTGCAGTGGCAAGACGCACATGGAATAGGCAGATAGATCTGCAGTCATTTATTGTTACATGTTGAACATTTTTTTAATACATTTCAATATACAATATACATGAAAAGATACCTCAATGTTTACTGAGCTCACTTGTTTTTTTCCCTTCTAAAAAAATTCCCGGAAAAAGCTTCTAATTCAGGCTCCCGTCTTAAGGGGGGAAACCACCCCTCGAAGAAAGGCGTGTCGAGGGGTGGTTTTGCAGTTTCACCCACGAGCAGTCCACCGATCTGAATTAACCAAAAACCAAAATTCTTCTAATATAAAGCGATGAAAAATCCACTATAGAATAATTGAAAAAAAAATTGAATTAAGGGGTGACGGCCCCTTAAAGAACCGTTTCCCCCTTAAAAACGTCTCTCCGCAGATAAGAAAAATACGTGGCTAAAAGGTTTCAATGCTTTATCACATATATAAATTTCAACAAAATCGGAGGCGGATCCTTAAGGGGAGGCACCTGAGTAAACGGCAAGAAAAACAGGTAAACTTAGGGAATTTTTATCTCAAAAACTAATGTTTCGATTGGATCCGGGTTTTTATTCATTGGAAAATGTGTACATTGAGGTATGTTTGAGAATTTATTAAAATAAAGTCGTTGCCTGGAAGCAATTCAAACGCGATTATCTCAAAACATAATTTTCAAAGTCGGTGCCACATGTATCTCGAAAACGGCTTGTCCGATTTTGTCCAAATTTGGATACAATATTCTTCGATAGTTTTTCTCGTTCGCCACGTGGGATTTTTTGAAATTTTCATTTTTGACAGAATTGCGACCGTTTTAATTTAACATTCGCTCTTCGTTCGCAATTTCCGACGATTTTGGATTGCACACACATTGCACAAAAAAGCAATGGTTCAATCAAATGAATATTGTATCCAAATTTGGACAAAATCGGACAAGCCGTTTTCGAGATACATCTGGCACTGACTTTGAAAACTATGTTACGAGATAACCGCATTTGAATCGCTTCCAGTCAACGAATTTATTTTTTATAATTCCTAAACATACCTCAATGTACATATTTTCCAATAAAAAAAAACCCGGATCCAATCGAAACATTAGTTTTTGAGATAAAAATTTCCGAAGTTTTCCTGTTTTTCAATCTAGAAAAATTCCCTGTGGCGCAAAAATCGATATTAAATAAAGACAAATCGGTTTTAACAACACCGGGGATTTTTTGCCAAATTATAGTGATTCGAGTTTTTATCGACAATTTTTATTGATTTATTTTATATATAAGACAGTTTTCGTCCATTAACTGGTCGGTTTACCCTACATTTGTTTCTTCTTTTTTTCCTACAAGTCTCAACAATCGTAAGAAAAAGTAACTTGTGTAACAATGTTATTTAGAAATACGCGCTTGGTCGTTCCTCAAGTACAGAAAAATCGACCTGTATTGCTGCGAAGTGAATGACTATCTTCAATGGCCGAACATATGCCGCTGAATTACGTTTAAGAATGTCGATAGCTCAACAATGGCGAGAAAATGGATCGTCAATGCTCATTTAGTTATTTCAAGCGTATCTACACTAAATTGAATATATCTATAAGGAATAAGGACTTTTTGGCAAAATTCCGTTCCGGTCAACTCATTTCTCAACTCTTCGAGCAACGCGACGGACTCCACCGACTCAATTATCGGAATATTTTCATTATAATGGTGGCTTGCATCCGAATCATACTCTCATTTCTCTCGTCTTTTGCCGATATTCATTTCGCGTAAACCGTACGATGAGTTGCAAAACTGCCATTTCGATTATTGTCAGAAAAAACAAAGCTTGATGCTGTGCTTTTTCTGAACAAAAAACGATGAGAAAATGTTATGCCAAAATTGTTGAGGTTATGTCGACGGTGTACATGCCCTTAAACCCGATACATGCACATTTTGTTTCGTATTACATCTCGTATTCGTGGACGCACTTGAAACAGGCTAAAATTCATTGATAATCGTATTACTGTGACAGCGAGAGGCAGAGAGACAGAGAGCGGCCTTGAATCGTTTTGCACGTTTCTATTCTCTCTATCCCTCGTGAACAAGCATTGTGTGCATAGCGTACAACGAACTACGGCACACAGCATCTCACGACGTGCATATCCACGTTCCTCTTTGTCGCCGATGCAAGGCACTTTGCTAAAGATCGAAGCCGCGCGCAGCCTCGAAAAAGTGCATTCCATAATGTACGAGGTTAAGCAGTAGAAATCGGCAATTGATGCGTACATATAGCGAAAAAAAAAAATCCGAAATCCAGCAATCTGCGGTAAATTGCATCGCGAGCATTTACTCGTGAAGCTCGGAGCCGCACCCACTGCAATCATTACCCAGATCGCAACGGGGTCAATGCACACACCATACGAACCTTTCACGTCTCGTTTATTTCAGTTCACCCCACGAAGCATAATCATCATTGAAAATGTTCACTTGTTCGGATATTGAAAAAAAATTCACAAACAGTCAAGGACGTTGGAAGATTTACTTAAGTGACTGGCAAAATCTCAAGGTGGACAAAGCGCAAGAAGGAGAGTGAGAGAGAGAGATGCTTGCAAATTCAAGATGGCGCCAATGGCCCATGCGCGGTTGAAACTCTCACCTCGCACAGTACTCATATGTTTCACGATGATCGCATATTAGTTTACCATTTACATCGTGTGTGGCAACTGTCCACGATGCCGATAATGTCCATTGCGTCCATAATAACTGATACCATTGACTTACGATAGGAAGGAACGCCAGCGATAACTCGTATGCCTCTGTTCTCCGTGTACGTAGATACACGAAAAGAATCGCGTTACAGCGTCATGACACGTTCGGTTATTGTGTATAACCGCATCTTTTCCTTTCTTTTTTCTTTCGTCTCTGCGTGTACGATGTGAACTTCGAGATTACATCGTTGTGTTGGGACCGAAAATAGATAAAAGCGTAATTATGTCGTCGTCGTATTGGTCGGTCAGTGTTGGTTGGACCCTCGAGTGCATTCACGACAGCGGACAGTAAGGAGAAAAAAACACACCACACACACACACACGCGTATTCAAAAGTGTTCGATGCAAAAGAGATAGGCGCACAAACACAACAGAGACCATGCGATATTGAAAGGATTTTTGACGCATCGCGCGCGAGAGAAAAGAAACGAAGACGGAGCGAGGGTGGCCCGCTCCTCGAGGACGGGCATGGAGGAGCTCAAAACTTCGCAGGAAATTGTTCACGAGGGTTGGCTCATTAAATCACCACCGACGAAACTCTGGCGAGCGGTTAAGTATACGACACTCTTTGTTATCCCTGACTCGTGTGTCTTTTCGTTGTAACCTCGCCGAGTACTATAATGTCCATTGTGTTTGGGTTTACCAAAACCGTGTATTACCATCTCGCGATCCGCACTATCGTCGTTATTTGACTGTCTGACTTTATCAACAGCGATGGAGAAAACGTTGGTTCGCTCTTCGAGACAGCGGCGAATTGCCGGGCCAATATTTCCTCGAGTATTATACGGACAGACGATGTCGCAAGCTCAAAGGACGCATCGACTTGGATCAGTGCCAGCAGGTACGTGCAACGTTTCCTTCGACTTTGCGACAGTGCGCGCCGCGCTTGAAACGAATAATAGCGAATTTTCGGTCGGGCGGACAAATTTGGCGTACTAATCCAATATGGCCGATCTGTAATTGAAAAAGAGAAAAAAAGAGTGAATTGCCAGTTTAGAACAGTGATAATTATCTTGGCGACAGGTGGACGCCGGGCTGAGATTCGAGAATCGTAAGCAAAAGTATCAGTTCATGTTCAACGTCAAGACGCCCAAGAGAATTTATTATCTGGTCGCCGAGAGCGAAGCTGACATGAACAAATGGGTTAACGCGGTGTGTCAAGTGTGCGAACTGAAAGCTTACACTCAGGACGAGGAACAACAGTGTCAGAGTGAGAAAACATCTCGTCACGTTTGTCCTCGGGAGATTTATTCTCGCCGGACGGTCGGAACGATAGTTGGTCTTTTTTCAATTGTTTTTAGTGTTTCAGTACGAGTCGCAGGACTCCCCGCCGATATCGCCTACCAGCACCATATCGGGACCCTACATTCCGATCAGCGAATGTATTTCCGGTCGTCGGTTGAACGACGCCGGCTCTCTGTGCTCGGGTACGAGCCAGGGACCCGAGCATTACGACGCACCTAGAAAGTTGGCACCTTCGCCGCCTCGCTCGCCCACCACGACGGACGTCGACAGCGTCTTCACCGACGACGAATGGACGACGCCCGTGCCGAGCGTCAATTGGGAAACATTTCCCTCCGGTGAGGACAATAAGCAACACCGCGTTACGATCGGAATAATCCAAAGCGATTTGCCGATTGAACGGTAAAAATTCGCGGGCTACATCCTCCCAGAGGCAGGAAAAAAATTGCTAAATTACAATTTGAAATTTTCAGGAAATATAACTACAAGGTGGTACTAACGAACGAAAATATTTTTGGAAAATGCAATTTTTCGAGCCAGCCAGGTAGATGTAGCCTTAAGGCTACATCTGTATGTATCATTAAGGGTACATTTACAACGATAAAAAAATCGATTTCATTCTTTTCTTTAAACGATAGAACTATATATGTAGAATATTTTCTTAAGTTTGAACTCACCGCTCGGATTCGGAGCGGGCGTGAACTTCAAACGCGTTTTTCTCAAAACTGCGTTATCGAAATTGGCGTGCAGGATTACTCGAAAACTATTGAGCCCGTCGTCTAGTGTGAAGGCCGTTTTTTAATGCTTTTTTGGGGATTTTTTTTTTTGACAAACCATTAGAATAAAATAATTTATAAATTGTATATCATTTTTATTAGCATTTAAACAAACTTTGTGAATTTTTTGAAGTCATTGTACAGAATATAGTCGGAGATACACCGCGCAACAGGAACACATATGTAAAAAGAGGTGCTCCACTGCTGCCATGATTCCGGCCGTTTTGCTTATGTGAAATCAGAAAATCAAACGCGATTTTAATCGTGAGAATTGAGGCTCTACATGGAACTAAAACAAAGTTCGAATTCCAAAAAAATAATTTTATTTTACGCATTAGAAAAAAAAAATACATTTTTCGTATTTTTTTTGGGGTCTATATAGCTGATATAAAGAAAACTAGGGAAGAAATATTAATTATTTTAGTTCAACTTGTAGTTATATATGTACTAAAGATGCTGTATAATTTTGAGCAGAATGAATCAAATAGTTTTTGAGATATCATGGCAGCAGTTTGAAAAATCGTGTTTTGAGAAAAACGCGTTCGAAAGTTGTTGTATATAATTCATAATAAAAAAATGGTCTCACCGTCAATCTGCTATGCCTCTTCTTCGAAGAAATCATGCAAGGCCGTTTTCTCTCTTGATCTGACACACTAGACGACTCCCTTAAGCCGATTGAGTTGAAACTTGGTAGAAATATTGATAACAATGGTATCTTCTACCTGACGGGAATTGTTTTTGAAAAATTGGAAACAAAACTACTTTTTTCATCCACATTTTACAGAAATGTTGCGTGAAATGTTGATTTTTGCTTTGTAAATGCTTGCCAATTCCTCAAATTTGCATTTTCTTCGTTTTAGTTACCGTCACGTAGAAATTATACATGTTCTAACTGAAAGAATTTTTGAACTTTTTTGGAAATCAAAGTTTACGGGAAGCTAGCCTGCACGCCGAATCGCAACTCCCGCGGCGACCTTGCTGTAACACTCTGCCACAGCTCCGCCATTTTGATGATGAATTAATTTAAAAAAATTGTTTTGTATACTTCAATATACCATTAAAGTATACCTAAAGTTTGATAATTGTAGAATAATTATTTCTTAGTTTCAAAAATCCCTCAATATCGCTTATTTTTTTCCTGTCTAAACGTATATTCCGCCTTGAGGGGTTAGGCCACATGAACGGGTATAAAATCATGTGCGAATTTAACAATTTTTGTTCGGATGGAAAAGTGATTCACTCATAAAATTAATTACACATCATTTGATACACATCATATGAACATTTCATACACATCAAAACACATCACTTGAACATTTAGTATGAATATCAAACTGTTAGAAAATATATATATTTTTTTTCGATATACAAAATGGCCGACTACTATTATTTCCTTTTATCTTTTTTTTAGACACTCTGTGGCGTGACATTTAGCATCCACAATTTTTTACCTAGAACAAAAAACAAAAATTCTCGTCAATCCACATTAGAATACCTAGAGAAGTACGTACGGAATTTACAAAATATTGGTTTATTCAAAAGTTGTAGGTATTTGAATTGAGTTGTAGGCATTTGAATGAATTTGCAGTGAACAATTTCGTATAAAACTGCTCATAAAATGAAAAGTTTTCGATTAATCAGAAACTCCGTACGTGCTTCTCTGCGAAATGCAATTGGGAACATAACTTTTAATTTTAAAGTAAATCGAGTGAAAATTGTTGAAGTTATTTGTCACGCCAATTGGAAAAAAGCTGTTTCGAGAAAAACGCGTTTGAGGGGCGATACCAGTGTGAACGCTGAAAATTTGGATGATCGGGAATTTTTTGAAAGAAAAGTACTCGATTAAATGTTTCGGAAAATTAAGAATATATTTCGCTATATTTGACCTATATTACATAATTTTTTCATAGAAAAATATTGAGATTCAAGCGACTTATGCGCTGGTTTCGGAGGCGCCAAAAAAAAACGTTCCTCCACTGCTGACATGATTCCCGCCGATTGAGTAGCTGAAACCAAAAAAGGAAAAAATTTCGTTAAACTGGAAGGTATTTCCCGTACAATGACGTAGGATTTTCGAAAAATATCAAAATCTAACAAAATGGCGTAGTTATGAAAAAAGTCTATTTTCTTGCCTGTAAAATGGTCGTTTTTTTCAACGCCAAATCGTCAATTTCCATCCAATCAAAAATATCCTACGTCATTGTAGAGTAAATATATGCAAGAGTACTCGGTTCAAATTTCAAGTCAATAGGATAATTTCGAGTTACAATGTCAGCAAATTTGAAAAATCTCATTTCGAGAAAAACGCGTTTAAAGATGTAACTCGATTTTTGCAAGATAAAATGATTAGAGATAGGGCCTTGAAATTTTTACAGGATATTCTTCAAAGTATAAACTGTCGAAAGAGGCAAAAAAAAATCGATTTTTTGAAAGTGTCACACTGTTATAGCCCTTTGAAGTTTTAGGTACTCTACGGCCGTGCCAGAGGTGCGCTTACGTTATACGCTCAAAATCGGTGAAAACAAAAATTACCTTCCTATAAATCGAATACTAACTTATTCTTATGATGATAAACCACCGTTTAAGGGCGGGGTAAAGTGTTAAAATTTTTTTTTTCATTGTTTTTAAAATTTTTTAAATGAATGCATAATATATCAAGAATATTGTGTTAAAATTTCAAGTCGATCGGAGTAAAATTGACGAAGTTATGAGTATTTGAGCGTCTATTGCTCCATGTCGTTCTCTTCTTTTCTGCGTTTTTCAAACCGTTTTTCTGAGACTTGTCATATTTGAAGTCCGTGTGCACGATAACTCAAAATGTACTGGACCAATCGCTTTGAAATTTTGCACAGTACTTCTTCACATAATTCACCAGGTGATGTCGAGAGCTTTTTTGTTTTTTAAATAATTACTAATTTTTCAACAACAAATTAGCCGATTTTTTTTAGCGAAAATCGGGTTTTTGGCTCCCAAGTGCTACGAAAAATCGAAAAATCGAAAAAAAAAAAAATCCTCCCGTCATTACCTCGAGAAACATCTCCTTTAACAAATGCATTTTGATTTTTTTGTTTCAAATGATTCTGTTGCGAGTTATGGTGCACACCGCAAACCAACTTTTTTTCGAGGCGCCTCCGGGGTTTAATTTTCACTCGCTCAATTTTGAATATTTTGCAATGCAAATTTAGGAGAATGTTGTTCAAATGTTACTTTATTATATGTAAATTTTTCAATAAACGAACACTATTCGTTACGCCAAACAAAAAAAATCTTAAAAACATGCCTTTTTTTCGCCGAATTAACTTTACCCCGTCCTTAAGCGAAAAAAATCGATTTTTTGAAAATTTTACCGTGGCCTTACCCCTTAGAGGAGCCTTTTTGTAAAGGGGAAATAACAATTTGAATCTCTATTCCAGTGGAGCCTCGAGCGAGCCATAGTGCCGGTGATCCGGAGATCGGCTCGTGGAGCGTACAAAAACGTTTTGGAAAATTGACGATCGTTGATTCGTCGGTACCACCGGCGGTTGAGACGCTGCCGGCACCTCCCAGGCCTCCAAAGCCCCCTCACATGTTACCCGAGAATCCCGGTCACAATTATTTGAATCTCGACGGTGCGACGGAGAGTTCGAAACCGACGACACCGGCGACACCAGCCCCATCGACGCCCGCAACCGGGATCCTTACCGACGAGACTTACGACTTTCCCCGATCGCATCAGCCCGGCACGAGCAATTCCGACACGGGAACGAGCCTTGGCACGAGCTCCCGGCATTGTTACAGCAATGCCGCACCCTCGACCGTCGACGATCGTGTTTTTCGTTACGATTTTCACGACGACGAACCCTCGAGCCCGCGTTCCGAGACTTCAACAACCGCGACGTACTCGAATCTTCCGAGTCCGTTGATAAGAGACTCCTCGAGTAGCGCAACAAGCAACAACGTCGCCGCTGCCGCTGCTCCGCCACCTCCGGTTGTCTATCGAGAATTAAAACCGGGCAGAAAAATGAGCGACTCGACATCGGTGATAAGCAACGAAGCGTCGCCCGGCCCGGTCTTGTCGGTGCCGGAAATAAGCTCGGCCGAGCATTCACCCGCCGAACCTCCCAGTATTAATCGCAAGCTCAAACCACCCTTGAACAAACCAACGATCGAAGGCCCTCTCCAACTCGCCTCGCCACCCGGCAGAGGAAGAATCCGCGCCGCCCCGAGCCCAACGCCACCCTCCCACGCTCACTCGACTCATCATTCCACCTCCGATGAGGACAACAATGCTCTCGATGACAAAGAAGAGGTGATTTCTCTTCTCATACGCACCACGTCTCAATTCATTCCCGACTTGCAAATAATGCGTTACTTTTTGTTTCGTGCATTAGCGTTTTCATTATCCCCTTCGTTGCCAGAGAGAAAATTCGACAAAAAGTGCCCAAAATGGCAAATTTTTTTATCCTGAATACTTGTACTCTCGGGTTTTTGAAAGTGCTGATTACGAATCTGAACTCAAAATTCAAGAATTCACAACGACGAACAAATACGGCGAATGAAAATACAAATAATACAGATTGATTCGAGTAAAATTTTTTATTTCGGTCAGCCATTATTAAATTTCAAATTTAAAGTTCAGATTCGTAATAAGCGACCTCAAAAGTCCCGGAGTACTAATTTTCATCTAAATCAAGTAAAGTTTTTTATTTTTGTCCGCCATTTTGAATTTCCAAATTTTGACTTCAAATTCGGTTTGAGCGAGTCCAAAAACCCCCGAAAATAATGCATTACGTTTTGTCGCCATTTTTAATTTTCAAATTTAAAGTTCAGATTCGTAATAAGCGACCTCAAAAATCCCGGAGTACTAATTTTCATCTAAATCGAGTAAAGTTTTTTATTTTTGTCCGCCATATTGACGCCGCCATTTTGAATTTCCAAATTTTGACTTCAAATTCGGTTTGAGCGAGTCCAAAAACCCCCGAAAATAATGCATTACTTTTTGTCGCCATTTTTTATTTTCAAATTTAAAGTTCAGATTCGTAATAAGCGACCTCAAAAATCCCGGAGTACTAATTTTCATCTAAATCGAGTAAAGTTTTTTATTTTTGTCCGCCATATTGACGCTGCCATTTTGAATTTCTAAATTTTGACTTCAAATTCGGTTTGAGCGAGTCCAAAAACCCCCGAAAATAATGCATTACTTTTTGTCGCCATTTTTAATTTTCAAATTTAAAGTTCAGATTCGTAATAAGCGACCTTAAAAATCCCGGAGTACTAATTTTCATCTAAATCGAGTAAAGTTCTTTATTTTTGTCCGCCATATTGACGCCGCCATTTTGAATTTCCAAATTTTGACTTCAAATTCGGTTCGAGCGAGTCCAAAAACCCCCGAAAATAATGCATTACTTTTTGTCGCCATTTTTAATTTTCAAATTTAAAGTTCAGATTCGTAATAAGCGACCTCAAAAATCCCGGAGTACTAATTTTCATCTAAATCGAGTAAAGTTTTTTATTTTTGTCCGCCATATTGACGCCGCCATTTTGAATTTCCAAATTTTGACTTCAAATTCGGTTCGAGCGAGTCCAAAAACCCCCGAAAATAATGCATTACTTTTTGTCGCCATTTTTAATTTTCAAATTTAAAGTTCAGATTCGTAATAAGCGACCTCAAAAATCCCGGAGTACTAATTTTCATCTAAATCGAGTAAAGTTTTTTATTTTTGTCCGCCATATTGACGCCGCCATTTTGAATTTCCAAATTTTGACTTCAAATTCGGTTTGAGCGAGTCCAAAAACCCCCGAAAATAATGCATTACTTTTTGTCGCCATTTTTAATTTTCAAATTTAAAGTTCAGATTCGTAATAAGCGACCTCAAAAATCCCGGAGTACTAATTTTCATCTAAATCGAGTAAAGTTTTTTATTTTTGTTCGCCATATTGACGCCGCCATTTTGAATTTCCAAATTTTGACTTCAAATTCGGTTTGAGCGAGTCCAAAAACCCCCGAAAATAATGCATTACGTTTTGTCGCCATTTTTAATTTTCAAATTTGAAGTTATGATTCGTAATAAGCGACCTCAAAAATCCCGGAGTACTAATTTTCATCTAAATCGAGTAAAGTTTTTAATTTTTGTCCGCCATATTGACGCCGCCATTTTGAATTTCCAAATTTTGACTTCAAATTCGGTTTGAGCGAGTCCAAAAACCCCCGAAAATAATGCATTACTTTTTGTCGCCATTTTTAATTTTCAAATTTAAAGTTCAGATTCGTAATAAGCGACCTCAAAAATCCCGGAGTACTAATTTTCATCTAAATCGAGTAAAGTTTTTTATTTTTGTCCGCCATATTGACGCCGCCATTTTGAATTTCCAAATTTTGACTTCAAATTCGGTTTGAGCGAGTCCAAAAACCCCCGAAAATAATGCATTACTTTTTGTCGCCATTTTTAATTTTCAAATTTAAAGTTCAGATTCGTAATAAACGACCTCAAAAATCCCGGAGTACTAATTTTCATCTAAATCGAGTAAAGTTTTTTATTTTTGTCCGCCATATTGACGCTGCCATTTTGAATTTCTAAATTTTGACTTCAAATTCGGTTTGAGCGAGTCCAAAAACCCCCGAAAATAATGCATTACGTTTTGTCGCCATTTTTAATTTTCAAATTTAAGGTTCAGATTCGTAATAAGCGACCTCAAAAATCCCGGAGTACTAATTTTCATCTAAATCGAGTAAAGTTCTTTATTTTTGTCCGCCATATTGACGCCGCCATTTTGAATTTCCAAATTTTGACTTCAAATTCGGTTTGAGCGAGTCCAAAAACCCCCGAAAAGTAATGCATTACTTTTTGTCATGCCTTAGCGTTTTCATTATCACCTTCGGTGGCAGAGACAATTCGACAAAAAGTGCCCAAAATGGCGGGCAAATTTTTATATCCTGAATACTTGTACTCTCGGGGTTTTCAGGGTGCTGATTACGAATCTGAGCTCAACATTCAGGAATTCACAATGACGAACAAATACGGCGAATGAAAATACAAATAATACAGATTGATTCGAGTAAAATTTTCAATTTCGGCCATTCTGGCGCCGCCATTTTGAATTTTCGAATTTAAAATCCCGGAGTACTAATTTTCATCTAAATCGAGTAGTTTTTTATTTTTGTCCGCCATATTGATGCCGCCATTTTGAATTTCCAAATGTTGACTTCAAATTCGGATTCAGCGAGCCCAAAAACCCCCGAGTCAGGCTCCGATTTCAAATCAGAGCAAGTTAAATAGGGAAATAAAGGTTGACGCACTATTGCGTCAGTGCCAACGAAGGGGTTACTCATTACTTTACATTATGTGATGAAAAAAAAAAAAATTCATTACCCATTACGTTACATTCAGTAATATAAAAATTTTCATTACTCATTACATTACATTTTGTAATGCAATAAATTGCCATTACTCTTTACATCGAATTTTGTAATGTAAAAGAATTTCATTACTCATTACATTGGAATTTGTAATGTTAAAAATTTCCATTCCTCATTACATTACATTTTGTAATGTGAAATATTTTCATTACCCATTACAATATAATATGTAATAGAATTTTTTTACATTACGAACTCCAATGTTACAGGTAATGGCATTTTTTACATTACAAGGTCCAATGTAATGAGTAATGGGAGTATTTTACATTACAAAATGTAACGAAATGAGTAATGGATTTTCTTTGCATTACAAAATGTAAGGTAATGGGTAATGGATATTTTTTACATTACATTAGTAATGTGAACAAATTCCATCACTCACTACCTTATACTTTGTAATGTAAAAAAATTCCATGACTCATTAAATTAAGGGGTTAGGCCACTCTAGAGGCCGAAAAAATAGGCTTTTTGGGATTGGTTTTTTCAGAAAAACTACGAAATAAATCTCGATTACAAAAAAGGTGTTTATCATACATTGCTCGTTACATTACATTTTGTAGTGTAAAAAATTTCCGTTACTCATTACATTATATTTTGTAATGTGAAACATTTTCATTACAAAATGCAATGTAATGTGTAATGACAAAAAAATTTCATTGCACATTGTATAATTAGATTGCAATGGGCAATGGACATTTTTTACATTACAAAGTCCAATGTAATGGGTAATGGAATTTTTTTACATTATACAGTGTAATGTAATGTGCAATGGATTTTTTTTACATTACAAAATGTAAGGGGATAGGCAACTCTAGAGGCTGAAAAAATAGGCTTTTTGGAGATTTTTTTTCAGAAAAACTACGAAATAAATCTCGATTACAGAAAGGGTGTTTATCATACATATCAGTGACTGTATACAATAATTTTTTTGAAGCGATTAATTTCAAAATCGCGGCTGTGCAGCGTTTATCTCAAAACTGCATTTTTTAAGGTGACCGGAAACATAACTCACTATTTTCAACCGATTCACTTGAAATATTGAATATATCTTGAAAAATGCATTGTCTATGGAAGTACGTAGGATTCATTTTTAAAATTGCATAGGTCATTTGTTCAGCCCAAGGTCAACCCAAACAAACCCAAACAATTATCTGACCATTTTTTAGGCAAATTTTTCACTTTCCAAAAATTTGCCTAAAAAATTGTCAGCTAGTTGTTAATAACAATTGAACTATCCAATATAAAAAAAAAGATAATTATGCAGTATGAGGACTTTTCCGATGATGTTTTTCGCCATGATGTTGTTTATTCCATTATAGTAAGTGATATTCCTTCGGGGGAAGCTGACATTTCCCATTAATGCCATGCGTTATGGGGTTTTGAAATTTCCAGAAACATGTAATATTTCGACGCCTCTTGTTTGTTGTCGCTAAGCAGCTACGTGTTTCCTAAGGGCCAACCCAAACAAACAAACCCAAACTAACTTCCCAATATAGGTGTTGAAATATTAAAAAATTCCCTATTTTATAACGTGTTTCCCCGAACTCCAAAACCCCATAACTCATGGAATTAATGGAAAATGTCAGCCCCCCCCCCCCCCCCATGGAATATCACTCAATATAATAAAATAAACAAGTTGACGGTGAAAAAAAAATTCTCGTCGTTTTTCAGAAAAGTCCTCATACTGCATAATTACCAAAAAAAAAAGTCCTACGTACTCCCATAGACAATGTATTTTTCAATATATATTCAACATTTCAAGTGAATCGGTTGCAAATTGTCCGAGTTATGTTTTCGGCCAACTTAAAAAATGCAGTTTTCAGATAAACACTGCACAGCCGCCATTTTGAAATTAATCGCTTAAAAAAAATTATCGCATACCGTCACTGGTATGTATGATAAACACCCTTTTTTGTAATCTCGATTTATTTTGTAGTTTTTCCGCGAAAAAAATCCCCAAAAAGCCTATTTTATCGGCCTCTAGAGTTGCCTATCCCCTTAAATTTTGCAATGTAAAAAAAAATCCATTACCCATTACATTGGAATTTGTAATGTGAAAAATGTCCATTGCCCATTTTGCATTTTGTAATGAAAATGTTTCACATTACAAAATGTAGTTTAATGAGTAATGGAAATTTTTACACTACAAAATGTAATGTAATGAGTAACGGGCATATTTTACATTACAAAATCCAATGTAACGATTAACGGAAAATGTTTCCATTACAAAATGTAATGTAATGAGTAATGGCATTTTTTTACACCGCTGGATGTAATGTACTGGGTAATGAGATCTTTCTCCATTACCCATTAAAAAACTAATGAATAATGCATTACTTTTTCATAACAAATTGCGCAACCCTGATTCATTCATCTCCTCGACATGACTGTCGACATGATTTTTTCCCTACGGAAATTTCATTTATCTTTACGCGACGAATCGCTCTAACCTCTCAAACATCATCGTGTCGAATGTTTTTTTCGCATTACAGATATATTACTATCACGATCACAGTGCATTCATTCCCGCGTCGAACCGACGTCTCGTCGTACTGCAGTATTTGGATCTCGATCTCGAGGCGTCCGAAAGCTTCGCGTCGTCCGCATTGCCACCGGCCCAATCGCCCCCCAATACGACCGTCTACAAGACCGTCGATTTCTTGAAGACCGAGGCTTTCAATCGAACGAGACAGCTCGTCGAGGAAGAACGAAACAAGTCGACCGACGAATTGTCGTGAATATCCACATAATATTTCGATCTCCGTTTATCGTTCCTCCTGCGGGAATTTCAAGTATTCTGCGAAATGTATAATACGATCACACAGGAGCGTGGAAACGTTCGAGTGTTCCTGTCTTACGCAATGGGAGAAAAACTTTTCGTTCTCATCGCTTTTCTTTTACTACTATTATCGTTCCTTCTTATTTTAACGACTCAGCACGAGATTTCGATTGCAATTTTCAACAATGCAATTACCTAAGGCGACCCGCACGAAGAAACGAAAAGCTTTTTTTCCAACGCTAACGTATAGCAATATTTTACGAAGGGCCAAAAATGTTATTCTTTAAGTGAAACGAAGGAACGTGTAAGTGGGCGGATTTTCGAATGACAAATGACTGCATTTTGTGGCCGCATTCACATATTCAATGTCGATCGACTCGATCACACACACACCCCACATGTATATTACGTTTTACAGTTGTAGAACTCGATGCAAGAATTCGCTACTTTTACCCAATTCTTTGAGATAAGATACAAATATCGAATGAGGCATTTCTTATTACTTATTCACGAAATGAACATAGCGGGCAATGAATCGTAGCGCGTGGCCTGGTAGCGAAAGATTTTTGACGCCGAAACACTTTTCGTTGATGGAATCTTTCGTGTAGGACAATTTTTAATGATTTTATTTTTTATTATTGAACCTTGTGTATATTAGGTTTTTCTTCGAATATTGTACATAATTTTATGATAAAGAGATGCATTTTTGCTTGGTTAAAGAGCCGCGTGAGGATGCAATTTCGTACCTGCATCAGTGAGTGCGATTCGTACAATTGAGCAATTTATCTCTCACGAGGTATCCAAGGTGTAAACCTTATAAATGGCGTACTATTCCAAGTATTTTTTATACTATGCAAATTCTACAAATATGTCTTTTCCTGTAGGAATCCTTTGCAAAGTGCCTTGGGAGCACGTATCCGTACGGATCAAGGGGTCAAACCACAGTAACGGGTATAAAATCATGTGCGAATTTAACGATTTTTTTTTCGTATGAAAAAGTGATTCACTCATAAAATTAATTACACATCTATTTAGTATGAATATCAAGCTGTTAGAATTTTTTTTTTCGATGTACAAAATGGCCGACTTCTAATATTTTCTTCTGTTATCTTTTTTTAAGGAGGTACGGTGATTGGAGCGAGTCCAAGATAAAAGCCCGATTTTTTTAAATAACATTGTCGAGAGCTTCGTCCATGCGTATGCGGAGTTTCCACGAGATTTACCGTACAGTTTCCGAGTTATTAATTGTTAAAGTTGGTCAATTAGTCACACGTAGACGGCAAAATGTGCCTGTCCTCTCATATATCGATTTTTTTGTGCTACTTGGAGCCAAGACACGCGTAAAAAAAACTGACGGTTGCGTTCGTTGGTTCGTTGTGATCAATAAGGCAACTTGAATTGGAAAGCTCACCGCAGAAATAAGCAATAAATTTAGAAATAAAGTCGCGAAAAACCGAAGTATTCGGCGAGAGAGACGTCTCGTGACGTAACCACAGCCATCTTGCTCGAAATGTGGCAACGCCGGATACCCGCGCAAATTTGAGTCTTCTATCGGATATTTTCAACGCGAATTAAAAATATGGTTGTGTGAAGCCGTACGTTTTTTAATCGATTATAAAAGGCCTTTCGTCGATATTTACTCAAAGTTCTTTTAGGTATAGCTAAGGCATCTCAATCTTTATGGCGACATGCATACAACGCATTTATATGTAAATTCAGCATGGACAAACCGTCATATAAAATGAACGTTCGTTTTTATATCTGCAAATATTGTGAAAATTAGGAAAGGGAAAAATAACATAACAATCGATGAAATATGTTTTGACTTCGGACAGATTTTACATTGGATATTGAGGTTAACGTCAACGCGACGTTTTTCATTTGCATTCGCAATATCATCTTTTCACTCTCTAATTCTTGTCCGACAGAATCTACCTTTGTCTCTAAACTGGACTTCAGGTACAATCCTGTTACTCTCTTGATAAACTTCTACAGTACTTATTTTCATTCTCCATGTTTACCGGCTACCAAAAATAATAAGCCGAGCGCGTGGGACCGATGACAGCTATCGAAAATGCAACGATGCTAAACGTCGACGATATGGCGTACTACTGAAGTCGAGTAGTAGATTATTACGTTTGTTTTCATATTATAAAAATAATAAGTAGCTTGAAATTCAATACTTAAAAAATATTTCTCGAAATATAGGCCACACACATATGTCTAAAACGTAGCGGTATTATGGCGAAAAATAGACTCTTAGTTTACTAGCGTGGTCATCACCGTACCTCCTTAAGCGCTCCGCGGCGTGGATTGTGGATTTAGCATCCACAATTTCTTACCTAGAACAAAAAACAAAAATTCCCGTCAATCTACATAAGAATACCTGGAGAAGTACGCACGGAATTGAAAAAATATTGTTTTATTCAAAAGTTGTAGGTATTTGAACTTAAGGGGTGAGATGCAGTCAGAGGCGTGAAAAAACGAGCATTTTCAATAAAAAAAATTTATAGTAATTAAGTTTGTTTTAAAACAGTGGGTACACAGACTTTTTATGTTGTATTTCAACTTGACGTGTACAAATTTTCAAAGAAAAATATTGATATATTTATAAAAATATCGCCATCTTTGTCGGACCCCCTTCGGCATGTAGTGCTGTACGGTGACCATCATAAAATTTTACTGGATCATCTGAAATCAATAAACCAAAAAAAAATCATCAGTTTAATAATAAATCTAGTCCTTAATCGAAGTCTTTTTTTTAATTAACAAAATGGCGGCTTCCGACACATAACTTTGGATTTTCGACCAAAAAATCGCTCGTTTATAGTTTTAAAAAAATAGAAATTTTCAACAAAAATGAAAATCTTTCGATTAAGGACTAGTTTTTAATGCTATCAATAAGCACACGAAATTTCATCAAAATCCATCGAGTGGTTTTTGAATTATAGTGGTCACCGACTTGAACAACATAGTTTCGAGAAAAACGCGTTTAAAGTTTTTCGATGTGGATACGGTACTATATGTTCGTAAAATTTTGAGCTCGATGGATGAAGCTAAACTTTTTTTCATGTATTTTGATCCGCTGAATCCAAATATCACAATTTTTTGCCGAAAAGTCGAGCATTCCATTGTTTACAGCCAATTGTTAAAACAATTTTTCAAAAAATTAAAGTTTCTTGGGATGAATTATTTTTTAAAAATATTTTTGGCAATTTTAAAACGAAAGTATTCTTTATAAAATTTTGCTAAAGTTCATAGTTTTCGAGTAATACATTTTTTTAAATTTCTGAAAGATTTTTCCAATTTTACACTTGATTTATGTATAGAAATACTGATTGAAAAATTACTTACATCGAATCATCAATTTCTGGCCCTTACAATAGGGCTTCTGCCGATGTGGAAGCTTCCAAAATATCAATTTGTTGTTGTCTTCGAATATAATAGGAGGGATCGAAACCGGTTGCTTGCATCTGCCGCCCGCTACCTGCCATGGGGACCCGACACCCCTTCACTAATTGTGAGAATATTTTCGAAACTTCATACTTCAAGAAAATGTAAAGAAAAATTGATTTTTTGAAAATTCTTACTGCATCTCACCCCTTAAGAAATGAGTTTTCAGTAAAAAATTTCGCTATAACTGCTCATAAAATGAAAAGTGTTCGATTAATCAGAAATTCCGTACGTACTTCTCTGCGAAATGCAATTAGGAACATAACTTTCAAATTTGAAGTAAATCGAGTGAAAATTGTTGAAGTTATTTGTCACACCAAGTGACAAGTGGCAGTTTCGAAAAGTTTCGAGTAGTCGCCTATTTTGTACATCGAAAAAAAAGTTATATTTTTTCTAACAGCTTATTATTCATACTCAATAGATGCGTAATTAATTTTATGAGTCAATCACTTTTTCATACGAAACAAAATTGTTAAATTCGCACATGATTTTATATCCGTTACTGTGGCCTAACCCCTTAAGGTATTCCTTTCACGAACCCAAATATTTTACACTTAACTGATTTTGGTCTATAATGAAGTAAAAATACATCCCAGTATACTGGTAAAATTTGAAGCCAAGTTACCGAACCTTTAACGAAAAATTACGGCCCTAAAAATCGTCTCACTTATACGGCGCTTTATGGACATGTCACGCTGGCCACATGTCTTTCTAATAATTTATACACTAAATAACTCTAGATGCCTAATAAAAACTGCTCACAGGTGTAAAAAAGTCTAAAGATTCCGTAACAACAATAAAAACAGAGGGTCACCGAACGTTTAAAGAAAATATTAATGTTAAAACTTGGAAAAGTGTGGTTAGCAGAAGAATTTTTGTAGCCGTGACGTTTCAAATAAATGTAAAAATGTCTCAATCTACTAAATTTGCGCGAATTTTGTTATTCTTGTTTATCGTTGTGTATAATAATCCATTATAACTTGTTTTTTTTAATAAGCGCAATTGTAATTTACCGACGATTCAGAAGGCCCTGCTTATGCCCCCACAAAATACGGCCCTCCGCGAAAGGAATACCTTAACAATATTCAACTGCTTCTGCGGTCCATTTACTTTTTTTCTCGTCGTTGCGCTCGGAATCACCGGACAGGCGAAAACGATGAAATACATCGGCGCAATTTGCAATCTCTTTGATCGAGTGTCGCGAAAAGCTTATGCGATTTTCACGATGAAACACGTATACGTGCATGCCATATAATTAATTGTATATACATTCGTGGATATGTTGAATAAATATATAGTTTATAATATCGTGATATATATATATATATATATATATATATATATATATATATATATATATATATATATATATATATATATACACTATTGTATAGATACGTGTGTATATATTTATATATACATGTGTATAAATAGTATACGGAAACGTATAGAACTTTCGCCTAATTTTTATAACGATTTTACGATAAAAGATGTAATATACTTGCGATTGAAACGAGCTACGCTCATCATCATATGGTTATTCGGCAATTAATCGAGTCTCTCGTCGCGTTACACGCAAATTATTGCAATACAAACGAGAAACATATCTACGATATTGTACAAATAAATGCAACCAATGAACGAATCAAGCGTTAAGAATGATTTCGTAGGGAGAACCAAGATCTCAAAATCCAAATACAATCGTTATAAAAGTCACACTGTTCCAACGCAATTCTTGTCTTTGTTACACTACTCCGTTGTTTTGAAAGAAAGAAGGATTTTTTTAAGAAACTGCATCTACCTGGAGGCCCGAAAAACATGGCGAAAATCGAAAAAAAAACGTCTGGTACACGGTTGGTGTAAAAGAAACGCATTTTTTTTTAACACGAAGGTACATATATTGAGAGCCCGTACAAAAAAATACAGAAAAACAACATGAACGCCGGCAGATGATGACATTTTTTTCGCGACGTTTCGCGGTGGACACTTTCCAGCTGAAACGGTCCATCCGAAATGTAAAAACGAAACGGGTTATTCGAGGTAACAATAAATACGAGTCGTTGACGATCGTCGATTTTTAAAATCATTTTTTTAAATAACGTGGCGACGAATTGAAACTCGAGTATGAAAAATCTGAATAAAGTCATATTTACGTAACTAAAAAACATTAAGTGCGATTTTTCGAGTGACATTGTCAACGATCTTTGAATGTTTCTTATCGTGTCTTCTGTTAATTTAAAAACAATTCATGAAATGGTTCTCGAGATATCATGTCGACCGACTTTGAAAACATTGTTTCGAGAAAAACACGTTTAAGGGGGGAAGACCACTTAGAAGGTAAAAAATGAGGGTGTTTTAGCAAATTTTTGTCATGTAAAGAATACTCATGGAAATGTATAACTTTGTGTGTTTTTTATTTGATATTTTAAGTATGCAAAGATATTTTATTATTTTTTTTTTAATGCAAATTGCCAGTCGTGTATACTGATGTTCAGAGGAAGTCTGTCAAAAAGTTTCCGCACTGCTGGAGTTCTCCCTTGCGCTGTAATTGTCTGAAACAAAAAAATCAAAATGATTCTTGAAAGTAACACCTATACGCTGTCGGTGAAGCACGATTTTGGAAATATATGCAACATTCACGAAATGGCAGCTTAATAAAGTCAATTTTGTGATTCTTCGTGAAATTTTTGCCATATTTAAGGGCAAAAGTGCGTTTCATTTTTGGAATTAAAATATCATTTAGGTTCACCGACAAACTGATGGTACAAGGAAGATGTTTGACAAATTTCATTAAGGGGTAAGGCCACTGTAACGGCCCAAAAAAAAGGTTTTTTCACTAATTTTTTGCTCCCGAAATTGAAGGTATTTGAAAAAAAACTTTTAATGGTGTTATCGGGCATACATTAAACGTTATTATAAATTTTTTTTACAGTAAAAAAAAACAAAATGGCGGTTCCACAGCTATCTTCCCGGGGCATGTTTTGCTTCCAGGGCTCCGCGGCACGCAGCACCACTGGTGCACTTTTGAATCTAGAACAAAAAAAAAACCATTAATCTAGAGGGCTATAGCTAGAGAATGTCGATCGGATTTTAAAAAGTATCAATTTTTGTGGATTTGGCGTGCGTTTGAAAAAAAAATTGATTTTTGACGAAAAAAACGGCAAGTTTTTTGTTAATAAAAAATCAATAAATAAAGTTCTTGAAAATTCCGATCGACATTCTCAAGATAGTGTAAATGTTCACATCTGGTTAAAATTTCAAGTAAAAAAAATGAAAATTGTTCGAGTTATGCTGCGTGCCATTTTGAAAAACCATGTTTCGAGAAAAACGCGTTTAAAGTTTTGCGAATAGTTTTTTATTGGAAAAAATTAAAAAAAGAAGTTAAAAGGATTTAAACTATTTTTAAACTAGAGGGTTTAAACTATTTTTTAAGCCAATAAAAAAAAATCGATTTTTCAAAAAATTTACAGTGGCCTTACCCCTTAATATCGGTTGAATAGTTTTTCGAGTAATCACTCCAGCAGTTCGGAAAAATACAGTTTTGAGAAAAACGCGCTCGAAGTTTCAACAAGGGAAAACTTAATTATTTTGATGTCTTACAGGCTAATCCGCGATTCCAGCGCCATACAGGATTCCTTCGGCTTCCTCGTAAAAACGAATTTCCTGCTGCTGCTGCTCTCTACGGGCTTTCCGACCCGAAATTCAATAAACCGATAGGTCAACAACGGATTCCAACACACTTCATCAGAGCTCGCACTGAAAAGTTTTTTCGGCACTGGCACTCTGCCTTCCGTGATTTTCCGCATTACGATTAATTTGTTGGTTTCCAAAAAAATGTTCTCTTCCGTGAAGGTCCCTTAGGTGTTGCATGAGAAGCTTTTGGGTACGCGGACATTTTGAGAAGCACTAAGTTCACAACTGGCCCAAGGTAAATTTTAAAGTACCTGCGACGCTCCGCATCGACAACGATGGGCCCTACCGCGTACGATTACGAAACATAAAAGATCGGAGCAAGACGAAATATAGAAGGGCGCATGCACCGTCGTCCGCGGCCGCACACTTGCGTCTACTCGGCACGAACGCTCCTCGAGTTTATCCGCGAAAAATCAAGCAATTCTTGGAGTTTCGTTTTAAAAATTCGACATAATATTCTCAAGACATTGGACTATTGATTTATGGAAAGAAAAGGGATCGATTTTTTTCAAATTTGCAAATGGTCTTCCCCCCTTAAGGGACAACACCACTGTGACCCCCTGTTTTTTGCCATTCTTCAAGAATTTTTTTTTGTGGGAAAAAAAGGGATATTCGAAAAAAAAATTTTTTGTTTTGTTCGTTGTTTATTGAAGATACATAAAGAAAAATTTCAAATTTTTCACGCCCCATGGTGACGCTGGGGAAGCTCCCGCGTCAGGTACTGTTCAACTCTCTTCAAAGTCGATCTGAAAAAAAAATACCGAGTGTTTTCGTCAATAATATGATATTTTGAAGAGAAGTACATAGGGATTTGAAAAAATATTGATTTAAAAAAAATAGGCACGCTTTTGAAATTAAAGGACGATTTTCGAGAAAAATTTCTCGTCGAAAATAGGCTATAACTTTTTTTATTATTGAGATATCGAAAAAATCCTATGTACTTCTTTAGATAATCTAGTTTTATTGATGCAGTCCAAATTTGAAGTCAATCGGATAAAAATTGCTCGAGTTCTGCTGCGTGCCGCACTCAAAAAAGTGGTTTTGAGAAAAACGCGTTCAAAGTTTTAGGTTTGTTAATTTATGCGATAAATTGGAAAAAAAAATTTTTACCTTTAATCAGCGATGCCGGCACCATATAGCTGGCCTTCAAGAAGCAAATCATTGTCCCTAGCATCTTTTCTCGAACTTGTAGAGGCTCTTCTTGCCTCTTTTGTAGCGTCTGTGAGCGAGCGCTCCGCCAGCTCGATCCGCGCTGCGTCGGTTTCAACGCAAAAATTGAAACAATTTGGGCCGATAGTTATCC
Source organism: Ophion obscuratus (assembly GCA_964007375.1). NCBI lineage: Eukaryota > Metazoa > Arthropoda > Insecta > Hymenoptera > Ichneumonidae > Ophion > Ophion obscuratus. The sequence goes on from OZ023313.1 coordinate 9,524,126, forward strand.
CCAACGTCTCCAAAACTTTCATGAGGCTTCTCAGGCCATCATTGAATAATAATACCGCGATATCAGCTGCAATATCGACGATTGACGATTGACGACTTGAACATTTTTCAATTATCGCCTCCTATGGCTTTTTTTCGAAACTATATTTATAACAATAGCCGGTTTTTGTGAAGGGAGACAAAAGAATACCTGGGAAAGACCCGCAGGACCTGGGAAAGGCACGGTATACCTGCCGACCCTGAGGCGCGCAGCTGCACGGGACCCCGAGCCGCACGGAGCGCTGCACCGCTCCACAAAATATTCAAAATCTCCGAAAATAATTATTTTTTCGACCTGGGTCCAACGGCGTCTTAATCTTAAATGTATTTTAGATTTTTCTAGATGGCTTTCAAAAAATCAATTTTTTGAAGCCGTCACAGTGGTATTGTCCCTTAAGGGGCTATACCAGTGTGAACGCTGAAAAGTTGGGTTCTCCGATTGGAATTGCTGAAACGCAGGAATCTTTGGGAAGAAAAGTACTCAATTAAATGTTTCGGAAAATTAAGAATATATTCGGCTATATTTGACCTATATTACACAATTTTTTTCATAGTAAATATTGAGATCCGAGCGACTTATGCGCTGCCTTCGGAGGCGCCAAAAAAGAAGGTCCTCAGTGGAGGACCTTCTGTTTTGGCCGGAATCATGTCAGCAGTGGCTGACATGATTCCGGCCGATTGAGTAGCTGAAACCGATAAAGGAAAAAAATGTTAAACTGGAAGGTATTTCCTGTACAATGACGTACGATTTTCGAAAAATATCACAATCTAACAAAATGGCGTAGTTATGAAAAAAAGAGTCTGTTTTCTTGCCTATAAAAGGATCGTTTTTTTTCCAATGCCAAATCGTAAATTTCCATCGAATCAAAAATATCCTACGTCATTGTAGAGTAAATATATTCAAGAGTACTCAGTTCAAATTTCAAGTCAATCGGATAATTGCTCTTTGAGGTACAATGTCAGTAAATTTGAAAAATGTCATTTCGAGAAAAACGCGTTGAAAGATATAACTATCGATTATTGCAAGATAAAATGATAGAGATACGGCCTTGACATTTTTACAGGATATTCTTGAAAGTATAAACGGTCGATAAGGCAAAAAAAAAATCGTTTTTTTTTGGAAGTGTCACCCCGGTATAGACTGGACTGAATTGTTAGAAGCTGCAGCTCATTCAATTTTAAGAATATTTTAATAAAATTTTGCGGGAATATAGCTAAAAGGTCATCCTATCGAGTAACATTGTTTTAAAAAATGCAATTTTTTTACCCATCCAGGTAGATGTAGCCCGTTAAGCAGAAATTTCGTTTGAACAAATTACATTCGAGTTATAATATCCTTTGCTTTCAGGAGGAATAGACTTGCGTAACGTTTTGCTCATCGATTCGCATACCCGAATTGGCGAACCGGATTCGCCTGCTTTGGAAAGAATTTGGACCAATAATCAGGTACGCAGCCACAATTCACGAGGAAAAGTGTAATACAATAGGGATTTGTGACGTGACTACTGCGCAGAACGTCTCCATTGTCGGCTGGCAACAGGGGTACGACAAATCAGTTGCCTTCTACCATTTACGAGCAGAAGATGTTAAGAAGAGCGTGGTGGAATTGTCGATAATATCCGACGTAAGTAATCGCAATCGATGAAAATGATTGATATTGTCGAATAACGTCGATTATCATTGAGTGCACGAATGGTGGAAGTTTGTGTGAAAAGAATAGAGTTTTAAAAAATTCTATACCATTATTTTGAGTTCGATAAGTGTGTAAGAAAGTTTTCACAGCTGCTTCAACCTACAACATCTTTATGCAGCAATCTTTTCTATTGATGATCAATTTATTCGGGACCGATATCAGTGTAAACAATTTTTAAATCCAATCAGATTGGACACTGGTAATTACGTATTTCGTATATATTATTCGACACAATACTTCGTATTATTCCAAATAAAAGTAAGAATCAAAGTATCTTGTCGCACAAGATATACATGTATAGTGTCGGTAGGCATGTACAGGGTGTCCTGTATATGCTCTGTTATGAATAGATAATCCTGCAACTGTCGACAGGTCGGATTATAGCCTACTATATGCTGGAATTCCAGTTTAGTAAAAGTCTCACGGTTTTCGAGATAAAAATCATCTGCTTTTGGTTTTTCGCGTGCCATTTCTACAGATGATAACTTTTTTTACCCGGTTTAAATAAAAAAAGACTCTTGGCTATTTGTTTTATCTGGAAAAGTCGTCTCTTTAACCTTAAATGTGAAGTAAACTTTATGAAAAAAGATCTTGTGCCGAATTTTCTTTACGAACATCACTTTAAGAGCGGGGTAAAGTATTACATTTTTTTTTCATTTTTGTTTAATTTTTTAAATGAATGCATAATATATCAAGAATATTGTGTTAAAATTTCAAGTCGATCGGAGTAAAATTGACGAAGTTATGAGTATTTGAGCGTCTATTGCTCCATGCCGTTCTCTTCTCTTCTGCGTTTTTCAAACCGTTTTTCTGAGACTTGTCATATTTGAAGTCCGTGTGCACGATAACTCAAAATCTACTGGACCAGTCGCTTTGAAATTTTGCACAGTACTTCTTCACATAATTCACCAGGTATTGTCGAGAGTTTTTTTGTTTTTTTTAATAATTACTAATTTTTCAACAACAAATTAGCCGATTTCTTTTTAGCGAAAATCGGGTTTTTGGCTCCCAAGTGCTACGAAAAATCGAAAAAACGAAGAAAAAAAATCCTCCCGTCATTACCTCGAGAAACATCTCCTTTAACAAATGCATTTTGATTTTTTTGTTTCAAATGATTCTGTTGCGAGTTATGGTGCACACCGCAAACCAACTTTTTTTCGAGGCACCTCCGGGGTTTAATTTTCACTCGCTCAATTTTGAATATTTTGCAATGCAAATTTAGGAGAATGTTGTTCAAATGTTACTTTATTATATGTAAATTTTTCAATAAACGAAGACTATTCGTTACGCCAAAAAAAAAAGTCTTAAAAACATGCCTTTTTTTCGCCGAATTAACTTTACCCCGCCGTTAAAACGTCGCTTAGTTATTGTCGATTCATATCATTCGTAGAAATGGCATGCGAAAAACCAAAAGCAGATGATTTTTGTCAAAAAATGACACAAAGCCGTAAATCTCGAAAACCATGGGACTTTTTCTAAACTCAAATTCCAGCAGATAATAGAGCATAATCTGACCTATCGACAGTTGCAGGATAATCCATTCTTAACTGGACACCCTGTATATATATATATATATATATATATATATATATATATATATATATATATATACACACATATATACACATATATACAGAAAACACGATATAGATTGCGTGCGCAATGATTCAAACTTCTGAGATATAGCTAGAGAAGTATCCGAGTCACGTGTACGAGGTTTTGCACATATCGATATAAAAAAAGAGCATTGGGGTCGCGCGTGATCGGAAAAACACGTGCACGTCCTACTGGCTAGTTGCAAAATATCTACAGCTATGGTACACTGATTCGTTTTACGTATTTTTTCCCCAACTATAAAATGACTTTAATGACTTTATCAACAGGTTTAACTCCAATTTTCTCAACAATTTCACGCGTCGATCAAACGAAGAAGTGCGAAAAAGGGCATTGGTCGGACGAATGAGGAGTGTTGGTAGAGCTTTTGGAAAAATTATTATTTTTCCTCGATATAATCCAATAATTGGTGAGTCACAAGTGCAAAAATTACACAACTGATCATTTTGTTCCAGGTCCACGTACAAGCGGACCGAACGCCGCTGGGTATTCAATTATCATCGCTGATAAACCCGTCGAATGTTTTACAAACTTCCGACTAACTTTCAATCGATTAAGGCCTTGGGCCACAGTAACGGGTATGAAATCATGTGCGAATTTAACAATTTTTTTCGTATGAAAATGTGATTCTATCATAAAATTAATTACACATTTAGTATGAATATCAAGCTGTTAGAATTTTTTTTTCGATGTACAGGGTGCGCCAGAGAAACTTACTTATTTGAAAAAATTCCCGCGCGGTGAGTTGGTCGGGTAGAGGGGCGAGAGGGGGCGCATCTGGAGGGGGAAGTTCCCAAGTTTGTTTCTCCCTCCAGTCAGTTGCCATCATGCTCTGGTCTAGAGAGCAGCGGGCCTTCGCAGTCGAGAGCTTCTTTTCTAACGGTCGCTCACTTGTTGCTACGCAACGTGCCTTCCGCGCTCGCTTTGAAATTCCTCCTCACAGACTCGTTCCTGGCCGTAATTCGATTCTGTCGTGGGTTAACTCATTTCGGGAGTGTGGAAGTGTCGCTAAACCCAGAAATGGACTTCAACGGACCATCAGAACTCCGGAAAATGTCGAAAGAGTGAGGCAGTCAGTTGTGCGTTCTCCCCGGCGTTCGGCTCGCAAACACGCAGCTGCTATGGGAATTTCTGACACCACGGTTCGACGAATTCTCCATGAAGACCTTCAATTTCATCCCTATAAATTGGCTGTTGTGCAAGAATTAACTGAACGCGATTTTGTTGCCCGTCAAAATGCATGTGAAATGCTGGTTGACAACCTGCCTGAAGACGCGGTCGTTTTTTTCAGTGACGAGGCTCACTTCCACATTTCCGGCTGCGTCAAGAAGCAAAACATGCGTTATTGGTGTGGTGTAAATCCACGTGAGCTTCACCAGAAGCCACTTAATTGTGAGCGAGTTATTGTCTGGTGTGCGATGTCGGTAATGGGAATAATTGGTCCTTATTTTTTTGAAGAAAACGAACGCGCAGTTACCGTGAATGGAGCTCGTTACAGGAACATGATCGAGGAATTTTTTCTTCCAAGACTCGAAGAAATGAACGTTAGGAACGTGTGGTTTCAGCAAGATGGAGCCACAGCACACACAGCACGAGACTCAATGAATTTGTTGCGACAACATTTCCCCGACCGCCTCATCTCTCTCAGAGGCGATCTCCAATGGCCGGCACGCTCTCCAGATTTGACTCCATGCGATTTCTTTTTATGGGGTTATTTGAAATCTCTGGTTTATGTCGATCGACCACGGACCATAGCACACCTCAAGAACAACATTCGCGACGCCATTGCCAACATACCGATTGATATGCTGCAAAGAGAGGATACGAATTTAAAAAATCGACTTCATCAGTGTATGCGCAATGGGGGTCGCCATTTATCCGATGTCATTTTCAAGACTGCATGAAAAAAAAATTGGGATATTGTATTCTCAAATAAAAAAAAATTTTAACAATAATTGAAGTACTTTTGTTTTTATTGACCTTTCAAATAAGTAAGTTTCTCTGGCGCACCCTGTATTAAATCGCCGACTACTCGAAACTTCTCGAAATAGCTTTTTTCCAATTGGCGTGACAAATAACTTCGATAATTTTCACTCGATTTACTTCAAATTTACAAGTTATTTTCCTAATTGCATTTCACAGACAAGTACGTACGGAATTTCTGATTAATCGAAAACTTTTCATTTTATGAACAGTTTATGAGCAGTTATAACGAAATTTTTCACTGAAAATTCATTTCTTAAATTCAAATACCTACAACTTTTGAATAAAACAATATTTTTTACATTCCTTACGTACTTCTCTAGGTATTCCAATGTAGATTGACGAGAATTTTTGTTTTTTGTTCTAGGTGAAAAATTGTGGGTGCTAAATGTCACGCCGCCGAGCGCCTATAAAAAAGATATTGGGAGTACAACTTTGCAGTGACCGTTTTTTTTTCAAAAGTTTAAGGCTTTATTATAAAAAAGTGGCTACATATTTTTTAATCAAAGTACTGCCCGTCGCTAGCTACGACCTCGGCCCATCTTTCAGGTAGCATTCGAATCCCGCGTCGATAAAAGTCTTGGTCCTTGGAGGCAATCCAGGAATCGACCCAATTTTTGACTTCTTCGTAAGTACCGAAGTGCTGGTCAGCCAAATCGTGTGCCATTGACCGGAACAAGTGATAATCGGAAGGGGCAATGTCTGGAGAGTACGGCGGGTGGGATAACACTTCCCATTTCAGCGTTTCCAAGTACTTTTTCACGACATTTGCAACATGGGGTCGGGCATTGTCATGCTGCAGTATCACCTTGTCATGTCTTTCGTTGAATTGTGGCCGTTTCTCTTTGAGTGCCTTACTCAAGCGCATCAACTGACGTCGGTAGAGTTTCCCTGTGATGGTTTCGGATGGTTTGAGCAGCTCATAGTACACAACGCCCAGCTGGTCCCACCAGATACACAGCATCACTTTGGATCCGTGAATATTCGGTTTGGGCGTCGATGACGGAATATGACCAGGCAGTCCCCATGATTTTCGGCGTTTAGGATTATCGTAGTAAACCCACTTTTCATCTCCAGTCACAATACGGTGCAAAAATCCCTTCCTTTGTTGTCTTGGGAGCAGTTCCCGCAAATGCTGAGAATTCGGCTCGTAGGTTGCCATGTTTGAGTGCCAATAACTTTATAATGCATACACGTATCCGTTAGCTTTTTTAAATTGTTTACATTGGCAGAGCCTCTAGTTTAAAATGCCACTTTTTTTATTGAGCTAGAGCCACTACTTCGGCCGTAGTGGCTCTCTAAGTAAAACGGTCACTGCAAAGTTGTACTCCTAATAACAAAAGGAATTATTAGTAGTCGGCCATTTTGTACATCGAAAATAAAAAATATATATTTTCTAGCAGCAGGATATTGATACTAAACAGATGTGTAATTAATTTTATGAGTGAATCACTTTTTCATACGAAAAAAAAAAATTGTTAAATTCGCACGTGATTTTATTAGTTACTGTGGCCTAAGGCCTCAAAACGAAGACAAAAATTTCCGGCCAAAAAATATGTTGAATGTCGAAGCTTACGAGCGCGTGCTTTTTTCTGCACTCAATATACAGCATGAACGTTTTCCTTTTTGAAAGCACGTGTTTCCCTTTCGTACACGTGATTCGTACGCGTGCCACGCGATTGGGTCAGGGACGTTCACGTGAACGGCCTACTCTTATACTTATTTTATCGTAGACGTATATTTCGTTGCCTGTCCGAGTCAGCACCGATAGGCCGTTTACTTTTACTCCACAATAGCAACCCCCTTTTACCAAGCTATCTACGTTTTTCATAGCTAAATATTTCTATACGTTCTCACGTCTGTGCACCCATCGTTGTTGCATGGCAAGTGTTGCCAACCACACTACCAGTGGTTCTTGAGCCTTTCGAATCCTTTCTCCACTCCTGATTATCGCGACTGGGAACGTTCGTTCGAGTCGGTCCGCGGACGTCGTGGATCCCGGACGTGTCTTGCCATTTACGCCGCGTCGCGCAAAAGTTAACCGCATCGTTTTGTGCCCGTTCAAGACACGGAGTACCTGCAAATATCCATCGAGGTACCAATTATCGGTTGAAAATTTCACCGCTCGTTTATTAATGTCACTTTCGTTAATTTTAAAATAGTACTCGCGTTGAATTGGCGAATTTGAAGCAAATTAATTCGTCGGTTATTCAAGGGGGTAGGCTTTTCTGTGGCGACCCGATAATCGGAGTTTCAAAAAATTATGCTTGAAGGAGTAAGTAAGATTGAAAAATCGTTTGGACGTTCATTTGTATGTGAGGCATTCCACGCCATTTAGCTCGGCCGCGACCCTCACCATTATTAATTTTTTTGATTTTTTAAATCAAATAGTATCCTATGCAAGGTGTATTTTCACATTTTTTTTTAATTTTCATCGCATGTATTTCAGAAGTTACAATTTTTTGAAAAATCTGGATTTCAGAAAGTTCGGAAACGTTCTAACGCCGATATCGATATATCGAAAAAATGTATATAGATCGATTTTTTTCATATTAGTTCATACTTTCATAAAAAAAGGATTTTTTTTTAATCATCGTTGCCAACATTTTTTCAGCGTGTAAAGTGGAAACTATTTTTTTTAAAAGATGATTGCCATTTTTTTTCACAAAATTCTCTAAAATAATATGATGAATTATATGAATTTTAACGCTAGTCCCATTGTGGGCCCATTTTTCCTTGTATTTTTTTAAAAATAAATCGAATTTTTTTTTCACAAAAATTTCGAGTGTTTCGTATGAATCATATTTATCGTATTCGCAATATTTTTTTTATGGTTTTGCACCATTTCTAAGAAAAATCACGCCTACGCTTATACATTTCAAACAATGTAATGTTTCACCCTTGGGATGTACGCTCGTAAAGTGTAGGCGTGATTTTTCTTAGAAATAGTACAAAAACATTTTTTAAATATTGCGAATACGATAAATATGATTCATACGAAACACTCGAAATTTTCGTGAAAAAAAATGAATTAATTTTTTTTTTTTTATACAAGGTAAAATGGGCCCACAATGGGACTAGCGTTAAAATTCATATAATCATATTATTTCAGAGAATTAAAAAAAAGATGTCAATCATCTTTAAAAAAAATTGTTTTCAGTTTACACGCTGAAAAATGTTGACAACGATGATTTTTTAAAAATTTCCTTTTTTTATGAAAGTGTGAACTAATATGAAAAAAATCGATCTATAGATATTTTTCGATATATCGATTAATTTACGAGATATCGGCGTTAGAACGTTCCCGAACTTTGCGAAATTCAGATTTTGTCGAAAATCGTAACTTCTGAAATACATGAGATAAAAATTGAAAAATTTGTGAAAATACTCCTGGCATTGCATACTATTATGGAAAAAAAATCAAAGATATTAAAAATGGTCAGGGTCACGGCCGAGCGAAATGGCGTGGAATGCCTCATGTACATTAACAAAGTTGTGTACCACATTTCATTGGAAAATATCAATAATTGAGAATGTTATAAACAATCTCGTGAAGGACCTTTAAATGTGAGAGGCTCAACGGTGTACCTGATTTTGGCTGACCGGCTTATCTGAAAGAAAAAGGGTTTTTTTTCCTCTTAAGGGGCTATACCAGTGTGAAACGCTGAAAATTTGGGTGATTTTTGGGAATTTTTTGGAAGAAAAAGACTCGATTAAATGTTTCGGAAAATTAAGAATGTATTTGGCTATATTTGACCTATATTACATAATTTTTTCATAGAAAAATATTGAGATCCAAGCGACTTATGCGCTGCCTTCGGAGGCGCAAAAAAAAGTTCCTCCACTGCTGACATGATTCCGGCCGATTGCGTAGCTGAAACCGAAAAAGGAAAAAATGTCGTTAAACTGCAAGGTATTTCCTGTACAATGACGTAGGATTTTCGAAAAACATCAAAATCTAACAAAATGGCGTAGTTATGAAAAAAGTATTTTTTCTTGCCTATAAAATGGTCGTTTTTTCAATGCCAAATCGTCAATTTTCGTCCGATCAAAAAATATCCTACGTCATTGTAGCGTAAATATATTCAAGGGTACTACTCAGTTCAAATTTCAAGTCAATCGGATAATTGCTCCTCGAGTTACAATGTCAACAAATTTGGAAAATCTCATCTCGAGAAAGACGCGTTCAAAGATTCAACTATCGATTTTTGCAAGACAAAATGATATCGATATAAATAAAATAAATGATGATATTCTTGAAAGTATAAACTGTCGAAAAAGGCAACGAAAAAATCGATTTTTTTAAAGTGTCACACTGCTATAGCTCCTCAAAATAGATAATATTGGCTAAGACTTGACCGAGCTTTTTTTGTTATCGTGTTTCGATCGTTAGAAAAAAAATGTTTAATTTTTTTCTCGGTCTTTCGAGGGAAAATGACATCATTATTGTTAATAACTAATGAAAAAAAGAATGTTAAGAAGAAAAACGTCGGTCGAGACTAAACTACTATTACACTGAATAATTGTACCAAATTTCACGTCAATCCGTTTATTAGATGTCGATAAATCGTGTACACCGTTGTGAAAAACATAGGTTCGAGAAAAACGCGTTTAATTTCAATTGTCATATTTTTTTCTTCTGGGTGAATTAAGGAAAAGCTGAAAAAATCGTAAAATTATACATTTTCTCACGTTTGAAAAAAAAAATGTGTTTAAAAAAAATACTTTAACGTGCTATAAAAGTTACTTAAAAATACTTTTTCAACGAATTTTTTAATTCACTTAGAAGAGATTTTCATCATTCAGGGCTCCGGCCTCAAGGAGTTGACAAATGACGAAATGTTACCATTTGCTTCAAATTTATATAGTAAATTCTTTGTCAGAAAAAGAGAAACAATATACCATTTGATTATGTGCGAAACGGGAAGGCGAATGATCTCAAGGGAGGCGAAAATGTACATAGAATCGTGGACGAAAGAGTTGACAAACGAAAAAGGAGTAAAAGAGAAGTTAATTAGAACAATAAGAGGCGAAGTGGATATAAACCTATGTAAATACTTTAGAGAAATAGAAAAAATATGTAAGGACGAAAATAAATATGAAGGTGAATGCGAGGAATAGCGAAGAACTGCGGCTAAGTAAAAAGAAAAGCGGAATTGTAACACCTTTGTAAAAGACTGAGAAGGTCATGCAAATAAAACTACTACTACTAGTAAATTCTTTGTCATAAGCTGAGTGCACTCTTCAAATTTTAAATCGATCGTCTACATCGTTTCTATCAAATTTACAATTGAAAAAATACTTTTTAACATATGGAGCTTGTGAGCAGATAACATCATAAGGAGTACATCGTGACACTGATGACAAAATTGTCATAGTGTACCGAGTGATTTGACGGTTTTGCATAACATTTTAAACATTTTTTCACACTTTTTCATGCGTAAACCTGCCATTCAGCGATAACCGTAGAAATCCCCGTACGTTGACAAGGTTTTTTGTTTTCAATTATAAATTGTATAGAAACGGTGTAGACGATCGGTTCAAAATTTGTTTAGGTACATTCAGTAAATGACAAAGACTTTCCTGTATAAATTTAAGGGGTTAGGCCACAGTAATGGGTATAAAATCATGTGCGAATTTAACCATTTTTTTTTTCGTACGAAAAAGTGATTCACTCATAAAATTAATTTCTCATAAACGGAATTTCTGATTGATCGAAAACTTTTCATTTTATGAGCAGTTTGTGAGCAATTATAACGAAATTTTTCACTGAAAAATCATTTCTTAAGTTCAAATACCTACAACTTTTGAATACAACAATATTTTTGTAATTCCGTACGCACTTCTCTAGGTACTCTAATGTAGATTGACGAGAATTTTTGTTGTTTGTTCTAGGTAAAAAATTGTGGATGCTAAATTTCACGCCGCGGAGCGCCTAAAAAAAAGTAACAAAAGAAAATATTAGTAGTCGGCCATTTTGTACATCGAAAAAAAAAAAAATATTTTCTAACATCTTGATATTCATGCTAAATAGATGTGTGATTAATTTGACGAGTGAATCACTTTTTCATACGAAAAAAATGGTTTGTGGCCCAAGGCTTTAAAACGAAGACAAACATTTCCGGCCAAAAAATAAGTTGAATGTCGAAGCTTACGTAAAAAATTGTTCAATTCGCACATGATTTTATACCCGTTACTGTGACCTAACCCCTTAAATCAAATGGTAATATTTGGACCTTCCTCTTGTATTTGTGTCGCCTCAAGTGACGAACGAGCGTTCGTCATTTTCTCAATGGCCTCACCCCTTAAAACTTATAACAGTCTTTACTCCAAAAACAATTCATTCTATTGTTAAGGGGTAAGGCCACTGTAACGGCCCAAAAAAAAAGGTTTTTTCACTAATTTTTTGCTCCCGAAATTGAAGGTATTTGAAAAAAAACTTTTAATGGTGTTATCGGGCATACATTAAACTTTATTATAAAATTTTTTTACAGTAAAAAAAAACAAAATGGCGGTTCCACAGCTATCTTCCCGGGACATGTTTTGCTTCCAGGGCTCCGCGGCACGCAGCACCACTGGTGCACTTTTGAATCTAGAACAAAACAAAAAAACCATTAATCTAGAGGGCTATAGCTAGAGAATGTCGATCGGATTTTAAAAAGTATCAATTTTTGTGGATTTGGCGTGCGTTTGAAAAAAAAAAATTGATTTTTGACGAAAAAAACGGCAAGTTTTTTGTTAATAAAAAATCAATAAATAAAGTTCTTGAAAATTCCGATCGACATTCTCAAGATAATGTAAATGTTCACATCTGGTTAAAATTTCAAGTAAAAAAAATGAAAATTGTTCGAGTTATGCTGCGTGCCATTTTGAAAAACCATGTTTCGAGAAAAACGCGTTTAAAGTTTTGCGAATAGTTTTTTATTGGAAAAAATTTAAAAAAGAAGTTAAAAGGATTTAAACTATTTTTAAACTAGAGGGTTTAAACTATTTTTTAAGCCAATAAAAAAAAATCGATTTTTCAAAAAATTTACAGTGGCCTTACCCCTTAATTTGTTTTTTTTTTCTTTCTTTAGACTTTGGATCGCTGAATTTCGTGGACATCGGAAAAATACGCAAAAGTACGCACTGCTTGGAATCATTATTTTCTTACGAATAACTCACAGCTATTATATCCTCAAGACGGATAAATCAAATTTAACTTCTGACAATGGAAAAGCTACCTGTGAAAACGAAGAAGCAGTTGCTGCAGATATAAATGTCAATTTTTTGTTTTACAGATGCAGGCATTGATGAACGCGTCTACAAGGACTTTCCTCGAGCCGAAGGAGGATTGCTCGTTGAGCGAACCGTCTACGGTGTCACTCGACGAGACGTCTCGCGAGTCGCTGACCATCGACGTTATTCCAGCTCAAGATCTAATTGCTCTTGGCCGTACCTCCAAAGAGTGCAACAATCTGCGAAGATTGCGCATTGAAAACTCGTCGCCAACATCACCAGACGGTATCGAGCAGTTTGAGTGGCAAATAACGCCTCGTCCACCCACAATCTTTGATCGCTCTATTTAAATGTGGCGCGATGCGTATCTTTTCTTTTTTTTTTTAGATATCGTCGCTTTGGTGTGCAGGTGTCGCTTTCTTCGCGAATTGTCGATTTCGTATTCCATGCTGAGCGACGATCTTTTATTCGCCTTGAGCACCGAGGAACATTGCCGTTTGGAAACCATGAGAATCGAGGCACAGCCGGATACGAAGCCTCTCCCAAGGATCACCGACGAGGCGTGGTTCGCTCTCGAGTCTCATAATCCAAATTTGAATGTCGTTCTGTAAGTTGGCAAATGCATTCGTTTGAAAAACAAATATTTATGTGACGAACAAATGTCTATGTCTTGACTTGAAAAAAAAACGTGGAGCATTTTTTCTGCATTTGCGATGCAGAATGAGATGACACGCGTGATAAGGTATTTTTTTTGAGGCTTCGTGTTTCGATGACAAATAAATTTGAATTTTTCTTCGATTTTTCGAGGAAAGATTACATCGTTATCAATTAAGGAGGTACGGTGATGACCACGCTAGTAAACTAAGAGTCTATTTTTCGCCATAATACCGCTACGTTTTAGACATATGTGTGTGGCCTATATTTCGAGAAATATTTTTTAAGTATTGAATTTCAAGCTACTTATTATTTTTATAATATGAAAACAAACGTAATAATCTACTACTCGACTTCAGTAGTACGCCATATCGTCGACGTTTAGCATCGTTGCATTTTCGATAGCTGTCATCGGTCCCACGCGCTCGGCTTATTATTTTTGGTAGCCGGTAAACATGGAGAATGAAAATAAGTACTGTAGAAGTTTATCAAGAGAGTAACAGGATTGTACCTGAAGTCCAGTTTAGAGACAAAGGTAGATTCTGTCGGACAAGAATTAGAGAGTGAAAAGATGATATTGCGAATGCAAATGAAAAACGTCGCGTTGACGTTAACCTCAATATCCAATGTCCAATCTGTCCGAAGTCAAAACATATTTCATCGATTGTTATGTTATTTTTCACTTTCCTAATTTTCACAATATTTGCAGATATAAAAACGAACGTTCATTTTATATGACGATTTTTCCATGCTGAATTTACATATAAATGCGTTGTATGCATGTCGCCGGAAAGATTGAGATGCCTTAGCTATACATAAAAGAACTTTGAGTAAACATCGACGAAAGGCCTTTTATAATCGATTAAAAAACGTACGGCTTCACACAACCATATTTTTAATTCGCGTTGAAAATATCCGATAGAAGAATCAAATTTGCGCGGGTATCCGGCGTTGCCACACTTCGAGCAAGATGGCTGCGGTTACGTCACGAGACGTCTCTCTCGCCCACGGTCTTACATACAGGTCTTGCAACGAAGCTAAATTTTCGTGGTGGGGGTAGGCACTCTTATATGTTTTAATTTTCGATTCACTAGGCGCCGCTACGCGTCGCTACTAGCGAGGGGAAGTAGTTTCCTCCCTACCTCTCACCGGCGAATGGGCCGATGGTGTTTACCATGGAGCCTAGATACCAGGAGGTTCAGCGGCAATGCAAAGGCGCTGAAAAAAGCGTCCCCGAAAATGTCCCGAAGTGATGGCGCTGGGGTGCAGCGCAACCGACATATATAGTAATATATTGGTCAACGGGGTGAAAGTGATCGGATGAGTTTCTAACCTCACGACAGATCGATCGTGACATCAAACGTCGAAATATCCGCCGATTCACAATTTCCTCATGACGGTTCGGAAAAAAACGCAAAAGCGAGAAAAGATCTCAAGCTCAAACTCAAAATGGCGGCAATATAGTCCATCTAGAAAAACGTGTTTTTTTTACATATATCTTCACGGGAGAACGGTTTTATCGTAAAATATAAGACCTGAAACAAAAACCAAAAAAAATGATATTATATATTATTAGCTATGCGACTACCTAGAAATTTGCTTTTAATTTTTTTTTTAAATAGCGCACTTTGAAGGAAATAAATCGATTTTTTGCCAAAAAAAACAGTAAATTGTTTATAAAAAGAAGTTTATATTTAATCAAAAAACGGATACGTACTCCCACAAAGAATATAATTGTGAAGCTGCTGTCAAAATTTCAACCTCTAAATCGATGCATGCAAAGGTGGTCGAGTAATCCGTCTTCCGAGATCGAAAAAAGTGGTTTCGAGAAAAACGCGTTTAAAGTTGTACGAGCAACTCAGCGCGCGCTCCAAGGCGCTGCGGCCAAAGCGATAATTGAACCTTCAAATAAAAAAAATTGCTACAGGACCAATTCCGTATTGTTTTTATGACACCAAAGTATTTTTAGGAAAGAAAACGTCTTTCCAAAATCCTAGAGTGGGGTTATCCCTTAACACTAATGAGGGTTAGGTACATCATCTGTGATCTGTCTTAGATCACACCCATGTTTATCGTATATCTATATACATATAGGTTGCGGAACACCCCAGCGCCATCATTTCTTGTTCTCGTTTTGGGGACGAGTTGAAAGGCCTCGCTGAACCTCCTGGTATGTAGGCTCCATGGTGTTTACGTCACGCAGCCAACGGCGCCTGCGTTGCGATCAGGAGGGAAAAGGACACAAGAGCTATTTCTCTCTTCGTCGCACCACTACTTTCCCTTGCCGTCACGCACCAAGCGGCAGAAATCGGAATAAAAAGCAAAACATCTAAAGGTGCCTACCCCCACTACCGCCGTTGTCAGACCTGTATGTAAGACCGTGCTCTCGCCGAATACTTCAGTTTTTCGCGACTTTATTTCTAAATTTATTGCTTATTTCTGCGGTGAGCTTTCCAATTCAAGTTGCCTTATTGATCACAACGAACCAACGAACGCAACCGTCAGTTTTTTTTACGCGTGTCTTGGCTCCAAGTAGCACAAAAAAATCGATATATGAGAGGACAGGCACATTTTGTCGTCTACGTGTGACTAATTGACCAACTTTAACAATTAATAACTCGGAAGCTGTACCGTAAATCTCGCGGAAACTCCGCATACGCATGGACGAAGCTCTCGACAATGTTATTTAAAAAAATCGGGCTTTTATCTTGGACTCGCTCCAATCACCGTACCTCCTTAAACAAAACAAAAGTGTCGAGAAAAAAACGTCGGTCAAGGCTACTATTACACTGGATAAGCGCACGAATTTTCATATCAGTCCGTTCATTATATCGTTGTAATGATAAGATTACCTTCAATCTGCGATTTCTGCACCACATTTTACTTAAGGCCACTCTGGAGGCCGAAAAAATAGGCTTTTTGGGGATTTTTTTCTCAGAAAAACTACAAAATAAATCGAGATTACAAAAAAGGGGGTGTTTATCAAACATATCAGTGACTGTATACAATATACATTTATCAAGTTGGCCGGAAACACAAGTCAGCCAATTTTCAACCGATTCACTTGAAATGTTGAATATATCTTGAAAAATACATTGTCTATGGAAGTACGTAGGATTTTATTTTTTATATTGCATAGTTCATTCGTTATTAACAATTATCTGACGATTTTTGGAAAGTGAAAAATTTGCCTAAATAATCGTCGTATAATTCTTAATAAGAAAAGAACTGTGTAATATAGAGAAAAAAATCCTACGTACTTCCATAGACAATGTATTTTTGCAGATATATTCAACATTTCAAGTGAATCGGTTGAAAATTGTCTGAGTTCTGTTTCCGGCCAACTTAAAAAATGCAGTTTTGAGATAAACGCTGCACAGCCGCCATTCTGAAATTAATCGCTTCAAAGAACTTATTGTATACAATCACTGATATGCATGATAAACGCCCTTTTTTGTAATCACGATTTATTTTGTAGGTTTTCTGAAAAAAAAAAATCCCCAAAAAGCGTACTTTTTTGGCCTCTAGAGTGGCCTAAGTCCTTAAGAGGTTATATACAGTCAGGAGGCCCAAAAAGATCGATTTTCACGAATTTTTCTTGAGAAGACATTTAAGGGATCGTCTCAGTGTGACCCTCCGAAAAATCACTGATTTTCGCGATTTTTTTTTTAAATGTTCAAATAAACTAATCGGTCCGGTTTTTTTAAAACAAATAAATACATTCATGACGAATACAAAATGATTTTTTTTATGTTTATTTATTGGATGTACAATAGTTAAATAAATTGTTGAAATGACACGTAATAAAAAATGGTCCTGTACGGTTTCCACGATTGCGGCCGCAATTTTGATCTGAAACAAAAATTTCAAAAAGATTATTAATCTGTAGGAAAGTCGCTATCGCGCTATGGGAGGTTTTTTTTTTAATTTGACGAAATGCCGGCGGTTTGAACAAAAAGTATCGAATTTGGCCCTTTTTCTCGATAGTTTTTCGTAAAAAAAAATAAGATTTCCAAAAAAAAAAAGCTTCCATAGCGCTATAAAGAATGACGTTAAAAATGTTCTCTTCAAAGGGGAACTAGATATCTTCAAAACTCTTCCTTTGAGAGTGGAAACCGTTTTGAAAAATACTATTCTGAGAAAAACGCGTTTAAAGATTGGCGAGGCAGATGTCTCGCTCCGTTCCCTTTCTACAAGAAACGTTGTAGCGACCGTAATAATTTGAATTTCGATTTAAAAATTTGAGAGAATGTTTATTACAGTGTATACTATCCGATAATGCAACAACAAAAAAATCGATTTTTCGAAAATTTCACACTGAGACGATCCCTTAAATCTATTAACGTAAAAATTTGTACACATATTATGTTAACTTTGAACTGTATTTTAACATTTTTATTTGCAAAAGTGATTATTTTGAGAGCTCCCGATCTCCGGGAGCACCTCTAAAAAAGGCGTCTTGCGGTGAGCACGATATCTCTGGACTGGATCATCTAAAATGATAAAACCAGAAAAATCGGTAATATAATGGATTATCTTGTAATTGATCGAAGGAATAAGCAAAATAATAATTTTTTGACCAAATGGCGGCTTCTAAAAAGAAAATCGATTTTTGACAAAAATCTAAGCCTTAAATTGTTTATAAAATGGAAAATATTTATCGGTGAGAAAAAACCTTCGATTATTTGCTAAAAATATACTTGAAAAGATTGCGTTAAAATTTGAGACTGATCGGAACAGCCGTTTTCGAGAAATCTTGCTCACCGACGTTAAAAACAGTTTTGAGGAAAAACGCGTTGAAAGGTTCAAAAGCGCTTTCGAACGCTCTGACACGTTATTACAAATGTGCGTGTAACGTCGAGAATATTCGCCGGATTGACGAAAAATTTTCTGTGTGTGTGCTTAAATATATGTACGTTACGAAGAAAAAAAAATTGATTTTTCGAAAATTTCAACTGTATTTAACCCCTTAAAATAGTTATTAAATACAAAATAATTTTCAAAGTCTCGACATTTTCTCTGATAATTTTAACCGGATGTAACACTAGCATTTTCGTTTTACCAACCATACTGAAATCCTACCAAACCTTAAGGGCGGGGTAAAGGATTAAAATTTGTTTGTTTCATTTTTGTTTAATTTTTTAAATGAATGCATAATGTATCAAGAATATTGTGTTAAAATTTCAAGTCGATCGGAGTAAAATTGACGAAGTTATGAGAACTTTTTTTACCCGGTTTAAAAAAAAAGACTCTTGGCTATTTGTTTTATCTGGAAAAGTCGTCTCTTTAACCTTAAATGTGAAGTAAACTTTATGAAAAAAGATCTTGTGCCGAATTTTCTTTACAAACATCACTTTAAGGGCGGGGTAAAGTATTAAATTTTTTTTTTTCATTTTTGTTTAATTTTTTAAATGAATGCATAATATATCAAGAATATTGTGTTAAAATTTCAAGTCGATCGGAGTAAAATTGACGAAGTTATGAGTATTTGAGCGTCTATTGCTCCATGCCGTTCTATTCTCTTCTGCCTTTTTCAAACCGTTTTTCTGAGACTTGTCATATTTGAAGTCCGTGTGCACGATAACTCAAAATCTACTGGACCAATCGCTTTGAAATTTTGCACAGTACTTCTTCACACAATTCACCAGGTATTGTCGAGAGCTTTTTTGCTTTTTTTTTAATAATTACTAATTTTTCAACAACAAATTAGCCGATTTTTTTAGCGAAAATCGGGTTTTTGGCTCCCAAGTGCTACGAAAAATCGAAAAATCGAAGAAAAAAAATCCTCCCGTCATTACCTCGAGAAACATCTCCTTTGACAAATGCATTTTGATTTTTTTGTTTCAAATGATTCTGTTGCGAGTTATGGTGCACACCGCAAACCAACTTTTTTCGAGGCGCCTCCGGGGTTTAATTTTCACTCGCTCAATTTTGAATATTTTGCAATGCAAATTTAGGAGAATGTTGTTCAAATGTTACTTTATTATATGTAAATTTTTCAATAAACGAACACTATTCGTTACGCCAAAAAAAAAATCTTAAAAACATGCCTTTTTTTCGCCGAATTAACTTTACCCCGCCGTTAACAATGATTGACACAAAGCTTTTTTTTCTTTCACGAAGAACATCTTATCTATCCGACGAGAGCGACTATGATCCTCTATTGGCGACTTACGTTCCGATAACACATCTCTACTTCGGCGGCGATGCCCCGGCTCCTGTGCTGCATCGAATCGGTGAAAACTGTCCACGTCTCGTTGAGCTGGTTGTCAGTTCGTACGAGTCTGATATCATAGATGCTGATTTAATATCGGCGGCAAATGGTTGTCCTCGGCTTAGCACCGTTGGCCTAGGAGATTGCGAAATAACGTTAGTTGAATAAACCTCCGATAATTCTCATCTTTCATCCTCTCTTCGTTTAAGGGGTTGGGCTACTGCGACGACCCGAAAATCAGCATTGAAGAAAAATAATTTTGAAGAAATAACTAAGATTATCGAAAAATCGTTTGAACATTTATTTGTATGTACACGAAGAAAGTTGTGTACTAAATTTAATAGAAAAATATTAATAACTAAAGAAGAAGAAAATCAGGTTGATCTGCGACCAAAAGAAAAAACAAGTTTTTTCTAAAAGTAGATATTGACCAAGACTTGACCGAGTCTTTTTTGTTAGCGTGTTTCAATTTTTTTTTAATTGTGAATTTTGTTTTTCTCGATTTTCCGAGGAAAATTACATTATTATTGTTAATAACTAATGGAGGGAAAAAAATTAAGAAAAACGTCGGTCAAGACTAAACTACTATCACACTGAACAAGTGTACCAAATTTCAAGTTAATCCGGCCATTAGATTTGGGGAAATCGTATTCGCCATTTTGAAAAATATATTTTCGCGAAAAACGCGTTTTAAATTTGACTAGCAGTTCTATCGTTGTGAATCATGAGTTTACCTTCAATCTGCAATTCCTGCACCATGTGTTGGGCCTTCGTCTTCAAATTGAGTTGCCTCAAGCGACAAACGAGTGTTCGTTACTTTCACAGTAGCCTAGGCCCTTAATATGCGACATTTTTCCACGTACTTTTTCCTTCAAATTTAAAATTAATCAGATTGGAGGCACTGTCGTTAAACTCCCCTTTTTTACATAATTTGTATAATGGTCATTATACTGTCTTGTTATGAATGGATAATTCTGCAACTGTCGGTATGTTAGATCATGTCCTGCTATATGCTGGAAATTCAGCTTAGTTCAAGTCCCACGGTTTGCGAAGTAAAAATCTGCTATTGGTTTTTCGCATGCCATTTCTACAAATGATAACTTTTTAGACCCGGGTTTTAAAAAAATACTCTTGGTTATTTGTTTTATCTAGAAAAGTCTGCTTTTTAACCTTAAATGTTAAGAAAGTTTATGAAAAAAGATCTTATGCAGAATTTTCATACAAACCAATTGGAACATCTGACTTTGATAGCCTGCGGGGTAAAAAAAAATGTACTGCGCACATCGTGCCAATTACTTAAAAAAGTTGCTTAGTTATTATCGATTCATACCATTTGTAGAAATGGCACGCGAAAAAAAAAATAACATAAAGCCCAAACACCGCGGGACTTGTACTTAAGGGGTAAGGCCACTGTAACGGCCCAAAAAAAAAGGTTTTTTCACTAATTTTTTGCTCCCGAAATTGAAGGTATTTGAAAAAAAACTTTTAATGGTGTTATCGGGCATACATTAAACTTTATTATAAAATTTTTTTACAGTAAAAAAAAACAAAATGGCGGTTCCACAGCTATCTTCCCGGGACATGTTTTGCTTCCAGGGCTCCGCGGCACGCAGCACCACTGGTGCACTTTTGAATCTAGAACAAAAAAAAAAACCATTAATCTAGAGGGCTATAGCTAGAGAATGTCGATCGGATTTTAAAAAGTATCAATTTTTGTGGATTTGGCGTGCGTTTGAAAAAAAAAAATTGATTTTTGACGAAAAAAACGGCAAGTTTTTTGTTAATAAAAAATCAATAAATAAAGTTCTTGAAAATTCCGATCGATATTCTCAAGATAATGTAAATGTTCACATCTGGTTAAAATTTCAAGTAAAAAAAATGAAAATTGTTCGAGTTATGCTGCGTGCCATTTTGAAAAACCATGTTTCGAGAAAAACGCGTTTAAAGTTTTGCGAATAGTTTTTTATTGGAAAAAATTTAAAAAAGAAGTTAAAAGGATTTAAACTATTTTTAAACTAGAGGGTTTAAACTATTTTTTAAGCCAATTAAAAAAAATCGATTTTTCAAAAAATTTACAGTGGCCTTACCCCTTAAGGCCTTAGGCCACAATAAAGGATATAAAAGCATGTGCGAATTTAAATTTTTTCGTATAAAAAAGTGATTCACTCATAAAATTAATTACACATCAAAATGGCCGACGTCTAATATTTTCTTTTGTTATCTTTTTTTTAAGCGCTCCGCGGCGTGATATTTGGCAAAAATTTTCGTCAATCTACATTAGAATACCTAGAGAAGTACGTACGGAATTTGAAAAATATTGTCTTATTCAAAAGTTGTAGGTATTTGAACTTAAGAAATTAATTTTCAGTCAAAAATTTCGTTATAACTGCTCATAAAATGAAAAGTTTTCGATTAATCAGAAATTCCGTACATACTTCTCGGCGAAATGCAATTAGGAACATAACTTTTGAATTTGAAGTAATTCGAGTGAAAATTGTTGAAGTTTTTGTCACGCTAATTGGACGAAGCTGTTTCGAGAAGTTTCGAGTAGTCGGCCATTTTACATAGAAATTTTTTTTTTTAATTTCTAACAGCTTGATATTCATACTAAATAGATGTGTAATTAATTTTATGAGTGAATCACATTTTTATACGAAAAAAAATGGTTAAATTTGCACATGATTTTATACCCGTTATTGTGGCCTAAGGCATTAAGGGGTGAGATGCAGTTAGAGGCGTGAAAAAACGAGCATTTTCAATAATTTTTTTTTAAACTAATCAAGTTTGTTTTACAAACGTGGTTACACAGACTTTTTATATTAGTAGTAGTAAGAAGTTTTATTTGCATCGCCTTTTTGGCTTTTTACAAAGACTTTTTATGTTATATTTATACTTGTACAAATTTTCAAAGAAAAATATTGATTATTTATAAAAATATCGCCATCTTTGTCGGACCCCCTTCGGCATGTAGTGCATGTGGTGACCATCATAAAATTTTACTGGATCATCTGAAATAATTAACAAAATAAAACAAAAAAATCATTCGTTTAATAATAAATCTAGTCCTTAAGGGCGGGGTAAAGTATTTAAATTTTTTTTCATTTTTTAAATGAATGCATAATATATCAAGAATATTGTGTTAAAATTTCAAGTCGATAGGAGTAAAATTGACGAAGTTATGAGTATTTGAGCGTCTATTGCTCCATGCCGTTCTCTTCTTTTCTTCGTTTTTCAAACCGTTTTGCTGAGACTTGTCATATTTGAAGTCCGTGTGCACGATAACTCAAAATCCGATGGACGAATCGCTTTGAAATTTTGCACAGTACTCCTTCACATAATTCACCAGGTATTGTCGAGAGCTTTTTTGTTTTTTTTTAATAATTACTAATTTTTCAACAACAAATTAGCCGATTTTTTTTAGCGAAAATCGGGTTTTTGGCTCCCAAGTGCTACGAAAAATCGAAAAATCGAAAAAAAAATCCTCCCGTCATTACCGCGAGAAACATCTCCTTTAACAAATGCATTTTGATGTTTTTGTTTCAAATGATTCTGTTGCGAGTTATGGTGCACACCGCAAACCAACTTTTTTTGGTGGCGCCTCCGGGGTTTAATTTTCACTCGCTCAATTTTGAATATTTTGCAATGCAAATTTATGAGAATGTTGTTCAAATGTTACTTTATTATATGTAAATTTTTCAATAAACGAACACTATTCGTTACGCTAAAAAAAATCTTAGAAACATGCCTTTTTTTCGCCGAATTAACTTTATCCCGCTGTTAATGGAAATTTTTTTTTTTTTTTTAATTAACAAAATGGCGACTCCCGACAGATAACTTTCGATTTTCGACCAAAAAATCGCGCGTTTATTGTTAAAAAAAAAATAGAAATTTTCAAAAATGAAAATCCTTCGATTTAGGACTAGTCTTTAATGCTATCAATAAGCACACCAAATTTCATCAAAATACATCGAGTGGTTTTCGAATTACAGTGGTCACCGACTTGAAAATCATAGTCTCCAGAAAAACGCGTTTAAAGTTTTTCGATGTGGATACGGTATTATATGTTCGTAAAATTTTGAGCTCAATGGATGAAGCTAAACTTTTTTTCATGTATCTTGATCCGCTGATTCCGAATATCACCATTTTTTGCCGAAAAGTCGAGCATTCAATTGTTTATAGCCAATTATTAAAACAATTTTTCAAAAAATTGACGTTTTTCGGGATGAATTATATTTTTTTAACTTGGGCAATTTAAAAACGAAAGTATCCTTTATAAAATTTTGCTTAAGCTAATAATTTTTGAGTAATAGATTTTTGAAAATTTCTGAAAGAGTTTTCCAATTTTACACTTGATTTATGTATAAAAATACTAATTAAAAAATTACTTACATCGAATCATCAATTCCTGCCCCATACAATAGGGCTTTTGCCGATGTGGAAGCTTCCAAAATATCATTTTGTGTGTCTTCGAAGCATTCTGCCTTGCCGGGTATTATAGTTTGCGCGTTTGTCAGGCGCTACCTGCCATTGGGACCCGACGCCCCTTCACTAATTGTGGGATATCCCGTAAACTATTCATCGGATTGACTTGAATTTTTCAGGGAATATTTCCGAAACATCGTACTTCAAGAAAATGTAAAAAAATCGATTTTTCGAAAAGGGGCCGTCCATATATTACGTCATCGATTTTTGCTGATTGTCGACCCCCCCCCCCCCGTACAATCATCCTTTCGTCATTTCCTAATGACCCCCCCCCCTCTCTCGCAAAACTGACGTCATTACCAGTTTGGCAAAATTAAAACATTTGCGGATTTGAGAAAAATTGGGTAACATTAAAACATTTTGTTATAGAATCATCTTTTATTATTTTGTACTTTGGCAATGTTTATTAGTATAATTATATTATTCTTCCCTATTCTTTAGTTTTCTTTGGATAGCTCCCACATTTTGTTATAGAATCATCTTTTATTATTTTGTACTTTGGCAATTTTCATTAATATAATAATATTATTCTTCCCTATTCCTTAGTTTTCTTTGGATAGCTCCCACGGAGTTTTCACCCATTCTTGCAAATCCTGGATCACGGGTAATATCTCCGTATCCTCCCCATATTCATTTTGGCTCGATCGAACTATTTTCATAGGTACGCTGTTATTTGATGTTCTCGAATATAATGTAGACAAACCTTATGTAATAAATAAATAAATAATGAGTTCAATAATTAATACTATTAGGTACTTGCAAAATATTTTTCATCACTCATGCGGAGAAACCACTCTAGTTGTACAATATACTATTGTACATTTTGAAGTAACTGGTATCACAAGAATGACGTCAATTTCGAAACGCCCCCCCCCCCCCCCCTCATCCATCATTTACCGTCATCCGCAGACGAACCCCCCCCCCCCCCCCAAATTTAGAATGACGTAATATATGGACGGCCCCAAATTCTGACTGCATCTCACCCCTTAACTGAAATTCCAGCATATAGTAAGACATGAACTGACCTATCGACAGTTGCAGGATTATCCATTCATAACGGGACACCCTGTAGCTTGTATATAATATTTATATAAACTACACATTATACAGCCGATGAATTAATATTCCTATACAGATGTTCCGGTCTCGTTGACTTCGTTTCGCTTTGCCGCGAACGTCTTCGAGTCCTCTACGTCTGGGAAACTTCCCTCATCGAGGACTGCGAACTGAGTATCGCAGAGACAGCGGCTAAAATATCACGGCTGTTGAATCGTCCCTGGTTACCCGAATCTGTACCACCATGGTGAAACATTTCCGTACATATATTCCAAAAAATCTTCGTCGTCGCATGAGATTATTTGTAAAATGGTTTTATTTCTCATTAATTCCGTATTCTGGACAAATTGCCGGATTGTTTGTGATATCACGTGCTCCGTCAATGAAATATGTTACATTCCGTGCAACGTCAATCAATTCCGGGAGACAAACCGTCGTGGAAGGCTTGAGGATTTCACCTACTTATATACACAGTTATGTCATACATGAAATGGAAAAAGTGCCCGATTTTGTTTCCATTGCGAATCGACCATTCAGCTAGCAAAAACTATCGTTAATACCAAAAAATATAAACTTTATTAGATGATAATATTTCCTTTTTCGTCGGAGATAATTATAAAATAGAATAATATCACTAATTGTCGTTGAATCGTCGTACCTGGTAGATATGTATAATATAACCATTTGTGTATGTGTGCACGGATATATGTATACGCACACATACATTTATGTACACATTGATGTTATAATGACGCTATGATACAACAATATACGTTTGTCACTACAATTTTCATAACATCGTAATTTATTGGCCATTGGATTTTTCACCTTCGTTTGCCTTCTTTCATGATTTTTTCTTTATAGCGCAACGTTTAAAACTTGGCAGAACTCTTCCAGGGCATTTTGAATGCTATTCCTCAGTTACCATTACAATTTATATATATATACACACACACATATACCGGGTGCATCTTAACTATTAGTTTTCCGTTCGTAAACATGTAGGCTGTCTCTCTTCCAGCAAAATGCTTTTTTTTCAATGTCTGGTGACCAAAATTGCTCGAGATATTCACGAGTAAAGTCCGACGTTGAGTAAACAAGGGTCCAGTGATTTCGAAAAACACGACGAAATGTTTTTTTCTATTCTTTTTTTCAATATTTAACATCTAGTGAGTACAAAAATACCAAACAAGAATAGAAAAAACCAACCGTCAGAAAGAATAGAAGGAAAAAAATTAAACACACTTTCATTCGATAAATAAAAAATATGTAACAGTATAATCTGTTTGCAAATAAATTATTCGTGTTTATTATGCAGCGAAAAAAATTGAGTAGAAAAATTCACTTGCATGAACGGGGATTCCGAAACGACTGGGCCATTGTGCCATTGTATAATCGATTTGTTTGGGTTCCCGCTAAGGAAAACTCAGCGTCGGAATTTACTCGTGAATATCTCGGCAACTTTTTGTCGCACATTAAAAAAAAAGCGTTTTGTTCGGACAGAGGCATTATATGCTCACGAACGGAAAATTAGTAGTTAAGACACACCCTGTGTGTGTGTGTGTGTGTGTATATATATACAGGGTGTCCCAAAACTCAACGATAATCTGAGACCGGATGAAAGGCCAAGTTATACCAGTTCTGGGAAAAATTTAAAAAAATCCATATCACTCACTTCAGCGATAATAGACATTTAAAAAAAAAAGTTGAAATTCGACACCCTTGGTCGCATTTTCAAGTCCTGTGATCACCAATGTCACAATTTCGCTGTGATTTTTTTAATTTCTTGATCTTCATTAACGATGCTATTAATCGCAACTACAAATTAATGCAAAAAACATTGTTAATTTAATAAAATAAGTTAAGTTTTAGTGAGTCATGGTTCACAAAAATATTGTTAGTTAACTTTGACACTTCATTTTGACAAAAAAATGTACTACACTACCCTTGGCAAGTTATTCCAAAAGATGGCGCATTTAATCAAGATTTCAAAATGGTGCAACACTTGCCACTTTTCTTGCCATTAAAAATTTTATTTCTTATTTTTTTCAAATTGAGCTCATTTTGAACAACTCAACATTAGGAATTTTTGTTACTAAAATTTGTTATTTTTTGTTTCTGGTCTGAAATAAAATTATTATTTTTAGTAAAGAGGTAATTGAGTCAGTTAATAACCAATTACCTCTTTACTAAAAATAATAGTTATTTCAAAAGATGGCGCATTTAATCAAGATTTCAAAATGGTGCAACACTTGCCACTTTTCTTGCTATTGAAAATTTTATGTCTTATTTTTTTCAAATTGAGCTCATTTCGAACAACTCAACAGTTAATAACCAATTTTTATTGTAAAAAACATATGTTTTTTACAATAAAACTTGGTTATTAACTGACTCAATTACCTCTTTACTAAAAATAATAATTTTATTTCAGACCAGAAACAAAAAATAACAAATTTTAGTAACAAAAATTCCTAATGTTGAGTTGTTTAAAATGAGCTCAATTTGAAAAAAAATAAGAAATAAAATTTTTAATGGCAAGAAAAGTGGCAAGTGTTGCACCATTTTGAAATCTTGATTAAATGCGCCATCTTTTGAAATAACTTGCCAAGGGTAGTGTAGTACATTTTTTTTCAAAATGAAGTGTCAAAGTTAACTAACAATATTTTTGTGAACCATGACTCACTAAAACTTAACTTATTTTATTAAATTAACAATGTTTTTTGCATTAATTTGTAGTTGCGATTAATAGCATCGTTAATGAAGATCACGAAATTAAAAAAATCACAGCGAAATTGTGACATTGGTAATCACAGGACTTGAAAATGCGACCAAGGGTGTCGAATTTCAACTTTTTTTAAAAAATGTCTATTATCGCTGAACTGAGTGATATGGATTTTTTTATTTATTTTTCCCAGAACTTGGCCTTTCATCCGGTCTCAGATTATCGTTGAGTTTTGGGACATCCTGTATATATATATATATTAGAGTGGCCCAAATTTGAGCTTTATTTTTTTTCGTTTTTCTCACCATCCAATTATCATCTCTAAAGAGGAAAAAAAAAGTTGTCACGAAATCTGCTAGCAGTTATAAAATATTTAGAGGTCGCTGAAGCCTCCCAAAAATTTAAATGATCATTAAAAAATCGATTTCTTTATTTCGTTTACTTCTCACCCATGAATGTTATGCTTTATAATTTTTAAATTAACCTCGCGAAAGTTCCAGCCGGTCAATGAATATTTAGTGGTCGCTCAAGAGCTTCGAAACTCCAATACTCGCCATTCTATAAAATTCATCTCACTCATAAATTTGGCGCTTTGTAACATTTTCAAAACAATTAATCATTTTTCATTACAAACAGATTTTTCAAAGTCACATCACACTACTAACCCAAGAATTATAATCTTCATTTTCATAAAATAATTCTTTAGAGCTCGTGTTCGTAAACAAAATTATAGGTCCCCCGTTTTATCGGGTTAGAAATGTGAGGTAAATTAAAAAAAACCGTTTCTGAAGAAAAAAGGATCAGTCGGTTTAAAAATTTTACAAAGTGTTAAATTTATGAGTGAGAAGAAAAAGAATTCGCGAAAATTGGAAATTTCGAAGCTCTGCAGCGACCACTACATACTCATTGGCCGGCTGAAGCTTTTGTGAGCTTAATTTGAAAATTATAAAGTGTAAAATTCATAGGTGAGAAATGAACGAAAAAAAATCGTTTCTTTTTAAATGAAAACTTGCATTTTGGGAGGCTTGGGCGACCTCTGAATATTTTTTGACCGCTCGCAGATTTCGCGACAATTTTTTTTCTTCTTTAAAGATAATTCTATGGTGACAAAAAAATAGAGCTCAGATTTAGGCCACCCTTATATATATATATATATATATGTGTGTGTGTGTGTGTGTGTGTGTGTGTGTGTGTACACACACGCGCGCGCACTCACACACACGCATACGCAGATGAGCTACAGACGCATGGCGCTTATCAGTCTTGTCTCCTAACTGGTAAGGGGGCCAGATAATAATTATTTTTTCTCTATGTCTCTCGACCGAGGTTGTATTTCGCGTGTCGTTCGAGAGCAATTTTGTTTTGAGAAAAGAAACAATCGTCTTCCAACACCATCGAATATACATTTACAAATCAAGTAACAACTCGGACAGCATTGTCAAGTCAACGAATGATTGTCCGTGCGAATTAGCTATATTCGTGTTTCCCTCAATCAACAGTCGAAAGATCGCAATTCAAAGCCGCGGAGAAGAAAAAACATTTGAACAGGAATCTTCTCATTCGCAATATCAACAAAGGAAAAACGTACAATCTTCGTTATCAACGAACCCCGTTTCGTTCGTACGAGTCTCTCACACTCCGTACACGATTAACGTAGTCTGTGGATAATTCTTTGCAACTATCAAACGTATCCGCGATTGCTGTTCTTCGTTCGAAACATACAAAGAACGTGACAATCGACAATTTAGCACCAGCTTGGCGCATCGATCAACGTAGACCACGACGCACGAATAGCAGAAGGCTCCAAGTGACCCAGTAATTTTAGTAACATTCATTAATCTTCTTTTATCCATTAGCCCGGGAGGACGCACGATTTGTTTTTTGTTTTTTGACATTTAGCTTTATCATGAAACTGGCTGTACCATCGGCAGATCAGCGGATGCATCTTCGTAGAATGCTCAATCACGGCAACTCCTCCTCCGTTCTTTTCACCATTACTATTTACAATTGTGGGATTATCTCGCGGACTTGCTTCGGTTCGAAATATTCCATTCCCGATGGGTATCCCAGACCGTCTCGAGTATAGACATTTTTGTGGAATTTCACCAAATCACCGCGACGCACAGATTATCCCCATCCTGCCCATTTTCCCGAACAGATTATCGTAAATGCGATTCCGACGACGTTACGCGAAATCGTATCTCCCCGATTCTCATTAAGTATCCGAGCCGATTGAGTATCAATCAGGCATGTCGATAGACACTATAGGCACCACGGGTTTCGACAAGTCTATTTTCTTTATGTGCTTCTCGCTCTTCTCCGAGACCATTGGCTCCGTAGGCTGTTGATCCTGATCGCTTCGCGATTGATACGATATATTTCCATACTCTTGAAGAAGGGGGCAGAGACTCAATAGAAAGTGGCAAAAGTCTTTGCGTATCCCGAACCACCCTGAAAAACAAAAAACAAAAACAAATGAAAAGAAACAAAAATATACGTAAACTTTCCAATACGATTAATCCGAGGGACGAAAGGACAAGCGAAAATCATTCCACTCACATCGATTTCCACCCTTGGCACCGAACGACATAAATATCAGGGTAACGTGGGAGACCAACAATGGCGCGGCGACCGTCGTGAAATTCAACGATATGTCTCCGTCCAACTTGTTCGCCAACAAGACCTGAGCGACAAGAGGAATGTTTGTGAAGATTCAGTACTTTTCGAGAAAACGTATCAGTTGGAACGGAACCAATGACCGGTCATAGAATAAGGCTGTACGTTGCAAAACCCACCTGAAATATCAAAATGGGAACGACGAGGAAGGTGTACGCGAGAGCGGAGTTCAGAGACGTTCTTCTGACCCTGGCGTTGACCTGCGGCGCTCTGAGTAGAACGGCGGCGAAAACAATGGCGTAAAGTACAGCCATGAGGGACAAGCAGAGAAGGGCCCACAGCGGCACGAATACGACCTCCCAGCTCCAAGTTATAAATCCGTCGAGTCTCAGGGCCAAAAAGATAAACTGGAGGACATTTACCGCGCAGAATAATTCCAGTTCGAAGGATCGATCGTGCTTCACCGCCCAAATGCAGACCTGTCGAAACGACGCGTTAATTTTTCTTTTAGTCCTGGCGTGGACATTAGCTATCCTCGTACTTGGCCTAAATAACTCACGGCTATGGACATTATGGAGATGAAGATCAGCGGTATGAATACCAGGATCCACAGGTGTCTCTCGGACTCCAATTTGTCGCAAACCAACAATTCGAACATCAGCAGAATAAGGTGCAACGCCAGGGTAATCAGCATTGCTTTGTAATGGACGTAAGCGTCACCCTCCAATCTGGAATGAGGATGTCTCCACCATACGTAACTACCGACGGTGGCGCCCAAAATAACCATACCCTTCCAAAACCATATGGGACTGAATATCGTCCAATAGCTCCATTCTACGTAGCCGTCGAGCCGCAGAGCGAACAAGACCGTGAACACCATCAAACAAGAGTGCAGAAGAAACTTGCTGCGAGAACAAATTTTGTTATTTCTTGTCGATTATACGTAACGCTACAACCGAGATCGTTCAGTTCTATCAATTCTCACGGTTGCAACCGTACAAGTAACGTTCGTCCAATATCATCGAAATGTAGGTCATGGCTAATTTAATGCATTTGGAACAATGACAATGTGTATATACGGAATGTTTACATTTTTAGGGAACGCGGGACAGCTTCGATGTAATTTTAATTTAATTGTAAAGCTATATAAGTTGAAAAATGAATCTTTTTTTCGGCAATCCTTTTTCTACGAGTTTTTTTTTTTTTTTTTCGTTTTTGTTTATAATGTGGAGCGAGAATATCACCTGGGGTTAAAGTCTTGGAAGAGTGTTTGTAGATTCATGTTTATCTCTGGCGGGGTCACCGAGTAGGCCAATTATATTTCATTCGTATTTAAAAGGATATATCTCTCTTGTCACGGTAAATCGCTTATCCTCGTATTTGTGTTGTTTCTATTGCGGCTTCGAAAAAATGTTTCTTCCATCCGTGAACAATTGCGGCGGAACTAGAGAAACAAAAAAAATCTTCAATATATCTGTATACATGCTATAGAGTGCGACAATTTCGAGTAACCTGAACCTAGCGCTGGACAACGATTGGATAGATTCGCTTCTATGGGTGTAAAAATTCTCGTCGCACTGGTGAACAAATAACGAAAAACATTATTTCACAGGTACGGCGGGATTTAAACGCTAGAAAATAACGAAATTGTAACGAGCACAGCTTTTGCTCTTGTCTGTAATATACAAATGCCAAATTGACAGTTTATGTTTCTGCATTACCGATTGTCGGTAACTTTTTCACTTGTCACCGCGATGACCAATAGGAAGCCTAGGCTCGAAGTTGTCCAACTTCACGCCGGGTTAACTTGGAGCGGCGAGAACTCTCTCCACTTCCGTTTGCGAGCAAACGGGCCTCTTTTCCGTTTGTATACTTAATCATGGCGGTGGGCAAAAATAAGGGGCTCTCGAAAGGAGGCAAAAAGGGAGTTAAGAAGAAGATGTAAGTCGTCAATACTACGCCTGTGTTAATCCGCGTTATTGTGAATGTTTAAAAATGTCCTTTCGTTATTTAACTTGATGGTGATGTTTGTGATTGAGATGGATTCTTCGGACCCTCTGATACCTGGAACAGACACACGCCGTCTCGTTCGTTTTTTCATCCTGATATATACGAGTATAAATATTGCCGAGACCGCTCGTCATCGAACAATATGCTCTTTTTTGCCATTTATTAAATCGACTTCGAAAACATTTGATCGTTGAAACTTTAGACTCGCGAGAGTCGTCTCAAGATCTAACCAAAATATTCTTAAACCAAGATATTCTTATTTTTTCGAAAAACCGAAATCTATAAAGAGTACGAATTATGTACGTGTATTTCTGTATACACGGGATCCTTGATCTTAATGACATTACAGTTAACAGTAGTGTGAGAATAATTAATCTTGCCGTCGCAGTGTAGATCCGTTCACCCGTAAGGACTGGTACGATGTCAAGGCACCGTGCATGTTTACCACCCGCCAAGTTGGCAAAACTTTGGTCAACAGAACGCAAGGAACGAGTAAGTTTCGCTATCCCTATTAACCTAAATGGTAACTTTCATTGTGCCGTGCTCCGCATAGTTCCAGCGATCGTAACGCTTTATTTCATCGCCGAACGAGCGTCTCTCGAGTATTGTGCAGTTTTAAACGCCACACACGCAACCCCAGCTTCGGCATAGCTTTATTCCGGCTATTTCGACGTTTCACGTTGCAAAATCAAAGCGCATACAGATACCACGATTTTATCCGCCCTTCGATAAAGTCGAAATATAATGTAGCTACACGATCGAACGAAAAAATCGTTACATAGGAACCGAAGTTCCCCCGTAACGACATTTTTCTCAATGATTTTTTCTTTTGCAGAAATCGCCTCAGAGGGTCTGAAATTCCGCGTGTTCGAGGTTTCCCTCGCGGATCTCCAGAGCGACAACGACGCGGAGAGGTCTTTCCGTAAATTCCGCCTGATCGCGGAGGATGTTCAGGGACGCGCAGTTCTCACCAACTTCCACGGTATGGACTTGACGACGGACAAGCTCCGCTCGATGGTCAAGAAATGGCAGACCCTCATCGAAGCTCACGTAGACGTCAAGACCACCGACGGATACTTGCTGCGAGTATTCTGCATCGGTTTCACCAACAAGGACCAGATGAGCACCAGAAAAACTTGTTACGCTCAACACTCTCAGGTACTAACAACGTTTGAACGAATACTTTTTATTCGCCCGCGAAACTTTTCCCTCCGACGACTTTCATTTTGTTCCTCCTTCCCTCGTGAAGTCCTGGCTTGAAATATTCGAGTGATCGCGCAATTGGAGACCCATTGATATTATTCAATACCTTCCGTGGGTTTAAAAAAAAAATTGCGCATATAAAAGCGCGCTCTTACCACGCCATCCTCTACGTACGAGCATGGCGATATGCAGCGTGGCGACACTATCATCGTCGAATAACTGCCGATAATGTGAAAATATGGCTGTTACGCGTACGGAAAACTGGCAAAGCTCGGGGAATTCTTTTTCTTCTGGAATAATCGGGGAATTTTGAAAGGTCTGCACTTTTGCCAGAATTTACGTTTTTACGATAAATTTACGATAGATGAAACGGACTTGAAAAAAAAAAACTAGAAAGTATCGGCGTGAATATTTTTAATATTTACATCATTCTTAAGGTACAACACCTCTGTGACCCCCTGTTTTTTGCCATTTTTCAAGAATTTTTTTTTGTGGGAAAAAAAGATTCGAAAAAATTTTTTTTTGTTTTGTTCGTTGTTTATTTAAGATATATAAAAAAAAAAATTCAAATTTTTCACGCCCCATGGTGACGATGGGGAAGCTCCCGCGTCAGGTACTGTTGTCTCTGCAGTGGTTCGCGGCACGCAGCAGAACTCTCTTCAAAGTCGATCTGAAAAAAAATACCGAGTGTTTTCGTTAATAATATGATATTTTGAAGAGAAGTACATAGGGATTTGAAAAAATATTGATTTTTAAAAAATAGGCACGCTTTTGAAATTAAAGGACGATTTTCGAGCAAAATTTCTCGTCGAAAATAGGCTATAACGTTTTTTATTATTGAGATATCGAAAAAATCCTATGTACTTCTTTAGATAATCTAGTTTTATTGATGCAGTCCAAATTTGAAGTCGATCGGATAAAAATTGCTCGAGTTCTGCTGCGTGCCGCACTCAAAAAAGTGGTTTTGAGAAAAACGCGTTCAAAGTTTTAGGTTTGTTAATTTATGCGATAATTTGGAAAAAAAATGTTTACCTTTAATCAGCGATGCCGGCACCATATAGCTGGCCTTCAAGAAGCAAATCATTGTCCCTAGCATCTTTTCTCGAACTTGTAGAGGCTCTTCTTGCCTCTTTTGCAGCGTCTGTGAGCGAGCGGTCCGCCAGCTCGATCCGCGCTGCGTCGGTTTCAACGCAAAAATTGAAACAATTTGGGCCGATAGTTATCCCCAACGTCTCCAAAACTTTCATGAGGCTTCTCAGGCCATCATTGAATAATAATACCGCGATATCAGCTGCAATATCGACGATTGACAATTGACGACTTGAAAATTTTTCAATTATCGCCACCTGTGGCTTTTTTTCGAAACTATATTTATAACAATAGCCGGTTTTTGTGAAGGGAGACAAAAGAATACCTGGGAAAGACCCGCAGGACCTGGGAAAGGCCCGGTATACCTGCCGACCCTGAGGCGCGCAGCTGCGCGGGACCCCGAGCGTCACGGAGCACTGCACCGCTCCACATAATATTCAATATCTCCGAAAATAATTATTTTTTCGACCTGGGTCCAACGGCATCTTAATCTTAAATGTATTTTAGATTTTTGTAGATGGTTTTCGAAATCGATTTTTTTTAAGCCGTCACAGTGGTGTTGTCCCTTAATGAAGAAAAAGAATGCAAATAAGAATAAAATTTCAAAAACTTTCAAACTAATTCACTCTAAAGCTCTATACTTCTGCATTCGATTTGTCGATACGCAACCGCAAAATTATTATTGTAGATAAGCGTTTATATTTACTTCTCATTTATTGGCACGGACATAAAAAATTCTGTTTACAAAAAGAACAGGTTCTGCATTTGCTTTAAATATATTTTATTTTACTTTACAGTGTTTGAATTATTTTCGAATGAGTTTTTCAAATTGTTTAATTTTAATATTTAGTATTTTCATATATTTGATTAAAAAAAAAGTTATGTTCCTCATTCGACCCCAATGTTCCCGGAGTATTTGAAAAACCTGGACAAGTCAGGGAACTTCCGAGTCAATAATGCGTAACAAGCATGGAAAAGTAGCTCGGAAATATAGATGTTCGTAGTGATTGCATCGCTACTATTCGTTCCAGGTGCGACGAATCAGGGCAAAGATGGTCGAGCTCATCACCAACGACGTAGCCAAGAGTGATCTGAAGGGTGTCGTGAGCAAGCTCCTTCCCGACGCCATTGCCAAGGACATCGAGAAAGCCTGCCAAGGAATTTATCCCCTACATGACGTATACATTCGCAAGGTAAAATACTCCTTTATTCAGCTGTGAGATTTCGAAGATAATTTCATCGTCAGCGTCATCTTGACTTGTTATCAACGCCTAACTTTGTCTTCCCCAGGTCAAGGTCCTGAAAAAGCCCCGTTTTGAGTTGAGCAAGCTCTTGGAGCTGCACGGTGACGGCGGCGGTGGCAAGAGCGCCGATGGCGGCGAATCCGGCTCGAAGGTAGACAGGCCCGAGGGCTACGAGCCACCTGTACAGGAGTCCGTTTAAGAACATCGACGCGGAATACTTTTAAAATAAAACGAGAGAAGCCAAAAAATTGCGAAGCCTGTTTTGTTCTTCAAAAAAAATACCCATCGACCAAACACGCTTATCGTTTCGTCGTGTTAAAATATTTATTTGGTTTAATTTGCAATAATTTCGCAACTGGACGGATACATTGCTAGAGAGAGAGAGAAAAAAAAACGAGCGAAGGTGACAGAGCGATCAGAGTGCCCTGTTGACGATTGCCAGGCCTTCGGTGAGGAAAAATCTAAAAGCTCCGATCCAGCAATAGATTAGAAGGACGACGAAAAGAACTTTGGCGAGTACGTCCACCCACCACATTCTGCAAACAAATCAAGGGTACAAAGTTTTATCGACGGAATACGGATTACCAATATTTTCCGAGAATTCACTCACATTCTCATGTGCCGTCGCGCAGCCGGCAATGTTTCCGGCATCTCGTTCAGTACATAAATTCTCGCCGCCCTCGTGCAATCCTCGAAGTATTCGTCAAGGTCCAATTCATCCCCGTGCAAAGGATACAGCTCTCGTTCTTTCGCGTTAAGTTTGTCCCTCGTGTCCGTTAAATTCTTATTGTCGAAGTCCCATTGATTGTTCGCGTAATACTCGAACACTTCGAAGCCCTTCTGTATACGTCGATGCACTCTGCACATCCTGCGAGCGTACAAGGCACACGCGGTCGGTTTTTTGCTTGTTTTTCAATTCAAAAAGACCACGATTACATGCACCGATTAAAGACTCACACTGGTTTGTGGCCCGCGAGGAATAACAATGTGTCGATTATGTAGGCCGGTATCATGTGGAAAAGTAACACGCAAATATTGTGCATAAGACGCGAACTTTTCATGCTACCACCCGGATACCAAACGACACCGTTCAGTGGCACTTTCTCCGTGACTTTGCGTCCTCGATCGATTATTTCTCGCCACGAGACCTGCAATCGATCATTCGTTTGTCTCGTGTATTCGAATGGTACAGCCATTGGGCTGCGTGACGAAGATTTTTGGTCCGTTGAGCCAGACGCGAATTTTCAGCATTGGATATACGAGGGGCTGTGAAGAAGTTTTGTGACTAGTTCTGTGATACGCCAGCAGAGCTTGTCTCGAAACATCGATAGGCCCACGTATTTCAACGTATATTTGGCCTTTTGAACAACGCGACGGAAGATGCCGTGAAAGGCAGCTTGATTCGAATCCAAATGTTTGGTCGATTCGACAAAAATCTGCGCAGGTATAACAAATCTAACGGGATTTCAAACGTCGAACCTTGAATTCGCTGCTACTGGTGAGATTGTAGACGCGCTTGTCCTGCTC
Source organism: Ophion obscuratus (assembly GCA_964007375.1). Lineage (NCBI taxonomy): Eukaryota > Metazoa > Arthropoda > Insecta > Hymenoptera > Ichneumonidae > Ophion > Ophion obscuratus. Next base: position 9,561,489 of record OZ023313.1, read on the forward strand.
CTTGAAGTGCAGAAAGTTCCACGTACAGGCGAAAATCGCATTGACCGCAACGTCGACGGGGAGATAATCGGCGTAACCGGTCTCTTGGCAGTACATAGTTCTAATGACCCCTTTACCGGCACCAATCAGTAGACCCGTTGGTCCATTCAAGTTGTCCGTCCAACCAGGTATTGGCTCTTTCCATACAGGTATTACTATACTCGGTCTGCAAGCAAATTAAATCGTTTTGATCAATATTGATTAAAGGTTTCGCCCACAGGTCAAATAGGCGATTAAAGGGAACGTGTGGTGGAGGAATAATGGACGAAGGTGAATCTTGCCGAAGAATTATCGCTGGAATTTCCGACATGGCCTCCTCGACTAGACCCTCGGATAATGCTTTTGTGAAAGCATACGTATTTGGATATGCGCCGAGAATTTTTTTCGTCATAGCCTCGACGACGTCGTCTTCCATCCACTCCACGCATTTGATGATTTTGTGAGGGTCGGCCGGGGGCGGATAAGGCTTCTCGTAGAGTACCTAATTAACGGTAAAAGTACACATGAATTATACAACTCTTAAGGTATTCCTTTTCACGAAATTGAATATTTGACAATTTACTGATTTTCGGCTATAATCAAGTGAATATACATCCCGGTATACTCGTAAAATTTCAAGTCAAGTTACCGAACTTTTAACGAAGAAGTATGAATAAAAATCGTCTCATTTATACGGCCCTTTATAGAGACGACACGCTGGTCATATTGCCATCTGATAATTTATACACTAAAGAACTTTAGATGCCTGATGCCTTAAGATGCCTGCTCACAAGTTTAAAAAACTCCAAGAAATCCGAAAGACAATAAAAAGTGTTCACCGAATGTTAAAAAAAAGGTTAATCGTGAAACTTGGCAAAATGTGACTAGCAGAAGAATTTTTGTAACCGCAACTTTTCAGAGAAAATGTAAAATTTATATGTAAAGAAAGTATTTAAGACAACAAGCTTTTATTTAATATAGTAAAAAGGAGAAAATCATTTTTGTACCTACACGTGACTATAAATAAACGTTTGGGGCGCTCAACTTTTTAAATGTTTAATCAACTTAATCCATTCAGTTTCATTTGCGGTATTTAATTTGGCACAATAGTAATGAGAGAAATCATTATCACACGTTTACACTCAGTTTCAGGATTTTTATTTAAGGAATCTGAGGCTGTTTTACAGTAAATTAAATACAGATGACATGTCTAAATTTTGAGCGCCCCAAGCTTCGATTTATAGTCACATATAGGTGACTTGGTAAACAAATTATTTTCTACTTTTTAGTACACTAAATAAAATCTCGTTTTTGTTTTAAATCTTTTTTTTACATATAAATAATTTTCCACTTTTTGGTATTTAACTGATTCTACTAGTTGCTTACTACTAGTAGTGTACTAGCTTGCGAGTTTGTGCATTAGGAACATGGACTGTCCTTAACAAAAAGTTGAAGATTTTATGTATATACAGGGTGTCCCAAAACTCAACGTTAAGCCGACACGGAGTGACAGGATTGATTGTAACCATCATGAGAAAAATCAGAAAAAAATCTATCCCATGCAGTTTGAAAATTATGGGCATTTAAGAAAAACCTAGAAATTTGGTCAAACTGTAACCATTTTTCGGTTATTGTGAAACAAACCCAAACAATCCCAAGTTTCCTAGAATTGAGACTATTTGTTAAACTATGGATTTAAAATTTTCAAAATTTGTCTACTTTGAAAGGCCCTGCTTTATTTTTTTTGCTTTATTTTTTTTCTGATTTTTCTCATGATGGTTACAATCAATCCTGTCACCCCGTGTCGGCTTAATGTTGAGTTCTGGGACACCCTGTATATATTTTTTTTAGTTCAATCATGCATTGTCACCTTTTAGATGCATGTTTGCAAAATTTCAGATCTCTAAGTAGCCGGGAAGTGGGTGAAATATCGATTTTCCGTATTGCCTCTCACAGAAAGTCAATTAAATGAATGCTTGTGAAATGTCTAAATCTACGGAATTCACGCGAATTTTTTAATTCCAGTTTATCGTTCGGTACAAAAATGTATGGTAAATAATTTTTTATTAAGAGCCACTGTAATTTACCGATTATTCAGAAGGGCCCTGCTTATGCCTGCGCGAAAAGAATACGTCAAGCAAGAGATACGTCACACGAGAGAGAGAGAGGGGGGGGGGAAGGAATCAAAATTGAAAACTTTGCATTGATATGATAATGGAGAATGGACTGGTGGAGAATGGACTAAAGAATCCTTTCGGTTTGGACAGACATACCTTTTCCTGAAGATGACAATAAGCTGTGCTGATGTGAGCAAACAATATCAACTGCTTCATTTCTTTAGCCAATTCAAGCATATTATACGTTCCACGCGTATTTAGAAGAACAGCTCTTTTGAGTGACTCGTCGAATCTGTAACAATTGGAATACTTGTCAACTTTCAACCTCTTAGAACCTTCCAGCACAATCGTAACAATACTAAACAACATTCCGACAAGTTTTCAAGCATTTGGAACAAGAGTAGAAACGATTATCGGATGAGTAGGCTGATTGCTCGAACCACTCGTACAGTCTGATCATCACGAACCTGACTGTAGCAGCTGCATGATAAACGATATGAATTCTTTCGATCAGCATTTTTCTGTCCTCCGCGGAAAGGCCCAAATTGGGTGCTGCAACATCGCCATTTACGAGCACCACGGATTTGTGTAGTTCCGCTAATCCTCGAAGTTTTCGCACTTTTTCAAAAAGCTGCAACGTACACAATATTTGAAACAATAGTCTCGCTGTACCGAATTAGAAGACGAATTGAAAGAAAGAAAAAAATGGACTCTCGCCGCTAGTGATATTTTTACTCCTGCGTGCTTCAGTCGTACATGACGCTCGTAAGATTTACGATCAGAGGCAGGTAACAATAATAAAATACACTGATTGCGCCATTATTTTCAAACATATATGACTTGCACGGCGAGAACGGTAGCTTTCGATTTATACTTGTTTAAATTACGATCCCGATGTTTCGTCATTACAATTGGACGAATTGCGGCTGAGAGGAATATAAAATTCACAGAAAAGTGCCGGATTTAATGCGTGATTTGGAAAACGATGATTATCACATTTCTTAGAAATTAAAAAAAAAATAGAAAATTGTGCATTACTTTCTCCTCGTTTAAGCTTACTCCGGAAATACTCCTGGTGAGCAAGTCGGTTTTTAATGATGACAAAGTCTTCCTCATACAGGAGGCTTACTCAGCGAAATGAAATGATAAGGAAGTACTGCAAAAGCAAGCTTCTACATGGAGAAACATTTGTGATATTCTCAACCATATTTTAACTGTATTTTATATTTCCCTGAGGCGACAAAAATATTTTATAGCCATAGTTACTGCCAAAAGTATAGTACTGCTTATTGATATTTTATCATTTGCATGAATTGTGCACATGTGTTAACCGCAACCACCAATCTTACAAATATACTTTTATTGCTCAATGCTGCATAATATAGTAGGGTTTCATAAAATGGATATTCCTTGACTATCAAAAAGTAACTTTCCCAAGATTCTAATAGCGAACAGGGCTGAAATATATGAACATTGATTAAAAAATGCTGCCTGTGATTTGCCACGATGTTCATAGTGATTTGTACCATATTACGAGGGTGGGGTGAAAAGTTTCCGGCCTGACCAAGAAAAATGATGTTTAAACATTTTTTTTTGCTTTATTTTTCAACATAATCTCCATCCATACTGATACATTTCTCATAACGGTGTTCTAATTTAGTTATACCAGTTTTCAACGTAGATTCGTCAAGCTCCTCAAAATACTGATTTACAGCTTCCATAACTTCTTCGTTGCTCTTAAATCTTTTTCCGCCAAGCCATTTTTTGGGGTTAGGAAACAGGTAATAGTCGCTGGGGGCTAAGTCTGGAGAGTAGGGAGGATGCGGCATCAATTCAAACTTCAATTCGTGGATTTTGGACATGGCAACAATCGACGAATGCGCTGGTGCGTTATCGTGATGAAACAAAACATTTTTCTTCACCAAATGAGGTCGTTTAATTTGTACCTCGTGCTTCAAACGTTGCAATAACTCTGCTTAGTATTGACCAGTGATAGTCTTACCCTTTTCAAGGTAATCAATGTATATATTTCCTCTCGCATCCCAAAAAACAGTAGCCATAACCTTGGTTGCCGATAAAATTGTTTTTGCCTTCTTTGGGGTTGGTTCCCCTTTTCCAACCCACTGTTTTGACTGTCCTTTATTTTCAGGAGTGTAGTGGTGGACCCATGTCTCATCAACAGTTGTGAATCGACGCAAAAATTCGTTTGAATTACGCCTATACAGCGCCAAATTGTCGGTAGAAATGGTTTTTCGAAGCAGTTTTTGGTCGAGCGTCAGCAAACGCGGCACCCACCTTGCACACAGCTTTTCCATGTTCAAATGGTTGTGCAAAATATTTCGCACACGTTCAGCTGACATCCTACAGGTCTCAGCTATCTCATGCACTTTCAACCTGCGGTCTTCCAACACTATTTTATGGATTTTTTCAATCATCTCTGAAGTTGTGACTACAACGGGCCGTCCTGAGCGAGGCTCGTCAGAGGTGCTCACACGACCCATTTTAAATTCAGAAACCCACTGCTTAATAGTTGAATATGATGGGGAGAAGTCTCCTAGTGCTGAATCCATCTCTTCTTTTATTTGTTTTGGTGTAAAACCTTTCAAATGGAAGTATTTGATGACAGCACGTTTTTCCAATTTTTTCGAAAACAACGAAAGCGTCTCGCGCAATGTGCTCTCAAACGCAAACTAACGTAGCGATTGGGCTGAAACTGTACATACAAGCTCGGTAGGAATGGTACTGTAGGACGCCGCTCCAAAACTAGACCTAGTGGCACCATCTCTTGGTCAGGCCGGAAACTTTTCACCCCACCCTCGTATAAGGTACAACCTGTTATATGCGTATTTGGTGTGTTATTCAAGTGTTGCCCGTCTACTAATTGCATAGAATATTTTATAAATCCAAAATAAAATAAAATACGCAACTGCAAGTTTTACCTCGATGATTTTTTATCATAATTCGCCATTCCCTGACCACCTGTAATGATTTATCTCGAAGAAAATGTTTCGCCTACACATGGAATCGAATCAACAATCTAACTGCCTACCATACACACGCTGCCACTACGCTACCGAGTAATTTTAGCATCTTGAGCGCAGATAACCGTTGGGATTAAAGATACTTAATATTACAAAACACGTAATAGCAGCCCTCCAGAGCATTATCGGTCGATTCATACGAATTGACGATACGTCAAATGGCGAGTAATACGAGAATGCATACACCCATCACTGGATTACGCCGCTGGGTGCCTCCTTCCACTCTATAACAAAACCAACGTCAAAAAGCTCGAAGTTGTCTTACAAGAAAGCGCTAAAGAACGCCGCTGCTTCCCCACAAGCGATCTCTGGTCAATACTCAACGAGGTTCCATTCTTCGAACGGCTACGAGAATTGACAAACTTCTACGACTACGAAAATTGACTAACCCCTCATCTCGTCATAATATCCCGTGAAAAAAATGACAAAAGGCCCAGCACTCGGCCAGTACAGTGACAACTATACTTGACGCCTGGCCAACGATCATTACCAGTACTGGGCGACGGTTGGAGAAAATCCGAAATGTTACATGGGTCCTACAGTTGGCAAACAGCGTTATCTTTGGTGCTGACGCTGGACCAGCATTAGCCCAGTGTCGGTGCCAAGGCTGGCGTACCAAAGGTTCGGTGCAGTTTAAAGCCAATGTTGGCCCAAGGTTGGTTGTCGGTGATGCGCCAATGTTCAATTTAACCATGGGTTACTCATCGGTCAACAAAACCGGCCGAGCGTTGGCCTTGTGGTTCGGTACCATCGGCTGGGCCCCGATTGCCATCCCGAGCGTTCGTTTTATTGTAAGCGTCGGCAATTTTTTCACGGAATAATGAGCCTAACAAACAATAATTAAAACGAGCCGCGAGGCAATAGAACACACATTCACATTAACACATAAATATCTATCCCATAAATGTATAGAGACTCTAGGAGCAATAAAATAATACAGTATTGTAAGCTTAAGGGGTAAGGCCACTGTAAATTTTTTGAAAAATCGATTTTTTTTTATTGGCTTAAAAAATAGTTTAAACCCTCTAGAATAAGAAGACCCCTTAAAATAAGAACTTCTTTTTAAAATTTTTTCCAATAAAAAACTATTCGCAAAACTTTAAACGCGTTTTTCTCGAAACATGGTTTTTCAAAATGGCACGCAGCATAACTCGAACAATTTTCATTTTTTTTACTTGAAATTTTAACCAGATGTGAACATTTACATTATCTTGAGAATGTCGATCGGAATTTTCAAGAACTTTATTTATTGATTTTTTATTAACAAAAAACTTGCCGTTTTTTTCGTCAAAAATCAATTTTTCCACGCACGCCAAATCCACAAAAATTGATACTTTTTAAAATCCGATCGACATTCTCTAGCTATAGCCCTCTAGATTAATGGTTTTTTTTTGTTCTAGATTCAAAAGTGCACCAGTGGTGCTGCGTGCCGCGGAGCCCTGGAAGCAAAACATGTCCCGGGAAGATAGCTGTGGAACCGCCAGTGTGTTTTTTTTTACTGTAAAAAAATTTTATAATAAAGTTTAATGTATGCCCGATAACACCATTAAAAGTTTTTTTTCAAATACCTTCAATTTCGGGAGCAAAAAATTAGTGAAAAAACCTTTTTTTTTGGGCCGTTACAGTGGCCTTACCCCTTAAGTTTGAATAAAAACCTAGTCGATAGAGAGAGCGCAGATATGGTATAAGAGACATAAGTAATTCCGCCTGTACCGTAAAACGGCGTTAATTGAGATTAAGGGCAATTTTGACAGTTTTTGGGGCTACTTTAACAGAGCGCCAAAATACGGTTTAAAAGTGCGCACAGTTAAATGTGTTTAAATTTGTTGTTCAAGTTCATTATAATGTTGCTTAAGTTGATTGTAATGTTGCTCAAGTTGATTTTGATCTCAGTGATAATTATAAGACTGATTAAGTGCCTATAGTAGTACCCTAGGTAAGGTAAATGTCCCAATTATTGAACACTATCGTGTATTTTTATTATTTCTCATTCACCTGCATGCATTTACTTATTTATAAAAATTTCATTACATATATGGAACTTTTAGCTATCGAAATGTTACCTTACTTGTGCAAAAAAAACTTTAATCAATAGAGAAAAAAAATATTCAATCAGCAACGGTGATCCGATTTGGCCTCTCGTGGTAACTGCTTATCGTTTTTGCTAAGACGCGCCGCTTCGTGCATAAGGACATAAAAAATTCAAAAACTGTCGCATCTCAAAAAAATAAAGGCGTTTCAGGTTCCTCAGAAAATTTCTTACAAATAACAATTTCAAATTTTTTAAAAAATTATATGTTAAAAATACGGTGTTCGATCATTGGGACATCGAAAATGCAGTGTGTCCCAATTATTGAACACTCCAATTCTCCAAGATAGCGTCATTAAACTCATCAAAACATCGAGACAGTTCACGTGTGACAGATCGTGTGAATCCGATTTATTCAAACAAAAACTAAGTTCCTGAATAAACTTACCTTTATTCTTTTAATAATAACTCTACGATCGTCAAATATATTTTTTATTTGTATTTTCGTGCAATAAACATAAAAAGAAAAGTAAAAAGAGAATATAACCTAAATGTAATCTAAAAATTCGAATGTAATGTTCAATATTTTTTGCACTCCGATATATCAGGGAGCCAAGCTGCGATAAAATCAAACAAAAACAGAACATAAGAACGAGGAAGCTGAAAATAAAAATAAAATAAAATTCGAGTTGAAAAGCAAAAATAAACCAAATGCGAATGAACCAAAAACCTGTCAAAAGAGACTAAATATATATTTTTGTATTTTTACATGATTAGTAAAAGATCATTTAAGTATTTGATATTGCTTTTATTTCTTAATATTGTACCCAAAGTAATATTTTCAGAACGGAAAAAGAGTTCTCGAGAGTGTTCAATAACTGGGTCATGCCTGTTCAATATTAGGAACATAGGCACTTCCAGTGTTCAATAATTGGGACATTTGCATGCTTCACATTGTTATTCTTTTATTTCATTTGAAATCATTTAAAAATAATTTAAAGGGTGATTTTTTGAAAGTAAAAATATCAAAGTATCATTTGAACATGAAAGCGATGATTTTTTCTTGATTTTATATTTTTTTCTCATCGAATTCAATCCCCCAGATCCTTAGCTGTTCAATGATCGGGACATTTACCTTATTTGATATTTTAAGTTAAAACGTTTCCTTAATAAAGTTGACAATTTGATTCTACAATATCGTTGTCTTTAATTTAATTCCACGTATAATGCATAACATTATTTTTTTAATCAAAATAATGTCAATCTAACCCTTAATCTCTGACATAAGTTGCATTTCAATGCCTTGTCAAAGACACCTGACACTCGAGGTTCCTTTGACACTTAAAAAAATATATAAAGTTGTGTGTGTGGAGGGAGGGGGGCGGGACTTTTATATACATTTGATAGCCAAAGGACACATTGTTCTATTAGAGCAAAATAGTTAGAATGTAGGATGTTAAAAAAAAGTTACCTGCAAAAAACTTCCAAAACCTGTTCAAAGTAACCCCATTTACGGTACTTCCGAATAGCTGTTACCTGCGATTTAGGTGAAGTTTTGCACAGATATTTTTTTTTATAATACAAGTCACTGTTTAATTGGATTTTTGTCGCATCGCAATAGTTTTGTGCCGTTTAATGGTGATTTGTACCATATAATATGATTTGACCTGCTAAATGCATAGTAATGTGTGTCCTACAAGAACAGAAAGTGAACTACAAGAAGAAGTGTTCAACTGATATCCTATTTTTGCAATGAAACAAACATATTCTGTATCAGTTACTGAGATACGCGTAGTTTTCAAAACTCTTAAGCTGCGGTTGCTCGAACTGCAAATGAATTACGTTTTCGTTATGAGCAAACTTGACCATATTCAAATAGTTACTTTTCATAAGGCCTTTTAACAAAGTATACTCGAAAAAAGTTAATGTTAACCATACGAATTGTACAAACTTGAGGAGAATAGTAGAAGTTCGACGGACCGAAACCTAACGTACAGTATGCAACATCAATACGCTGATTTTGCTATAGCACTGAATTAACCATATCTATATTTTCGAGCCTTTTACAATAGTGAATAATCATTTCGGGGCTAATAGAAACTGAAACACGCCATCCCAATCGCATGTTTAGATATATTTTTCGCTCGTAGTCGTGTAAACCCTATTACGATTGCGGTGTCAATAAACCATAACGAATTTTACCATCCCCTCTTACTATGGGCGTTTGTTGTAAATACCATGGACTTTTCTCTCAGTGTAGCTTGAACATTTTTTTTTCCTAGAATATTCAACGACAATGTTTTCTTTGATAAAAAAGAATTGTGCTTGAAATTTGAAGAAAATGCAGGGTTTACTATACTCAGAAAAATGCAAACGTTTTATTCTGAACATCGCATATAATTGTAAAAAAATTCAATAACAACTAAGTTAAACGATCAACCATGTATCAGTTCCGATGTCCTAAAATCGAAACGAGATTCGTTGTTTTTCGACATTCAGAAACACACGTAATACATATTCATTGAAATCTCAAGATAAAAAGACCCAGTTCGACAAAGCTCCGGCTATGAGGAAATAAAATTTTCGAAAAATATAAGAATCAACGAAAGTGACAAGTTTAAGATATTCCTCTCACGAAGCCGAAAATTGAACAATCAAAGAGTTTCGGAACAATTGACGATATGTTACTATTTGATTCAACTTTATACAGTACATTCTTTATCAAATACTGTATGTACTCTCTAAATTTAAAATCCATTGTCTACACCGTTTCTGTAGAATTTACAATTGAAGCAACACTTTTTAATGTAGGGCCTTAATATAGCCTAAATGTCATACTGTAAAAGGAAACGAAATTGTAATATACTAAGTGATTTGACAGTTTTTCATAACGTTTTTTTTTAATTTCACTCTATTTCGTGCGTACAACTGCCATTCAGCGATGAGCGTAGGCAGTGTTAAAAAGTGTCTCTTCAATGGTAAGTTTTATGCACGGTCTTACATACAGGTCTGGAAACTCGATGAAATTTTGGTGGTGGAGGTGACTCGATTATTGTAGCCGAATTTGTGGTGTCGCTAGTATCAAGGAGTGTTGTTTTCATTGGATAGGAGATCATCTGCCCTTTCGAGATTTGTTGATATGAAATTTGGTGGCGGGTTAATCCAACCCAATTTAACATTCTTTAATCTTATACGCTACGTTGAATCGTGTTTTGCGAAGCATGCCTCGAAGCTTAACTTCTTAATTTAACGCTCGAAGACGTGTTAGGAGGTTATACGTTTACTTTTCCATGCGACGAACATGGTTTGGATATTTTGTCATACACAATCGTTTACTATATTAAGTTGTCCATGAGGCAAAATACCCTCCAAGAAAACGTGAAATTGAAAAAAAATGTGTTAAAACATAATTGTCTAAATTGACAAACGAATAAAGTTTTGTTTCTTTCGCTATTTTGTACATTCTGTTTTCGATTTTTTATACCTGCACAACAGCCACTAATAAATATCTTTCTTCGCGCCATCATTTGAATATTAAGGGATAATTAATTGTTATTATAGGACTGGTTCACTCGAAATTATGTTTGCGATCGAAATATAAGACGCTGTCTTCATGTTTATTGTTAGCAAAAACAACAGTCGATGGACACGTATACATAGAAATACTTGCGAGCAGTATACCCAGTAATTCGTGCCATTTACAATTTATTAAAATGCTCGTTCTTTTTCTGTACCTATGTATACATTGAAGAATGTATTTTATATATAAGACAATAAAATTGATTTATCCTCATTAGACTAGCTTGGATTTCAATGGTAGAATCCATAGAAAATTTGACACTTTATCAGTGGATAGATTTTTTGGATTTATACTTGTCACGTTGTATGTTTTTCTATCTGCATTGAAGTATCGTTAGTTTTTCAATAGCTTGTAGAAAACATCGATTCTTAGGTTAGGCTATAACGCGAATGCGTGTGTATTGTTGTCTCTGTCGCACACAACACTCCTCGTTTGCAGCCCCTCTAGTGTCGAGCTTCGGCAAAGGAACCATGTGAACTAACGGAGTTTCCAGACTTGTAGGTAAGATCGTGGTTTTATAAAAATGGTGTAGACCAGCCCCCTGACACTGGTCTACTATTCCTATACGATATACGAAAATTCGTTTTGTCCCGGCTTTTTAGTTCTTGAAATCGCCACTGCCTAGCGTTGGCTGTTGTGTGACCGCCTTCGGCTCTAATACTCCGATCAGCTGAACGATTCGATACTTTCGTGGCTTTCGCCTGTTATCGTTATGGCGACGTTATTTATTGTGCTCAAATGGAAAATCATTAGAACGGAAAATAATTCCAAATATATCAATAGATTTTTATTCATGTAAAATATTCGAAACACCGGCGCAACATACATATATATGCATGCCTGTCACACGACTACTAGCGCCACAGTGCAGCAAGGACATTTTGCGAACAGCATTTATCTACCAGTGTCAGGGGGCTGGTGTAGACGATTGATTGAAAATTTGGAGGTATCATTCGGTATATGACCAAGAGTTTACAGTATAAATTTGAATCACGGTCGTACATACAGGTCTGGACACTCCGTTCAAAAATGCGTCACTCTAAGTGACGCCTCTATTTGCGCATTCCACCGCGGCGCTAGTGAAGGGGAGGCATTTTTGTTTATACCGCGTTTACGGGGCATGGCATGCACGTTGTGTGGTGACGGTCGTATGTACGTGTGGCCTAACCTCGTTTTGGCGTGGTGATTTCGAGTGTATCGTAACCACGGTTTTCATTCAATACGGAATAACAAAAGATCAAGTGTCTATATATCGCGATGCCGAAGCGGTGCATGATTCCGATATGCAGAAGTGGATACATAAATAACCCAGAGCACGTCTCATTATTTAAAATTCCCAATGATGACTACTGATATTTTCTACTACTTTTCTACTACTACTTCTAATGAAAGGAATGCGTGCTACACGTAAATTTCGAATGTTCTTCTTTTTCGTAAACGAAAAAAATGTAATTGGATTGAACGATAGTGAAATCGGCATATCTATGTCAAAGACGATGAGTATCATTAACTAATGGCTCATCGCTCATATTTTCGGTTTATGCTTTTAGTTTTTGTGTTCGACTAATTATTTAGGATGTATTAATATTTCATCACAGCCACGTGAAGGGAAAGACAATTCGCATACGCGCATACATCGCGCTCTGTAGCACATGCCTCCGAGATAGCAGCGCTCCACGCTTTTGCGGCCAGTCCTGCAAAGAGAGGCGTCAGATAGAGGCACGCTTTGGGGTATACGGAATATACGGGAGTGCTCAGACCTGTATATACGACCGTGATTTGAATCAATCATTTGGTATTTTTATTTTTCGTTAAAGGTTTGGCAAATTGGCTTCAAATTTTACCAGTCTACTCGGATGTATTTTTACTTGATTATAAACGAAAATCAGTTAAGGAGTTTCGTCTATAATCAAGTAAAAATACATTCTAGTATACTGGTAACATTCCAGGCCAAGTTAACGAATTTTTAACGAAAAATAACGACTCTATAAATCGTCTCATTTATACGGCGCTTTATGGCGATTACACGCTGGCCACATTTCTGTCTAATAATTTATACACTAAATAACTGTAGATGCCGAATATAAACTATACTCACACGTGTAAAACGAATCTAAAGATTCCGTAACGACGATGAAAACAGCGGCTCACCGAATGTTTAAAGTAAAATATTAACGGTAAAGTTTGAAAAAATGTTCACTATCAGACGAATTTTCGTAGCGACTTTCCAGAGAAAATTGAAAAATGTCTAAATTTCGTAAATTTGCGTAAAATTTTTTATAACAGTTTTGTGCCAAAACTTATAACAAAACTTATAACCCAACGTTTTTGTCGTTGGGTATAAATAATTGATTGTAATTTATTTTTATTAAGCGCCACTGTAATTTACCAATGATTCAGCAGGGCCCTCCTCATGCCCCCTGAAAATACGGCCCGCCGCGAAAGGAATACCTTAACGCGCTCCCAATTCATAATAGATCTCAATACAGAAGTGGATAACACACGCAGTCACAGCGACCTATGCTCATCCATGTGTATTTCCACACAAGTTTTTTTTCCCTCGTACAGCAATCGGTGCTGTGTCAACTGGCTGTCCTCGCGATTTCCTCGTTTTTTTTGTTCTCACAATATATCGCTGAAATCTCAGCTGGTTAGGAGAATAAAAGAAGAAGAAAAAATGTTACCTCTTGACCCGAGTCGAGAGCGTTCCTTTTTTCAGTTATCATTCGATCGCTCGATACAATAGTTCGCGAGACAAAAAAAATGCAATTGCTGAAAAAGTGGAATACATTACACGCAATAAAATGGTAATTTCTTAATGACTTTTCATGCAATTCAATTGTTCAGGGGGTGATTCCTTTTGACGAGGAAAAACGGCTGATTTTCATGATTGTTTTAAAAAGGAAAGATTTATTTTTTAGACTGAGGGTGTGTTTTATTGCTACTTTTGGCTGTTCCATGGTATTTTTTTTATGTGTTAAGCTTCAGAAATTGCGGGGGTATGGCACGGTTTTCTAAACTGCATTTTCAAAACTGCCGAGACGTATAGCTACAAAACTAATCGACCGATACTAATGAAATTTGGTACAAGTCTTTCTAACCTTATTGTCTGAATCGCGACCCCAAATGTTTTTAAAATTTGAAGAAAAAAAGTATTTTTTGATTGCACGATGTAGTCATTTTTTTGGAAAATTCAATCTTATGTTTCAAAGCGTACTATTTCATCGATTTTCAACTTTTCGAACTTTTCTTGATTCATATTCTGCGTATCAGTGTTACCGAGAGAACAATCTTCGTTGGGTTTTTTTCAGATCAAGGCGGTAGACGAGCATTTAGACGGGGAAAAAATTAAGCAATTTCGGGGGATTTTTTAAACTAAGAAATAATTATTCTACATTTATCAAACTGTAGGTAAACTTCAACGATATATTTAAGTATACAAAACAATTTTTTTAATTCATTTATCATAAAAATGGCGGAGCGGTGGAGTTCGTTTTGCAAACAAAAATTCAGTTAGAACATGTATCGTTTTTAATTGACAGCAATTAAAATGAAGAAAAGGCAAATTTAAGAGAATCGCACGCATATACAGAAAAAATCAGAATTTCACGCAAAATTTCCGTAAAATTTTGATTAAAAAGTAGTTTTTTTTTTCTAATTTTTCAGAAAGAATTCTCGTCAAGTAGAAGCCAGCAATATTATCAATATTTCTACCAAGTTTCAACTCAATCGGCTTAAAGGGGGGGTACCTGAGTAAACTATCGAAGAATATTGTATCCAAATTTGTACAAAATCGGACAAACCGTTTTCGAGATACATCTGGCACCGACTTTGAGAACAATGTTCTCAAAGTCCGGTTCAGTGTTCAATGTTCGAGATAATCGCGTTTGCATCGCTTCCGGTCAACGAATTTATTTAAAAAAATTCCTAAACATACCTCAATGTACATATTTTCTAATAAAAAAACCCGGATCCAATCGAAACATTAGTTTTTGAGATAAAATTTCCCGAAGTTTACCTGTTTTTCTCGCCGTTTACTCAGGTACCTCCCCTTAATAGTTTTTGACCAATTCTGCACGCCAATTAAGAAAATGCAGTTTTGAGAAAAACGCGTTGCCGGGCTGTAGAATTTGAAATTTTTCGAATTTTGCTTTGAAACTTTGGCAAAAAATATTCTATACATATAGTTCTATCGTTCGCAGGGAAAAAAGAAATCGATTTTTTGGTCCTTGTAAATTTATATCCCGCCGACCCTACGTGTCACATGCTGCATGGTATCTTCGTCTTTCAAAGATCGCATGCATTGTTGAATATGATTTTGGAGAAAATGAATACGATTGAAAAAAAGGGTTTTAAGGGACAACACCACTGTGACGGCTTCAAAAAATCGATTTTTTTGAAAACCATCTAGAAAAATCTAAAATACATTTAAGATTAAGATGCCGTTGGACCCAGGTCGAAAAAATAATTATTTTCGGAGATATTGAATATTTTGTGGAGCGGTGCAGCGCTCCGTGAGGCTCGGGGTCCCGCGCAGCTGCGCGCCTCAGGGTCGGCAGGTATACCGGGCCTTTCCCAGGTCCTGCGGGTCTTTCCCAGGTATTCTTTTGTCTCCCTTCACAAAAATCGGCTATTGTTATAAATATAGTTTCGAAAAAAAGCCATAGGTGGCGATAATTGAAAAATGTTCAAGTCGTCAATCGTCAATCGTCGATATTGCAGCTGATATCGCGGTATTATTATTCAATGATGGCCTGAGAAGCCTCATGAAAGTTTTGGAGACGTTGGGGATAACTATCGGCCCAAATTGTTTCAATTTTTGCGTTGGAACCGACGCAGCGCGGATCGAGCTGGCGGAGCGCTCGCTCACAGACGCTGTAAAAGAGGCAAGAAGAGCCTCTACAAGTTCGAGAAAAGACGCTAGGGACAATGATTTGCTTCTTGAAGGCCAGCTATATGGTGCCGGCATCGCTGATTAAAGGTAAAACATTTTTTTTCCAATTTATCGCATAAATTAACAAACCTAAAACTTTGAACGCGTTTTTCTCAAAACCACGTTTTTGAGTGCGGCACGCAGCAGAACTCGAGCAATTTTTATCCGATCGACTTCAAATTTGGACTGCATCAATAAAACTAGATTATCTAAAGAAGTACATAGGATTTTTTCGATATCTCAATAATAAAAAAAGTTATAGCCTATTTTCGACGAGAAATTTTGCTCGAAAATCGTCCTTTAATTTCAAAAGCGTGCCTATTTTTTAAAAATCAATATTTCTTCAAATCCCTATGTACTTGTCTTCAAAATATCATATTATTAACGAAAACACTCGGTATTTTTTTTCAGATCGACTTTGAAGAGAGTTCTGCTGCGTGCCGCGAACCACTGCAGAGGCAACAGTACCTGACGCGGGAGCTTCCCCAGCGTCACCATGGGGCGTGAAAAATTTGAAATTTTTTTTTATGTATCTTCAATAAACAACGAACAAAACAAAAAAAATGTTTCGAATATCTCTTTTTTTCCCACAAAAAAAAATTCTTGAAAAATGGCAAAAAAACAGGGGGTCACAGTGGTGTTGTCCCTTAAAGATTGTCGTGACTGCCTCGTTATGTGAAATTGGAGTCTAACGACTGTGTGAGAAATGACGATATTTTGCGCAAACTGCGTGTTAATTCATTCGGTGATAATAAACTTCGGAGATCGGAGGGAAAGTTTACTTATGACGAAGGTTGAACGAATCCGTGTATTATAAACACGCTCAAACATCTGTGTGTGTGTTTGCGTCATGCAGAGGAAAAGTTATGGTATAAGTGCATCGAGCTGCACTTTTGAGCGTTGCAAATTCCGATTCAGTTTCATCACATGAACGCATGCGAAATCAACGGCTCACATTGCGGGACCGATCGATTATATCCGACAAATCCGCACCGGCTAATTCGAACAGCGTTCTTTTCTTCCCCTATGAAAAGCTCCGTCTATGAGCGAGCAGAAAAATTAGAATTTTTTTAACCATGTTTTTATAGCGGACTAGGAAGTATGAAATAATTTCTCCTAGCCCCATACAGATTTATAACCAAATACAGATTGTCCTGAAAATTCGCGATTGTGAATTTTCAATAGCATGAAAATACTTGTAGGATTTAAAACTAAAAACCTGGGGCGCATGTAATAGATAATAGCATGGCGTGTAGGGAGCAGCTTGGCGTTGAGAAAACTCACACAACAGTTCATATGATTTGCAGTGCAATAAAATTGTTGGTGATTTGGATGAACTAATCATGCATCAATTACCTACTGCATGCGCTTTACATTTTTCGTTTTAAATCTTACAAGTATTTTCATAGCTATTAAAAATTGACAATCAAACATTTTCAGGACAATCTGTATGGGGATAGGAGTCTGTATCGGGTTATAACTATGTATGGGGCTAGGAGAACATGTTCACATACCTTTTAGTTCGCAATTCGATTTCAATAATTATTGAAATCATTTTATTTTCCGCTTTTTTTAGTCTTGTGTGTGTGAAATTTTGCAATCGATGTTAAACATCTCGATGAGATTATGTCAGAGACATGTGGCAAATTTCAAGTTTACGAAAACCTGTACATTGAAAATCCTAGTCACAAATGCACTATTCACTATTAATATTGCTTTATTTTTTTTTTTTTGCAAGAAAGCGAGTTGATATTGCATTGTCATCCAGTTCTGAGCTATATTCAACCCTTTGCGACATAGTGTAACCCTTGGGTGTTGCACCTAATTCAATTCAGATTTTGACTATTAAAAAGTGTTTTTTAATTAAATATGGCGGTTGTAAATGCGTTTCAAGGTTTCTAGGACATCAATAACTATTAAAACATACCCACTAAATTTGTATTCTTCACGTAGCGGATGTCATCATAACGAAAGTGCAAAAAAACGTGCACGTACAGAAAAACGTATGCTTCAAAGGGTTAAAGCGCATCCGGAACCCGGGAAAAAAAGTTCGTGTCTGAGTGGATATGTTCATATATGTTTCAGATATTGTCATATATGTTTCAGATATTGTCATACATGTATCAGATATCGTCAAACATGTATCAGATATATTTATATTTGACATTTTACAATATCATATATGATTAGGTCTGATCATATTCCACATCACATATGCATATAGATCATATCTGATCATATACAGTATCTGGCCTGACCATATATGAACTCATTTCTGATACTGGCTAAGTATCAAGGCGAGTTGGTACCGTAAATTCGTATCTGAACATAAATACATGATGTGATATGTGATCGTATCTGTTCGTATAAGATCATATCCGATCAAATACGGTACCAGACTCCGCTATATGGATCTCATATATGTTTCTATCTGGTCAGGTACCAAGGCGAGTTGGCAGCGTGAAACCATATCTGAACATATATGATGTGATATATGAGCAGGCACGTTCATATAAAATTTTATCCCATCAGATACGATACCAAACCTGGAAAATATACGAAGTCTTATACACTCATGCCTTGTCGTATATGCAGTTCAGTTGTTCACACATGAAAACATCTGAATATATGAAACGATATACGAGGATATGAGACGATATCCGATCAGATATGGCACCTCACCTGACTGTATTATATGTGATCATGTGAGTTACTATAATATTATTAATTATTAACACGTCAAGTGATGACGTGTTAATAACCCCGCTCTATATATGTAAACATTTTAATATTTTCATGACTGCACTAACAAGATTTGATCTGTCTCGACAGGGTAAGATTTGCTCTGATATAGTCGGAGTCATACCTGGTCTTATGGTTCAGATAAACTATGATTCTATCATATGGGCAGGTCTATTGTTCATAGATGTCCAGGTCTACAGGGATCCACGGCATTTGATTTTTTATGGACAGACAGATCTGGTCCAATAGGATTAGATTTGCCTGACATGATCAGATCTGGCCCAATAAAATCAGATCTACCTGACATGATCAGATCTGGCCCAATAAAATCAGATCTGGTCCAACAAGATCAGATCTTGCCTGGGGATTGGATCTGGTCAGACCTGCTGCGATATGGACGGGTCTGCTCTCAAAATTATCGAAATCGCTCTGATATGATCATACATGCTCAGATATGAGCATACATGATCTGTCATGACACTACATGAACAGATATTGCCAATTTTCTTGTCTCATCATATCTGATTCTACAGATATGATTCAGATATATTCAGATATGAACTTTTTTCCCGGGAATTTAGTTTAGAATCGATTGCAAAACTTGTAACCAACGGACAAATAAACAGACAAACAAGAAAGCGAGTTAATAAAAACGTGGTAAAGTAGTCGGAGAGACATCATTTTTACATAAATAAAAAAGTTTATTTGGTTTAACTATGATCCATTTTAGTTAAAAACTCCGCGATATTCGCAATCGGCGACAAATTATCGATCCGATAGACCCCTAAAACATGATATAAGACGGAAAAAAAAATCGGCCTGTTGGGCCACTTTTCCAGAATCGCCAAAATTGCGAAATTTCAATCGGCCGACGGTCCTATTTGTGTGACATACAATCAATGGGGAGGGGTGGGGGGGGGGGGGGGTACAAATGATTCTGATAGACTCAGAGAATGCTGTTGGATTCATGCCGATATTGCGATTATTAATCGTGGAAAGTGCATTTGAAAAATTGCTGAAAGTCACAAAGGGGAATTGGTATGGAAAAATCAGCAAAAACCGGTGATCCGTCTTTGAAATCCTGCCAAAAATCAAAAAATGAACGCAGGCCAATGAACCGAATGACATTTTATAGAGAAAACGACAACAAAGAGATTAAGCACAGAGTGGCGTTCCAAATCCAATGAGGAAAAGAGTTATTGGCAATTCGGTGAAAGAACTTTTTTTTTTTGTCAAGATGCAAAAAAAATGTATTTTAAATGTTCTGTTTGCAGGTTCATTTCGATGTATTTTTCTCCCCGAAATTCGAATTCACCATGAGATTCGCCCTAAACCCTTTACATCCGAATGAAACAGTCAAGAATGTTTCGGAATACGTTTTTCACGTCTTTCGGCTTAATTTTGAGCTTGCGGCAAGAACTCTGGTATATTCGTAATCGGCAGAGAATTTCCGATCAAATAGACTCCAAAGTGGTTTGAAAGTCGATAAAAAAAATTTCGATCCTTTTGGCAACTTTTCCGGAATGGACGAAATTGTGAAATTTCAAACAGCCGTAGCTCCTATTTGAGTAACGGAAAATCAAATGGCGGCGGGGAGCGGAGGGGGGGGGGGTAAAGGATTTTGGCAGACTTAGAGAATGTCATTGGATTCATCCAGATATCTGGAAGTTTTCACCCCTCTACCACATACACGAGTTTCAACAAAATCGGAGGCGGACACCAAAGTGATGTTCCTTGTTAGTCGATTCCAATAAATCTCTTTTATCAGTGCAGAAGTGTAAAAAAAAATATATATTTTCTATTATGTTTACTCGATGACTTTATTCGAGGTGTGTGCATCCGGCAATCAATATTTGAAAAAGGTCAAAAAATTAGTTGACTAACCGACGTTTCATCATTAGTGGGGGGGGGGGGGGGGGGCATAAGACAAAAGTTGTCAAGTCTGAGCTTAAGGGGGAGATACCTTTAGGCGAAGAAAAAAAAATTGCTGATTTTCTTTCTTTTTTGGAAGGAACAATTTCATCATCATTTTTGAGACTTAGGTTATGTTTAATATTACTTTTGGCCGTTACGTGGTTTCTTTTTCCTATTAATCTTCAAAAATGGCGGAGGTATGGCACCATCTTCTAAACTGCATTTTAAAAACTGGCGTGACGTATAGATAGAAAACTGATCGATCGATTCTGATGAAATTTGGAATAAATGTTTCTAACCTTATTGTATAAAGGATGGCCCTAAATGTTTTTGAAAATTAAAAAAAAAAACGTTTTTTTTTTACTGCAAAATGTAGCCATTTTTTTCGAAAAATTCAGTCTTTTCGTTTCAAAGAGTAGAGTTTTTTTTTCGATTTTCAACATTTCTCACTTTTTCTTGGTTCATATTCTGCGTATCACTGTTAATGAAAGAAAAATCTCCGTTGCATTTTCTCAGATTAATCCCGGCGACGCTACGCGTCACGCCGTCCGCCAACATCCGCCGCGACCCCTTTAGAAGACCGTGCCATACTTTCGCCATTTTTAAAGATCAGCTAATTAAAAACACACCATATAACAGTCAAAAGTAGTAATAAAACATACCCTAAGTCTCAAAAATTCTCATGAAATCTTATCTTCAAAAAGAAAAGTCACGAAAATAAGCAATTTTTTCCTCGCCTAAAGCTATCTTCCCCCTTTAAGCTCATTATACTCTCTAACCGTTTGTCGTCACTTATTCAGCTCCGAAACAGCGGGATCATTTTTCCAAACGAATCAACATCGTTTTCCGGGAAATTCCGGGAAACATCGTTACGAATTTCTCTCGCGTCTAAAATTGTTGGGTATTTACGCAAAAAAGGCGCCCCCTGTCATTCTCAAACGATAAATTCTTCGCACCGCAAGAAATCTTTTTACGATCGCGGAAACTTTCATGCGGAGGTCTCATGCGCTAAAAATGAAAGTGCCCCTAACATTGTATTGTACAAAAGACGAGAATAAAACAAAACGGACGCTAAAATAAAAATTTCTAGTGCTTGCACTTGAGTGTTGAGATTATATAGGAAGAAAAAAAAATATGAGGAGAAAAAAACGAAAGTTACGAGGTATACTGGTATTACGCTGCAACCGGCCGGATTACGTATCCACGTCATTGAAAACTGCCTCCGATACTCCCCCCCCCTCTCTCCCTCCCTCCCTCTCTCTCTCTCTCTCTCTTTCTCTCTCTCTCTCTCGCCACCTTGCGAAAACCGGCAATGTAGAAAAAAAGTGAGAGATGTAAAAGTGAAAACGAGTCTTAGAGGTTATGTGGGTATAAAGGACAAAAAGAAAGAGCCGCATGGACCGAAAGTCATTGAAGAGTCAAGTTGAGTTTTACACCTTTTTTTGTTTGCACTTTTCGCCTACTTTTCCTAACGTGCTTGTACGGCGGCTCGTATACACGTAGAGCCAGGAAATTCCAATCTGATGACCTCGTTCTCGTGTGCTGAGCAAGTTGTCTATCGAAGTGTTCTACCACGCGTGTCTAATCTCCGCGTAGTTGGAAAAGTGGAATTAGCGTCAACGTGTGGCAATAAGACGGACGGGGGGGGGGGGGGGGGGCGGGCGCACTTGGAATCTTCGCCCAACTGGAGAACTCACGATGGACACGGGGGGGGCTCTCTCCCGGTGGACAACGATTGCGTTATCCACCAGACGAGATCAGAGGCAAAACCGAAGATGTGACATAACGGTCAACCTGCGTAAAACTGTAGGCTCAATATACTTTCACCTGATCGTTCCACGTTGCTTGGGTACGTACTCACGAGTCCCAAGGCCTTGACTCCATTTCTCACAAGTGCGGCTATTTTACATACACGCGTATACGTGATTCATAAGTCATCGTTGCAAGACGAAATTGGACATTTATTGCCGAATAACACGGATCTGCGAGAAGATCTGGGGAAGATCATGTCAGAAGAAAAAGTGGAGGGACCTTCGGACAGGGGAGACAACTCTTCCTTTTCGGGGGAAGGTTGGAGCGTCCGCTACAATTCGAGATTAAATTTGGAAAAAAATATACGTTATTGTCTGGATTATACTGCGCCTTTACGATTTTTTAAAGATTTTTCACCACAAAATACCAGAGATAAAAAATAGTTTAATGTATGTAATTTCACGTGCGATTATACAATGTTTCACTGTTCCAAGTTGGTAGTAAGACAATTTTTTTTTCTTATTTACGCAATAAAAATATAAAAGTGCATAATTTTGCTCTTCAATTATATATTTTATGAAAAATTAGCATCTTTCGATAATATCGAAAAACCGGAATATCGGACCAAAAATGGGATATTGAAAAACCGATACTGGACTCGAATAATACCGATATTTCGATATAAGAGTTGAACAAAATAAAAATATTATAATTGTTATGATTTCCATTTAAATTATTTTGCTTACTTTTTTTTACTACGTTCAACAACCTGAAAATATTATTACCTACATTAAATATTTCCGAAGTGTTAACTCATTTATCCACGAGTCTGGAATCGGAAAGGGCCTTTTCTTTCGCGGCTTACACCTGCAGTACGGTAAGGTCGTCTCTGAAAGACGATGTCAATTTCGTCAGTTAAAGTGACAATGCTGCTGTCTGCCTGTCACAAGCTATGCCAATTGTTTGCGTTCTAATAGACTTGCATAAAACTTCCTAATTTTCATTTTGCTTGTTTAGTACTTCTTTTATTTGCATAGAGCTCATATACATCCGGGTCACCGAATGTCTAAAAAAAAAATCATGATAAAACTTCTAAAAAATTGACTAGAAGAATTTTCGTAGCCGCGACTTTTCAAAGGAAATGTAAAAATGACTAAATCTCTTCAATTCGCGTGAAATTTTTTATTTCGTTTATTTAGTTTATCGTTGGGCAGTATTACGATATCTGTGGCCCCTAATTCTGACCAAGTAGCCTTCATATTTGAACCCAAACAAGAGCTTTTTCAAGAGTGGTAAATATGGAAATTCGACCCTTAAAGGGTTAAGCGGAAATGTTAAAGTTTGTATAGGAAAACATATTTTTTGGTCAGATTTACTTTAAACTTGGCATAAATACACTACACCACAAATAATTAAGCAAGCATTGCAGCAATTGCCAAAATTTAACCTTTAAGGGAGTTAAACGGGAGTGTTAAGGTTTGTAGAGGAAAGTGGCATTAAAGTCTCATTTTCGCCGTACTGCGAAGAGGGTTCATGATCCGGATACTTCGTGAGTATAATATAGAACCTTTGTACGAAAACATATCCAAAGTTCATCACTTTTTATGCGTCTGTCGAAATAAAAAAATTCTCAAAAACAGAAATTTTATAAATACGCGGAAATTCGTGAAAAATTTACATCTCTTCCAAAAAATTGAGAAACTTGTTACATATGATCGAAAAACAGTTTTACAAGAGATTTCTCTAACAATTTATTGCTTAAACAATTTTTTGATCGTTTTTCGACGTCATTATAATTTTTTGTATCATAATAATTATATCGAACAATTTGTTTTTGTTATTAGTAAACTATGCGATCAAATACTCGTAATTTATTTTGAAAATAATTTATAGATTACGTTTAGTGTCCCGGGGGGCTCTGCCCCCGCAGGGGGCTCTGCCCCCGTCGGGTGTTGCACCCGCGGCGGCTCCCGCGCCCCAGTAGCGAATCCCTTTCGCCTACAAAACAGACCCCGTACATACACAGATACATCTGGATATTTTCGAAGTTTAGGGGAATTTTTAATTTTTTCAAAATGTCCCAAAACTTCGAAAAATCATGGGGGGGTCCCCCATAAAAAACGAATTATATGCCATTTCAAAAGAGACATTTTTGTCGCTTTTGGAATGGCATATAATTCGTTTTTTTTACGAATCGCTTCGGCTCCGCGCTCCTGAGCCGAAAGTCGACTTTTGTCACTCTTGAGAAAGTGTTTCTTTTGGTCGAAATATGAAGGCCACGTGGTCCCAAATAGGGGCCACAGATATCGTAATATCCCCTATCGTTGGGTACAATAATTGATTGTTACTTAATTTAATGAAGCGCCATTGTGATTTACCAATAATTCGGAACGGCCCTCCTTGTGCCCCCTAAAAATACGGCCCTCCGCGAAAGAAATAGCTTAATCAATAAATTGTTGAAAAGAGTTTTTTTTTTTAAATCTTTCCTGGGTAGAGTAAATAATTCGGCGTACCTGCTAATAATATTCCTTGCCGCTCACTCAATTCCATCAACTTTAACATCTTACAATATTATCTCACAATGTCACAATGCGATTTGTCGTTGTTTATTATGATGATTATGATAGGTTTCGACGAATCGCTATATGGAGATAAAGATGCGAAACGATGTTCAACTTTGCATCTCGCGCCTTCTTTTTGACCCCCCCCCCTCCCGCCCCCCGTCGAACAATGATGTAGCATCTACATACGCAGCACTTTTATTATCTTATTTTTTCTTCTCTCGCGCCACTCTCGCTTTCTCTCCCGGCTATTTTGCTGGCCTCGTAAATTACGAAATGAACGCTCGCTAAGTACTCGGACGATTGCGTCAAGTGTATGCCCGCGAAATATAATTCAGTGTTCAATTTTGTGTGTTCGATTGGTAGGAATATTCGAGGATACAAAGGTCCGAGTGCGGAATATTTATTTTTTAAATTGATGAAAAAAAAAATTACGCGGTTAGTTTTTGTTTTACGAGTTTGCTATCGACAGCTGGACAAGTAAGGGGCTATACCAGTGTGACACCTAAGAAAAATCGATTTTTTTGCCCTTTTCGACAGTTTATACTTTCAAGAATATCCAGTAAAATTTTGAGGCCGTATGTCTATCATTTTATCTTGCAAAAATCGATAGTTAAATCTTTAAAAGCGTTTTTCTCGTAATTCGATTTTTCAAATTTGCTGACATTGTAACTCAAAGAGCAATTACCCGATTGACTTGAAATTTGAACTGAGTACTCTTGAATATATTTACTCTACAATGACGTAGGATATTTTTGATTGGATGAAAATTGACGATTTGGCATTGAAAAAAACGACCATTTTATAGGCAAGAAAACAGACTTTTTTTCATAACTACACCATTTTGTTAGATTTTGAAATTTTTCGAAAATCCTACGTTATTGTACAGGAAATACGTTCCAGTTTAACGACATTTTTTCCTTTTTCGGTTTCAGCTACTCAGTCGGCCGGAATCGTGTCAGCAGTGGAGGAAATTTTTTTTTGGCGCCTCCGAAGGCAGCGCGTAAGTCGCTTTGATCTCAATATTTTTCGATGAAAAAATTACGTAACATAGGTCAAATATAGCCAAATATATTCTTAATTTTTCGAAACATTTAATTGAGTACTTTTCTTCCAAAAAAATCCCGAAGATCACCCAAATTTTCAGCGTTCACAATGGTATAGCCCCTTAACGGCTATAGTGATTGGTTTAAGGGGTTACCCCCACTTGCGATTTTGAAAAAATGGATTTTTTTTATTGCATTTTTTTGAAGTATAAGTATCTGAGAATATGTCCTGAAAATTTCAAGTCGATCCGAACAAAATTGACTGAGATATGAGCGTTGAAAGAGAAGAATCCGTTGTGTAAACGACCGGAAATTGAAACTTTAAACGCGTTTTTCTCAAAATGGCATTTCTGAAGTCGGTGACCAAGATTACTCGAACACTAATGAACCGATCTTCTTGAAATTTTGCAGGTTTATTTAATACATAAAAATGTAGTCTTTAATCGTTCGATTTTTTTTCGAAAAAAATGGCCGTTTTATAGCCAAAAAACGGCCGTTTTTTTTCGTTAAAATCGAACCATTAACTTTGACTGTCCGCCATTTTGTGAAAAATGAATATTTTTTAAAATCCTTCGATTAAAGACTAGTTTATACTTATATTTGACTAAATCCATCGGCATTTTTTTTTTTTCAGATGATCCACTTTGCCGCAATGTTGGTCACCGCAAACCGTGTATATAAAAACATTATTTCATTGACGGCCATTTGCCACTAAACAATGTAATATTTTTCAATAAAAAAATTACTGAAAGTTCTTCAAGATGTGTTCTTTAAGATGGTATATTGATCGATTAAAAAAGTTGTGTAGTTTTCTTTAAAAAAAATTCATGAAAAAGGCCTTTTTTGCGCTACAAGTGGGGGTAACGCCTTAAAAATATGAATGTATGGAAACTTCTACGATGTTGAAGTTTGCATCGTTTGAATGCAACGAAAATTCATTTAAATTCTTCTATCGCCTCGTTTTTATTATCGTCGAACTTTCTTACATATTTAGGCTGAAGATCTCTAATAAGGATCGTGAAAAAAGTTCAACAGGCTACATTTACCTATGTGGAAAATGCTTCGAAAACAATTGCCCGAATGACAATTTTCCGAAAGAATTACTTTCCGAATCAATAATTTCCCGAATACAGTTCATCCTAACGGACAATTTTTCGTACACAATTTCCCGAATGGACAATTTTCTTCGGGTGAACGATAAAATTATAAACAAGTTGAATAACTTCGATTTTGAATGATTTATATTTGAATTAATACTCCATTATATTCCATCTTATTAATCGAGGCAAATACTTCGTGAGACACATTTCTCACGTTGGTCAGTCGTAAGATTTATTTCGCTGTACCATTTTGCATTAAAAATCTTGCGATTGTTTTCAGTTTGACTCATCGAAAAAAAACTTTATAAAACCTTAAATTATACTTTCCATTAGAAAAGTGTACAAGTAAGTTAAGATACTAATCTGATAATAACTGAATAATTAAACTATTATAAAGATTTGAAATTATTCAATTAATCATTACGTTAACATTGAGTTCGTTTGGGAAACGTTCATTGGGGAAATTGTTCATTCGAGAAATTGCATTTAAGGGGTCTTCTCACTTAGACGCTAAAAAAGGCTGTTTTCATGATTTTTTTTAACAGGGTTGATATTGATATGAAAGTTGTTACACTTAATAAATACATTTTTTTAAATTTATTTATTTATTTAAGTCACTATTTATAGACGAAAGTGGTAGTTAAAAAAATTGCCTAAAAAAAAGGAGGTCTGCGCTGTTGATGAAATATCGGAGATGGATCATCCAAAACGAAAAATCAAACGATTTTAGATTCAGTATGTTAATGGTTATAGCGCATATCATACGATTTTTTATATACGCAAAAATAACAAAAAGGCGGACATTTTTAGAAAAAATCAAAAAATGATTTTTTCACCGTTTTTGGCAAAAAAGTAAATATCAAAATTTAAAAAATCCCTGATATGCACTATAGCTATAGTTGTAAAGAATATGTAGTTAAAATTTCATAAGGATCGGTTCAGTAGTTTCAAAGATTTGATCAACAATCCGTCGAAAAACGTTGTTTCGAGAAAAACGCGTTTAAAGTTTGTTTGAGTTAATTAAATAAATTAAAATTTTTTAAATGTATTTCGAAAGTGTATTTATTAAGTGTAACAATTTTTATATAAATATCTATAACATAAGCCTATCAAAAAATTAATGAAATCAGCCTTTTTTAGCGTCTAAAGTGAGATTACAATTCCCCTTAAGAAATTGTAATCGGAAAATTGCCATTTGGGAAATTGTTTTTCGAGAAACTTTCCGCAAAGTAAAAAAAGTCCATGAGGAGACTAAAAACTTCGAGCGCCTAAAATTGTTATTATTGTTTTACTCACAGGGGAATTGAATATCTCGTCGAGCCGTTGTTTCGGGTCCTTTCCCTTTTTCGGTCTGACCAGAAGATACATCTTCTCGACATTCGGCACGCAACGCAAAAATTTTTCGATGGTTACTTTGCCAAGGAAGCCGGTGGCCCCGGTGAGTAAAATCTCACGGCCATCGAAGACCTCGGCTATCCTGTCCGTAGGTTCCTCCACTTTTCCTTCTGACATTGTTGACCGGAGACTTGCCAAGGATTCTCTTGTTCTGCCTGAAATTCCACAATAAAATACGATTAATTGTGACTGCATGACAAAAGTCAAAAAGGATAAAAAACAATCCAGGAAGACAACAATCAATCAGACGTGAATAATTTTCTCACGTGCGCTCAATCCGTTGCAGTGAAATACGCGATCGTTGAAGCAGCAATTTGCATTGATAATACCGTTCGCTTCTTCGGAAAGGAAAAATCTCGTCACATAACGTACGTATTTATGCGTTTTTTTTCTTGATGCTTTTTTTTCTCTTCTGAAGAGAATCATGACGCAGGGTCTAGAGGCAACAAGCGTTGAATAACAACGAGACCTATATATTTCTTTCCTCCGCATTTAGCCAAAATATGAGCGAAGACCGCTGGCGAGGACCAAGGTCACAGAGAATGTTGAAAACTACTTCCCCGTAACCAGTTCGTCTTAGATCACGATTAGAGCTTGGACTAGCGGAGCTTTTTTTTATTGCCGGTATTATTTCGATATCAACAAGTTGTAATACTGAAATACCCGTATTTCAATGTTTTCCGATATTTGTGGGAAACCTTGATTAAAAACTTTGGAAGATTTAAAGTGAAGATGGAAGTTGTAGAAATGATAGTGTGTAGCTAACAAGGGCAGTCGGATTTTTGTAATTTTTCGTACTCATGGTACGCGAAGTTCAGAGCTCGAATATTAATATCCCAAAGCAGTTCGACGCCATATTCAGAAATTTTCGAGAAAATTGACTTTGAAGTTTTCGAGCGCACTCTTATCCCACAAAGATGCAACGATATTCGAACCGGGCTCGTGGCGTACCCGGTAGCGCTCGAGTCTAGTAATCGCGGGGTCGCTGGTTCGAGTCTTACTTCGATTTTTTTTTTTTTTTTTTTCATTTTTTTTAAATGAAAAAACGCAAGTCATATTTTTAATTATCTCTTGATTATAAACATACATTTTCAAGTATCAATATTTATAACCAACAACATTTTTAGGATGAAAATGAAAAACGTCGGGTAAGGAATTGAATACTTTATTATTCGGTCTGTATTCGTTTGTTTTATACATCGGGTGTAATGTTACACGAGCCAGAGTGATAACCATCGTAAAAACAAGGAAAACAGTAATTTTCACGGCATCTCGCACACCGTACAAACGCTGCATTGTTACATTCGCAATTTTTTTTCAATACATCGATCGGAAAACAAACTTCATTCACGTTCATGAAGATTTCTCTTTGATCGCAAAGTTTCGAAGCAAACCACGCATATCTGATCATGTTATTGAAGACCGGAGAAGACAACTGATGATGAACAATACAATGAATTTTTATGCAATCTTCTCTATCATTAATTTCACGTCCTTGTTCAATCAGATAGGCGCAGTTCTGCAGACGCTTTATGAAATTTTTTACTTGGCGGTAAAAAGCATAGATTTTATGATTTTTATCCCGGGATTATTTATTTATGTTTTTATAAATAATCACCTATTGTTATATATAAATAATATATGATCATATATGAGAAAATATATAATTATGTATAACTATAATGAATTTTGTACATAAATAACTATATATGGATTTTGTCCATATATAAACATATATAGATATATTATATTAATTATATATAACAATATGTGATTATATACAACAAAAATTTATCGGGATATTTAAATGACGGAGGTATGCGAATTAAAAAAAAATGAAAAAAAAAAAAAAAAAAATTCGAAGTGAGACTCGAACCAGCGACCCCGCGATTACTAGACTCGAGCGCTACCGGGTACGCCACGAGCCCGGTTCGACTATCGCTGCATCTTTGTGGGATAAGAGTGCGCTCGAAAACTTCAAAGTCAATTTTCTCGAAAATTTCTGAATATGGCGTCGAACTGCTTTGGGATATTAATATTCGAGCTCTGAACTTCGCGTACCATGAGTACGAAAAATTACAAAAATCCGACTGCCGTACTGTCCCCTTGTAAGTGAAATCGCGGTATTTGTCCAAAATCACAGTCTTCTATTGAGATCTTCATTTATTATAAATACATTTCTAAACGTACTCTGCTATGTTCTTGAACATATTCAAGCCAACATAAAATAAGTACACAAAAAAGGAACTTTTATTCAAGTCAAATAAGTATGAAATAAGCTAAATTAACATTAGGAAGTTTTATATGCAAGTCAGCGTAGTGGTAGCTACCTGAATGCAAACAAGTGGCATAGCTTGTGACAGGTAGACAACAGCATGATCACTTTAATTAACGAAATTGAGATTGTTGAAACAATGACCGGAAAAAACAGAGGGCATCTAACGTTTCGTCTTTCAGAGACGACCTTACCTTATTGCGTGTATAAGCTGCGGAAAAAAGGCCCTCTTTGATTCCACACTCGTGGATAAATAAGTTTGAACTTCGGAAATATTTAATGGAGGTGATAATATTTTAAGGCTTTTAAACGCAATAAAAAAACAAGTAAAAGTAACTTGAAAGGAAATAATAACAATTATAATGATTTTTTGAGGGGTTATACCAGTGTGACACTTCAAAAAAATCGATTTTTTTTGCCTTTTTCGACAATTTATACTTTCAAGAATATGAGATGAGATTTTTATACTTTCAAGAATATGAAATGAGATTTTACAAATTTACTGACATTGTAACTCAAAGAGCAATTATCCGATTGACTTGAAATTTGAACTGAGTACTCTTGATTATATTTACTCTGCAATTACGTAGGATATTTTTAATTGGATAAAAATTGACGATTTGGTATTGAAAAAAGCGATCATTTTATAGGCAAGAAAACCGACTTTTTTCATAATTACGTCATTTTATTAGATTTTGATATTTTTCGAAAATCCTACGTCATTGTGCAGGAAATACCTTCCATCTTAACGACATTTTTTCCTTTTTCGGTTTCAGCTAGTCAATCGGCCGGAATCATGTCAGCAGTGGAGGAACTTTTTTTTTGGCGCCTCCGAAGGCAGCGCTTAAGTCGCTTGGATCTCAATATTTTTCCATGAAAAAATGATGTCATATAGGTCAAATATAGTCAAATGTATTCTTAATTTTCCGAAACATTTAATTGAGTACTTTTCTTCCAAAAAATTCCCGAAAATCACCCAAATTTTCAGCGTTCACACTGGTATAGCCCCTTAATTTGCTCAACTCTGATATCGAAATGTCGGCATTTTTTAAGTCCAATATTGATTTTTCGGTCCGATATACCGGTTTTTCGATACTATCGAAAACCGGTATCCATCGCGATAAATTTCGATTTCTCAAGCCCGAAGAAGAAAAGAAGGACTATCCGTTTCATCATAACGAACAGAGCTTCACTGGAAGTCTCGATTTTGAGGAGAGAAAGAAAGGACGCTAGATAGAACCGGGGCCGGGTTGAAATTCCGAACTTTGAATGATCAGAACGCTGAAAACTCCGAAAATATACTACCCCGGATGATTAAAACTCCGAAAGAATTTTACACGAAAGACGAAAACTCCAAAAATCTGTACACCGTCAAAATAATTCGGCTATGGAAGTTTTTAAAGTTTCAAAATTTTCAATAAATCGACTAATTATTTCAAGAATTTTTATTTATTGAGAAGTTATTTCACGTCAATTTTGCAATTTGTCCAGACAATGTTATACGTTCTACATCACTTACAGTCAACTGTGTAGACTTTTGCTGGCATAACCTTGACGAACCTTGTAATTTCGGAACATTAAAATTAGAAATTTTAAACCGTCGGAGCATTCAAAATTTGGAATTTCAACCCGGCCCCATAGAATCAAGTGTGTACGAGGAAGACGCGCAACTACGAGTCGAAATACCAACCATGAGTTCAGCAATGCCGATGAGTGTATAACGACAAAACAAGGAAAGAAAAAAAACTCCTGGTACCGGCGAAATTTGTATGACTTTTTGTCAAGTCACTAGTGATGACACCTATACGAAACTATATTTCAAGTTACTACAATGAGTTTTCGGATGAATTTTAATTTCATAACGAGTGTCGTGAGCAGTTCATTTAAGGGGTCACCCCCACTTGCGATTTTGAAAAAATCGATTTTTTTTGCATTTTTTTTGAAGCATAAGTATCTGAGAATATGTCCTGAAAATTTCAAGTCGATCCGAACAAAATTCACTGAGATATGAGCGTTAAAAGAGAAGAATCCGTTCTTCGTGTAAACTGAAATTGAAACTTTAAACGCGTTTTTCTCAAAATGGCATTTCTGAAGTCGGTGACCAAGATTACTCGAACACTAATGAACCGATCTTCTTAAAATTTTGCAGGCTTATTTAATACATAAAAATGTAGTCTTTAATCGTTCGATTTTTTTCCGTTAAAATCGAACCATTAACTTTGACTGTCCGCCATTTTGTGAAAAATAAATACTTTTTAAAATCCTTCGATTAAAGACTAGTTTATACTTATATTTGACTAAATCCAACCGCATTTTTTTTCTTCAGATGATCCACTTCGCCGCAATGTTGGTCACCGCAAACCGTGTATATAAAAACATTATTTCATTGACGGCCATTTGCCACTAAACAATGTAATATTTTTCAATAAAAAAATTACGGAAAGTTCTTCAAGATGTGTTCTTTAAGGTGGTATATTGATCGATTAAAAAAGTTTTGTAGTTTTCTTGAAAAAAATTCATGAAAAAGGCCTTTTTTTGCGCTACAAGTGGGGGTAAGGCCTTAAAGGGCTACATCTACCTAAGTGGGTCAAAATATAGGATTTCCAAAAAAAAAAAAATTCCATAGTATCAACTTTTAGGTGAAAACCCTGAAAATTTAATTGAAATATTCTTAAAATTGGACGAGCTTAGGGATGGGCGATGTTCGAAATGTAATCGATTATTAAGAAATCGATATTTTTTCGAAGTATCGTTACGGAAAATCGATTTTTCCCTCTAAACAATCGACGATTCGATTAATCGAGTATAAACAAATATTGGTGAACCATGAACGGGATTCTTATATTATTGAATGTCTTCGTCGTACAAACCCGATTCTTTTAATCATTTACTAG
This sequence comes from Ophion obscuratus, assembly GCA_964007375.1. Classification (NCBI taxonomy): domain Eukaryota; kingdom Metazoa; phylum Arthropoda; class Insecta; order Hymenoptera; family Ichneumonidae; genus Ophion; species Ophion obscuratus. Next base: position 9,594,886 of record OZ023313.1, read on the forward strand.
TCAGTTCTATCCATACCTAGAAATGTGCGCAGTTGTATCCACAGATGCCATATTTGGAAAAAGATTGCCATTATTAAAACATAAATTTCATAAATACAATCGGATAAACTTCCGAAAAGCGGAAATTTAATTCCGATCTGAAATTCGGCATACACCTTCTTTCAATATTTTAAGAGATCCATGGGTCGTTCGCATCCTCGGCATTTCATCAATGGGGTATCCCGTGAAGGTGTGTTTACCCGTGGCGTTCATATTCTTATGTAAAAAAAGTTTGGGGTAGCGCTATTTCACTGCCCCGGGTCCGCCAGAATCGGTTAATTCAGCTCCAGCTGGCAAGCCGTAAAAATCTGTCGAGGACGCAAACGACCCATGTGTTCTGGAAACGAATGTAAAATCCGACTTCGCGAAAACATTTTTTTCTCTCTATAATTCTGTTCTTTGACTCAAAATATAAATGTTCATGAAGGTGTTGATTAAATGAAAGCGAAAATGGACGTGAGAACCAGCGATCAGGTTAGAGCGTCACCTCGTTCTCGCAATTCGAATCCTGATCCCGATATTTCCGCAAAATGTAGATCGGAGTTTCGGCACTTATTACGGTTCACGCGTTTTTGAGCTCTCTTGTATTCTTTACCAGTAGTGAATGTGTTACGCGGGTGACGATTGACGCTGTCACTGTTTTGACGATAAGCGATATCCAATGAAAGTTCCGCTTCTGTATAGAATTGTTGGATTTCTCATTGGATCTCGCGCATTACTCATCCGGTATCGCGTACAGTGTGCCAAGTCCAACAATCAGAATTCACTTTAGGTTTGTGTTGAAAAAGATGCGAGGACAAGATTATTTATGATTGGCTGTTATATACCAATCCAGGCGTCACGTCCTGAGAGAAGGCATTACATATATGTATTTCGATGTTACTTTATCAAAATCGAGAATCGATTAATCGATCGCCAAAAAAATCGACAAAATATAATCGATTATTTCACCGAAAACATCGACACTTTCAATTAATCGAAAAACATCGCCCATCCTTAGACGAGCTACAGTTTCTAACATTCGGTTATTTCAAAAGTATACTTACTCAAACCGAAAATAAATAAAGTAGGATCAGTATAGGGACAAGATTTTAAAAAAAAGTACCATCTTGCGGCACCAAATCAGCTGCTGAGCTGTGCAATTATTCCGAGTCGCGAGTGAATTTCTCGCAACATACCGTTCACACGTGTGTCGTGGCTTTGTCACTATAATCATCTCCAAGGTGATATCACGAGACACTGTAATTCACTCCGACTGTGAAGATCCTTACCGCGTTCACCGAGACCCTGAACATTCCATTGTCCTATCCCTTTAATTCCGGTCATATATGATCGAATCTCTTGTATTACCGAACCAAAATTAAATATGAAATATTTAAATATGTATGTTGGAATCTGCCACATTTGGAACGTAGTGCAAACGCAGCTTGCGCCAAGGTTCCGTGTACGTATTGGTTAAGGGGCTATACCAGTGTGACACTTTAAAAAAATTGATTTTCTTTGCCTTTTTCGACAGTTTATACTTTCAAGAAAATCATCATTCATATAATTTATATCAATATCATTTTGTCTTGACAAAATGTATGAAAATTGAAATTTCAATTGGTTTATTTGGTTCAGTCAAGAATTACGAGCTGCATCTTTCCCGCCGATTGGGGACTGCAGTGGCAAGACGCACATGGAAGGCTGATAAATCTGCAGTCATTTATTGTTGCATGTTAAATTTTTTTTTATATATATTTCAAATATACATGAGAAGATACCTCAATGTTTACTGGGATCACTTGTTCATTTCCCTCCTGAAAAAATTCCCGAAAACCGCTTTTCTCGACCTTCTAATACAGGCTCCCGCCTTAATACAAATGTTAATAATGAGTAATCTCGTGACATAAATATAAATAGGCAATCATTATAAATGACTCAAAATTTCATTCTGAGTTGCATAAAACATTCGCTGATGCAGTTTTTTCACAATAATTATCGATAATGTTAAGGTAGTACCTCCACAGAAGAGTTGAATTAAGAAATGGTTGAAATTTGACATATATGTTATTGAATACATTATCCAAACATCTGTGCAATTTGAGCAAGTTTGACCACCCCAAACCTGAGATATTTACACTTAAAGTTGGCTTGGTTTACACGTAACAAATGCGTTATGATGGGCAAACAGAGCAACATTAATTCTACCGTCAAACCTAAAATTAAGAAATTTATAAAAAGCGAGGAGAAGCTAGAGTAAGATATCACGAATAATATGAAAAAAAAAATGAGAATGATTCACCATCTAGTTTCCAAGGTATAACCAAGGTATACCTTGTATAACCAAGGTATAACCCAAACAAACCCAAACAAACTCACAATTTTGGTGCAAAGCCTGGAAAAAAAACAATTGGGGCCTGGACAGTCCCGGCAAAAACAATTGGGCCTGGACAGTCCCGGCAAAAACTTTACTGGCAATGGTAGATCAAAAACACAATATAAAATATATTTTACGGCAATAAATGATATCCATCGTATCATCTACTAGTACCGAGTCAATATTGCGCAGTTTTTAATTTTATTTATTACCAATTAAACCAATTATCAATCTTTTAACATGAACATAGTATGTAAACTTTTGTTTCAGATTTTCGCAGAGGAACTACCTTAAACTTTTTCAAATTGGTAGTAACACTAAAGTTTTTCTTATTGACGGTAGTAAAAATATACAAATTAATTATTCGGCCCATTGACTATATATATTATGAAAAATTAGAATCTACACGATAAATCTATAGCTCGTGTGCATTTTTCTGAGGTTCGTTGAGCAAAAAATGCATAAACCGTCATTCGACTCAACTGGACGGCTCTAACTTCCTCAAAGGTTAATAATATGCATCTGCGGAATGGATCGCGGGTACCCATGCACGCAATAATAACTCAATATCGAGTTTATGAGAGCAATAGTGTTTGATCCAAGGTGATATTAAATTGCCAACGGACCGCCGTCTAACATTGCGATATTGAATTTGCAGACATCTTGCAACTCGTTCGAATCACCATCGTCACGACAATTCTCCGTTTACACGGCCGATTTTTCTCTTCACCGCACACACTGAGCCACGTGATTCGACTTCTTGTTGCGATATGGATATTCGATTATCCGCATGGTATGAATTTTATAATGCAGCCACCGGTCAAGGTGTTACGCTCGCGGCTTGTCCGTCTAAGAAGAATTATCCACATGACGTTCTCTTTTTTTTTTTCAAGCACGCTGCTCTCATGTTCAGTGAAGACTTTTTATCTCAGCTGTGAAATCATGGGAATAAAACGAAGGGAACGAATATTTTGATGAAAATTGTGAACTTTTCGAATTCTATCCAACAGATGTTTTAAGGTGTTATACCAGTGTGAAAAGATTCAGCCTCTCAGCAGGCATTATTCGAGAAAGCGGAGGGTCCATTGTATGGGCCAGGTATAGCTGATTAGCAGTTTTTATGCTAAATATTATTTTATCTTGGAAAAATCGATCGTTAAATCTTTAAACGCGTTTTTCTCGAAATGAGATTTTTCAAATTTGCTGACATTGTAACTCAAAGAGCAATTATCCGATCGACTTGAAATTTGAACTAAGTACTCGCGAATATATTTACTCTACAATGACCTAGGATATTTTTGATCGGATGAAAATAGACGATTCGGCATTGAATAAAACGACCATTTTATAGGCAAGAAAACAGACTTTTTTTTCATAACTACGCCATTTTGTTAGATTTTGATATGTTTCGAAAATCCTACGTCACTGTACGGGAAATACCTTCCAGTTTAACGACATTTTTTCCTTTTTCGGTTTCAGCTACTCAATCGGCCGGAATCGTGTCAGCAGTGGAGGAACTTTTTTTTGGCGCCTCCGAAGGCAGCGCATAAGTCGCTTGGATCTCAATATTTTCTATGACAAAATTATGTAATAAAGGTCAAATATAGCCAAATATATCCTTAATTTACCGAAACATTTAATTGAGTACTTTTCTTCCAAAAAATTCCCGATAATCACCCAAATTTTCAGCGTTCACACTATTATAGCCCCTTAAGGTACCTTTAGGCGAGGAAAAAAATTGCTGCTTTTCGTGATTTTTTTTTAAGGAAAGATTTCTTCACTTTTTTTTTAAACCAAGGGTATGTTTGATTACTGCATTTGGCTGTTACATGGTATTTTTATTTTTATTCATCTTTAACGGCGAGGTAAAGTTAATTCGGCGAAAAAAAGGCATGTTTTTAAGATTTTTTTTTGGCGTACCGAATAGTGTTCGTTTATTGAAAAATTTACATATAATAAAGTAACATTTGAACAACATTCTCCTAAATTTGCATTGCAAAATATTCAAAATTGAGCGAGTGAAAATAAAACCCCGGAGGCGCCTCGAAAAAAAGTTGGTTTGCGGTATGCACCATAACTCGCAACAGAATCATTTGAAACAAAAAAATCAAAATGCATTTGTTAAAGGAGATGTTTCTCGAGGTAATGACGGGAGGATTTTTTTTTCCATTTTTCGATTTTTCGTAGCACTTGGGAGCCAAAAACCCGATTTTTTCTAAAAAAATCGGCTAATTTGTTGTTGAAAAATTAGTAATTATCAAAAAAAAAAAAAAAGCTCTCGACAATACCTGGTGAATTATGTGAAGAAATTCTGTGCAAAATTTCAAAGCGATTGGTCCAGTAGATTTTGAGTTATCGTGCACACGGACTTCAAATATGACAAGTCTCAGAAAAACGGTTTGAAAAACGCAGAAGAGTTTGGTCGGCATGGAGCAATAGACGCTCAAATACTCATAACTTCGTCAATTTTACTCCGATCGACTTGAAATTTTAACACAATATTCTTGATATATTATGCATTCATTTAAAAAGTCAAACAAAATGAAAAAAAACATTTAATACTTTACACCGCCCTTAAAAATAGCGGAGGTATGGCAGTCTTTTAAACTGCATTTCCAAAACTGAATTCTTTCTCATCTTATAGTTTAAAAAATGTTCCTAATTTTTTTTGAAAAGTGAAGAAAAAGAAAGTATCTTATTGCGCAATTTGGTTTTTTTTTTGCAAAATTCAATCTTTTTTTAAAGCGTACCAATTCATCGATTTTCAAGATTTCTCACTTTTTCTTGGTTCATATGCTGTGTATGAGTGTTAATGAAAGAAAAACCGTTGGATTTTTTTTTACATTAATTCCGGCGACGCTAAGTGTCACGCCGTCTGACGACATCCGCCGCAGACCTCTTAAAAGACCGTGCCATACTTCCGCCATTGGTCAATATTAATTTTAAAAAATACCATGTAACAGCCGAAAGTAGTAATAACATTTACCCTAAGTCTCAAAAATAGTGAAGAAATCTTTCCTTTTAACAAAAAATCATGAAAATCAGCAATTTTTTCCTCGCCCAAAAGTATCTTCCCCCTTAAGAAAATTAATGACAATAATGTGATGCGAGTGACGCGATTTCAATGCCTCCAATACAGTCGATCGGCAAAAAAGAAAAACTTTGATAACCTTTGTATTCTTATAAATGAAACGATTAAGGAGAGATATACACCTAGATGGTCGAGGTCGAGGATTTAGAAGCTATGAACATTCCGTCAACCGTAGAAGATCTACACTATGGGCCTGGTATCGACGATTCCATGTAAGTTGACAAATTTCATGATTTATTCATTCCCAAATTTTCAAACGCGTTTTTCTCATAACCACGTTTTTCAAATCGGTACCCAAAATTCCTCGAAAACCAATGAACCGATTGCCTTGAGGTTTTTTGTGGTTATTCTACACACCATTATCCAGTACTTGTCGTAGGATTTTTTCCGTTACTTACTTTTTGTTTTATAGGCAAAATAATAACTAATTTTTGGCCCAAAAATTACGATTTATGTTCAAACGTCCGCCATTTTGTTATAAATCGATATTTTCAAAATCGGCTATGACAAGTACTAGATTATAGTATCTAATTTAATAATCTTTTTGGTTTTTTTTTTCAGATTGTTTTTGAAGAAACGCCAGTGGGTACCGTATACGCAGATTTTTTTACGACGCTTCAAAGTTCATACAATATCCTTGTATATTTTTTATATTTTTAAATAAAGAAAATTAAACATATTTTTGAATGTATATACTTTTAAATAATTAAAACCCCAATCCGAAATTTCAAATAGTTTTCCTTGAAAAAAATCACAAAAATGACCTTTTTTCCAGCTCCTAGGTGTATATCTCCCCTTAACCCGTGTAAAGTCAACGATTCTTGGGTATCGAAGCTTCGTTCGCTGAAAACATGCACACTCAGCTGCCGAATTACGAATTTATTGCTTCCCGTGTATGCGTATCTCGATAATTGTGAAGCCGAAAGGCTCGAGACACGCCATCATACGCGAAAAATACGCGAGCTTGTGCGTTTTTTTTTTGTTGCTCGACGAGAGTTGGAACCGGATTTTCAACACGAAAGAGATCTGGAACGAGCGATTTTTTACTCGCGCACGTTTCGCGAGCCGAAGGCCAACCACAAATCGTCGGATCCGAATTTGCCATGCAGGCTAGTTGCAATCGCAAATTCCACATAATTATAATATTCGCTGATTTATTAAATTTAAAAAAAAACCTCGACGGTGTCAAAATATTATCGTAATTGACAGATGAAATTTTTCGAATTGAACGTGTGTTTGAATCAATTTTCCTCAATGAGCTTTTTTGAAATTATTTTTACGAACTTTATAGGCTGTACTCAAGTTACCTATTTTATTCAATAAAAAAAAGTCAATTTCAGTTATCTTCATCAGTCAATTAGATTATTTACCCCTTCGTTGGCAGAGGGAATTCGACAAAAAGTGCCCGAAATGGCAGGAATTTTTTTTATGATTGCTGATTACGAATCTGAACTCAAAATTTAGGAATTCACAATGCCGAACAAATATGGCGAATGAAAATACAAATAATACAGATTGATTCGAGTAAAATTTTCAATTTCGGTCCGCCATTCTAGCGCCGCCATTTTGAATTTTCAAATTTAAAGTTCAGATTCGTAATAAGCGACCTCAAAAATCCCGGAGTACTAACTTTCATCTAAATCGAGTAAAGTTTTTGATTTTTGTCCGCCATATTGGCGCCGCCATTTTGAATTTTCAAATTTAAAGTTCAGATTCGTAATAAGCGACCTCAAAAATACTGGAGTACCAATTTTCACCTAAATCGAGTAAAGATTTTGATTTTTGTCCGCCATATTGGCATCGCCATTTTGAATTTCCAAATTTTTACTTCAAAATCGGATTCACCGAGCCCAAAAACCCCCGGGTGAGGCTCCGATTTCAAATCAGAGCAAGTTAAGTAGGGAAATAAAGGTTGACGCACTATTGCGTCAATGCCAACGAAGGGGTTACATTAATTTTTTTTTCATTGTAAAGATGATGTCCGATTTTTTTAACAATAGTATTATCTTTCTTCAAACAATAATTCACAAAATTGTAGCGCTTTGAATTTTTCATTCGGCTCGGCATAAACACGCCGAGTGTTTCCGAAGTTACCCGAGCACGCTGTGACGTCACAATGTTATACGAAGTACTCGTGTAGTACATCGCGATTTTCACGTCCTACAGGTGGCGCAGCGATATTTCAATATGGAGGGTCGAAGAGTAGCCTCAAATGTAAACAATTACTTCGTTCTTGATTTATTGCGAGTTGGATATTGGATTTACCTCCGTGGTAAATTGTCATTATACTACCGCAGTGAATTACGGATTTTCCGCTTTTTTTAGCTCTGTCAGCTCTGGATTTAGATTTTTTAAGGTTATCAGAGTCACTCACAGGTTTGGAGAACGAGTTATTCTATTTTTCAGAGCATACTTTTTACAAGGGACTCTGACATTATATTTATACATTGCATATTACAGGAATAACTCTTAATATCGCTCGATTTATTATTTATAAAGACACAAACTTGGAGATAAAAAATCTTGTGGAGTGACTACAGACTCGCCTTGATAGCCACAAAAGAGCGTCATTTTTAGAGTCAACTACTTTTCGAAAAGACTTTATATTTAGGTGACTTATGGAACGACAATTCACTTTTATTATCCGTCTTGCACCGCGGAACACAGCAGAATCTCGAGAAATTTTATCCATTGTGATCAATGTATTGTGACAAAGTTTTCTATACTAGTAGAGCTTCTGCCTTAGGCCGCGAGGGGCGCCAAGACTTTTAGGGACCAAGAAATCCGTCACGAATGGCAACGATAAAATTATTTAGGACTTCTTTCATTCTTCTCTGTTTGAATATCACGAAAAGTATAATAGTTCGTCAGACGAAGCTTACAATGAAGCTTTGGCCCCACGAAATTCTGCAGCGTTAAGATGCTATTCCAGTGTGACACTTTCAAAAACCTTTGTTTTTTTGCCTTTTTCGACAGTTTATCCCATGGAGACTAGATACAGGAGCCTAAACTCCAATGGGGAAACGATGAAAAAAGTGTGCCCAAAAACAAAGGCAACAGGGATGGCGCTGCGATCGCGCAAAGGATTGCGGGCTAGCTTCACTCGACACAGAACGAACGCGAGTTTGACACGTTGCTAGAGCGAACAAAAAGACTGCGAAAAAATTGCGAAATTGAGAGCGGTCAATAACTCGATGGTTATTATATTCTTAATAAATAAGTATTGTTCACTGTTAAAAGTTCAATCTTAATTTATTATAATTGCCAATATTCCTTCACATGTTCCTACAAGTTTTTAAAGCGTTTACCCCACCATGTTTGATATCTCATAAATCAGTATGCTAGCATAGAATACAAAGCTGGACGAGTGAGATGGACAAGCCCAGCAATATACAGAGTGTAACGCGAGGAATAGAGCAAACGACGAATAAGGATGGGGGACCTCAATACCTATCGATTGAACCCCCATGTATGTTATGCGATTTTCAGTGGTTTAAAAGTTATTTTGGTTTCTGTGATTTTTTTGTAATATACTAATTTTACACGACAGTTCGTAAATAAAATTAAATTTATAAAGCGTAAACCCGTGATTTTTTTATTTTATAAAGATTTTTCTTATAATTTATAAAGCGTAGACCCGTGATTTTTTCACGTACTAAAATACTACTTTCACACATGAGCCGAAAAGTTTTCAAATAAAAAATTAAATCCGTAAATATTTTTGCAAATCTAATTTTTCTACCAACTTTCAAAGGCTCTACGATAAAAAATCACATAGGGTTGTTTTCTACAACTTATATATTTGAAACTTAATTGAAAACTACACACACAAACAAACATTGTCATGTAAAAGTATTATTATATTATTATTAGAGTATTTTCCACATGAAAATTACGAAAACAAAATTCAATGTGACGTCAAATTCGCGTTTGGTCTGTTGTCGAGTGTACCGCAACCCTTCGTGCGATTGTAGCGCCATCCCTGTTGACTTCAATTTCAGGCATCACTTATAATGCCGAGTTTAGGCTCCTGTATCTAGTCTCCATGGTTTATTCTTTCAAGAATATCCTCCAAAGAATCATTTATATTAACATCATTTTATCTTGCAAAAATCGATAGTTAAATCTTTAAACGCGAGTTTCTCGAAATGAGATTTTTCAAATTTGCTGACATTGTAACTCAAAGCGCAATTATCCGATTGACTTGAAATTTGAACTGAGTACTCTTAAATATATTTACTCTACAATGACGGAGGATATTTTTGATTGGATGAAAATTGACGATTTGGCATTGAAAAAAGCGACCACTTTTATAGGCAAGAAAACATACTTTTTTTTTCATAACTACGCCATTTTGTTAGTTTTTGATATTTTTCGAAAACCCTACGTCATTGTACAGGAAATACCTTCCAGTTTAACGACATTTTTTCCGTTTTCGGTTTCAGCTACTCAATCGGCCGGAAACATGTCAGCAGTGGAGAACCTTTTTTCGGCGCCTCCGAAGGCAGCGCATAAGTCGCTTGGATCTCAATATTTTTCTATGAAAAAATTATGTAACATAGGTCAAATATAGCCAAATATATTCTTAATTTTCCGAAATATTTAATCGAGTAATTTTCTTCCAAAAAAATCCCGAAAATCACCCAAATTTTCAGCGTTCACACTGGTATTGCCCCTCAAATGGAGAATCACCGCTTAGAAACTCCGTGGTCAGAAAGATGGCTGTGGTCGACAAATTCATCGAATTTGCCTTCACAAGCGCACTTTCACACGTGATTGCACGAGAATTACAGTAGCTTTTGACTTTTCAAGAGTCTTTGAGATAATTTCGTATGCAAAATCTCACCAAGTGTCACATTTATTTACATCGTCGCGTAAGCCGCATAACCTATAATTCTACAGCTTGTAACATCGTGGCGTCGCAAGCGCCTCGGCCGATCGCGCGGCGATTCGCCTAAGCGTCTACGATTTGAATTTTCGTTACATAAAAACAAGGAATAATTTTTTGATATCAATATCTAATAATTAATTGGTATATTTAATAAAAATTATTTTATACCAATTATCTTTAGATTTATTCAAATTCCTCTGTCATCTTGTTGTATTATCACATCAGCACAATTCTAGGGAAAAAAAATCGTACTTTTTTTAAAATATCCTAACTGTCTGCCTGATCGTTTGGCTTGTCAGACTCGTTTAAATATTTGGTTTTGGTTGGGTGTTAAGCACGAGAGATTTGCAGACTTAATCAACCCATTCGATCTATTTATTCATTTGTTTAATTTTCTCAGCCTCATTCATTTCGCTAAATCTATCGTTGGAACTCGTAATGGAATATACACGTTGCATGGCTGAAAACTGTAGCTGATCGAACGCGCACGAGCGTTACAAAGTGAGTTTATAGCTGCGCACGCGTTCGCGAGAAGATCATCGAGTGGAAAACTTTTGATTATAGGAACGCGTGCTGGGAAATAGCAAAAGTGCGAGAGGGAGAGTGAGAACGCCTCGATGTAATTCACAAATGCCCGCAAGCCTCTCCCCCGTACGTAGTCGCGATTATCTCTCCGTACTTGGTAATATAGCGCCTACCGAGAGCGTATGTTCATTGAGACGAATAACAACGCAACACTTTGCGAATGCCTCGCAACATGAAAAAGCCCAATACAAACCGAATGGGAGAATAAGGGAATCGATTTTAGAATACGATAATTACGCGAGTTGGTTTGGCTCTGTTTTGAATAAATGATGTTGAAATTTGCATCGTTGGAACGCAACGGAAGACAATTCTTTTCAATTGTTCAATTTTTTAGCTGTAACAATCACTTTGGATAGTCCTTTCGCTGACATAAGCAGGGCGTTTCTAAATAGGTGGTAAATTAAAGTAGCGCTTAATAGAAATAAGTCCACGATCAATTATAGCTAACTGGAATAAAAAAATTCGCTGGAACTGGAATAAATAATTATAAATTATTTTAAAAAAATATGGAATAAATAATTATAGCTTACTGGAATAAAAAAATTCGCGTAAATTTAGTAGATTTAGGCATTTTTTCTGAAAAGTCGCGGCTACGAAAATTCTTCTGTTAGACACGTTTTTTCTAAGTTTTATTATTGATATTTTCTTTAAGGCCTTAGGCCACAGTAACGGGTATAAAATCATGTGCGAATTTAACAATTTTTTTTCGTATGAAAACGTGATTCACTCGTAAAATTAATTACACATATATTTAGTATGAATATCAAGCTGTTAAAAAAAAATACATATTTTTTCAATGGCCGACTACTCGGAACAGCTTTTTTCAAATTGGCGTGACAAATAACTTCAACAATTTTCACTCGATTTACTTCAAATTTAAAAGTTATGTTCCTAATTGCATTTTGGAGAGAAGAACGCACGGAATTTCTGATTACTCGAAAGCTTTTCATTTTATGAGCAGTTTATGAGCGGTTATAACGAAATTTTTCACTGAAAATTCATTTCTTAAGTTCAGATACCTACAAATTTTTAATAAAACAATATTTTTTAAATTCCTTGGGTACTTCTCTAGCTATTCTAATGTAGATTGACGAGAATTTTTGTTTTTTGTTCTAGATCAATAATTGTGGATGCTAAATGTCACGCCGCGGAGCGCCTAAAAAAGATAACAAAAGAAAATATTAGTAGTCGGCCATTTTATACATCGAAAAAAAAAATATATATTTTTTCTAACAGCTTGATAGTCATACTAAATAGATGTGTAATTAATTTTATGAGTGAATCACTTTTTCATACGAAAAAAAAATTGTTAAGGGCGGGGTAAAGTATTTAATTTATTTTTTATTTTTTAAATGCATGCATAATATATCAAGAATATTGTGTTAAAATTTCAAGTCGATCGGAGCAAAATTGACGAAGTTATGAGTATTTGAGCGTCTATTGCTCCATGCCGTTCTCTTCTCTTTTGCGTTTTTCAAACCGTTTTTCTGAGACTTGTCATATTTGAAGTCCGTGTGCGCGATAACTCAAAATCTACTGAGCCAATCGCTTTGAAATTTTGCACAGTACTTCTTCACATAATTCACCAGGTATTGTCGAGAGCTTTTTTGGTTTTTTTTAATACATACTAATTTTTCAACAACAAATTAGCCGATATTTTTTAGCGAAAATCGGGTTTTTGGCTCCCAAGTGCTACCAAAAATCGAAAAAAAAAAAAATCCTCCCGTCATTACCTCGAGAAACATCTCCTTTAACAAATGCATTTTGATGTTTTTTGTTTCAAATGATTCTGTTGCGAGTTATGGTGCACACCGCAAACCAACTTTTTTTCGAGGCGTCTCCGGGGTTTAATTTTCACTCGCTCAATTTTGAATATTTTGCAATGCATATTTAGGTCAATGTTGTTCAAATGTTACTTTATTATGTGTAAATTTTTCAATAAACGAACACTATTCGTTACGCCAAAAAAAAAATCTTAAAAACATGCCTTTTTTCGCCGAATTAACGTTACCCCGCCGTTAAACTCGCACATGATTTTATACCCGTTACTGTGGCCTAAGGCCTTAATAGAAATAAGTCACAATCAATTATCGCTAACGATAAACTGGAATAAAAAATTTCGCGTAAATTTAGTAGATTTAGACATTTTTTCATTTTCTCTGAAACGTCGCGACTACGAAAATTCTTCTATTAGACACGTTTTTCTAAGTTTTGTCATTGATATTCTCTTTAAACGTTCGGTGACCCCCTGTTTTTATTGTTGTTACGGAATCATTGGAATTTTTCATCAGGCATCTGGGGTTATTTAGTTAGATAGATTTTTAGATAGAAATTATTTTTTAGTAGATCTAGTATTTTTTAGTATCTGTCTAAGTATCTAAGTATTTTTTGTATCTATCTAAGTATTTATTTAAGCATATTTCGTATTCATCTAAGTATTTTTAGTATCTATCTAACTATATGCATTTTATTATCTATTTAGTTAGATAGATTTTCAGATAGAAATTATTACATAGAAATGCGGCCAGCGTGTCATCTCCATAAAGTGCCGTATAAATCAAATGATTTTTACAATCGTAAACTTTCGTTTAAATTTCGGTAACTTAGCTTGAAATTTTACCAATGTACCGGGATGCATTTTTCCTCGACTGTAAACGAAAATCAGCTAATCTTTAAATATTCGGGTTCGTGGAAGCAATACCTTAAGGGTTTTTTACGCGTTCTTAGCAGAGATTCACAACCTCAACTTGCCAAAAAAAGCCTTCGGATAAGCATGGAAATAAATAAATGTAAAATGAACAAAAAATCGTTGCACTACGACGATGCAAGCTTCAACGTCTTTAGAGTAGCAAATTTACGCGAGTATTCAAAATTTCATCATCCGAGTTATAAAATATTTCAATCATTGGCAAATGCGTTGGAATGCAACGAAAATATTTGTTTTCCATTTTGTCCAATTTTGAAGACTCTTATTAGGGATCCGCAAGCTTAAACCGTAAAAAAAGTATTTAGATAGTAATAAGAATAAAGAAATTAAAAAATGAAGAATTCTCGTTGCATTTCGACCTTGAAAACTGCAACACCATTCAAAGTGTGAGTATCAAATAATTCGATTTGGCAATCGAATGACATTAATCCATTCAGTTAACTTCTCCATCCAATCTACGGAAACTTGAAGCATCAAAGCGGGCCCGGTCACGCTTTTCGTTCTCCAATGACGATCTTCGAGTCACGAAAATCGTTATAAGCTCCCGGCCATTTATAAATCGCGATTTTTAAAAATATTTCCATACATTTTCTTAAGGGGAGGGTTGAGGTTTCAGCGTGAAGCAAAAAACACTTTTTTGCAATTTTTTTCGTCTATATGGATACAGTAAATTTATTGAAACCTTTTGTACATTGTTAAGGGGTTACCCCCACTTGCAATTTTGAAAAAATCGATTTTTTTATTGCATTTTTTTGAAGTATAAGTATCTGAGAATATGTCCAGAAAATTTCAAGTCGATCCGAACAAAATTGACTGAGATATGAGCGTTGAAAGAGAAGAATCCGTTGTGTAAACGACCGGAAATTGAAACTTTAAACGCGTTTTTCTCAAAATGGCATTTCTGAAGTCGGTGACCAAGATTACTCGAACACTAATGAACCGATCTTCTTGAAATTTTGCAGGCTTATTTAATACATAAAAATGTAGTCTTTGATCGTTCGATTTTTTTTTTTTTTTTTTTCGAAAAAAAATGGCCGTTTATAGCCAAAAAACGGCCGTTTTTTTTTCGTTAAAATCGAACCATTAACTTTGACTGTCCGCCATTTTGTGAAAAATGAATATTTTTTAAAATCCTTCGATCAAAGACTAGTTTATACTTATATTTGACTAAATCCATCCGCAATTTTTTTTCAGATGATCCACTTCGCCGCAACGTTGGTCACCGCAAACCGTGTATATAAAAACATTATTTCATTAACGGCCATTTGCCACTAAACAATGTAATATTTTTCAATAAAAAAATTACCGAAAGTTCTTCAAGATGTGTTCTTTAAGATGGTATATTGATCGATTAAAAAAGTGTTGTAGTTTTCTTTAAAATAATTCATGAAAAAGGCCTTTTTTGCGCTACAAGTGGGGGTAACGCCTTAAGGAGTAAGGCCACTGTAAATTTGTTGAAAAATCGATTTTTTTTTATTGGCTTAAAAAATAGTTTAAACCCTCTAGTTTAAAAATAGTTTAAATCCTTTTAACTTCTTTGATAAATTTTTTCCAATAAAAAACTATTCGCAAAACTTTAAACGCGTTTTTCTCGAAACATGGTTTTTCAAAATGGCACGCAGCATAACTCGAACAATTTTCATTTTTTTTACTTGAAATTTTAACCAGATGTGAACATTTACATTATCTTGAGAATGTCGATCGGAATTTTCAAGAACTTTATTTATTGATTTTTTATTAACAAAAAACTTGCCGTTTTTTTCGTCAAAAATCAATTTTTTTTTTCAAACGCACGCCAAATCCACAAAAATTGATACTTTTTAAAATCCGATCGACATTCTCTAGCTATAGCCCTCTAAATTAATGGTTTTTTTTTTGTTCTAGATTCAAAAGTGCACCAGTGGTGCTGCGTGCCGCGGAGCCCTGGAAGCAAAACATGTCCCGGGAAGATAGCTGTGGAACCGCCATTTTGTTTTTTTTTACTGTAAAAAAATTTTATAATAAAGTTTAATGTATGCCCGATAACACCATTAAAAGTTTTTTTTCAAATACCTTCAATTTCGGGAGCAAAAAATTAGTGAAAAAACCTTTTTTTTTGGGCCGTTACAGTGGCCTTACTCCTTAAGTGTCATTTCAAGAACATTCCGTGAAATTTGTACGCGAAAATATCCACAAACAAGCCGGTGCCGCGTTTTTCTCGAAACCACTTTTTCAAAGTCCGCTGTTCACTGCCATTTGAAAACCACACGACCGATTTATTTCAAACTTGGTGCACACTTTCCACATATAAAATACCTCCCCCCAACGGTTAGTTTGAGATTTTTTTTTACATCGACGGGCTTTTCCACCCCCAAAATGGCGGAATTTTTCGTGAAAAATAGCACTTTTCACTTTACATGACGACCAAAAATTTAGAAATGAAAAAAAAAAAACAATTACCAAAGACCGTTGGGGGGAGGATTTGACGATACTTTGATTAAATTTTAATGTTACTTGATTTCAGATAATTTCTAGCTGAGATACATTGAACACCGCAAATCGTGTTTTTCCAAAGGCGTTCTTGGAAAAGCTTTGTCACCGGCTTGTTTGTGGATATTTACGCGTACAAATTTCACAAAATATATTTGAAATGACACTTAACAATGTACAAAAGCTTTCAATAAATTTACTCTATCCATAAAGATGAAAAAAATTCGCAAAAAAGTGTTTTTTTTTCGCGCTGAAACTCCGATCCTCCCCTCAGCCGTTGGGCACAATCGAGACGAAGCTAGTTTAGGTTTGCTCGACGAAAAAATTTAAAAAAACACGTGTACCTGTGTGTCCTGGACGAATCTCGTAGTCGAAAAATGAAGACTGCTTCGGTATATTGCTTTAAAACTTAGGATTAAATTTTTTTGTTTTATTGTTTTTTGTTTTTTTTTTTGGTTATCGCGATTTTTTTCTCGCTGGCGAATGCGCGCTAGGCTGACGAGACCGGACGAGGCAAATAACGTTGGTGGACCACTCGATCGGTTGGCGAGCCCGTTGCAGACTGACTTAAAAATCTCGACGTCCTCGTCGTTGTCGTTTGTTCGTCGCGGTAGAGGCGGTGACGGGTAGTTCGGGCCAGGGCCGTGCAAACTTTCGACTCTCGATGAATCAACTGACCAACACTGGCAACGAACTTTTTTTCTACGGTAGGAACAATCCCCTCTGGATGGTTTCACTATACACGTGCGTATACGGCGTGATCCCTACTTTGCCGAATGCAAAGTAACCGATCACAGCCGATTCGAGATAGCCACGGCGCTACTCCCGAAAACAATCTGCCCGGACACGAAAATTACGCTTCTCCCACTCCTCCAAACCCCCTGCCGATCCTTCCTTTGAGGCTCTGATTGCGAGAAGCAAAAACCCGGCTGGCTAGTGCTCGCCCGTGGATCTTCGGTTGGTGCTTAGAATTTATGCAAAAAAACTTGGGAAAAAAGTGATGAAACTCAAATAATCGATTCGTTTTATTTTAATTTCCGTTTTTTTAAAATTAATCCCGAGTCGAAATTGTGTTAGGAATCCTATCCCCTACTTCGCTCTACTCCCTGATTGGGATCCAATGGGGTGCCCCATTGGATCCTTATCGGGAAACGTCGCGCTCGTACGTTGAATTCCAATGGGGATTCCCCATCGGGATCCAATGTAAGAATTCCAAACACCCCCACATTATCGAAAGGATTCCGATAGGATGCTTGATCGATCGTGTCACATTTTGTACGTCCAAGTTACTAAAAAAATGAATGCATCGATATAAGATAAATGTTCCAGTTATTGAACAGCTAAGGATCAGGGGTACTGAATTCGGTGAGAAAAAAATATAAAATCAAGAAAAAACCATCGCTTTCGTGTTCAAATGATACTTTGATACTTTTACTTTCGAAAAATCACCCTTTGAATTATTTTTAAATGATTTAAAATGAAAAAAAAAGAATAACAATGTGAAGCATTCAAATGTTCCAATTATTTAACACTGGAAGTGCCTATGTCCCTAATATTGAACGGGCATGTCCCAGTTATTGAAGACTCTCGAGAATTCTTTTTCCGTTCTGATAATATTACTTTGGGTACAATATTAAGGGCGGGGTAAAGTATTTAAATTTTTTTTTCATTTTTTTTAAATTTTTTAAATGAATGCATAATATATCAAGAATATTGTGTTAAAATTTCAAGTCGATCGGAGTAAAATTGACGAAGTTATGAGTATTTGAGCGTCTATTGCTCCATGCCGTTCTCTTCTCTTCTGCGTTTTTCAAATCGTTTTTCTGAGACTTGTCATATTTAAAGTCCGTGTGCACGATAACTCAAAATCTACTGGACCAATCGCTTTGAAATTTTGCACAGTTCTTCTTCACATAATTCGCCAGGTATTGTCGAGAGCTTTTTTGTTTTTTTTTTTTAATAATTACTATTTTTTCAACAACAAATTAGCCGATTTTTTTAGCGAAAATTGGGTTTTTGGCTCCCAAGTGCTACGAAAAATCGAAAAATCGAAAAAAAAAAAAATTCTCCCGTCATTACCTCGAGAAACATCTCCTTTAACAAATGCATTTTGATTTTTTTGTTTCAAATGATTCTGTTGCGAGTTATGGTGCACACCGCAAACCAACTTTTTTTCGAGGCGCCTCCGGGGTTTAATTTTCACTCGCTCAATTTTGAATATTTTGCAATGCAAATTTAGGAGAATGTTGTTCAAATGTTACTTTATTATATGTAAATTTTTCAATAAACGAGCACTATTCGTTACGCCAAAAAAAATCCTAAAAACATGCCTTTTTTCGCCGAATTAACTTTACCCCGCCGTTAAGAAATAAAAGCAAAACCAAACACTTAAATAATCTTTTGATAATCATGTAAAAATACAATATTATATATTCAATCTCTTTTAACGGGTTTTTGGTTCATTCTTATTTGGTTTCTTTTTTCTCTTCAACTAGAACTTTATTTTATTTTTATTTTCAGCTTCCTCGTTTTGATGATCTATTTTTGTTTGATTTTGTCGCAGTTTCGCTCACTGAAATATCGGAGAGCAAAAAATATTGAACATTACATTCGTATTTTTAGGTTACACTTAGGTTATATTCTCTTTTTATTTTTCACTTTATGTTTATTGCACGAAAATACAAATAACAAATATATTTGACGATCTTAGAGTTATTATTAAAAGAATAAAGGTAAGTTTATTCGTGAACTTACAGTTTTTGTTTGAATAAATCCGATTCACACGACCTGTCACACGTTAACTGTCTCGATGTTTTGATGGGTCTAATGACGCAATCTTGGAGAAGTCGAGCGTTCAATAATCGGGACACACTACATTTTCTATGTCCCAATGATCGAACACTGTATTTTTTAATAAATAATGAATTAAACCATTTTTTTACTAATTGTTATTTGTGAGAAATTTTCTGAGGACCGTGCAACGCCTTTACTTTTTGAGATGCGACAGTTTTTGAATTTGTTATGCTCTTGCGCATGAAGCGTCGCGTCTTAGCAAAAACGATAAGCAATTTTTTCTCTATTAATTGAAGATTTTTTTTGCACAAGTAAGGTAACATTTCGATAGCCAAAAGTTCCATATATGTAATGAAATTTTTATAAATAAGTAAATACATGCAGGTGCATGAGAAATAATAAAAATACAAGATAGTGTTCAATAATTGGGACCTGTTCGATAATTGGGACATTAACCTTACTAGAGAGATCAATTGATTGTTCAAATAAAGAGTACATGTCGAATATCACAATATACTTATATTCTTTTGTGATTTTTTTTTACTTTATTGCTTACCAATATTGTATATTTATAGTGTATTGTACGCTAGTATTTTTGGCACGGATATTCTTCGAATAGTTTTGATACTTTATGAACTTTTGATACTTTCTTTTTATATATATACTTTTTTTAAATGTATATTTTTACATTTTAAATACTTGAATATGAATACTTTTTGTACTGTAGAATATTTTTTTATACTCTTTTTATACTATTATTAAACAAAAATACTTGTGCATTTTTTATACGGACATTTTTTTAATACTTTGTAAACTTTGAATACTTTTTATATTTTAAATACTTAAATACGAATACATTTTATACTGTAACGTATTTTTACACGTATTATACTATTATTAAACGAAAATACATGTGCATTTTTGGTACGGATATTTTTTGAATGTTTTTTATACTTAGTGAAGATTTGATACTTAAAAAAAATACTCTTTATGCTGCAAAGTATTTTTTATACACTTTTTATATTATTATTGAAAAAAAATACTTGTGCATTTTTGGTACGGACGTTTTTTGAATAGTTTATGAACTTTTGATACTTTCAATACTTTTTATATTTTAATTATTCGAATACGAATATACTATTGTTAAACGAAAATACTTGTGCATTTTTGGTACGTATAGTTTTTGAATACTTTTCATACTTTGTGAACTTTTGATACTTTTTTTAAAACGCTTTTCGTGCAATGTGCAAAAAGATGAGTAAGGGGAAAGGGGGAGAAAAAAGAGATGGAGTGGAGGAACAAGGGAAGAACAGGAGAGGAATTTTATATAGTACGAAGTGCAATAATATGTGGCGTAGTAAATAAGTGAAGGAATACGGCAGCGGAAAGTTATTGTTTTCCAAAAATCTTCTTTTTTTAAAGTTGCGCAAATAAAACTCGATTTCATTGATTGATTGATATAATAGAAATTGAACTTATTTCCTTTCTCGGAATTTGATATTTGTATTAAAAGTAGGTATTTCATTGCGTGAACTGAATGGATATTCGAATTCCACAATTGAGTCACCTGTGGGCGAAAGCGATATATTAGACTTGCCCGCCCATACACAAGCCAGATGAATACTGGAAGATCGTCATTTATAATCTAATCGAATCTAAAGCAGTGGACGCATTTTTTTTTGTTGGGTATGAAAAACTAAGCGGTCTCCATCAATAATTATTTTAAAATCTTTATAATTAATACTTCAGCCTTGGAAGCTTGAGCGATGGTCATGAAAAACGTACTTTATTTTTAAAATACATAATAAAATTAATGCTGAAAATTGAAAAAAAGCATATTAAAAGGAGTACTTCAGGAACAATTCTCTCATATGTCACTGCTGAACATAGAGAATGGCATTGTTAAATAAAAATTCCGACTGAAAAAGTGTTGGGTGAGTTTACAGCAAAAAAATAGAAAACTAAGACTTCTTTAAGGCGTTACCCCCACTTGTAGCGCAAAAAAAGGCCTTTTTCATGCATTTTTTTAAAGAAAACTACAAAACTTTTTTAATCGATCAATATATCATCTTAAAGAACACATCTTGAAGAACTATCAGTTATTTTTTTATTGAAAAATATTACATTGTTTAATGGCAAAGTGCCGTCAATGAAATAATGTTTTTATATGCACGGTTTGCGGTGACCAACTTTGCGGCGAAGTCGATCATCTGAAAAAAAAATGCGGATGGATTTAGTCAAATATAAGTATAAACTAGTCTTTAATCGAAGGATTTTAAAAAATATTCATTTTTCACAAAATGGCGGACAGTCACAGTTAATGGTTCGATTTTAACGAAAAAAACGGCCGTTTTTTGGCTATAAAACGGCCATTTTTTTTTCGACAAAAAAAAATCGAACGATTGAGACTACATTTTTATGTATTAAATAAGCCTGCAAAATGTCAAGAAGATCGGTTCATTAGTGTTCGAGTAATCTTGGTCACCGACTTCAGAAATGTCATTTTGAGAAAAACGCGTTTAAAGTTTCAATTTCCGGTAGTTTACACAACGGATTCTTCTCTTTCAACGCTCATATCTCAGTCAATTTTGTTCGGATCGACTTGAAATTTTCAGGACATATTCTCAGATACTTATGCTTCAAAAAAATGCAATAAAAAAAAATCGATTTTTTCAAAATCGCAAGTGGGGGTAACCCCTTAATTGAGTACCTACTGAAGGTAAAGTTTAAATACTGGTCATTGAATTAAAGAATGATGAAAAATTAGTTGATTATTTTTTTGGAGGTTGGAGCCGTCCAATTGAGTCAAATGATGTTTATGGATTTTTTTTTCAATGAACCTTAAAAAATGCATTCCAGGTATAGATTTGAGGAGCCGGCAAACAAAACCGGACTTGTCCATACTACGTTACATTTTTTAACTTTTCTTATTGTTCTTGTGCCTAACTACTGTCTTTTCGGTTCAAAAGACAGTTTTCAACAAACTTTCAGCTGTTCGGGGCCTGATTTTATTCAAAATATGTCGGGAGCTTCGGAAAAACACGAAAAACAAACATTAATAAAAGTGTCCTTAATGTGGGCAAGTCCGGCTTTGCTCGCCAGCTCCTCATTTATTCTGTAGATGCTCCCTTTTCATAAAATATATAATCTAAGGACAAAATTATGCATTTTTATATTTTGATTACATAAATAAGAAATAACTTTTATGTTACTACCAACTTGAAAAAGTACAACATTATGGATGATTATTATGAAAAAAACTGCGTCAGCGAGTGTTTTACACAACTCAGAATGAAATTTTTCAGTAATTTATAATTATACCTATTTATATTTATGTCACGAGAGTATTTATTATTACCATTAATTAATATTAAGCGTTGCCGAAATAATATACATCTTTGCAGACATTGAGGTTGGCCGCAATGCTCTTCATTTACCAGCCAAGATTCGTGATTTTTTTTATTAAACTTTGATGGTTCAATATGGAATATATATGGTTTACGAGGGGCAAGATGGTTTTTTTTCTAAATGTTTACAAAAGTTTAGTTTGCGGTAACCCGTTGTTAGGAATGATTTATCTTGGTGCTGAACAGCCAAAAACATTACATCATCCGTAGCATGATGAACGTCTTGCTTATCTAACAGCACGTAAAAGTGCATACATTAAGGGGCTATACCAGTGTGAACGCTCAAAATTTGGGCGATTTTCGGGAATTTTTTGGAAGAAAAGTACTCAATTAAATATTTCCGATAATCAAGAATATATTTGACTATATTTGACCTATATTACATAATTTTTTCATAGAGAAAATATTGAGATCCAAGCGACTTATGCGCTGCCTTCGGAGGCGCCAAAAAAAAAAGTTCCTCCATTGCTGACATGATTCCGCTCGATTGAGTAGCTGAAACTGAAAAAGGAAAAAACGTCGTTAAACTGGAAGGTATTTCCTGTTCAATGACGTAGGATTTTCGAAAAATATCAAAATCTAACAAAATGGCGTAGTTATAAAAAAAGTCTGTTTTCTTGCCTATAAAATGGTCGTTTTTTTCAATGCCAAATCGTCAATTTTCATTCAATCAAAAATATCCTACGTCATTGCAGAGTAAATATATTCAAGAGTACTCAGTTCAAATTTCAAGTCAATCGGATAATTGCTCTTTGAGTTACAATGTCATCGAATTTGAAAAATCTCATTTGATATTCTTGAAAGTATGAAAATCTCATCTCATATTCTTGAAAGTATAAACTGTCGAAAAAGGCAAAAAAATCGATTTTTTAAAAGTGTCACACTGATATAGCCCCTTAAACTATTTTGTATCTCTGGGGTTTCGTGGTGAAAAAAGGCCATAGCCGGGTAAGTAGGGAAAAATTGCCCCCGCATTTTCTCCAGCGAAATTTGGAGCATATTCTGAAGTATAAAAAAATCAAATTTTCTGAAAATTTTATCCCCGTCAACGCAATGGTTTTAGAAAAATGAATTTTTTTTAAATAAAAAAAAATCCGGAAACGCTTCAGTGGATCGACTCGATTTTTTTTTGGTACTTGTTACAATCAAACGTGTTACGAAATAAAATTATATAACATCTTGCGGAAGGTTAAGGTCTGAAAAAAAATAATTTTCCTTGTTTTATTTTTTTTACTATAATCCACTTGGGGTACAATAACGAAATTTTTTTCATAGAATCTTTGAGCACCTTATTAGATTATATAATTTTTTCAAAATGATCGGTTTGGTACGCCACAGTGAAAAAAAAGAAACAGACTTTATTCATATATTTTAGTTATATATCTATATAACTAAAGATATCAATAAAGTGTGTTTCATTTTTTTCACTGTGGCGTACCAAGCCGATCATTTAGTCACATATCAGACTTTAGTGATATATTTTAGTTATATATCTATATAACTAAAATATATCAATAAAGTGTGTTTCATTTTTTTTCACTGTGGCGTACCAAATCGATCATTTTGAAAAAATTATATAATCTAATAAGGTGCCCAAAGATTATGTGAAAAAATTTTCGCTATTGTACCCAAGTGAATTATAGTAAAAAATAATAAAACAAAGAACATTATTTTTTTTTCAAACCTTAATCTTTCGCAAGATGTTCTATAATTTTATCTCGTAACACGTTTGATCGGAACAAGTACCAAAAAAAATCAAATCGATCCACTGTACCGTTTCCGGAAATTTTTTTTTGATATTTAAAAAAAATTCATTTTTCTAAAACCATTGCGTTGATGGGGATGAAATTTTCAGAAAATTTGTTTTTTTTTATACCTCAGAATATACTCCAAATTTCGCTGGAAAAAATGCGGGGGCAATTTTTCCCTACTTACCCGGCTATGGCCTTTCAAAAAATTCGTAACGACTCAGTACAGTCTAGACATTAACATATATTTTTTTTTTAATGTAATCTTGGATTGGACTTGCGCTCCAACCTCCAGAAGGTATTCCAAGAGTTTGATATTATTGCGAACACGAGCGTGAGATTGAAGAATGTTGCAAATTTTACGTTTGTTACTTGATTGTCGACTATTGTGTAAATGTTATTTAATAAAAAAATGTTTGTCAACAAAACCAGTTTTTTACCAGCCCCCCCCCCCCCCAGAAAAAAATGCTGGCTACGCCAATGTTCACAGGTACATCGAATAAATTTCGATGGGTTCGAATAATTTTAAAAAATCCTGGGTTTAAAAAAAATAGAAGATTGCTCGAGATTGAACGACGAGTGAATCACTTCGTCTGCAGGCTCTTCCATTTCTCATGCGAAACAGGCCGAGAGTTTTAAAACGTGTTTGTTCGCGATAAGAATTTTGAAAACGTTTTTTGTCACGAGTCAAAGTGCTCGTCTACGGAAATACCGTGCAAAAGTTAAAGTATACTTTAGTTCGACAACCACGCGTATTCGATATCTTGTTTATTTACATTTCCATTCTTATACGGGAAGTACTCTCTTGCCGGAAAAAAGAAGCCTTCATTGTGCAACATCCTTGAAACGATTCAGTTTAAATGAAATTCCTCACGTACATCCCCGCCCGGAAGTTGAATTTGATCTGATTTTTGATACTTCACGATTCGCCGGAAAATCCGAAAAATATTCTATCCGAGTTGTTTAAACCTTTTGGCTAATAATAATGAGGGCAAATCCATCAACAAATCGTATCGTAATGATTTACCTTGCGATTACACGACAATGATATTAATTGATTCTTCCGTTAGTCTTCAAATATTTATACGTCATGCGTTATTTAAAAAAAAAAAAACATTCACCAGCCACGAGTATCGAAAGATGTACACTCTCCGCGGTGAAGAATGTTTCCTCGTGTACGGTGTGTCGAGCAATTGCGTCAGCACGTCCCAAAATTATGATGTGCCTCGTCATGGCAGTTGGGCTTATTTGATTATCCATCTCGCAACAGGAAGCTTTCGTCTTTTTTTTTGTCATGCTCGCGTCGTCCACTTCGGAAGAAAACGATTGAATAACTGCGGTAAAAAAAACTTATTTCTAGTCTTTACAATGATACCTCGTGTTGGTACATTCGATCTATTATTTTTGCTGCCGATAATTCCCTTGAGACGAATTAACCACAGGGTCTTTCTCCCGCTTCGTATCCATAATGAGATTCCTAAGAATACAAAGCGTGACGACATTTGGACCGTTAATTTGTTATTTCGATAGCGAGTATACAGGTAGTTTCACAGAACTGAGAAAATCAGAAAGAGAGGTAGACTTATTTCACAAGTCAACGAGAAAATGACAATTTCTTGGTGTCATTTTCAATTTTCAAGTGACTGCTGGTGAGATCTATACCAAACTATATATCAAGTTACTGCACACACTGACAGAAAAATTCTATTGATATGAACTAATCGCGTTTATTTGATTTTTCTTTATTTGAATTAACTAGATTTTTCGTGCAATACGATTATTCCTATTGCATTCCATTATTGAAATTATTTACTTTAAATATATTTATTTAGTCAAATAAAAAATATTCAATATCGTCCAATAACTAAATTTTTTATTGAATCCTAAAAAATCTGTGATTCGGTTTCATCTGCTCAAAAAACAATTTAGTTGAATCCACTAAATGAATCTGTCTTTTTTAACTTTTGATTTAAACACAATTTTCGTAGAGTCAACCATTTTTCTATTTGATTGAATGTTCTGTCTTTATTACAACACACATATCAAAGAGGTGTGGAGGTAAGGAGGGTGGAGAGAGGAATTATATATATATATATATATATATATATATATATATATATATATATATATATATATATATATAGCATGTTATTCGATAAAATTCTCTAATTATCACAATGATATTAAGTAATTGATATAGTTTATATGATATTATATGAATTCATTTGGTCTCTTAGCCATATCTGCGACTAAGATGACACAAGCACTCGGTAGCATAGGGGCAGCGTGCGTAGATATCAGTAGGTAGGATCTAGGTGCGATTTCCATATAGGTGGAATATTTTCTTCTATAGAAATCATCTCAAAAGGCCAGGGAATGACGAATTACGATAAAAAAATCGTTGTCGTAAAAGCCTCATTTAAGTATGTCTTTTTATTTTGATTTTATGAAATATTTTATGCATATAGTACACTTAGATTTACAGTGTACATTGTAAGCAAATAGAGATTTAGTTGAATATAATCTTGATTTATTCAATTTGAATATATTCAATATTTAAAGTAATAGCTGAAACAAATGAAAAAATATCTTTGATACAAATAAGATCGTAGTAGGCCGTGAGCCAAGGAAAAAACGTATTTGATTTGAATATGTAAAATTTTTTTTTGGCGATGCAGGGCTTCCAAATGAATTTTAATCTCGTAGTCTGCGTCGTTAGCAGCTCATTTAAGGGGGGTACCTCCTCCAGATATCAATTTTTGTTATTGCTTTGAAAATTCATTTCATATTTGAAAAATATATTTCCAAAGGTTGAAGCCCAACAGAAAGTCCTAAAGACTCCTAGAAAGTCACCGAAGTGATGCCCTCCAAAAGTACGGAGATAATGTTAGAATTGCAGGCCGTATTTTTCTCCTTGTGGCAAATGTTTTATTTATTGCATAATTGCTAATAAAATTGACTCTGGAGTAGTCTCCGACATATTCACAATACAGTCTTACCATAAAAACGAACTAAAAAAACGCTGCAACAAGACTGTCGGAATCTTACTTAAGGAGTAAGGCCACTGTAACGGCCCAAAAAAAAAGGTTTTTTCACTAATTTTTTGCTCCCGAAATTGAAGGTATTTGAAAAAAAAACTTTTAATGGTGTTATCGGGCATACATTAAACTTTATTATAAAATTTTTTTACAGTAAAAAAAAAACAAAATGGCGGTTCCACAGCTATCTTCCCGGGACATGTTTTACTTCCAGGGCTCCGCGGCACGCAGCACCACTGGTGCACTTTTGAATCTAGAACAAAAAAAAACCATTAATCTAGAGGGCTATAGCTAGAGAATGTCGATCGGATTTTAAAAAGTATCAATTTTTGTGGATTTGGCGTGCGTTTGAAAAAAAAAATTGATTTTTGACGAAAAAAACGGCAAGTTTTTTGTTAATAAAAAATCAATAAATACAGTTCTTGAAAATTCCGATCGACATTCTCAAGATAATGTAAATGTTCACATCTGGTTAAAATTTCAAGTAAAAAAAAATGAAAATTGTTCGAGTTATGCTGCGTGCCATTTTGAAAAACCATGTTTCGAGAAAAACGCGTTTAAAGTTTTGCGAATAGTTTTTTATTGGAAAAAATTTTAAAAAGAAGTTAAAAGGATTTAAACTTTTTTTAAACTAGAGGGTTTAAACTATTTTTTAAGCCAATAAAAAAAAATCGATTTTTCAAAAAATTTACAGTGGCCTTACTCCTTAAATAACCCTGAATTACTTTAGCGAAATTATTACTATGAGTAAAATTGTAATTGAGCATGTTATCGATACGCGATCAATTGTAAGACTTCATAAATAATATAATGGAATTTGAAACAAACACTTGATAACGTCGCGTTTGCGATGCTGCAAGTTGGCACCCGGAACTCATTGATGTGAAAGGTTATGTTATAGTGCAGAGCTAGGTTATGCTCGCCAAACGTACCAGGCGTAACGCCTGACGTTGCCAAGGCTGAAGGTACTATTTCAACGTTCTGATCATTTTCAACTGGAAATTTAAATCTTGTAATGTAAGGCTTGAACTATGCGGTGACGTTCGAATTTTCGATCTTTTACACAATCTATTATGTCTAATTTATCAAATTTCAGTTTTCCAACGTCCTTAGTTGGATACGTTAGCAGCAAAACCGTGATCACCGCACTTCCGGTCGACCGTCTTCGTAAGACGACGTACTTCATTACCTTAAGACGGAATGACACCTCATCGCGGTCGGTATGGTAGAACAATTATAGATTCCCAAAAATCTCTGAAACGGCTCTTCAGATCCCGTCGAAACTTTGCCAAACGATGTCAAATAGATAGACGAACAGCTGTCTGCCCCTCAAGGTTTCTGAACTTGAGAAAAAAATGCAGATTGGCTTATCATGAGCCAATTTAGTTTTTTTTCCCTCAAATTCAGAAAACTTGAGGGGCAGACAGCTGTTCGTCTATCTATTTGACGTCGTTTAGCAAAGTTTCGACGGGATCTGAAGAGCCATTTCAGAGATTTTTGGGAATCTATAATTGTTCTACCATACCGACCGCGATGAGGTGTCATTCTCTCTTAAGGGGCTATACCAGTGTGAACGCTGAACATTTGGGTGATTTTCGGGACTTTTTTGGAAGAACAGTACTCAATTAAATGTTTCGAAAAATTAAGAATATATTTGGCTATACTTGACCTATATTACATAATTTTTTCATAGAAAAGTATTGAGATCCAAGCGACTTACGCGCTGCCTTCGGAGGCGTTAAAAAAAAAGTTCCTCCACTGCTGACATGATTCCGGCTGATTGAGTAGCTGAAACCGAAAAAGGAAGAAAATATCTTTAAACTAGAAGGTATTTCCTGTACAATGACGTAGAATTTTCGAAAAATATCAAAATCTAACAAAATGGCGTAGTTATGAAAAAAAGTATGTTTTCTTGCCTATAAAATGGTCGTTTTTTCAATGCCAAATCGTCAATTTTCATCCAATCAAAAATATCCTACGTCATTGTAGAGTAAATATATTCAAGAATGCTCAGTTCAAATTTGAAGTCAATAGGATAATTGCTCTTTGACTTACAATGTCAGCAAATTAAAAAAAAACTCATTCCGAGAAAAACGCGTTTAAAGATTTAACTATAGATTTTTGCAAGATAAAATGATTAGAGATACAGCTTTGAAATTTTTACAGGATATTCGTGAAAGTATAAACTGTGGAAAAAGGCCAAAAAAAACGATTTTTGGAAAGTGTCACACTGGTATAGCCTCTTAAAATGCTCGACTTTGCTATTTTATTACAAAAAAACTAAACGGTCAATATAGCTTAAATTCTGCCAAATACTACATAAGCTATTCGCCAACATCATATAAAAATTTCAAGTAAGGAGCTTGGAGCAGACCAGTTCAGCCAAATGACGGTTTATGATTTTTTTTTCAACGACCTTCAAAAAAATGCATACGAGTTATAGATTTATTCTGTAGATGCTAATTTCTCATAAAACATATAATTAAAGAACAAAATTATATATTTTTATTACGTAAATAAGGAAAACTTTTGTCTTACTACCAACTTGAAAAAGTTTAACAATATCGATGATTATTGTGAACAAACTACGTCAGCGAATGTTTTATGCAACTTAGAATGAAATTCTGAGTCATTTATATTTATGTCACGAGATTATTTATTATGACCATTAATGAAAATTAAGTGTCGCCGAAATACGACAACTTCGCGGACATTGAAGTTGGCAGCAATGCTCTTCATTCGCCAGCCAAGATTCGTAATCTTTCATCAAACCTTGATGGTTCAATATTGAATATGTATGGTTTACAATGGCCAAGATGGGTTTTTTTTCTAAATGTTTACAAAGACTTAGTTTGCGTTAATTCGTTATTAGAAATTGTTCATCTTGGTGCTAAAGAGCAAAAAAAATTCATCACCCGTAGCGTGAACATCTTGCCCATCTTACTGCAGACTAAATTATATACATTAAACTATTTTTGATATCGATTGTTTGGTGGTGAAATAATTTTTAAAAAATCCGCAAAGATTCAGTATATGGTCTAAACTATCTATTGAATATATATATATATATATATATATATATATATATATTAGGTGTACAAATAAGTTTTAGGACACTTCGATTTTGTATCATAACAGCTATTCTAAATGAATTCAAAGGTCCCGCTCACTTATCATAGATGGCGCTTGATATGTAGTATCGAAACGTAAAGGAGTCATAAACATAACCTATAAATTCTGTAAATTAAACACGCAGACCGATAAGCTATTTATTAGACACTGCATTCGCTATGAATTCCATCAAGGAAAAAGTGTTAGGAAAGCGTGTGAATCGATATGTTCTGTTCTTGGAGACAACATTGTATCTAAAAGTACATGTGAGTATTGGTATAAGCGATTCAAAGAAGGTGATTTCGACGTTAGTGACCGTGAACGCACGGGGCCTCCTGTAAAGGTGGACGATCAGGAACTGCAAGCGTTGCTGGATGAAAACTCTTGTCAGACGGAGAAACAACTTTCGGAACAGCTTGGAGTAACTCAACAAACTGTTTCTTATCGTTTAAAAGCAATGGGTAAGATTCGAAAAGGAACAAAGTGGGTACCACACTTTCTGACTCAAGAAAATAAAAACAGCCGTCTTAACATTTGTGTGAGTCTTTACAACAAGCAACATAGAAAGTCTTTCTTGTGGAAAATTGTGACCGGCGATGAAAAGTGGATTTATTTTGATAATCCGAAACGCAAATATCATTGGGTTGACCCCGGCGAGCCGACAACATCCACGCCAAAGCGCAATGTTCATTGTAACAAAGTCATGCTGTGCATATGGTGGGATATGAAAAGCGTACTGTATTATGAACTTCTCAAACCTGGTCAAACAGTTACTACCGATCGCTATTGTCATCAATTGATGCAAGTGAATCAAGAAATTGAGAAGAAACGTCCATTTTCTGGTAAAGGAAAACGTCCAGTAAAACTGCTCCATGACAACGCGCGGCCTCATGTGGGTAAACCGGTCAAGGATACGTTACTAGCGCTTGGATGGGAAGCTGTACCACACCCGGCGTATTCACCAGACTTAGCCCCATTCGATTATCATTTATTCCGGAAAATGCAGAACGATTTGTCTGACGTGCGATTCAAAACATTTGAAGAAGTGGAAAAATGGGTCGCTAAATTTCTCACCCCGCAAGACGAAAGTTTCTTTGCGAAAGGCATCCGCGAGTTACCTGAGAGATGGCTGAAGGTCATTCAGTGCGATGGAGATTACTTCGATGAATAACTGTGTTTTACTTCTTTTTTAATAAATCTTGAATTTTTTGAAAACTGTCCTAAAACTTATTTGTACACCTAATATATATATATATATATATATATGAATTAATTTATAACAGCAAATAATTTAATAGAAAAAAATAGCGTAAGGAGGTTGGAGCGTTAGTCACAATCCAAAATTAATTTTTTTTAAATATATATGTCACATTATAACGTGTAACATATATATATTTTAAAAAAAATTAATTTTGGATTGTGACTAACGCTCCGACCTCCTCACGTTATTTTTTTCTATTAAATTATTTGCTGTTATAAATTAATTCAGTCATATGTTGACGGTAGCAAAGCGTAGGCGAGCTTGTTCCAACTACCCTAATACATTTTCTTATAAAGGGTGTCTCAAAATGACCCGACATTTTAAATTGCGCGCCATTTTTTTGTGCCGAACATGGAGTATTAATCTTTGACACCTGGCATCTGGAAGAACTGAGGTTAGATCATAGAGAATTAGACGATTGAGCAACCCATAGAAATTATGAAAATTACGAAGTTGCGAATTCGCGAAGTTTCATGGTCGTGCTATCTAGCGCCGCGACGACATAAATTGGCCACGAAGATCGTGCGATTTTACGCCATTGGACTTCTTTCTTTGGAGTTTTCTGAAAGGAAAAGTGTATGAAAATGATCCACAGACCATTCCGGAGCTCAAGGAAGCAATTGGACGCGCCATTATTGAAATTGGTCCACAATGATGCCAAAATGTTATTGAAAATTTCGTCAAAAAAGTGAACGTTCGCAAACAGGGCGGCCATTTATCGGATAGTGTGTTCCACACGTAATCTCAATGTTCGTAAAAAAAAAGGTTTTTTCATTTTAGATTATCCAGTCTAGAGATATCGTGCTCACCGCAAGACGCCTTTTTTAGAGGTGCTCCAAATAATCTATAGCAGCTTTTAAAATAATTATTTTTACACATAAAAATGTTAAAATACAGCTAAAACTTACCACAATACATCTACAAATTTTTACGTTAATAGATTTAAACGTCTTCTCAAGAAAAAATGTTGAAAAATCGATCTTTTCGGCCACCTGACTGTATATAACCCCTTAAGGCTCTCAACATGTGTACCTTTGTGATGAAAAAAATGCGTTTCTTTTTCACCAACAGTTTCCCAAAAAAAAAAATTCGGAATTTGGCCATTTTTTTCGGGCCTCTAAGTAAATGTAGGCCCTTGAAGCTATTCTTATTTTTATTTTTTCTCCCGTTCCAGGTACGAATAATGCTCCTACCATTTTTTTTAAACAGTACACTAGTCATAGCTACACGATTATTATCATAGCTCCACGGTTGTACAAATGCTCTTGAAATAAAAAATCTCGATGGAAAATCATCTTTTCTTTTTCTTCTTTCCGTCTGTTCTCCGGGCCACAGAAGCAAAACCACCGGGCGGTATATTTCGAGAGTCCAACCGCACATTAGTATCGAGCTTATGTGGGGCAGTAGAGTTTAAAATAGGGAAAGTCGAAACTATGGAAATATAAGCGAACAATATCATATTAAGACCAACGCAAATTCGACAAACGGTGTGGACTGAAAAAACAGAATAAAATTTAAAAAACCGTCCGCCACTTTGTCCTTGTGGTTTCGTCACGTTGCAGCCCGCGGTCACATGAACCACTTTTTTCTTTTCTCTCGATTGTCGCGAATACTTTTAAATAGATCTTCACCCTCGGGGACGACTTTGACGCAGTGGCAACAGTGTCTCTCGATACTTTATTTTCTAGGAAGAAAACACGATTGTCCCAAATCCGAAAACAACGATGAATATTGGACAATGAATAATTGCCGCAGTAACACCGAAGGCGATTTTTTTTTCAAGTCGAAATCATTCAATGCACCGATAAAACGTGTCGTTTCAGTTAAGGGGTAAGACCACAGTAGAATTTTCAAAATATCTATTTTTTTTTCTCGCTTAAACGGTGCTTTATCACCATAAGAATAAGTTACTATTCGATTTATAGCAAGAAATTTTTATTTTCACCGAATTTGAGGGTATAACGTAAGCCCACCTCTGGCACGGCCATAGAGTACCTAAAACTTTAAACGCGTTTTTCTCGAAACAGCTTTTTTCCAATTGGCGTGACAAATAACATCAACAATTTTCACTCCATTTACTTAAAATTTTAAAGTTATGTTCCTAATTGCATTTCGCATGGAGAAGTACGTACGGAATTTCTGATTAATCGAAAACTTTTAATTTTATGAGCAGTTTCATACAAAATTGTTCACTGAAAATTCATTAAAATACCTACAACTCAATTCAAATACCTATAACTTTTGAATAAAACAATATTTTTTAAATTCCGTGCGTACTTCTCTAGGTATTCTCATGTAGATTGACGAGAATTTTTGCTTTTCGTTCTAGATAAAAAATTGTGGATGCAAAATGGCACGCCGCGGAGCGCATAAAAAAAGATAACAAAAGAAAATATTAGTAGTCGGCCATTTTGTACATCGAAAAAAATATATATATATTTTTTCTGACAGCTTGATATTCATACTAAATAGATTTGTAATTAATTTTATGAGTAAATCACTTTTTCACACGAAAAAAAATGGTTAAATTCGCACATGATTTTATACCCGTTATTGTGGCCTAACCCCTTAAAAATAAATGTTCTCGTCCAAACGGAGAGACAAAAAAAACCATTAATCGAATAATAAACGTTGCATTATCATCTCGAGTTACGACTGGAAGGTTATACTTGCTCAAACTCTCGCAGCAAGTTGTATATAATTATCGCAAAGAAATAAACAATTGACATTCTTGCACACGACATATGTTACTTCATGAAACGATGCTTTTGAAATGCCCCCCGAATTCCGGACATCAAAATCCAGAGAGAGAGAGAGAGAGAGAGAGAGAGATTTATGCATCATTGTAAGCCGCGAGAATCTTGTTGATCGGATGCCAAATAGAAAATAGGATATGTGTGAATGGCCGCAGGAGCGGATAACGATAAAATTGTGGCTGTGTACAGACGACTAGGTTCGTGTCATGCTAAGTCAGTTGAACACCATACGTACATATCGAATATATAGGGTGTCTCAAAATGACCTGACATTTTAATTAATTAATAAAACGTATTATATATTTGAAAAGAACGAATATTTTTATTTTAATATAAGGTGCAAACGTGGAGATTATGTGTGGAACCCAATATCCGATAGATGGCTGCCTCGTCCCCGTTTGCAAACGTTCACTATTGAGACGAAACTTTCAATAACATTTTGGCATAATTGTAGACTAATTGGAAGAAATGCTATATGTGAGGATAGCCGAATGTAATATTTATTGAGATCTCGTGAAAAAATGGACATATATAAACATATATAATTATTTATACTCATATATAACATTATATACAATTATATATGCCTTAACATGGCATCATGAATGATCATATATGTACATAGATTACCATGTATAGTATTTATTTTTTCTAGGTGTGGACATAGATTATTTATTCTAGGATTATTTTTTCTAGGTGTGCTCACATATGGTCATGTTTGTTCAAAAGTTGGTACTCTGAACTCGTATATGAACATACAGTTTTATATATGAACTCATATTTGTTACAACATGTACTATATATTATCATATATAATTGCATTTGCCCCCAAAACCCATGTATAAGAGTATATAATTTTATATGAGACCATGTTTTGAACCTATATATGGTGTACAAACTATTTTAGTGTCATATATTGGGTTGGTACAAAAATCTTGCAACACTTTTTTTTCAATTAAAATATTTTTCCTAATAACGAAGTTCGAGAATATTCGAGAATAGGAAATACAAGAATGGTCTAGAACCTTCCATGCCGCAGGATATATAAGCGAGTCAGTTGTTCCGCGGAGTCATTATGAGCAAAGATGGATCAACGTGCACTTCGAGCAATCGCATATTACGAATTCTTGCAAGGACATTCTGCAAGAGCCGCAGCCCGTAATATGTGCAGTGCGTTCAAGGCTAATGTAGTTAATTATTCAACGGTATCCCGTTGGTATCAGCGTTTTCATTCTGGCGATACATCTTTTGAAGACAAACCTAGGTCCGGCAGGGAATCGATTGTGGACGATGAAGAACTGCGAGCACTTATTAAGGCAAAGCCTAATATGTCGTCACGAGAATTAGCCAACAAACTCAACTGCAGTCATCCTACTATCCTTCGACATTTACAAAAGATGGGATATAGGAAAGTTGTTTCGTCTTGGATACCGCACAGTCTCAGCGAATCAAGCAAAGCAACACGCATGTCCATCTGTCTTTCACTCCTGCATCGTCCGCAAAGAAAGGATTTTCTTCAAGAAATAGTCACTGGGGATGAAAGCTGGGTGTTGTATGTTAATCACACGCGCAAGCGTCAGTGGTTACCGAAAGGGGAAAAACCAGAACAGACCCCTAAACGGCCCCGTGAAATGAAGAAAGTTTTACTCTGTTGTTGGTGGGATTCTGAGGGCATGCTCTATTACGAATTTCTGCCGACCAAAACCACAATACAGGCAGAGATTTATTCTGCACAACTGCAAAAGGTGGCTAAAATTATGAAACAGAAAAGGCGTAAACGTCTTCAAGTTCGGCTTCTCCATGACAATGCTCGACCCCACCTCGCTAAGATGACACAAGAAACTATTTCGCAGCTAGGATGGGAAGTTCTACCACACCCACCGTATTCACCAGACTTAGCACCTACCGACTATCACCTGTTTCGAGCTTTGATGAACTATTTACGGGATAAAAAATTTGATGATCTGTCAGATCTCAAAAATACATTGGACGACTTTCTTAATTCACGATCAAAAGAATTCTGCTCTGCGGGCGTGCAAAGTCTACCAGAGCGTTGGGCAAGAGTTGTAGATGCAAAGGGAGCCTACATTACTGAATAATCGTTTATTGTTAAAATAAAATATTTTTCTTTTTTACTCGTGTTGTGTGTTGCAAGATTTTTGTACCAACCCAATATAATCATATATATAATCGTAATTATCCGCAACAAACATATTTGAACGTATATAATAACGAAAACATATATGACCATGCATATTATTCCATATACAATACCACATTAATGAAAGATTATACAACGAATCTTTTGCTTAATATATATACATATTGAATTTGCGATACACATGATAATATAATTTTTATAAAAATACAAAATCTGTTTTCTCGTAATTTCTTATTTATGCGTATGCATGCAAATCAATGTATGACTGAACATGGTTATATATCGTTATATGCAATTGTATATGAGTATATATAATCATATATGGCTATATATTACTATATATGGTTATATAGAGACAAATTTCGTTTATGATCATCTATGACAAGATCATACATGATTATTTATGTTTTTATATGTCCATTTTTTCTCGGGATACTATAGTAGAAAGTCGCGTAGCGTCTCATACGCCAGTATATATGTTCTCTTTGTAAAGTTCGTATGAGTGGAGGTTAGACGATGATCCGAGTTTGGAAGTCTCTCGAGAAGTAATCGTCGCCTCGATGGTCGAAACGTCGATCCCTTGGTGAGCCATGGAGCTCACCCACCCCATCGTGCTGCTCGCAGAAGCAGTCATCGTTTTTGTATAAACACATCGGGCGACAGCCACCCGACCTGTGACTTTGTTAAGGAGGGAACCTCCTCCAGACAACAGGTTTTTCAATCATTTTTCACAAAAAAAAATGAGACCATTTATTGCAATAAATCAAATTGTATAATGATATTGACGTTCAAGGGAATACAGAAAAAAATTGTCATGAGTGAAAAAAAACAAATTGGCTGCTCGAATCAGGAGGTGCTCGAACTTGGCTCCTAGAGTTTGCGTCGTGGAACGCCCAGGTACTTGTAGTTAACTAAAAACAGCGAACAATTTTTTCTTATTTAAATAAATCATTCCACTTTGCATGAATCTAAATTTAGCAAAAAAAATGAGAATTGAAAATTTGAGGAAAAAAACACTTTTCTATCAACAAATCGTTAAACACTCTATTTATTTGAACAATTTATACGAAATTTTAGGTTTGTGCAAAGGCCGATAAGTTAAAGAATATTTGTAGAAAATTGCAAGTTGATTGGTTCATTACTTTTTGAGTTACATACCACGGCACGAAAAAAAAACATTTCGAGAAAAATTCGATTGAAGTTTGCGTTCTCAAAAAGGAGAGTTTAGAGTGATTTATAATTACCCAAGCTTAATCTGCGATGCCAGGGCCATAAAGCAAGCCTTCTTCTAGAAAATCACTAATCTGGACTGCATTTTTCTCTTTTTGCCTGAACTGTTTGTGTGACAACGAAAAAAGACGGTTACACAGGCCGAATTTTTCTTTACAATCGTTGGAAGTGCCCCCTATTATCCAAAAAGTAAATGAGCAAACTTGTTTGGCTAAGAAATTGAAAGGTAGAGGTCGCGAAGGGCGCACCATGGAGACTAGATATAGAAGCCTAAACTCGGCATTGTAAGTGATGCCCGAAATTGAAGTCAACAGGAATGGCGCTACAATCGCGCGAAGGGTTGCAGTGCTAGCTTCACTCGACAACAGACCGAACGCGAATTCGACGTCACATTGAATTTTGTTTTCGTAATTTTCTTGTGGAAAATACTCTAATAATAATATAATAATACTTTTACATGACAATGTTTGTCTGTGTGTGTGTAGTTTTCAATTAAGTTCCAAATATATAAGTTGTAGAAAACAACCCTATGTGATTTTTTATCGTAGAGCCTTTGAAAGTTGGTAGAAAAATTAGATTTGCAAAAATATTTACGGACTTAATTTTTTATTTGAAAACTTTTCCGCTCATGTGTGAAAGTAGTATTTTAGTACGGGAGGCCAACTATTATACTCCGTAAAGAAAAAAATCACGGAGCTACGCTTTATAATTTTATTTTATTTACGAACTGTCGTATAAAATTAGTATTTTACAAAAAAATCACAGAAACCAAAATAAGTTTTAAACCACTGAAAATCGCATAACATACATGGGGGTTCAATCGATAGGTATTGAGGTCCCCCATCCTTATTCGTCGTTTGCTCCACTCCTCGCGTTACACTCTGTATATTGCTGGGCTCGTCCATCTCACTCGTCCAGCTCTGTATTCTATGCTAGCATACTGATTTATGAGATATCAAACATGGTGGGGTAAACGCGAAAGGTAAAGAACTTCAAAAACTTGTAGGAACATGTGAAGGAGTATTGGCAATTATAATAAATGAAGATTGAACTTTTAACAGTGAACAATACTAATTTATTAAGAATATAATAACCATCGAGTTATTGACCGCTCTCAATTTTGCAATTTTTCGCAGTCTTTTCGTTCGCTCTAGCAACGTGTCAAACTCGCGTTCGTTCTGTGTCGAGTGAAGCTAGCCGGCAATCCTTCGCGCGATCGCAGCGCCATCCCTGATGCCTTCATTTTTGGGCACGCTTTTTTTATCGTTTCCCCATTGGAGTTTAGGCTCCTGTATCTAGTCTCCATGGGGCGCACGCTTGTTTACCTAATCTCGGTACTTTTGGAGGGCATCACTTCGATGACTTCCTAGGGACCTTTAGGACTTTCTATTGGGCTTCAAGTTTTGGGAATATATTCTTCAGATACTAAATAAATTTTGAAAGCAGAGAAAAAAATTGATCTCCGGAGGAGGTTCCCCTCTTAAGTACGTCTCCATCGTCAACGAGAGCGCAGAAGGAAACCGTCGCTTTCATAATTTCATTAATGTTGCGTCCAATTGCTTCCTTGAGCTCCGGAATGGTCTGTGGACCATTGTCATACACTTTTCCTTTCAGAAAATCCCAAAGAAAGATGTCCAATAGCGTCAAATCGCACGATCTTGGTGGCCAATTCACATCGCCGCGGAGCCAGATAACACAACCATGAAACTTCGTCTGCAATAACTATGCAGTAACAATGCAGCAAATAACAATTTCTATGAGTTGCTCGATCGTGTAATTTTCCATGACTTAACCTCAATACTTCCTGATGCCAGTTGTCAAAGATTAGTACTCTATGTTCGCCGCAAAGAAAATGGCGCGCAATTTAAAATGTCAGGTCATTTCGAGACACCCTTTATCTCGTGATTTCGTTTCCCCTCAACTTTTGGACACTCGCAGATTCGTCCCAAATTTTTATTTGCCTCTTTGCAAATTCTACATTTGGAGACTGCGTACCCTTTTTGCCGTCTCTCCCGATATTACCACATCGGGATATACCACCACTCGTCTTCCCAATATCTTTCCATGTGCATTCATGTTTTACTGTGCTTGTATTCCGCGCAGTATGTGGACACGTCAATCTTAATCCAATCGTATTGAATTACTTGTTCAATTTGAGTTTTCATGCCTCTTTCAAATTTTTTGTCCAGCTCCGTTATATTTCCATTCCATATGGATTGCCAGATTTCTTCCTCGTCTACGCTTTTCATGGCTTATTTTATTTATTTTTCCCATTTTAATGGATTGCCATTTGCGATTTCTGATACTTCCTCCCGTAAGCATCTTTTAAGCCACTTGCCATCCTCCATTTTCATTATTTCTACTCTTCAGTTATTATTTACTGTTCTTAGTTTTTTTAGTTACTATTCTTCGTCATTTCTATTATTTACCAAAAAAAGTTTTTTTCCATGGTTCGACCTCCATTCTCCTGCAGCCCGCTTCCATTCGCCAGATATAGTTTGGAGTATTTCCACTAATTCCCATGGCCATTTTGACATATCTTGCCTGACAGTTTTCCATGGGTTTTCTCCTCTTCCAACTCCAAATTTCAGATCCATGACATGATTATTGTTAATAACTAGTCAAAAAATGTTAAGACGAAGAACGTCCGTCAATACTGAACTACTGTTACACTGCACAAGTGTTTCAAATTCCGAGCCAATCCGTTCATTGGGTGTCGAGAAATCGTGTACACCGTTTAAGGGGTTTTCTCACTTTAGACGCTAAAAAGGCTATTTTCATGCATTGTTTTGATAGGTTTATATTATAGATATTGATATAAAAGTTATTAGACTTAATAAATACAGTTTCGAAATACATTTTAAAAAAAATTAAATGTTTTTCTGTAACCCAAACAAACTTTGAACGCGTTTTTCTCGAAACAATGTTTTTCGACGGCTTGTTGATAAAATCTTCGAAACTACTGAACCAATCCTTATGAAGTTTTAACCACATATTCTTTACAACTATAGCTATAGCGTATATTAAGGATTTTTTTAAATTTTGATGTTTACTATTTTTTTGCCAAAAACCGTGATGAAAACACTTATTTTTGCATATATCAAAAAGTTATTTTTGCATATATTAAAAATCATATGATATGCGCTATAGCCATTAACATACTGAATCTAAGAAGGTTTGATTTTTTTGTTTCGGATGATCCATCTCCAAGATTTCATCAACAGCGCAGACCTCCAATTTTTTAGGACATTATTTAACTACCATTTTCGTCTATAAATAGTGACTTGAATAAATTAAATTAAAAAAAAATGTATTCCGAACGTGTAGGGTAGAGTGGTCCGAAATCGACCGCCTAATCAGCAAAGGCAATAAAAGCGCATCAAATTAATTTTTTGATACCGAGGCCGTAATGAAAGTCTGCATATTGGTCGTTCTCAAAAATCGTGGCCCGAAACCGACCTCGCCATGGTCCGAACCCGACCCCCTATTTTTTTACAGCAAATCAAGGGAAAGGACAAAATTTTGATTTTATTTTGCAACTTGTTAGCAAAACAATACGATTTGGGAATAATTTTCCAATTTATTTTAGAACATTTTAAGGCCTTTTTTTAGAAAATACAATTGAATGAATGCATTGATTACAATTTTACTCGCTTAAGGGGCCATTCCACTTGGAAAATTTCAAAAATTCGAAAGCAAGCAAGACTTGAAGAAGTCGACGATGATGAGCAATCAGAAGGGATTTTGTACCGTGCAGGAATTGCCGATTGATTTTAGGTAAGAGTTTTTCATAGTATAAACTTCAAAAGCGTTTTTCTCGAAACAACGTTTTCAAAATCTAGCTCCATCGTATCTCTAACACCAATAGACCGATTCTCTTGAAAATTGAACCACATATTGTAAACATGATTCGCAACAAGATGACCCTCGATGAATTTAAAATTTTGATTTTTACTCTTTTTTTTGCGAAAAACTGCGATAAACGCGTTTTTTTCGTTTTTCATCTGCTATTTTTTTATTTTTTGATAAAACTTTATATCCGAGGGTCATTTTGTAGCTGGTGTCATACTGAATCTAATGGACTTTGATTTTTTTGTTTCAGACAAGCCGTT
Organism: Ophion obscuratus; assembly: GCA_964007375.1. NCBI lineage: Eukaryota > Metazoa > Arthropoda > Insecta > Hymenoptera > Ichneumonidae > Ophion > Ophion obscuratus. The sequence continues at coordinate 9,636,644 of OZ023313.1, forward strand.
GCCGAGTTGTGATGGAGCTACCTAGCCCACCTCTTTTTGAGGCGTTACGTTAAACTATAGTTTTTGTACTTAAAAATGAACAATAATGCATTCAATTTTTTTATGTATTTCAAGACTTTATTTATCAACCCTAACAACTTTTATATTCATATCTTTTATAAAATCCTCAAAAAAAATCGCGAAAATAGGCTTTTTCGTGGCTCCAAAGTGGACTGGCCCCTTAATGCAAAAATTACAATTTCAATCGCTGTCTGAGCTGTCTTTTGCTTCACAATAACTGCGAATAGCCGACGGACGAGTTCTAATGCCATGGCAGCAAATGCTCGCCGCAGAATTTCCGGATGTTGTTTTGGCTTGAGACGTTTGAACGATCACCCCATTTGTAAAACAACCACGTGTAATTGCCGTCAGAAGTCATTGAATCACAGTTTCACTATCATAAACACGCTAGAAAATCTTTAGTGCGCAATAACCGTAGAGGTCGGGTTCGGACCACCTATTAGCGGTCGGCTTAGGACCACCGAGACTTTTGTCAAACAATGACTCGCCGTTTACTTACAACGATGCAAGTGATCTAAATTTATTAGTGCGTGTTGAAGCCTAGGCAATAAGCAACCAAAACAACCTACCATTGGATTTTTCAAGAAAAAATAAAACACTTCAAACTGCAGTTCCGTGTAGCTCAAAAATGAACTTTCGCGTTGTCAAAACACAACGCGACGCAAAACCATAGAATGAAAAGAGAGAAAAAGATGGCTGTCTACCTCCAAATTTTTGGTGTTGTCAGAGCTTTCAAATGCCACCACCGACAGTTTCGGTTGCCGTACAAGTACTGAGAAACATGAAGAGGTCGGTATGGTACCATCGGTCGGTTTCGGACCACGCTACCCTATTTATTAAGACGGAATGACACCTCATCGCGGTCGGTATGGTAGAACAATTATAGATACCCAAAAATCTCTGAAACGGGTCTTCAGATCCCGTCGAAACTTTGCCAAACGACGTCAAATAGTTAGACGAACAGCTGTCTGCCCCTCAAATTTTATGAATTTGAGAAAAAAACGAAGATTGGTTTATCATAAGCCAACCTACATTTTTTTTCTCAAATTCAGAAAATTTGAGGGGCAGACAGCTTTTCGTCTATCTATTTGACGTCGTTTGGCAAAGTTTCGACGGGATCTGAAACGGCTTCTACCATACCGACCGCGATGAGGTGTCATTCCGTCTTAAGTGTAACAACTTTTATACACTGAGAAAAAAAAATCATTGATCCAATATCATTGGTGTTATTGAATGAAATTTCGTTGAGTCAATTGTAAAATTGTTGGTGTAAATAATCGGATTTATTAGTCCAAACAAAACGTTATTGACTTTAATAACATGATAAAATAAAACGTTTTTTTTTCATTCAAAAGATATATTGTTAGCCGAGAACAATATATTAGGTGTACAAATAAGTTTTAGGACACTTCGATTTTGCATCATAACCCGAGCAGAAATTTGTTCAGGGTGAAATCCGGACCGGATCAGGCTGCCACAACAGCAAATCCGGGCCGGGTCAGGCAAATTTAGTCCGGCCCTGATCAGGGATGTAACGCTTTTGCATATTCAGGTCCGGATCAGGCACCTTATCAGGCTCTGATCAGGCCCGGATCAAGCAACTTATCTGGCCCGGATCAGGCATCTTATCAGACCCGGGTTAGGCTCCGTATCCGGCTCGGATCAGGCACTATATCTGGCCCGGATCAGGCACCTTACCAGGCTCGGCCCGAGCAGAAATTTGTTCAGGGTGAAATCCCGACCGGATCAGGCTGCCACAATAGCAAATCCGGGCCGGGTCAGGCAAATTTAGTCCGGCCCTGATCAGGGATGTAACGCTTTTGCATATTCAGGTCCGGATCAGGCGCTTTATCAGGCCCGGATCAAGCAACTTATCTGGCCCGGATCAGGCATCTTATCATACCCGGGTCAGGCTCCGTATCCGGCTCGGATCAGGCACTTTATCTGGCCCGGATCAGGCACCTTACCAGGCTCGGATTAGGCACTATATCTGGCTCGGATCAAGCAACTTATCGGGCTCGGATCAGGTGCCTCATCCAGCCTGAGACATGCGTGTCATCTGGCTCAATCATTTGATTAATTTTTTGTTTAAAAAAGGATCAAAATTTATTAAATTATTATTGCAGTTACACGTTATCAAGTTTACTAACGTTATTAAAAATATGAAAACATTTTTTTAAAGTTTAAGTCTTTATTTTATTTGACTTGATCGTTTAGTTTTTGTTCCGGATTTGGCGATGACCGTCCCAATCTTTCGCACTGTTTATGACCGCCGCTAGCCCATCCGAAATTTGTTTCTCTTTGATAGAACCTGCGTGGGGAGTACCATCATACTCTGTCAAGATTGCATCTGAAATATTTTGAATACATAGAAAAATTAGTGAATATACATAGAAAAATCACATCTTTACATTAAGAGCATATATCAGTCGGACCTAGGGAGTGCCACCGCTCCCCCGTCGAGTATATCTATATTTATCATAAGTATAGATATATTCGACCAGGGAAAAGTGAGCGATATAGGCTCCGACAGATATATCCTCTTGAGATAATTAAATAATTAATACTTATTTTAAAATGGTGTACCTCGTAGTGGCGTAGCTCAATCTCTTTTTGTCGTTCTCGCATCATTTGTATATATATATTATTGAGAAAAAAATGTTCGACGGTACAAAATGCAATTTGTGCAATTATTTCTCGTCATCTGGTCGTTGCACGTATGTGTGAGTACATTTATGTACATATACGTATGTTTGTACTGTTGAACATTTTTCCTTGATAGAAATATATTACACTATATATACAAATGGTGCGAAAGTGACATAGTAAGGTTAAGCTACGCCGCATAGTCTTCGCCCATCAAGTTGTATTTTATATATTATCACTGTTCATGTGTAGATAATCCACAGTATAATCGCAAATATACTTTGCCTGAGATTTTGTATGCACTGCACTTTATTGAAGGGCTTGCCTTTCTTCGGGAGAAATTGATGAACCGAACGAGATGTGTCGATGTAGCTACGGCGTGGGTGTTGCGCTTTCTTCTACGTATATAATACGGGACTGGCTGCCCGTATTATATACAAAAGTTTTGATTCCATAAAACAATAATACAAAATAATTAACATAAATATTTATTTACGATAAAAAAGATTTTGAAACAAATTTTGACGACACGCACTTTCGGTTGATAACCATTGTTTTCATATATTTCGTGTGCCTGGGTGTGCAGCTGTCAAGAGGCGCTGTCTAGTCCTAGAGAGGAGAGGTTACGGAGTGATGAGCTTCAAGCGAGATAAGGCTTCCATCCGGCGCAAATCAGGTGTGCCTGACTAGGGTGCCTTATCGATGCCTGATAAGGCTCCTATCCGGTGCAAATCATGCGTGCCTGATCAGGGCGCCTTATTGATGCCTGATAAGGCTCCTATCCGGCGCAAATCAGGCGTGCTTGATCAGGGCGCCTTATTAATGCCTGATCAGGCTCCTATCCGGCGCAAATCAGGCGTGCCTGATCAGGGCGCCTTATTGATCCCTGCTTAGGCCCCTGTCTGGCGCAAATCAGGCGTGTCTGATCAGGGCGCCTTATTGATCCCTGCTCAGGCCCCTGTCTGGCTCAAATCAGGCATGCCTAATCAGGGCGCCTTATTGATCCCTGATCCGGGCCTGATGGATCCTCAGGCAGCCTGATTAGATTTCTGCTCGGGAACAGCTATTCTAAATTAATTCAAAGGTCCCGCTCACTTATCGTAGATGGCGCTTGATATGTAGTATCGAAACGTAAAGGAGTCATAAACATAACCTATAAATTCTGTAAATTAAACATGCAGACCGATAAGCTATTTATTAGACACTGCATTCGCTATGAATTCCATCAAGGAAAAAGTGTTAGGAAAGCGTGTGAATCGATATGTTCTGTTCTTGGAGACAACATTGTATCTAAAAGTACATGTGAGTATTGATATAAGCGATTCAAAGAAGGTGATTTCGACGTTAGTGACCGTGAACGCACGGGGCCTCCTGTAAAGGTGGACGATCAGGAACTGCAAGCGTTGCTGGATGAAAACTCTTGTCAGACGGAGAAACAACTTTCGGAACAGCTTGGAGTAACTCAACAAACTGTTTCTTATCGTTTAAAAGCAATGGGTAAGATTCGAAAAGGAACAAAGTGGGTACCACACTTTCTGACTCAAGAAAATAAAAACAGCCGTCTTAACATTTGTGTGAGTCTTTACAGCAAGCAACATAGAAAGTCTTTCTTGTGGAAAATTGTGACCAGCGATGAAAAGTGGATTTATTTTGATAATCAGAAACGCAAATATCATTGGGTTGACCCCGGCGAGCCGACAACATCCATGCCAAAACGCAATGTTCATTGTAACAAATTCATGCAGTGCATATGGTTCGATATGAAAAGCGTACTGTATTATGAACTTCTCAAACCTGGTCAAACAGTTACTACCGATCGCTATTGTCATCAATTGATGCAAGTGAATGAAGAAATTGAGAAGAAACGTCCATTTTCTGGTAAAGGAAAACGTCCAGTAAAAATGCTCCATGACAACGCGCGGCCTCATGTGGGTAAACCGGTCAAGGATACGTTACTAGCGCTTGGATGGGAAGCTGTACCACACCCGGCGTATTCACCAGACTTAGCCCCATCCGATTATCATTTATTCCGGTTACCATTTATTATAAAATGCAGAACGATTTGTCTGACGTGCGATTGAAAACATTTGAAGAAGTGGAAAAATGGGTCGCTAAATTTCTCACCTCGCAAGACGAAAGTTTCTTTGCGAAAGGCATCCGCGAGTTACCTGAGAGATGGCTGAAGGTCATTCAGTGCGATGGAGATTACTTCGATAAATAACTGTGTTTTACTTCTTTTTTAATAAATCTTGAATTTTTTGAAAACTGTACTAAAACTTATTTGTACACCTAATATTAATGAAACTATCTAAAAAGTTATCGCGAACAAATTATCAAGTTTTGAATTCTTTTTCTGCAACGAACAAAAAAAGCGTTTCAATTCATAAATTTCTATTGAGTAAATGTTATTTTATTTTTGTCACCATATCCTATATTGATTTTCAAGTGCATTATTCGTTAAAATATTAACGTTTTATTTTGATTGGAAAATATTAAGCAAATGTCTGAATTGGTTAAAAAATTACAAGAAAATAAAATTTGTTTCTTGCGCATTTGGTTGAAAAAATTCAACCAAATCATGGCCGAGCGCCATCGAAATTAGAGGGGCGAGGAAACCCGTAGTTCTCGGAGTAACCGCTAGACGCCGCACGCGCGCTCGTTTTTCGTAAGCGTAGCGTGAACCGAAAATCTACTTAAACGCCGGAGAAACTCTAAAGAGTATCGCTTCTTGACCCGTGGCTAAGATCGAAGTGTAGTATCTGTTCTTACCAGTTGAATATCTGATATTCTCTCCATGGATATTCCATTGGATATCTGTTCGCTCCACTATTATCATGGATGATCATTCCAACGCTCACTTTTTATTTAAGATTTACAAAAATTAAAAACTTTCAATTATTAATATGTTCTTTTGATTCCAATGAACATTGATTTCATCGAATATTATATTTTTTTCTACCGGAGACTAAATGCGTTGCTACAGATGACATCTGTACTTTGTGGCAAAAAAATGCCATTATTTCGGAACCATATTGTTGATATTTCAATCATGTTATACACTTGTCTCCATCTCATACTAGTTGCATGATATTTCACTTTTGATATCGTACGGAATACGAAAATGTTACGTATAATGGCATATTCGTTTTGATGTAGTAAAGAAATAATCCATTCTATTGATTAAATTTTTGTATGTAATAAATCTATTGTAGCAATCGCTTAATTATTTTATCCATACATCTACAGATTGTATATAGAATGATTTCAATAAATTATCATTTTATTTTAAGCATAATGGAGATATGGAAAGAACAGAAGAGATTTTCAAATAAAATAATATCTTATTTAAATCAATCACATTTCCCAATATTTTATAGTATTGGAACAATGTCATATATAGGTGGCACTCGGTCATCAGACATTTATTTAGGTCAACCAATGTATTTTTGCTATTCAATTGGTTTTTTTTTCTCAGTGTATCAATATCTATAATATAAATCTATCAAAAATGCATGAAAATAGCCTTTTTGGCGTATAAAGTGAGAAGACCCCTAAAAGTATGACCAGCAGTTTTATCGTTGTTTTATAAGTCTACCATCAATCTGCGTTTCCTGCACCATATGTTGGACCTTTCTCTCCACTTCGAGTGGCCTCGAGCCACGAACGAGCGTTTTTCATTTTCACAGTAGCCCGATCCTTCGATGCGCTACAACGGAAAAATAAAATTGCATCCCTTTCCGCCATTATTTTTCGTTTTACCATCAGTACACTGAGAAAAAAATCATTGATCCAATATCATTGGTGTTATTGAATAAAATTTCGTTGATTCAATTGTAAAATTGTTGTGGTAAATAATCAGATTTATTAGTCCAAACAAAACCCTATTGACTTCAATAACACGATAAAATCGAAAGTTTTTTTTTCATTCAACAGATATATTGGTAGCCGAGAACAATATATTATTGAAACTATCTAAACAATTATCGCGAATAAATGATGTAGTTTTGAATGCAATTTCTGCAACAAACGAAAATAGCGTTTCAATTCATAACATAAATATTGTTGATTCGAGTACACAAGAAAATTTGAATTTCTCTCGTGTCATTCAAATAAAATTTCTATTTAGTACAGTCGTGCTGTCGCTGAAAAAACCCGGAATCGGAGAAAATTAGAAGAAGGCTAGTTTTTGTACGTGCCGCGGGTGCTAAATCCAAGTTTGCCTAAAAATCGGGGTAAAGGGTTCTTTTTTAGGGGATGAAAGAAGAAAGGAGTGGATTAATGCCAAACTACAACCCCTACGAGGTCGGCGCCGTGAGACAAAATGTTCAGAATAATCCGGGCTTTAGTTTTGTCCACAGCGCCGAAGTTGTGGAAGTTCATTTTGGGGGTGAAAAAGTGGGGTGAAATTTTGAAAAATCAGTTTTAGTTCAATAACTCTTTTAAAAAATCGTACACTTTTTGTTCAAATGGGAACGTTGTAGCCCTTGAAAAGATGCATCGATCGAGTATTTTATCATCACTCTCCGATAATATCTTCACCCCCAAAAAAATGGTTAAAAAACAAACAAAAAATTGTTTATTGAATAACTCAAAAACAATCGGTTTTTCGGGTATGGTTCAAATGTACGAAATGTAGAGAATAATTTTCACCACATTTTCGTTGCTATGGACCACTCTTGAATTTTGATTTTCCAACCCCTCTCGGGGGTTGAACTTTCAAAATGAAATTCTGGGAAAACTATGGACCGCACGAATTCGCCGCCGTGGAAGAATTTGTAGCTTGAACCCTCAGCTACATTTTTGTCCAAAGCGCCAAACTCGCATCTCTTTAGTTTCGGTCAATAGTTTCGCCAGAATTTCATTTTGAATTTTCAACCCCTGAGAGGGGTTCGAAAATGCAAAATTCAAGGTTTGTCCATAGGAACGAAAATATAGAGAAAATTATTCTCTACATTTCGTACATTTGAACTATCCCCGAAAAATCGATTGTTTTTGAGTTATTCAATAAACAATTTTTTTGTTAATTCTTCAACAATTCTTTTGGGGGGTGAAGATATTATTGGAGAGGGTTGATCGAATACTCGATCGACGCGTCTTTTCAAGGGCTACAACGTTTCCATTTGAACAAAAATTGTATGAATTTGTCCTAAAGAGTTATCGAATGAAAACTGATTTTTCCAAATTTCACCCCAATTTTTCACCCCCAAAATGAACTTTCCCGACTTCGGCGCTATGAACAAAAATAAAACCCGGATTTTTCTGAACATTTTGTCGCCCGGAGCCGACCTCGTGGGGGTTGTAGTTTGGAATTAATCCACCCCCAACCCCTAAAAGAAACCCTACACCCCTATTTTTAGGCAAACTTGGTTTGAACACCCGTGGCACCTACAAAATCACCTGTCAAAAAACTAGCCTTCTTCTAATTTTTTCCGATTTCAATATACAGCACGACTGTACTAATTGAGTAAATAAGTTATTTTTATGTTCTCGATTTTGTCGACTTGTCGTTTTATTGTTTATGTTAATATTAAGCAAATGTCTGAATTGGTTAAAAAATTATGCAAAAGTAAACTTTGTTTGTTGCACATTTGGTTGAAAAAATTGATCCAAATCATGGCCGAGCATCATCGAAAATATAGGTGTGAGGAAACCCCGTAGTTCTCGGAGTAACCGCTAGAGGCCGCACGCGCGCTCGCTTCTCGTAAGCGTAGCGCGAACTGAAAGTCTACTTAAGGGGTAAGGCCACTGTAACGGCCCAAAAAAAAAGGTTTTTTCACTAATTTTTTGCTCCCGAAATTGAAGGTATTTGAAAAAAAAACTTTTAATGGTGTTATCGGGCATACATTAAACTTTATTATAAAATTTTTTTACAGTAAAAAAAAACAAAATGGCGGTTCCACAGCTATCTTCCCGGGACATGTTTTGCTTCCAGGGCTCCGCGGCACGCAGCACCACTGGTGCACTTTTGAATCTAGAACAAAAAAAAAACCATTAATCTAGAGGGCTATAGCTAGAGAATGTCGATCGGATTTTAAAAAGTATCAATTTTTGTGGATTTGGCGTGCGTTTGAAAAAAAAAATTGATTTTTGACGAAAAAAACGGCAAGTTTTTTGTTAATAAAAAATCAATAAATAAAGTTCTTGAAAATTCCGATCGACATTCTCAAGATAATGTAAATGTTCACATCTGGTTAAAATTTCAAGTAAAAAAAATGAAAATTGTTCGAGCTATGCTGCGTGCCATTTTGAAAAACCATGTTTCGAGAAAAACGCGTTTAAAGTTTTGCGAATAGTTTTTTATTGGAAAAAAAATAAAAAAAGAAGTAAAAAGGATTTAAACTATTTTTAAACTAGAGGGTTTAAACTATTTTTTAAGCCAATAAAAAAAAATCGATTTTTCAAAAAATGTACAGTGGCCTTACCCCTTAAACGCTGGAGAAACTCTAAGGAGTATGGCTTCTTGGCCCGTGGCTAAGATTAAAGTGTAGTATCTGTTCTAATCAGTTGAATATCTGATATTCTCTCCATGGATATTCCATTGGATATCGATATTCTCTCCATTATTATCGTGGATTATCATTCTAATGCTCACTTTTTATTTAAGATTTAAAACAAATTGAAAAACTTACGCCCCATGGCATATTCGTTTCGATATAGTCAAGTAATAACTAATTCTATTGATTATATTTTTGTACGAAATAAAAAATGTTTGTAGCAACCGCTTAATTATTTCATCCAATACATCTGCGGATTGTATATAGAATGATTTCAATAGAATATAATTTTATTTAAAGGATAATGTAGATATTCAGAGAACAGAAGAGCTTTTTTCAAATAATATAATATGTTATTAAAATCAATCACATTTTCCAATATTTTATAGTACTGAACTCAGTGTATGATCGGGCAAAGATTCGAGGCCCGTTTCCACGTCGATTTCGTACAGCGCAAGCTGCATCGGTTTGTATCCCCCTAACAATGAACTCCCTAACTCTATTTTTCTCACTGGCGGGTCCTCAACAGAGAGAAGTAGTCGCCAAAATAGACGAGCCTCCGTCGAACGCGTGGGCGAGCTAGGATACCGCCCAGCCACTTTTGTATCTCCCATCGAGTGTATTGGGAAAAAGCGCACGTACACTTCTTCTTCTTCATCTTCCTCCTATTCCGCTCACTATCCTTCGCGGACTTAAAATACGCGCATATTAAATTCATCGAGTCACACGTCTCCACATATATAGACGTTTGTAACGTATACACGTGAGCGGGTCGAGCGTTAAAATTTCAATATCACTCTCGCCAGTTTTTGGTCTACAGTCTCGATATAACGAGTGGCGCTAGATTCGCGTCCAAAATGTGTCCCACGTCTCGCGATTCGTTTCACGCACATCTCCATTTTTTCCTTCAATGACATTCAAATTATTAGCCAAATCGACGTTTTCGCGTCTTTGTCGTTCCGCTCGTTCGTGCTTCTTTTGTTGTTTCCTTTGACAATTGGTGACAAATAGAAATAACGATGGAAACGTTATTGACGACATGTCTGACGGAGGTAAAGGTAACGCGATAATTCATCGGTTGTACACCTATGACGGGAGGCGAACAAGGCGGAGGTGTGCTCACTGATTGCGATATATATGTAGTATTTATGAACGGGCCGCGTGCAAAATGGACCTAATTCTAACAAAAGCACCAGAAATTTACCGCCTTCGTTTCCCAGCTACTACACTGCCAATAAAGCTGTTAAATGTTTTCGCGCTTACCGTGGGATTTAGAGGGCAATTGGTTTTTCAAGAATATCGCGAACCTCGATTTAAGAAACTGCAGGAAAATACGTAGTGAGGAGAAATATCTTTGAATGAAAAATAGCTTACTTAACTTATTCTATTTTAATTTGCACTTGAATATATATGGCGTTGAAGGCTTGCCTCGTTCGAATGCAACGATAATTCGTTATTTTTATTGTTTTAATTTTATCCGGCCGATTTAGCCTGTTAGAATCATCCGAAGGTTTTTGACAAATTAATTTTGAAGGAATAAGCAAGATGATTGGAATATCGTTGGGACATTTATTTGTATGTATGTTGACAAACACGTGTGCCAAATTTCATTCAGAAATATTAATAATCAAAGAAGTTATGTACAATCTCGTGGAGGACAGTGAAACGTCAGGGGCTCAATGGTGTACTTGATTTTGGCCACCCGGTTGATCGGAAACAGACAGACGAGTTTTTTTCTTAAAATACATAATATTGGCTAAGACTTGACCGAGCGTTTTTAAGTTATCGTGTTTCAATCATCGGAAGAATTTTTTTAAATTTCTTTTCGATTTTTCGAGGAAAAATTACATCATTATTGTTAATAACTAATGAAAAAAAAATGTTACGAAGAAAAACGTCGGTCAAGACTAAACTACTATTGCACTGAATGAGTATACTAAATTTCAAGTGAATCCGTTCGTTAGATATCGAGAAATCGTGTACACCGTTTTAAAAAAACACAGTTTTGAGAAAAACGCGTTTAAAGTTTTACTAGCAAGTCTATAGTTGTAATCATAAGTTTACCTTCAATCCGCGATTCTTGCACTAAATGTTGGAGCTTCCTCTTTTTTGAGTTGCCTCAAGCTACGTCGATTTTTTGAAATTTTCTCAGCAGCCTGACCCCTTAATTGGCAAAAAACGCTTAGGCTGTACTCAAAAAATTAATGAAAAAATAAACAAACAAAAAAATCATTGCGTTCCAACGATGCAAACTTCGACGTCATGAGAATTTGTACTTTCGAGTGTTAATCAAACTATGCTAATTCGAGGTGTTTAGAAATACGCGCTATACGTTTGCGAATCAATAACCCCGGCCGGTTCATTCACTACGAAATCCTCAAAGATCAAAAAGCGTGGAGTCGAAGATCGAATACATCGACGTATCCACCCACGATCACAGACTAGTGCGAACGAGCACAAGGGCCTCTGAAAGACTACATCGTTTTCTATACCATGATGATTCGTTTATGAATAAAACGGTGACGCGTTTTATCGCTTTCGACAGCAAACAACACGAAAATATGATCCAAGCTACGATAAACACATTGCTATCGTTAGGGTATTTTTTTCCATACCTGCATTTCTAAAGTGTATACAAAAGCCTACGTAATAATATATCTATATAAATCAGAAAACATAACTCGGAACTCCGGAACTATTGGCCATTTTACCATGGTAAAATGGAAAATATTCCACACTCCAATTACGAAGAAAAAAACAACAATTATTTTACCAATATAAAGAGTGTCTCCAAACGACCTGACATTTTAAATTGCGTTATTGAAATTTATTGAAACTTGTGTTCCACACATAACCTCCAAGCTTGTATTGCACCTTATATTGAAATAAAAATATTCGTACTTTTCAAATAAATCATACGTTTTATTCAGGGGTTAGGCCACACTAACGGGTATAAAATCAGGTGCGAATTTAACCATTTTTTTACACATCTATTTAGTATGAATATCAAGCAGTTAGAATTGTTTTTTTTTTCGATGTACAAAATGGCCGACTACTCGAAACTTCTCGAAACAGCTTTTTTCCAATTGGCGTGACAAATAACTTCGACAATTTTCACTCGATTTCGAGAGAAGTACGTACGGAATTTCTGATTAATCGAAAACTTTTCATTTTATGAGCAGTTTATGAGCAATTATAACGAAGTTTTGCACTGAAAATTCAAAACTAGTCGGCCATTTTGTACATCGAAAAAAAATATATATATATTTTCTAACAGCTTGATATTCATAATAAATGGGTGTAATTAATTTTTTGAGTGAATCACTTTTTCATACGACAAAATTGGTTAAACTCGCACACGATTTTATACCCGTCACGTTTGCAAACAGAGCGGAGGCGGCCATTGATCGAAACTTGTGGTCCACACATAACCTCCAAGCTTGTACCTCATATTGAAATAAAAATATTCGCACTTTTCAAATAAATAATACGTTTTATTAATAAATAAAAATGGCAGGTCATTTTGAGACACTCTATATTCTCCACCAGCCAACTTCCGATTCTGCCATCAGCATTCGTAGCTCCCATTGTTCCTACCCAGCTTCACACGCCCGTTTCTTCTTAGTTCACTGCCGGGTTCTACCGCGAAGCGCGACTGATTCGCGACGTTCGACGATCGGATTAAAAGTCGATCATTGTTTCGAGACCAAGGCCCGAAAAATGCCGAAACGTGTTCCTGCGATCTTCAGACGCAACGAAGCAGCAGACAAAGAGACAAAGTTCAAACGAGCGTGTCGTTTTTCTCTGCAGCAAGAATAAGACGAGAAAAAAAATAGTTATAGTAATTGTTGGTTGGATCGGGAGCGCGCGGACCAATGCCAGTAAGACTGGCGTGTGTTTTTGGTAGGCAGGGCTACACGAGAGTCACGAGTCTTCTTGGCTTTGGCACTGTGGCGCTTTAGTCTATCGTCGGAAGGCAGATCGGAGAGACTCGTCGATATATTCTCGCGGGCAGACCTGCCTGCGAATCCCGTGAAATACGTTTGAGCGATTATCGTCGCGATTTCCTCGCGGTATATCAAGTTTATTGCATAGAAAATAGAGAAAGTTCGGAGATCGTCGAATCGACGAGTATCGCGTGTTGTCCGTCGAAGTTATCAGCGATCGAAACCGGCGGTGTCATCGACTTCCGAAACGTTTATCGCTCGTGTCCTTCACGCTCGATCCGCCGAATTACGAGAGAAAGAGAAAGAGAGAGAGAGAAAAAAAGAAAACTTTTCGCCCCTTTGATCGTGTAGCCTCGTTTTTTCAATATATACCTACGATGAAGTGGTACGTGTACCGATTGCTTGTGTTTTGAAAAAGTTTTCATATTGTTTTGAAAAAGAACTAACAGTCGATTAATGGTGTGATAATTATTGACACGAGGAATAACGAAGACTGTTGAAGTTTACGTCGTTTGAATGCAACGTAAATTAATTTCGATTTATTTTCAGCCGATTTAGGTTGTATAAATCATTCGAACGATATCAGGAATTCTGATTAGAGATTTATGACCTCAGTTAGCGAAAAAAAGGCTTTGGATAATGTTAAAAAAAAATGAAGGAAAGGAATTCGTTGCCTTGCAACGATGCTAACTTCGACGTCATGAATAACGATGCTGCTTAGCCCTGGCCGAACTACATTTATGCGGATTTATGCCTTTTGAGATGTCAGCAATGCCGTCGAGTTGGAGAGATTGAGGGGTTAGGCTACTGTGACGACCCGAAAACAAGAGTTATATGAAAAAATTAATTTTGAAGGAACGAGACAGATGATTGAAACATTGTTTGGACATTTATTTGTATGGCCATTAACAAAATTATGTACCAGATTTCATTCAAAAATATTCATAATTAACGAAGTTATAAACAATCTCGTGGAGGACTTTTCAACGTGAGGGGTCAACGGTGTACTTGATTTTAGCCACTCGGTTAATCTGAAACTAAAAAACGAGTTTCTTTTTCAAAATAGATAATATTGGCTAAGACTTGACCGAGCTTTTTTTCGTCATCGTGTTTCGATTATCAATGAAAAGGGTTCGAATGTCTTTTCGATTTTTAGAGAAAAAATTACATCTTTATTGTTAATAACTAGAGATGAAAAAATGTTAGGAAGAAAAACGTCGGTCAAGACTAAACTACTGTTACACTAGATGAGTATACCAAATGTCAAGTCGATGCGTTTGTTTGATATCGAGAAATCGTGTACACCGTTTTGACAAACATAGTTTCGAGAAAAATGCGTTTAAGGCGTCTTCTTACTTTGTACGCTAAAAGAGGCTATTTTCATGACTTTTTTTTGACAGGTTTATATTATAGATATTGATATAAAAGTTGTTACATTTAATAAATACAATTTCGAAATTCATTTTTCAAAAATGCATTACTTAAGGCCTTAGGTCACAGTAACGATTTAACTTTTTTTTTCGTACGAAAAAGTGATTCAGAAAATATTATATATTTTTTTTTCGATGTACAAAATGGCCGACTACTAATATTTTCTTTTATCTCTTTTAAGCGCTCCGCGGCGTGACATTTAGCATCCACAATTTTTACCTAGAACAAAAAACAAATTCTCGTCAATCTACATTAGAATACCTAGAGAAGTACGTACGGAATTTAAAAAATATTGTTTTATTCAAAAGTTGTAGGTATTTGAACTTAATAAATGAATTTTCAGTGAAAAATTTCGTTATAACTGCTCATAAACTGCTCATAAAATAAAAAGTTTTCGATTAATCAGAAATTCCGTAAGTACTTCTCTGCGAAATGCAATTGGGAACGTAACTTTTGAATTTGAAGTAAATCGAGTGAAAATTGTTGAAGTTATTTGTCACGCCAATTGGAAAAAAGCTGTTTCGAGAAGTTTCGAGTAGTCGGCCATTTTGTGCATAAAAAATATATATATATTTCTTCTAACAGCTTGATATTCATACTAAATAGATGTGTAAGTAATTTTATGAGTGAATCACTTTTTCATACGAAAAGAAATTGTTAAAATCGCACATGATTTTATACCCGTTACTGTGACTTAAGGCCTTAAGTCACTATTATAGACGTAAATGGTAGTTCAAAAAATGTCGTATAAAAATTGTACACTGAAAAAAAAAATCGTTCATCCATCCAAAATTCAGTTGGTTTAACAAAATTGTATATTTAAGTACGTTCAACTTGATTTTTCATTGGCATAACAAAACAGTATAGTTGGGCAGTAATCAAAGATACATTTAAACTATCTGCTTATTTAACATGTCTGAGCAACTGTTAAAACAACAAAATTTCGAGACAAGAAAATGCATTTTGCACATTCAACGATTCTTTTTTCTGAGTGTATTTCTGCGCTGTTGATGAAATCTCGGAGACGGATCATCCGAAACAAAAAATCACACGGTTTTAGATTC
Organism: Ophion obscuratus; assembly: GCA_964007375.1. NCBI lineage: Eukaryota > Metazoa > Arthropoda > Insecta > Hymenoptera > Ichneumonidae > Ophion > Ophion obscuratus. The sequence goes on from OZ023313.1 coordinate 9,652,286, forward strand.
AGTATCCCGAGTAAAAATGAATATATATAATCATATATAATTGTATACAAAAATTGGCCCGATAGAATTGTATACAATTGTATATGATTATACATATATAACTTATATATATATTTATATATATATATATATATATATATATATATATATAAGTTATATATATATAATCATATACAATTGTATACAATTCTATCGAGCCAATTTTTGTATACAATTATATATGATTATATATATTCATTTTTACTCGGGATGTTAATGGCTATAGCGCATATCGTACGATTTTTTATATATGCAAAAATAACAAAATAGCAGGCATTTTTTGAAAAAACAAAAAAAACGCGTTTATTCACCGTTTTGGCACAAAAAAGGTAAATATCAAAATTTAAAAAATCCTTGATATGCGATATACCTATAGTTGTAGAGAATATGTGGTTAACGTTTCATAAGAATCGGTTCAGTGGTTTCGAAGATTTTATCAACAAGCCGCCGAAAAACGTTGTTTCGAGAAAAACGCGTTTAACGAGGTTGGAGCGTTAGCCACAATCCAAGGTTAAATTAAATAAAAAAATACATGTTATCGTTTACATTATACTGAGTCTTTACGAATTTTTTGAACTTTCACCACCAAACACCAGAGACAAAAAATAGTTTAATGTATGTGATTTAACGTGCGGTTAGATGGGCAAGACTTTCACATTAAAAGTTATGTAATTTTTATTGTTATTTAGCACCAAGATAAACCATTTCTAACAACGGATTAAAGTAAACTGAACCTTTGGGAACATTTAGAGAAAAGAAATCCTTATCTTGCCCATCGTAAATCATGGGCCAATAATCTCGTGACGTAAATATGAATAGGCATAATTATGCATTACTCAAAATTTCATTGTGAATTGTATAAAACATTCGTTGTCGTAGTTTTTTCATAATAATCATCGATAATGTTATGCTTTTTCAAGTTCGTAGTAACACAAAAGTGTTTCTACTTTACGCAATAAAAATGTTGAAATGCATAATTTTGCCCTTTAATTATATATTTTTAAAAATTATCATATATAGAATAAATCTGTATCTCGTATGCATTTTTTTGAGGTTCATTGAAAAAAAAATGCATAAACCGTCAATGATACTTTTCGATATGTATACTTTCGAAAAATGCAATTAAAAAAAAATCAATTTTCTGAAAATTGTAAAGTGAGAAGACGCCTTAAAGTTTTACTGGCAGTTCTATAGTTGTAACCATAAGTTTACCCTCAATCCGCGATACCTGCACCATGTGTTGGAACTTCCTCTTTTATTTGAGTCGCCTCAAGCGACTGTCGATTTTTTTTCTATTTTCCCAGTAGCCTTACCCTTTAATTTGCAAAAAAAAAACGCTTTGGAGATACTCAAAAAATTAATGAAAAACGAACAAAAAATCGTGTTTCGATCGTCGAAAAAAAAAACGTTTGAATGTCTTTTCGATTTTTCGAGGAAAAATTACATCATTATTGTTAATATCTAATGAAAAAAAAAAACGTTACGAAGAAAAACGTCGGTCAAGACTAAATTACTGTTACACTGAATAAGTGTACCAAATTGCAAGTCAAGCCGTTCATTGGATGTCGAGAAATTGCGTACACCGTTTTGAAAAACATACTTTCGAGAAGAACGCGTTTAAAGTTTTACCAGCAGTTCTATCGTTGTAATCACAAGTTTACCTTCAATTTAAAGGTAAACTTTGAAGTTTGAAATAATGCGAACCCTGATAAATCTTACGAACCTTGATTAAGGGGTAAGGCCACTGTAACGGCCCAAAAAAAAAGGTTTTTTCACTAATTTCTTGCTCCCGAAATTGAAGGTATTTGAAAAAAAACTTTTAATGGTGTTATCGGGCATACATTAAACTTTATTATAAAATTTTTTTACAGTAAAAAAAAACAAAATGGCGGTTCCACAGCTATCTTCCCGGGACATGTTTTGCTTCCAGGGCTCCGCGGCACGCAGCACCACTGGTGCACTTTTGAATCTAGAACAAAAAAAAAACCATTAATCTAGAGGGCTATAGCTAGAGAATGTCGATCGGATTTTAAAAAGTATCAATTTTTGTGGATTTGGCGTGCGTTTGAAAAAAAAATTGATTTTTGACGAAAAAAACGGCAAGTTTTTTGTTAATAAAAAGTCAATAAATAAAGTTCTTGAAAATTCCGATCGACATTCTCAAGATAATGTAAATGTTCACATCTGGTTAAAATTTCAAGTAAAAAAAATGAAAATTGTTCGAGTTATGCTGCGTGCCATTTTGAAAAACCATGTTTCGAGAAAAACGCGTTTAAAGTTTTGCGAATAGTTTTTTATTGGAAAAAATTAAAAAAAGAAGTTAAAAGGATTTAAACTATTTTTAAACTAGAGGGTTTAAACTATTTTTTAAGCCAATAAAAAAAAATCGATTTTTCAAAAAATTTACAGTGGCCTTACCCCTTAATCGAATGCAACGAGAGCACGTTGCATCCCAACGATGCAAACTTCGGGATCATTAAGGGGGAGTACCTTTAGGCAAGAAAAAAATTGCTGATTTTTCTTAAAAGGAAGGATTTCTTCACAATTTTTGGGACTTAGGGTGTGTTTTATTACTACTTTTGGTTGTTGCATGGTATCTTTAATCTTTTATTAATCCTTAAATATGGCGGCCATATGGCACGGTCTTCTAAACGGGTTGCGGCAGATGTTGTGAGACGGCGTGACACGTAGCGTCGGCGGGATTAATCTGAAAAAACCCAACGAAGATTTTTCATTCATTAACACTCATACGCAGAATATGAACCAAGAAAAAGTGAGAAATTTTCGAAATCAATGAAATCGTACGGTTTGAAACAAGATTGAATTTTCCGAATAAAAATGGTTACATTTTTACAATGAAAAAATACTTTTTCATTTAATTTTCAAATACATTTAGGTTCATGTTTTAGAAAATGAAGTAAGAAAGACACAAATTTCATCGGAATCAGTCGCTCAGTTTTCTAGCTATACGTCACGCCAGTTTTGAAAATGTAGATCAGAAGACCGTGCCGTACCTCCGCCATTTTCGAAGATAAACGAAATAGAAAAATACCATGTTACAGCTCAAAGTAAATAAAACATACCCTAAGTCCCGAAAAATCTGAAGAAATCATTTCTTTAAAAAACACATGAAAATCAGCAAATTTTCATCTCACCTAAAGGTTTCTCACCCCTTAAGGGGCTATACCAGTGTGAACGCTGAAAATTTGGGCGATTTTCGGGAATTTTTTGGAAAAAAAGTACTCAATTAAATGTTTCGGAATATTGAGAATATATTCGGCTATATTTCACCTATATTACATAATCTTTTCAATGAAAAATATTGAGATCCAAGCGACTTATGCGCTGCCTTCGGAGGCGCCAAAAAAAAGTTCCCCCACTGCTGACATGATTCCGGCCGATTGAGTAGCTGAAACCGAAAAAGGAAAAAATGTTAAACCGTAAGGTCATTCCTGTACAACGACGTAGGATTTTCGAAAAACATCAAAATCTAACAAAATGGCGTAGTTATGAAAAAAATGTCTGTTTTCTTGGGGGCCGTCCATATATTACGTCATTCTAAATTTGGGGAGGGGGAGGTTCGTCTGCGGATGACGGTAAATGATGGATGAGGGGGGGGGGGCGTTTCGAAATTGACGTCATTCTTGTGATACCAGTTACTTCAAAATGTACAATAGTATATTGTACAACTAGAGTGGTTTCCCCGCATAAGTGATGAAAAATATTTTGCAAGTACCTAATGGTATTAATTATTGAACTCACTATTTATTTATTTATTACATAAGGTTTGTCTACATTATATTCGAGAACTTCAAATAACAGCGTACCTATGAAAATAGTTCGATCGAGCCAAAATGAATATGGGGAGGATACGGAGATATTACCCGTGATCCAGGATTTGCAAGAATGGGTGAAAACTCCGTGGGAGCTATCCAAAGAAAACTAAAGAATAGGGAAGAATAATATTATTATATTAATGAAAATTGCCAAAGTACAAAATAATAAAAGATGATTCTATAACCAAATGTGGGAGCTATCCGAAGAAAACTAAAGAATAGGGAAGAATAATATTATTATATTAATAAACATTGCCAAAGTACAAAATAATAAAAGATGATTCTATAACAAAATGTTTTAATGTTACCCAATTTTTCTCAAATCCGCAAATGTTTTAATTTTGCCAAACTGATAATGACGTCAATTTTGCGAGAGGGGGCGGGGTCATTAGGCAATGATGATAGGATGATTGTAGGAGGGTCGAAAATCAGCAAAAATCAATGACGTAATATATGGACGGCCCCTTGCCTATAAAATGGTCGTTTTTTTTCAATGCCAAATCGTCAATTTTCATCCAATCAAAAATATCCTACGTCATTGTAGAGTAAATATATTCAAGACTACTCAGTTCAAATTTCAAGTCCATCGGATAAATGCTCTTTGAGTTACAATGTCAGCAAATTTGAAAAATCTCATTTCGAGAAAACTCCTTCAAAAATTTAACTTCGATTTTTGCAAGATAAAATGATATGTGATATGATACATTGATATGAATGATATAAATGATAATGATATTCTTGAAAGTATGAAATGTCGAAAAAGGCAAAAAAATCGATTTTCTAAAAGTGTCACACTGGTACAGCCCCTTAATTCAAGGTGAATAAAAAAATACCTAATCACATTTCACGTTTCTATCCGCGACTCACTATTTTTCAATATCATGTCAGTCTCATTCGCAATCCAGTCTCTCGGCTGAAACATAGTCCACTTGCAAAACTACCAGCTGTATAATCAAGCCAGTCGTTCAACGTTGGACGTTTATATTGGACATCTTTTTTTGTTTACGAAACCCCGGCGGATTATTTCGCGTGCCTGAATATTCTCATGTTTCCTTTGACGTTGTATACAAAGCTTGCATATCAACGATCACCCTGTTTTCGGCGTGTAACAAAATCTCTCGATCATCGCAGCAAAGCAAAATGTACTACCATCTCGAGCTGTGCCCTAGAGAGACAGTGGAAAATTCGTTACCAAGTTTTCTCCAGAATGATCGTCATGAAAAAAGAAAAGCTCTACCTTTTGCGCTCCCTTAAGTCTAAAATCTTCATCGAGGTGGAAACATATAATGGCAACAAAAAAAAACAATAAAAAAAAGTCGAATGTTATTTCGAGAGTAACCGGGGGTCTTTGTGCAGCTCAAACTTTCCCGAGAAAGCAAAAAGCAAAAGACTGTACCGTTGGTAACGTCCGCGAGAGATCTTTGCACTCGAGCAACAGCCAGAGACCTGGGTCGTGCGTGGCTGTGTGTCCGTGCCCACGCATATATATATATATATATATAGGTGTGTGTGTGTGTGTGTGTGTGTGTGTGTGTGTGTGCGCGTGTGTGTGACTACGCGTGTATACGTGCGCTTTCGCGAGTTAGGCTATTTCCGCAACGATGGAAATTCGAAATAAGCGTGTATCGTGATTTTCGTACACGCGTACACGTATGCACAAGGAAGAAAAAATAATAATTCACACGGCTCGTAAAACGTGTGATTAATCCGCAAAAAACATCGGAATAAAATGTACACGTGACCCGAGAAGCATTCGACTTTTTACGACAAACCATAATTTATTCGTCGTTCGCGGAAATATAAATGGCCAAGTCGATGACCAGATGAAAGAAAGTAATTTAGTCCCTTCGTTTAAGCAAATTATCATATAAACTTATCGAATGGTGTACCGCTCCGTTTTCACTGAACGGTTCCTTTAACTGACTGACATTTTCAATGAATTATTTCGATCGAGATATGCACAGACGATATCATGGTGCAGTCATCGGTTTGAGGATAAATATTGGGCGACTGCCCGGAGAGATCGGTTATTATTATATGGCTGATAGAACGAACGAAAGGTAGAGATGATTTCGACAGTTTCAGGAAATTTCGTTTGTTTGAAAAATGTGTTCTTTGGTATGTAAAACGGAGGGAGTAGCGTCGAGTTGGGAAAGATAACACAGTTCAACAGCCGAATTGGTGAGGTGTATGAACTGGGAACCCCACTTCTCTCAAAAATAAAAATAAAATATGTTTCCTCTATTATTTAAGATGTAGTTAAATGTAGTAGAATTCATTTTATTTGTAGTTCGGGAATAAGATAAGTTTCCGCACTACTCTCATTGTCACAATGAAGAAATTTTAACTCTGTGACCTTGAATCACCCGAAATATCATTTCATTTTAAACTGCATTCAATGTAGTTAATTGTAGTGAAGTTTATATTTCAATCGGCTCGTTGTACGTAGGAGAAACTGATACCCGATTTGGTAAGCCTACGTAGAAATTGTTATTCATTTATTTTTGGAATTTAATTTTTCTAAAGAAAAAATGACTACATCCAATGTAGTCAAGATGGGCGAACAAAAAAAAAATCCAAGATCAAATTTTATAGAATGTGTACAAGATCAAGTAACGGGAGCCTCCTATAATTTTTTGTGGGCACGGTAACACCGAATAAAAAGGTTACTACGATTAACTACATTGAATGTAGTTACACATGAAACAATGTTTCAAGTGGTTTAAGGTTATTCAATGCGAATTCAACCTCATGGAAATGGAATTACGGCTGAAACTCGACTTAATCAAAAACTACAAATATGAAGAGTTTAACTACACTAAACTACATTCCCAACAACAGACGAAACATGTGTTTGTCGTTAATTCCGAAGAAGTGAAGAAGAGGGAAGTCCTCTTGTAAGCAGCATGAGTGAGTTACATTCATTTAAACGTTGAATGCGGACTCAGCAGTATTTTACAACTAGTTTATACATTAACCTGGAAAGTTGAAACCCAAATAAAATCTTTCTATTCAAAGCGTGTTTTCTGTTACTCTCATATTGTCAACCTTGGAAGTATTTTGTTGTAGAATTTCTACATGGATTCATATACGCACAATGTACAACGAAAACCGTGAATTACTATAAGCCGTGAACGAACCGAATAACCTAACCGAGAATCGGACCCCAAGCGCCGTTCCGACTTAAATACCAAAAGAGTAGCGCCTAGCCGAATGAGTCCGATGGCCGAACGGATAGCGCACTGCTACCGTATCCCGGACGATCTGAGTTCAAATCCTCGTCTTGTTTTTTTTCTAAGCATTGTTTTGTTATTCTAAGCATCTAGTTAGCTATTATAACCCAACTAAAACTGCTCTCCTAATTTTCATGGATACAGCTACGTTTGGGTTTTGATTGGAGGCACTATGCTCGATCAAGTATCGCCTATGTCCAAAGAACCGATTGAAATTAAAAAGTCACTACAATTAACTACATTGAATGTAGTTACACATGGAACAATGTTTCAAGTGGTTTAAGGTTATTCAATGCGAATTCAACCTTATGGAAATGGAATTACGGCTGAAACTCACCTTAATCAAAAACTACAAATATAAAGAGTTTAACTACACTAAACTACATTTCCAACAATAGACGAAACATGTGCTTGTCGTCAATTTCGAAGAAGAAAAGAAGAGGGAAGTCCTCTTCTAAGCAACATGAATGAGTTTGTTTGGGTTTGTTTGTTTGTTTGGGTTTGTTTGTTAAATGTAGTTAAATGTAGTTAAATGTAGTTAAATGTAGTAGAATTCATTTTATTTGTAGTTCGGGAATAAGATAAGTTTCCGCACTACTCTCATTGTCACAATGAAGAAATTTTAACTCTGTGACCTTGAATCACCCGAAATATCATTTCATTTTAAACTGCATTCAATGTAGTTAATTGTAGTGAAGTTTATATTTCAATCGGCTCGTTGTACGTAGGAGAAACTGATACCCGATTTGGTAAGCCTACGTAGAAATTGTTATTCATTTATTTTTGGAATTTAATTTTTCTAAAGAAAAAATGACTACATCCAATGTAGTCAAGATGGGCGAACAAAAAAAATCCAAGATCAAATTTTATAGAATGTGTACAAGATCAAGTAACGGGAGCCTCCTATAATGTTTTGTGGGCACGGTAACACCGAATAAAAAGGTTACTACGATTAACTACATTGAATGTAGTTACACATGGAACAATGTTTCAAGTGGTTTAAGGTTATTCAATGCGAATTCAACCTCATGGAAATGGAATTACGGCTGAAACTCGACTTAATCAAAAACTACAAATATAAAGAGTTTAACTAACCTTAAACCACTTGAAACATTGTTCCATGTGTAACTACATTCAATGTAGTTAATCGTAGTAACCTTTTTATTCGGTGTTACTGTGCCCACAAAACATTATAGGAGGCTCCCGTTACTTGATCTTGTACACATTCTATAAAATTTGATCTTGGATTTTTTTTTGTTCACCCATCTTGACTACATTGGATGTAGTCGTTTTTTCTTTAGAAAAATTAAATTTCAAAAATGAATGAATAACAATTTCTACGGAGGCTTACCAAATCGTGTATCAGTTTCTCCTACGTACAACGAGCCGATTGAAATATAAACTTTACTACAATTAACTACAGTGAATGCAGTTTAAGATGAAATGATATTTCGGGTGATTCAAGGTCACAGAGTTAAATTTTCTACATTGTGACAATGAGAGTAGTGCGGAAACTTATCTTATTCCCGAACTACAAATAAAATGAATTCTACTACATTTAACTACATTTAACTACATTTAACTACATTTAACAAACAAACCCAAACAAACTCCTTCATGTTGCTTAGAAGCGGACTTCCCTCTTCTTTTCTTCTTCGAAATTGACGACAAACACATGTTTCGTCTATTGTTGGGAATGTAGTTTAGTGTAGTTAAACTCTTTATATTTGTAGTTTTTGATTAAGGTGAGTTTCAGCCGTAATTCCATTTCCATAAGGTTGAATTCGCATTGAATAACCTTAAACCACTTGAAACATTGTTCCATGTGTAACTACATTCAATGTAGTTAATTGTAGTGACTTTTTAATTTCAATCGGTTCTTTGGACATAGGCGATACTTGATCGAGCATAGTGCCTCCAATCAAAACCCAAGCGTAGCTGTATCCATGAAAATTAGGAGAGCAGTTTTAGTTGGGTTATAATAGCTAACTAGATGCTTAGAATAACAAAACAATGCTTAGAAAAAAAAACAAGACGAGGATTTGAACTCAGATCGTCCGGGATACGGTAGCAGTGCGCTATCCGTTCGGCCATCGGACTTATTCGGCTAGGCGCTACTCTTTTGGTATTTAAGTCGGAGCGGCGCTTGGGGTTCGATTCTCGGTTAGGTTATTCGGTTCGTTCACGGCTTATAGTAATTCACGGTTTTCGTTGTACATTGTGCGTATATGAATCCATGTAGAAATTCTACAACAAAATACTTCCAAGGTTGACAATATGAGAGTAACAGAAAACACGCTTTGAATAGAAAGATTTTATTTGGGTTTCAACTTTCCAGGTTAATGTATAAACTAGTTGTAAAATACTGCTGAGTCCGCATTCAATGTTTAAATGTATGTAACTCACTCATGTTGCTTACAAGAGGACTTCCCTCTTCTTCATTTCTTCGGAATTAACGACAAACACATGTTTCGTCTGTTGTTGGGAATGTAGTTTAGTGTAGTTAAACTCTTTATATTTGTAGTTTTTGATTAAGTCGAGTTTCAGCCGTAATTCCATTTCCATGAGGTTGAATTCGCATTGAATAACCTTAAACCACTTGAAACATTGTTCCATGTGTAACTACATTCAATGTAGTTAATCGTAGTAACCTTTTTATTCAGTGTTACCGTGCCCACAAAACATTATAGGAGGCTCCCGTTACTTGATCTTGTACACATTCTATAAAATTTTATCTTGGATTTTTTTTGTTCGCCCATCTTGACTACATTGGATGTAGTCATTTTTTCTTTAGAAAAATTAAATTCCAAAAATAAATGAATAACAATTTCTACGTAGGCTTACCAAATCGGGTATCAGTTTCTCCTACGTACAACGAGCCGATTGAAATATAAACTTCACTACAATTAACTACATTGAATGCAGTTTAAAATGAAATGATATTTCGGGTGATTCAAGGTCACAGAGTTAAAATTTCTTCATTGTGACAATGAGAGTAGTGCGGAAACTTATCTTATTCCCGAACTACAAATAAAATGAATTCTACTACATTTAACTACATCTTAAATAATAGAGGAAACATATTTTATTTTTATTTTTGAGAGAAGTGGGGTTCCCAGTTCACACACCTGAATTGGTGCCGCAAAATTGTATATTTTTTATGAATCTTATCGCTGGACTGGTACTATACTTTAGCACCTGATGTTGACATTCTACGCAAAAACACGGGATGTTGAATAAATTCTCGCTGTTTTTTTAGTGAAGATTAATTTTAGTGAAAAATGAAAAATAAAAAACATTACTATTTTTTAACAACAAATCAAAAGCATTACCGTTGAAGCGTATAAACCAATCTCTGCATGTTGTTTCCGACAGAGCATGGCCGCCGTAAGTCTCAACAAGAATTCTCTGTGCTTCAGCTGCAGATTTTTTTTTTAATAGAGTACAGCAGTAAAATTCCCTGCAAATACTGTTTTTTTTTTGGCACGAAAATTGACATGTTTAACACGATGGAAAAAAAGTTGTTTACACTTCGTCGAAATGACATATGCTGAGTTTCAAGCTTGTTTGTAGGACTTCTTTATAGATGCGTTGCCATCTTAAACTACACGCACGCAGTTCTCTAAACTCTTATTTTACTCAGAAGCGTAAGTTTTATAAAATATTTTTACATTGAGTAAGTTTATTTTTCGTGATTTTCTTGAGTGAGAATTGTCGAGGTAGTCGCGCATCAAACTCCAAACGTAATCAGCCATCATGTGTGTATCCCATCGTCCCTGATACCTATCTTCGTTGTCCTTGCCCTTCACCGAAGGAACCAAGATTTTCTGCGAACTTATCTTCATATTTTATTCCTTTTCTTAAATCAGATAGAAAAAAGCACCTTTCACTGAATCTGTAATCGCTTTTCGAAATTTTTGGATAACATTCTCTCTGCATGTACAACAAAATTGATGCGGGCAGTTCAAACAAGCTCATCTGCGCTTTGCTACCGTCGATACATCACTGAATTAATTTGAGGGGTAAGGCCACTGTAACGGCCCAAAAAAAAAGGTTTTTTCACTAATTTTTTGCTCCCGAAATTGAAGGTATTTGAAAAAAAACTTTTTATGGTGTTATCGGGCATACATTAAAATTTATTATAAAATTTTTTTACAGTAAAAAAAAACAAAATGGCGGTTCCACAGCTATCTTCCCGGGACATGTTTTGCTTCCAGGGCTCCGCGGCACGCAGCACCACTGGTGCACTTTTGAATCTAGAACAAAAAAAACCATTAATCTAGAGGGCTATAGCTAGAGAATGTCGATCGGATTTTAAAAAGTATCAATTTTTGTGGATTTGGCGTGCGTTTGAAAAAAAAATTGATTTTTGACGAAAAAAACGGCAAGTTTTTTGTTAATAAAAAATCAATAAATAAAGTTCTTGAAAATTCCGATCGACATTCTCAAGATAATGTAAATATTCACATCTGGTTAAAATTTCAAGTAAAAAAAATGAAAATTGTTCGAGTTATGCTGCGTGCCATTTTGAAAAACCATGTTTCGAGAAAAACGCGTTTAAAGTTTTGCGAATAGTTTTTTATTGGAAAAAATTAAAAAAAGAAGAAGCACAGGACCTTTTTTTTCTTATTCTAGAGGGTTTAAACTATTTTTTAAGCCAATAAAAAAAATCGATTTTTCAAAAAATTTCCAGTGGCCTTACCCCTTAAGGCAATACTTAAGGTCTGGTCTAGAGCGAGATTTTTGACGTCAATTGTGGGTTGGAATAACTTTTAAACCGTTCAAGCTGTCTTGATGAAATTTTACATATGTATTTATTGTTCCATTGAGAATGTATCTACGTTTAAAAAAAATTATTTTAAATATTTTCATGTAGTTTTTTATTTTTTGACAACATGGTCTGCCGAAAACCGCCTCAATTGGCGCCCACTCTGGGTGATGTATGCAGCTGAAAAAAATATATATATATATTCTCAATCTGTATGAGTATTCTGAGCACTGGTAGCAGAATTAATACTTAAAAAAATTTTGTTACAAAATGGCGGCCTGTTAAACTTTGATTAACGATATTTCATACATTTTCGGGTATTCGACGAGTTATAAAATATGGGCAAAATTATTGTTCGACTCAATTCTTCTACCAGTCCTCAGAAAGAGGCTACCGAAGGTATGTGCAAAATTTGAGCTCGATCGTTCAATTAGTTATCGAGATATCGTGGGCGCCGATTTGAAAAACATAGTTCTGAGATAAACGCGTTCAAAGTTTTGATAGCGTTAGATGAGGTTTGCGCGCGGCTTGCTTATAATTTCTATTACTCTGCTATTTTTTGAAATATTAATAAACGGTTTTCACGAGCTTATCAAGAAAGGTCTAAGAAATAATAAAATGAAAAAAAAATCGATTTATTCAAATTTCTAGACCAGACTACTGCCTTAAAATAGCAAATAATAAATAAAATTAATTGTTTCAATGTCTAAAGGTAATAGTCTCGCCAAAGCATTTTTCTGTAGATTTTATTTTTATTTTGAGGACATATTCAAGACACTATTGAGTGATTACCTGCGAAACTTCAAAAGAGTTCTCCGTTTTGTATTCGAGATATGGGCAATCAAAGATTGCACGGTTTTACGCGTGCTCTTATGGGGGAACGGTGGAAAATTTCACATTTCATGCAATAACGTGGAATGATTTTCGAAAAATATCAAAATCTAAAAATTGGCGTAGTTATGAAAAAAAGTGTTTTTTCTTGCTCATCAAATGGTCGTTTTTTCCAATGCCAAACCGTCAATTTTCATCCAATCAAAAATATCCTACGTCATTGTAGAGTAAATATATTCAAGAGTACTCAGTTCAAATTTCAAGTGAATCGGATAATTGCTCTTTGAGTTGCAATGTCAGCAAATTTGAAAAATCTCATTTCGAGAAAAACGCGTTTAAAGATTTAACTATCGATTTTTGCAAGATAAAATGATATTGATATAAATAATATAAATGATAAAGATATTCTTGAAAGTATAAACTGTCGAAAAAGGCAAAAACAAATCGATTTTTTGAAAGTGTCACACTGGTATAGCCCCTTAAGGAGGTTGAAGCGGTCCTGTCGAGTCAGATGACGGATTATGAATTTTTTTCAATGAACCTCTCAAAAATGCCTACGAGGTATAGATTTATTCTGCAGATGCTAATTTTTATTAAAATAAATAACTAAAGGTCAATATTATGCATTTTTATTTTATAAAGAAAAACTTTTGTGTTACTACGAACATGAAAAAGTATAACATTGTCGATGATTATTATGAAAGAACTGCGTCAGCGTATGTTTTATACAACTTAGAATGAAATTTTGAGTAATTTATAAGTATGCCCATTTATACTTAAGTCACGGTATTGTTTATAGTTGCCTTCAATTAGTATTAAGTGCTGCCGAGATACGGCAACTTCGCAGACAACTCGAGGTTGGCAGCAATGCTCTTCATTCGCCAGCCAAGATTCGTAGTCTTTTATCAAACCTTGATGGTTCAATATTGAATATATATATAGTTCACGATGGACAAAATGGTTTTTTTTCTGAATGTTTACAAATGTTTATTTTGTGTTAATCCGTTGTTAGAAATGGTTTATCTTGGTGCTAAATAGCCAACAAAAATTACATCACCCGTAGTGTGAATGAAGCGCACGTAAAATTGCATACATACACTATTTTTTAACGCTGGTGTTTCGTGGTGAATTTTTTTTTTTAATTCGTAAAGACTCAGTATAGACTAGACTATAACATATATTTTAGTAAAATTTAATCTCGGTTTGTGGCTAACGCTCCGAACTCCTTAAATTAACTGCTAACGACACTATGAAACAACTAAAATTCATCTGAAAGCCCTGTGTGATGAAATATAGATTGGTACAGGTCTGACGTCTAGTAACTTGACAAAAAAAACAAGAAGTTTGTCGGCACCATGTTTTTTTTCCTTCTTCTACTTGTGTAATCGGTTAAAGCGGCAGATTTAACCTCAAAGTGATGCAAACGAAAAGATCGCAGCTTCACGCGACTCGGATACGCTAACAGAGTCAACCAAGAATAAACCTCTCAAGTTTCGTATCTGCTGGTCTCGTTTTCCGTATCGAAAAGCTACACACACTAAATCCCACGGGTATCTTTCCTCCGGTTCTTTCACGGAAACGAAAATATTTCTTTCTAGACCAGTCGCATTTTTTCACGTGCTCTCCCGTTCTCGTCCGCGATCGGTAATGCAAATCGCCTACTTATCGACACGTTGCGATCTTCACACTGATATATCGGTATTCACGATACCGAAAAGCAAAAAAGCGAAAACGGCGTTACGATATATTACTGACGGCGACTATTAACTTTCGTCTCGTGCACCGGCACGTTTTCTTCTCGTCATCCACGGCGATGCTATTTTTAAAAAATCATCCGGTGTTGAACCTTTTTCTTTCCTTCGTGGCTCTTTCTTCATCATATAATTCAATCCTTTCGAAAGGGTATTTTGAAGAAGCAAAAAGTGGGAAAATGATCACGGGTTCGTGTGGAAAATACATCAGCTAGTGAGCGATGAAAAATAAAAATAAAAATTCTATACTTATAACGACATGCTTATCGGAGACGAGTATTAATATAGTAAATATCGAATGGAAAGCGTTGAATCTATAAATATACGAGGCTGATTACATTCATGAGAGGATACATTTATAAGATGTCGCGTTTCATTGAACTTCGAGGGTTGTCGAGTGACGCACGCTGCACTAACTTAGCACTATGTATTGTTATTGCAGCTAATTTTAAACCGCAATGTCCCAAGATCGAGTCGAAAATAATATTTACCTATGGATATGACACTACGCAAAGAGGCTTCATTTCTTTTTCCTATTACCGGTTTTTTTCTTACCGATTACCAAACGCATTTTTTTCTACTCGTCGACCTCTGCGTCGGTGAACATGCAAAGCTCGATGCGTTGTTTTCTTAAGGGGTAAGGCCACTGTAACGGCCCAAAAAAAAAGGTTTTTTCACTAATTTTTTGCTCCCGAAATTGAAGGTATTTGAAAAAAAACTTTTAATGGTGTTATCGGGCATACATTAAACTTTATTATAAATTTTTTTTACAGTAAAAAAAAAACAAAATGGCGGTTCCACAGCTATCTTCCCGGGACATGTTTTGCTTCCAGGGCTCCGCGGCACGCAGCACCACTGGTGCACTTTTGAATCTAGAACAAAAAAAAACCATTAATCTAGAGGGCTATAGCTAGAGAATGTCGATCGGATTTTAAAAAGTATCAATTTTTGTGGATTTGGCGTGCGTTTGAAAAAAAAATTGATTTTTGACGAAAAAAACGGCAAGTTTTTTGTTAATAAAAAATCAATAAATAAAGTTCTTGAAAATTCCGATCGACATTCTCAAGATAATGTAAATGTTCACATCTGGTTAAAATTTCAAGTAAAAAAAATGAAAATTGTTCGAGTTATGCTGCGTGCCATTTTGAAAAACCATGTTTCGAGAAAAACGCGTTTAAAGTTTTGCGAATAGTTTTTTATTGAAAAAAATTAAAAAAAGTTCTTATTTTAAGGGGTCTTCTTATTCTAGAGGGTTTAAACTATTTTTTAAGCCAATGAAAAAAAATCGATTTTTCAAAAAATTTACAGTGGCCTTACCCCTTAAGGCGAGAAATCCCTTTGGGAGCGTCAAAAATAGGTATTTTTCGGGAATTTTTTTAGAGAGGATAAAATAATCTGATCATTTTCAAATTTGCACATGAGTTTATTATAACTGTCAAGTTAAAAAAAAAAATTTGGGATGACCAACAAAATGGCGGCGTTATTAAGGGTCTTCGGACGACTGTTTTCCGCGACATCGAAAAGTGCTGCAGTTGTCACGCTTTTTCTGTTGATCTGAAAAAGATTTAATAAGTGTCATTCGTTCACTGACATATTAAGGGGAAGGATATACCTAAAAATGATGAAAAAGTGCAAAATTTAAAATTTGGGAGCCTTTTTACTCCAAAGTTCGAATTTTCGACCATCTTTTCGACATACTTGACCCCAAAAATATTATTTATTTACACGCTACCTTTCAAACTTTAGGTATATCCTACCGGTAATAGTACTGAGAGTAACCTCCCGAAATTTTATCCAAATCGATCGATAACTTTTTGAGCTACAACAAGAGCAGTTCTTGAAAAAGTAGTTTCGAGATAATCGCGTTTAAAGTTTACTCGCTACCTGACCGCATGCCGTCCCCGCGCTCTAGACTATATGCGATAACTCCGCAAATATTCAATATTATGAGTTTCCCTTTGGTCAGTGTATTCTTTGGGTATCGTACGTTCGAAATATGTAAAAAAATGATTTTTTGAAAATTATTAAGGGATTTCTCGCCTTGCTACATCTATCCAAAGGCCTGAAAAAAATTCCCAAAATCTGACTTTTTTTCTGGCAAAACGGTCGATGAAAAAGAAATGCATATTTTTAACACAAAGGTACATATATTTAGAGCCGAAAAAAAACACCACAAAATACAGGAAAACAACAAAAACATGGCCGCCGTCTGATGATGAAATTTTTTGCGACGTTTAGCGGTGGACACTCTCCAGGTTGAACGGTCCATCCGAAATTTAAAAACCAAACGGGTTATTCAACTTAACAATAAATACGAGTCGTTGACGATCGTCGATTTTTTAAACATTTTTTTTTTCACAACGTGGCGACGAATTGAAACTCGAGCACACAAAGTCGATGAAAAAAGTCTTCATTTTTACGTAACTTTTCACAAATGAAGATCGATTTAAAAAAAGTGAGATCGTCAACGACCTTCAAATGTTTCTCGTCGTATCTGCTGTAAATTTGCAAACAATCCATCAAGTGGTTCTCGAGATATCATGTCCACCGATTTAAAAAAGTGTTTCGAGAAAAACGCGTTTAAAGAGGTTGCTCAGCTATCGCGAAATAGTAAGAATTTGCTGAAATTTATTGAGGATATTTGCAAACAGGTGTTACGACTCGGTGTAAAATTTCAAGTACTTCGACCGCGTGATGGCAGAGCAATTAATTATTGAAGTTAGGCTCTACACGGGCGACAGCCAAAGCTTCATGAGAACTCTAATAGGACTGTCGCATCGTAATAAAAATAGTAAGAATTCAATGGAAATAGGCGGATAAAATTCTTGAGGCTTTTATGGATAATTTCAACGGAGCGTACACCGTTTTGTCTGTTTCGTTATCGAGATATTCGTGAAATAAAACAGGGAATTTCAGCTGATTCGCGTAAAACGGTAAAGCGCCCTACGGCACGTGGCAACGCTACTGTCAAGTCGGCCATTTTGGAAAGACGTCGGAATTTGAGACGCACAAACTATTGCTTCCTTGCTATAAATTTCTTACCGCGGTTTCGTAAAGAGTATTTGAATATTTTGAATCATTCTCTACCACGGTCGTATATACAGGTCTGGGCACTCCCGTATATTCCGTATACCCCAAAGCGTGCCTCTATCTGACGCCTCTCTTTGCAGAACTCGCCGCAAAAGCGTGGAGCGCTGCTATCTCGGAGGCATGTGCTACAGAGAGCGATGTATGCGCGTATGCGAATTGTCTTTCCCTTCACGTGGCTGTGATGAAAAATTAATACATCCTAAATAATTAGTCGAACACAAAAACTAAAAGCATAAATCGAAAATATGAGCGATGAGCCATTAGTTAATGATACTCATCGTCTTTGACATGGATATGCCGATTTAACTATCGCTCAATCCAATTACATTTTTTTTCGTGTACGGAAAAGAAGAACATTCGAAATTTACGTGTAGCACGCATTCCTTTCATTAGTAGTAGTAGAAAAGTAGTAGAAAATATCAGTAGTCATCATTGGCAATTTTAAATAATGAGATGGCTCCGGGTTATTTATGTATCCACTTTTGCATCCCGGAATCATGCACCGCTTCGGCATCACAATATATAGACACTTGATCTTTTGTTATTCCGTATTGAATAAAAACCGTGGCTACGATACACTCGAAATCACCCCGCCAAAATGAGGTTAGGCCACTCGTACATACGACCGTCACCACACAACGTGCATGCAATGCCCCGTAAACGGGTATAAACAAAAGTGCCTCCCCTTCACTAGCGCCGCGGTGGAATGCGCAAATAGAGGCGTCACTTAGAGTCACGCATTTTTGAACGGAGTGCCCAGACCTGTATGTACGACCGTGTTCTCTACAGAAGCTGCAGTGCATGTGTTTCGACATAACCTTCAAATCAATTACGCGTCGTCTCTCGATTGCGCATTCATTTTCCGGCTCAAATACTTTTTTCGGCCGCTTTCCACGTTGTACTTGCTCCAACCGTCGATTGTACTGTTTTTCGGTTTGCATTTTTCCCTTCCTTCTTTTTATTTTCGCCGAACAAAAAAAAACGGAATTCGCAAAGGATGTTTGACAGCTACGCGCTCACGATTTGGCGTTCGTATTTGAGCTCAGTGATGCCAGTTATTGAGAACTAAATTGCGCGTTTGCCGCATTTCAACTTGGTTAATAACTTACTCGCGATGTAAATAAACAAAAAAGATTAATAACCTTTATAAACAGTCAATTATATGCATTCCACATATTTATTAGCTGAAATTGATTTAGTTTACGTAATCGAAAATTTGATTATTCGGGGTTGGCAGCCGTAACAGGTGCCCGTGTTCAAGCATATGTGTTCCCGTCTTGCCACCTGCCCCGCAAAGACCCTGTGCAGCCTTATTAAGGTAGTACGAGCGCGCAATCTTGATTTCTATAGATTTTGTTCAAATTTTAACCAGACATCGTTCATATCATTATGCAATGGTTGAGTGAAATTTCAGACAGTCGACTATTTAGATTCAGAGATGATGGGTTATAAAATGGCAACTTTTAACACTGCAGGGTCTGCATTGAAATTCAGACAGAATAATTTTCCGTAAAAAATATTTGTCCCCTATAATAAGAAGACATATGGCAACACCGCAGAACAGTTAAATATATCGAGAAAAAAATAATTATCGTTTTCCTAAAGTTAAAAATTTTGTCGTAAACAAATATTTGCATTATAAATATTAATATTTTATATTGTTTATGTTATCTTCATTAACAAATAAAAGTGTTGGTTCGTTCATAACTAATTTAAAACTTTGTTCGATTAAAAATTACTTCCAAATAAACATTTGTGCTGCAGTATTATTTTAAATATGCCGCGCAAACGTCATTGGATACGTGGACCGATGCGGTGTTGCCATATGTCTTCTTATTATAGGAGACAAACATTTTTTTTTACGCAAAATTATTCTGTCTAAATTTCAATGCAGACCCTGCAGTGTTAAAAGTTGCAATTTTAAAACCCATTATCTCCCGATCTAAATAGTCGTCTGTTCTGAAATATTACTCAAACATGCATAATGATATGAACAATGTCCGGTTAAAATCTGAACAAAATCTATAGAAATCAAGATTGCGCGCTCGTACTACCTTAAGGGATTATCACAGTGTAACGGGTAAAAAAATAGCTGATTTTCGCGATTTTTTTTTCGATGGTTAAAATACGCTAATCAGTCTGATTTTTTCATGTCAAATCAAAGCACTCATGAAGAACAAAAAATACATTTTTAAGCGTTTATTTATTTTTTTACATTTTTTGAACGATTGAAAATGTCTTCGAAAAAAGGAGTCCTCACGGTGTACACGGTTGTGGCCGTAAAAATTATCTGAAACAAAATTTGCAAAAAGATTATTAATCAGTATGAAAGCCGCTATCTTGCTATGGAGCTTGTTTTTTTTTAATCAACATTGACAAAATGGCGGCGGTTTGAAAAAAAAGTATCGAATTTAGGTTATGTCTTCGACAGTTTTTCGTGAAAAAAAATACGAAGATTGGAAAAAAAAGGTTTCATAGGAAGATGAAGAATGGCGTGAAGAATGTTGTGTCAAGATTTGAAACGAATAGCTTGAAAACTCCTTCGCCGAGAGTTTGCACCATTTTGAAAAACGACATTTCAAGAAAAACGCGTTTAAAATTTCGAGTGCAGAATGTCGCCGCTCGAATTTTCTCTAAGAAAGTCTGTAACGACCAAAATTGTTCGCACTTCGCCTAAAAATTCAACAGCATGTTTATAACCGTCTATACTATCGGATAATGCAGAAAAAAATCGATTATTTGAACATTTACACTGTGACGATTCCTTAAAGTTAGACGGATGGCGCTGCTACCATTCGCCCGGCCGACCGTTAGAAGCTGCAGCTCATTCAATTTTATGAATATTCCCATAAAACGTTCAGGGGACGTAGCTAAAAGCCGATGCCATAGAATAAACATATTTTCGAAAAATGCCATTTTTTAACCCAACTAGGTAGATCTATCCCGTTAAAAAATAAACTCTGATCCAAACTGTAAGGTTACGTTGACCTTGTGCATGCCCTTGAGCGGAAAGTTCAGAGCCCGTACCGCCTGAATAGTGCCCCAGCGATCCGCGTTTAAGAAAGCGCGGCCTGTGCCTTTCGCATTGACGATAATCGCCCGAAGACTCCTCGGCAACGTAACTGCATGCACCGGCGTTTTCTTTCGTTCGATAAATAGGGGAACGTTGGGGATCGATCGGGTTTTCCGCGAGTCGACAGAGCGGCGGTTACTGTGCGCGAGGCACTTGATCGCTACCCTCGAGGCCTCGTATACCGATGCGTGCCGCCATCGCGCGACGAAGCGACGAAGCTCGCCTGAGCGAAATAAATGGCCGCTGTAGCAGCAACGTCGCTCTTCGACGACAGCGAGCTTTCGTGCGGCGCTTGAGCGGTGGCGAGCACGTCGTCTCGCGAATAGATCGATCCCCCCCGCCGACGAGAGAGGGAAATAAAAACGAACGCAAAGAAAAAGCAATTTGACGAATACTTGGGGCAGTACGATGGGTTTTTACGGTTGAAAAAAAAATTCTTGATAGATCGTCGGCAAATTGAACATTTAAAACGCATCGTAAGGCGCCAAAACGAGAATCAGAGAGAGAGAAGGAGAGAGAGATAAAGGCTCGAGGATTACATTACGAAACGTCGAGATGAGAGTGAACACACGAGAGTGCTTGAACAGAGGTGAAAGTAATGGTAGAAAGATCTATCGTTGCTCCGAAAGCTCCAGAGCTTCGTAGGAGCGAGCAAAGCTCAAAAGGGCAAGAGAGAAAAGGCGAGCACGATAGAGCGATAGGAGCCGTCTGAGCGCCTTGCAGACGACATTGTTAGTAAAAATAAAATGTCATTGTATTTGGAACGCGGTATAAGACTCGAGGGAAACGGAGAAAAGACTTTTACGAGAATAAACGAGTGTTCGTTTCAAGCGCGTTCGAGTATTATCCATTCTGTGTCATTGTGAGTGTGTGCTTTCGTTTTTTTTCGTGCGTAAGCAGTTCACGAATTGTGTTATTTTACGAGTGTCATCTCTATTTTGAATTGGTAGAAAATACACGCTCGCAATGACTTAGCACCAGGTTCTCGTTGCTTAATATTCGGAAGAATATCCTCGTGGTCTAGTTTCCGATTTTTTCCCCCGAGAGCAGAAATTGAATGGATGGATTAAAGTGGGTGTAGCATATGATAAAATAATTTTTTCCGGAATGAGATATACGGGCGGCAATAGGGTAGGCAAACGAGGGTGGCGAATGCACACTGAATGAAAAAGAAAGCAAAAAAAACCCCTATACATACCGAATATACGTATATACATGACACACAGGCGCAACCCGGTAACTCAGGCTGCACCCTTTGCTCGCACGCAATAATGGCTGCCTAGCACGGGGGGCGCCCTCGCCTGTATTGACCAATTTTCCATCTTGGGCCTCGGGTACGCGGACATTGAGGTTAAAAAGAATCAAATTTCTTCGTGTGTGGGCAGTTGTTCGTAACTCATCAAAGCGAGGCGTGTCGCTGCTCCGTTCTTTTGCTTATTACTCCCAGCATTTAACGTTCCGCGAAGAGAAGAAAATAAAGAAAAGTCGCAAATTGTATCGGTAGTGTTCAGCCGGTGTGCGTTCGGGACCAACGGAAAAGTCATAACGCTAGACTATCATCCACCCTGTCTGTCTAATGGCACAGTGAAAGTTTCCCTAGTTTAACACTACGCAACTTTCATACGTTGACCGGAGGACGATGCGTCGCGTGGGGGGCGCTAAAGTTTTACGCCCGGCAAATGGAGGTACGTCTATCGGAAAATCGGGGATTGACCATAACCAACGTATATACATTTTCATCAATTCTAGCTTTACACACACGCATACCTGGGACGGTGCAAAGTGCAATATTTCGTTTTTTTTCTCGCCTTTCTCCGCGTTCTCCGTCCAAGTGCGATTAAGTGAACTTCCACTGTACGCCCTAGATGGTGCTCCGTGTGTGTACGTGCGTGCGAGTGGCACAATGCAGACGGACTTGGAAAATGGCGCGGGGTGGTCGGGGGGTCAGGGAGGGGGTGCGCCCCTGTGGGCAAGCGGCGCGCGCGCGCGCGCGATAACATCGTGTGTGTCATGGCAGACCCGTTTTCGTGCTCGCTAAAGGTTCGCCTTTTTTTTGTTCAATTTTCCGAACAGGCATCCCAATCATCCGGGTAAATTGGTGTTGAGACATGTAGGCGACGAGAGCACAGATCAGAACAACAACATCACGATGACAAGCGAGGATTTATTGCAGCCCGGCCATGTGGTCAAGGAGCGATGGAAAGTGGTGTGTAGAAGTGTTGCAAATTTTCATCCACTCTTTTCTTTTTATTCCCTTAAAAAAGGACACGTCCGGTCGGAAAAAGTTGGAAGTTCCATCCGTTCCTTGACGTTTATTCATTCAGGACTGTGTTCTATTTCTTTTTTCCCTCATATTTTAGCGTTTCCTCTAAAATCGATCGAGTCAGCTGACGCTTTTTTTTTTCTCATTTTTCATTCTTGTTGAACCGTGTAGCCGATTCGGAATCGGCGTATTTTCGCTCATTTCGTTCGTGTCCCTATTCGCAAGGACTTTTTTCTCCACGGTACACATTTTTCTTGTACCGTCCTAGATGAGGAAGATAGGCGGCGGAGGCTTCGGAGAAATTTACGAGGGCCTCGATCTCATGACCAAGGAACAAGTAGCCCTCAAAGTCGAGTCCGCTCGGCAGCCCAAGCAAGTTCTCAAAATGGAAGTAGCCGTTCTCAAAAAACTTCAGGGTGAAGACTCTTTCGTATTCGCGCTAATTTTCGAATTCTTTTCCTCGTCGAATGGCGTTCACGTTGAGCATTTTGTTTCTTCGCAGGTAAAGAGCACGTCTGTCGTTTCATAGGGTGCGGGAGAAACGACAGATTCAATTACGTCGTCATGCAACTACAGGGGAAGAATTTGGCCGAGCTGCGGAGAGCTCAGCCCAGAGGTGCCTTTTCTCTGTCGACTACGCTGCGCCTCGGCCTTCAGATACTGAAAGCGATAGAAAGTATACACCAAGTGGGCTTCCTTCACAGAGATATCAAGCCTGTGAGTAGTCGCGACCATTCGTTCTAGCGACGTGGACGAAATTTTATCCCGTTGTCGTTCCAACGACGATATCGTCTATACAATAAATTAGTAAATTGCAAAATTCCACTACTTTCAATGTCGAGAGCGCCCGAACTTTTTCGTAAATTCCATCATGTTTTGTGTTCTATTCAGAAAAAAGTGGCAAGTTTGTGAATATTTGGAATGTTTTTGGAAAGAGACGTCGAGGGCCCTCCGAGGCCATAAAACAACAAGAAAAATGTTTTGCAGTCAAACTTTTCGATCGGCCGTCATCCTTACAACACTCGAATGGTATACATGCTGGATTTCGGTCTGGCGCGTCAATTCACGACAGGCACAGGAGACGTTAGACCGCCGCGCGCAGCGGCTGGCTTTCGTGGCACCGTGCGATACGCTTCCGTAAATGCTCACAAGAACAAAGAAATGGGTAGACACGACGATCTTTGGTCGTTATTTTATATGCTCATCGAATTCGTCAATGGACAATTGCCTTGGCGAAAGATCAAAGACAAGGAACAGGTAAGAGAATATTTCAATTGGTTCTTCGACACGTATCCGTAGCGTCACTTCATCGTGGAATAACACAAACGACTTGAATTTTTACGAATGTAGGTGGGAACCTTGAAGGAGAAGTACGATCATCGTTTGCTCCTGAAACATTTGCCTTCTGATCTTCGTCTCTTCCTCGAGCACATTCAGGTACACTGGATACGACAATGCGTCGATGATGTTATTAACGGTGCATCGGCGTGGCTCGTGAAAAACGCCGCCCGTTCCCATCCATTTCGATGTTACATTCGAGCTCGATGGAGCATGTTTTTGCCTCGGAAAAATGAGAATATTAAGTTTCTTTGCTGTTACGCGTTTGGGGGAAAGGAGATGTTAGCGAACTATTTGGCCACCGTTCAAATTGCGGCTTCTGTGTAACTAAGCGGGCCAAGGTCTTCCGGAAGTATATATACGGAGCTTTGGACACGTACGTCAGCGAAAAACTTTTTTTTTTCTTCTCTCCTTCGTTCCGTTTCGCCTCGTTTGCCGTACGTGTACCGCATTATTATTCACGCCGCGGGGGCAGTAACGATTCTTTTCCCTTCGATAAGGAAACAAAAAGTAGTTGAACTTTTTCTCGGTGCCAAAGTAAAGCGCGCACCGGACGAGCAGCATGCGTGCGATATACGTTATTTGTTTTTACACATTACCAGCTTTATCTCGAATTGACATTTAAAAAAAAGGAACTATTTTCCTCTTAGTCAAGGGGAGGTACCTTAGTAAACGGCGAGAAAAACAGGCAAACTTCGGGAATTTTTATCTCAATAACTAATGTTTCGATTGGATCCGGGTTTGTTTTATTAGACAATATGTACATTGAGGTATGTTTGGGAATTTTTCAAAATAAATTCGTTCGCTGGAAGCGATTCACTCGCGATTATCTCGAAACGTAGTTTTCAAAGTCGATGCCAGATGTATCTCGAAAACGGCTTGTCCGATTTTGTCCAAATTTTGATACAATATTCTTCGATAGTTTTTCTCGTTCGCCACGTAGAATATTTTTGAAATTTTCTTTTTTGACGAAATTGCGACTGTTTCAATTTAACATTCGTTTTTCGTTCGCAATTTCCGACGATTTTGAATTGCATACACATTGCATAAAAAAGCAATGGTTCAAGCAAATGAAAAACCCTTACGTGGCAAACGAGAAAAAGTATCGAAGAATATTGTAACCAAATTTGGCGAAAATCGGACAAGCCGTTTTCGAGATACATCTGACACCGACTTTGAAAACTATGTTTCGAGATAATCGCGTTTGAATCGCTTCCAGTCAACGAATAAATTTTTTTAAATTCCTAAACATACCTGAATGTGCATATTTTCCAATAAAAAAAACCCCGGATCCAATCGAAACATTAATTTTTGAGATAAAAATTCCCGAAGTTTACCTGTTTTTCTCCCCGTTTACTCAGCTACCTCCCCTTAAAGTCTCGATAAATCTCTTGCCGCGGATTTTTTTGTTTATCGTACCACGTTGTACTCCGCGCTGGAGCAGGAGAGATTCGTCGTTTGATCTAATTTTACGAATATTACAAATATCAACCGTTTTTACCGTAGAATTTGCAATACGCCGACAAGCCCGATTACGCCATGTTGGCGAGTCTCTTCGAGCGTTGTATGAAGCGCCGTGGTGTAAAAGCGAGCGACCCGTACGACTGGGAGAGACCTTTGGTGGCGAACGAGGGTCTACCGACAACGAGATCGTTACCAACTGTCGCAGCTACCCCGGCACTCACGACAGCGACTACGATCAATCAAGCGCCCCCGACGCCAAACGTCGATACGAACAATCAGGAAAACGTCGAGCCGGACAACCGAAAGGAGGTGAGTCCCGTACAACCCGTTATACGAGACTCGAGACTTTTTGTTTCCGTTTTTTTTTCCTCTCCTTTTTTTTCGATAAACATCGAAAAAAGATTTTTTTTAAATGAGCGGGCGTTTTAAAAATGCGCAATGTACCTGCAGAATTGGGAAACGAGACAATTGTTCAGAGTTAATTTCCCTAATCGTCGTTCACAGGGAAAGATAGATTACGAAAGTTTATGCAGAATTATATTGGGAACGGAGGGATCTCCTGTTCCACTTACCTCAGCAATAAGTAATCATGGCCGGGACAAAAATTGCAATGCAACCATACAGATAACGGACAACACGCATCAGCAAGGAGGACAACAAGTTGCCGCGACACCACCGGTGCAAGGTCAGTGATTTTTATTTGAATTCGGGAGATTCAAGGCAAACGTTCCTTTCGCGTGGCGTTGACGCAACATTGTGCTGCCTCCCGAGTGTGAAAGTCTCAACGAAATTCGGCTGACGAGCGACACTTGAGGGGTTAGGCCACAGTAACGGGTATAAAATCGTGTGCGAATTTAACAATTTTATTTCTTATGAAAAAGTGATTCACTCGTAAAATTAATTACAGATCTATTTAGTATGAATATCAAGCTGTTAGAATATATATATATATTTTCGATGTACAAAATCACCGACTACTAATCTTTTCTTTTGTTATCTTTTTTTAGGCCCTCCGCGGCGTGACATTTAGCATCCACAATTTTTTACCTAAAACAAAAAACAAAAATTCTCGTCAATCTACATGAGAATTCCTAGAAAAGTACGTAAAGAATTAAAAAATTTTTGTTTTATTCAAAAGTTGTAGGTATTTGAACTAAAGGGACAACACCACTGTGACCCCCGGTTTTTTTGCCATTTTTCAAGAATTTTTTTTTGTGGGAAAAGAAAGAGATATTCGAAAAAAAAATTTTGTTTTGTTCGTTGCTTATTGAAGATACATAAAAAATTTTGTTCAAATTTTTCACGCCCCATGGTGACGTTGGGGAAGCTCCCGCGTCAGGTACTGTTGCCTCTGCAGTGGTTCGCGGCACGCAGCAGAACTCTCTTCAAAGTCGATCTGAAAAAAAATACCGAGTGTTTTCGTTAATAATATGATATTTTGAAGAGAAGTACATAGGGATTTGAAAACATATTGATTTTTAAAAAATAGGCACGCTTTTGAAATTAAAGGACGATTTTCGAGCAAAATTTCTCGTCGAAAATAGGCTATAACTTTTTTTATTATTGAGATATCGAAAAAATCCTATGTACTTCTTTAGATAATCTAGTTTTATTGATGCAGTCCAAATTTGAAGTCGATCGGATAAAAATTGCTCGAGTTCTGCTGCGTGCAGCACTCAAAAAAGTGGTTTTGAGAAAAACGCGTTCAAAGTTTTAGGTTTGTTAATTTATGCGATAAGTTGGAAAAAAATTTTTTTACCTTTAATCAGCGATGCCGGCACCATATAGCTGGCCTTCAAGAAGCAAATCATTGTCCCTAGCATCTTTTCTCGAACTTGTAGAGGCTCTTCTTGCCTCTTTTGCAGCGTCTGTGAGCGAGCGCTCCGCCAGCTCGATCCGCGCTGCGTCGGTTTCAACGCAAAAATTGAAACAATTTGGGCCGATAGTTATCCCCAACGTCTTCAAAACTTTCATGAGGCTTCTCAGGCCATCATTGAGTAATAATACCGCGATATCAGCTGCAATATCGACGGTTGACGATTGACGACTTGAAAATTTTTCAATTATCGCCACCTATGGCTTTTTTTTCGAAACTATATTTATAACAATAGCCGGTTTTTGTGAAGGGAGACAAAAGAATACCTGGGAAAGACCCGCAGGACCTGGGAAAGGCCCGGCATACCTGCCGACCCTGAGGCGCGCAGCTGCGCGGGACCCCGAGCGTCACGGAGCGCTGCACCGCTTCACAAAATATTCAATAGCTCCGAAAATAATTATTTTTTCGACCTGGGTCCAACGGCATCTTAATCTTAAATGTATTTTAGATTTTTCTAGATGGTTTTCAAAAAATCGATTTTTTGAAGCCGTCACAGTGGTGTTGTTTGTCCCTTAAGAAATGAATTTTCAGTGAAAATTTTCGTTACAACTGCTCATAACCTGCTCATAAAATGAAAAGTTTTCGATTAATCAGAAATTCCGTGCGTACTTCTCTGCGAAATGCAATTAGGAACATAACTTAAAAATTTGAAGTAAATCGAGTGAAAATTGTTGAAGTTATTCGTCACGCCAATTGGAAAAAATCTGTTTCGAGAAGTTTCGAGTAGTCCGCTATTTTGTACATCGAAAACAAATATATTTTTTCTTACAGCTTGATATTCACACTAAATCGATGTGTAATTAATTTTATGAGTGAATCACTTTTTCATGCGAAAAAAAATTATCAAATTCGCACATGATTTTATACTGTGGCCTAAGCCCTTAAGGAAAAACAAACGACAATTTCGTACGACGTTAGAATTTGTTTTTTTTTTTCTTCGCGTTTTATAAGGCTCACCGAAGAAGCGACGCGCCGTATCGATGGCCGTGGAGGCCCAGATCCCTGTAGCACCGGTCGAGAAGCAACAAATCGACAACGAAGGCGACGCTCTCATGGCATCGGCGCGTTCGGCATCGGAGGTACCGCGCTCCAAGACGGTCGCGAACGCCTCGACGCCTCTTCGCAAATCAGCGAGCGGCGCGACATTTGCAAGACTCCGAGTCGTTCCACCCCCGGAATCGGCGCCCGGCGAACCACCCAGTCCGAGAATACACACCGAGGTCGATGCCTCCTACTGCTCTTATGACGTCACGAATACAAAACACGTGGGAAATCAGAGTCCGGTAATGATACCGTTCTTTTTTTTCTCTGTATTTAGGGTGACTAATGTTACGTTCAATTGCTCTAATTATTCTTTCCCACTAACGCGTATGAATAACAGAGAAAACTCCGGGAATTTCTTTCGTTCTGGGAATTTTGAAAATTCCCTGCCTTTTTTCCACAATTTACATTTTGCAAGAATTGCGAAAAATGAAATCGACTTGGGAAAAAAGACAACTGAAAAGTATAAAAATTAAGATTTTTTGATATTTTTAATATTTTTTTTGGGGTGTTGAATAAGTTCTCGGTGCTTCTTGTGAAAATTAATGCTTTATTTCAAAGAATCATTTCTAATGCTTTTATTATTTTTGAACAACAAATCAAAATCATTATCTTTGAAGCGTCTAAACCAATCACTGCGTGTCGCTTCCGACAGAGCATGGTCGCCGTAAGTCTCAACAAGAATTCTGTGTTCAGCTGCAGATTACAAAAAAAAAAAAAATAAAGTAGCGCAGTAAAGTTCCCCGCAAATATTCTTTTTGGCACGAAATTTGACATGGTTAACACTATGAAAAAAAAAAGTTCTTTACACTTCGGCGAAATGGCATACGTTGAATTTAACGCTTGCTTATAGTACTTCTTTATACATGTGTTACCATCTCAAACTACACGCACGCAGTTCTGGTAACGCCATCTGTTGGAAAACAGCGAGAACTTAATCAACGTTCTAAACATTATTCTTCACTATATACAAAAAAAAGTTATGTCAGTGCCAAACATTGAAAATATCAGAAACTAATTTATTCCGAAGATCTATAAATTTGCATTCGATTTGTCGATACATAACCACACAATTATTATTGTAGATAAGTGTTCTTTTTTTTTTTAATTTGTAGCGACATAAAACATTCTCTTCATAATAAAAAGCAGATTCTGTATTTGATTAAAATTTTTTTTTTCATTTCCATACAATTATTTACATTAAATTCAATTAGTTAAATTATGTACATTAGATTCACTTAAGGGGTAAGGCCACTGTAACGGCCCAAAAAAAAAGGTTTTTTCACTAATTTTTTGCTCCCGAAATTGAAGGTATTTGAAAAAAAACTTTTAATGGTGTTATCGGGCATACATTAAACTTTATTATAAAATTTTTTTACAGTAAAAAAAAACAAAATGGCGGTTCCACAGCTATCTTCCCGGGACATGTTTTGCTTCCAGGGCTCCGCGGCACGCAGCACCACTGGTGCACTTTTGAATCTAGAACAAAAAAAAACCATTAATCTAGAGGGCTATAGCTAGAGAATGTCGATCGGATTTTAAAAAGTATCAATTTTTGTGGATTTGGCGTGCGTTTGAAAAAAAAAATTGATTTTTGACGAAAAAAACGGCAAGTTTTTTGTTAATAAAAAATCAATAAATAAAGTTCTTGAAAATTCCGATCGACATTCTCAAGATAATGTAAATGTTCACATCTGGTTAAAATTTCAAGTAAAAAAAATGAAAATTGTTCGAGTTATGCTGCGTGCCATTTTGAAAAACCATGTTTCGAGAAAAACGCGTTTAAAGTTTTGCGAATAGTTTTTTATTGGAAAAAATTAAAAAAAGAACCGCACAGGACCTTTTTTTTTCTTATTCTAGAGGGTTTAAACTATTTTTTAAGCCAATAAAAAAAAATCGATTTTTCAAAAAATTTACAGTGGCCTTACCCCTTAAATTAAATTATTTTTCGAATTTCAGGTTTTTAACAATGTTTTATTTTCTTATAGTACAGTCGTGCTGTCGCTGAAAAACCCCATAATCTAATAAAATTAGAAGGCCAATTTTTTGACAGGTGATTATGTAGGTGCCGCCGGTGCTAAATCC
The DNA here is from genome assembly GCA_964007375.1 of Ophion obscuratus. Classification (NCBI taxonomy): domain Eukaryota; kingdom Metazoa; phylum Arthropoda; class Insecta; order Hymenoptera; family Ichneumonidae; genus Ophion; species Ophion obscuratus. The sequence continues at coordinate 9,682,974 of OZ023313.1, forward strand.
AAGTTTGCCTAAAAATCGGGGTGCAGGGTTTTTTTTAGCGGATGGGGATGGATTGATGACGAACCACAACCCCTACGAGGTCGGCGCCGTGAGACAAAATGTTCAGAAAAATCCCGACTTTAGTTTTGTTCACAGTGCCGAAGTCGTGGTAGTTCATTTTGGGGGTGAAAAAGTGGGGTGAAATTTTGAAAAATCAGTTTTAATTCAACTTTAATAAATTTTAATTCAATTTAATGAAACTTTTTGTTCAAATGAGAACGTTGTAGCCCTTGAAAAGACGCGTCGATCGAGTATTTGATAATTACTCTCCAATAATATCTTCAAACCCAAAAAATTGTTGAAATATCAACAAAAAAAAAGTTGTTCATTGAATAACTAAAAAACAATCGATTTTTCGCGTATGGTTTAAATGTACGAAATGTAGAGAATAGTTTTTTCTACATTTTCGTTTCTATAGACCACCCTTGAATTTTGCTTTTGCCAACCCGTCTCGGGAGTTGAAAATAAAAAAATTAAATTCTGGAAAAACCATTGACCGCACGAATTCGCCGCCGTGGAACAATTTGTAGCTGGAACCATCAGCTACATTTTTGTCCACAGCGCCAAACTCGTATCTCTTTATTTTCGGTCAATAGTTTTCCCAGAATTTCATTTCGAATTTTCAACCCCCGCGAGGGGTTGGAAGAAGCAAAATTCAAGGGTGGACCATAAAAAAAGAAAGTATAGAGAAAATCATTCTCTACATTTCGTACGTTTGAACCATCCCCGAAAAATCGAGTGTTTTTGAGTTATTCAATAAACAAATTTTTTTTTGATACTTCAAACAAAAGGGGCGTGAAGATATTATCGGACAGGGATGATCAAATACTCGATCGACGCGTCTTTTCAAGGGCTACAACGTTCCCATTTGAACAAAAATTGTATGCATTTTTCCTAAAGAAGTATCGAATTAAAACTGATTTTTCAGAACTTCATCCTACTTTTTCGCTCCCAAAATGAACTTCCACGACTTCGGCGCTGTGGACAAAAACAAAGCCCGGATTTTTCTGAACATTTTGTCTCCCGGCGCCGACCTCGTAGGGGTTGAACTTAGCATTATTCCATCCCGTAAAGAAAAACCCTACACCCCGATTTTTAGGCAAACGTGGATTCAGCACCCGCGGCACCTACAAAATCACCTGTCAAAAAACTTCTTTCTCATTTTTTCCGATTCCAATATACAGCACGACTGTACGATTATTTATCATTTTCGTATAGTAGTAGGGAGACGTTTTATTTGCATCGCCTTTTCGGCTTTTTCCAAAGCAGTTACACCGTTTAACATCGCTCTCTTACAATCTAACATATATCTTCCTTAACTTATCTAACATATATCTTATTCTTAATTTTCTTTCCTTTCCTCCTTTACCTACTTCTCTATATATGTTTTCGCTTCTTTGGATATTACCCCTCTGCCTTTTTCACACGTAATCAGGTGCTCCATTGTTTCTCTTTCTCGTTTACATATCCTACAAGTCCACTCCACTGACCCCTTTTTTCCAGCCTTCCCTATATTTCCACACCTTATCCTCGCCCATGTTTCCTTATCGTTTAATATATTTTGCCGCCCAATACCTCCACGGTGCTTCGTTGTTTTCTACTTTCGCATTCCATAAACCATTAGCTGTACAACTTAGTTCGGTCCGTTTTCAAAAGATGGCTCTAGGTGCTATAAATGGTCGCCGCGCAACAGCTGATTTTTGCTGTATCGTGAAGTATCAACATCTCTTAACCAAATATCATTTACAGACCTTTGAGTTTTGCGCATCAAGTCTAATTTTCACTGCGACGAAAATGTCGAATTTCGTCCCAAATAAGCACCATTTGCGGGAAATGTTGATTTTCCGTTTCAATTGGAAGAAAAGTGCAGCTGAAAACGACCGAATGCTTGTGGGACCATCACGCGAGACTTCTACAGGCAACAATTAATCCGTTTAAGGAGTAAGGCCACTGTAACGGCCCAAAAAAAAAGGTTTTTTCACTAATTTTTTGCTCCCGAAATTGAAGGTATTTGAAAAAAAACTTTTAATGGTGTTATCGGGCATACATTAAACTTTATTATAAAGTTTTTTTACAGTAAAAAAAAAACAAAATGGCGGTTCCACAGCTATCTTCCCGGGACATGTTTTGCTTCCAGGGCTCCGCGGCACGCAGCACCACTGGTGCACTTTTGAATCTAGAACAAAAAAAAAACCATTAATCTAGAGGGCTATAGCTAGAGAATGTCGATCGGATTTTAAAAAGTATCAATTTTTGTGGATTTGGCGTGCGTTTGAAAAAAAAAATTGATTTTTGACGAAAAAAACGGCAAGTTTTTTGTTAATAAAAAATCAATAAATAAAGTTCTTGAAAATTCCGATCGACATTCTCAAGATAATGTAAATGTTCACATCTGGTTAAAATTTCAAGTAAAAAAAATGAAAATTGTTCGAGTTATGCTGCGTGCCATTTTGAAAAACCATGTTTCGAGAAAAACGCGTTTAAAGTTTTGCGAATAGTTTTTTATTGGAAAAAATTTAAAAAAGAAGTTAAAAGGATTTAAACTATTTTTAAACTAGAGGGTTTAAACTATTTTTTAAGCCAATAAAAAAAAATCGATTTTTCAACAAATTTACAGTGGCCTTACTCCTTAAAGCGAGCTATAGCCGAAAAACGTCCGGAATGTGCGACCAGACACGAGTCCATAATCTTTCAACATGACAACGCTCGGCCTCACGTTGCTATTGTGGTTGAAAACTATTTGGAAAATAGCGGGTGGGAAATTCTGGCTCGCCCGTCTTATAGCCCAGACTTTGCCCCTTCCGACTACCATTTGTTTCGATCGTTGCAGAACGCTTTGACTGGAATACGCTTCACGTCACAGCGGGGTATCAAAAATGGTTACGATTCATTCTTGGCTTCAAAAGATGAACGCTTTTTCCGCGACGGAATTTATAAATTACCAGAATGATGGGGAAAAGTAGTGGCTCGCGATGGACAATTTTTTGATTAATGTATTAATTCATTTTATCATTCAAATAAGTGCGTATTTTAACGGCGGGGTAAATTTATTTCGGCGAAAAAAGGCATGTTTTTAAGATTTTTTTTTGGCGTAACGAATAGTGTTCGTTTATTGAAAAATTTACATATAATGAAGTAACATTTGAACAACATTCTCCTAAATTTGCATTGCAAAATATTCAAAATTGAGCGAGTGAAAATTAAACCCCGGAGGCGCCTCGAAAAAAAGTTGGTTTGCAGTGTGCACCATAACTCGCAACAGAATCATCTGAAACAAAAAAATCAAAATGCATTTGTTAAAGGAGATGTTTCTCGAGGTAATGACGGGAGGATTTTTTTTTTCGATTTTTCGTAGCACTTGGGAGCCAAAAACCCGATTTTCGCTAAAAAAATCGGCTAATTTGTTGTTGAAAAATTAGTAATTATTTTAAAAAAACAAAAAAGCTCTCGACAATACCTGGTGAATTATGTGAAGAAGTACTGTGCAAAATTTCAAAGCGATTGGTCCGGTAGATTTTGAGTTATCGTGCACACGGACTTTAAATATGACAAGTCTCAGAAAAACGGTTTGAAAAACGCAGAAGAGAAGGGAACGGCATGGAGCAATAGACGCTCAAATACTCATAACTTCGTCAATTTTACTCCGATCGACTTGAAATTTTAACACAATATTCTCGATATATTATGCATTCATTTAAAAAAAAATTTAAAATGAAAAAAAAACAATTTAAATACCCCGCCCTTAAGAAAACGGACCGAATGAAGTTGCACACCCAATATTATACGTCGATTTTTTAATCTGTTCTTTTTCCCCCTCTCTATGATCTTTCTTTTTAAGTTTTTCAATCCCTTGTCTATCAAATTCTCTATTATTTATTATTTTATTTTTATTTTATTTAATTCTCTATTACTAATTATTTTATGATAAAAGAGGGGAGACCCCTCGTTTATCATATCTATTATTGACTCAATTTCTAATTCCCTTTACACTTTTATAAAATCTTTTCCCCATTAAGGTAGTCCAATCGCCAGGCTTCATTCCATAGGATTTTGATAATTTTTTTTTTTTTTGAGCTTCACTAAATATATTTATAATCGTTTCTGTAAAATTTCACGGTCGTTTATCGACCTAATTACAGAGAAAAGAAATATTAAAATTGCGTATTTTTGTGAAGGAATTCCGGGACGACGGACAAAAACCCAATATCCGGTCGCTACAAAAGTGTATATAATAGAGGTTAAACTCGCCTGGTTGAGTAAAAAGAGACGGATATAGAACCAATATTGCCAAACATCAAACCTAGAAATACTGCGCGAATCGTGCGAATAACTATTTTTTCATTTTTAAAATTAAATGTGAACATTCATAAAACCAATTTTTTTGCATATGTTAAAAATATAAATTGTAAGCGTCTCAAGTATGATCAGTGGTATGACTAGTGTGAAGCAATAGGACTACCTTAACATTTGCGTATATTTGATTATAAAAAACATTATCTTCTCCATTTGTCCTCAATGTCCCTGGAATATTCGCAAAACCTGTGTGGCAAACGTGGAAAAATCAGGGAATTTCTGAGCCAATAATGCGCAACAACCATGTTTCCCTTTTAATTTTTTTTTTCGTCGTTCTCCGTACGCAGGTAACCGAACAGCGGGAGCCGCTGAGACGAGAACCCCGACGACGAACGGAGCAGAGACAACAGTCGAGAACCGGGCGTTCGGCGATGAGAGACTGTTCCATAACGCAATTCGCTCAGATCGACGACGACAACGTATCGGCCCTGCAGCAAGTCACACGAGGTGGCGGCGGCTTGACGCTCGCGTCACAGTGGAAATCACAGTTCGACGACTCCGAGGAAACCGACAACGAATGGAAAGGCGAAAACCTTCAGAGTCCCGAACACAAGGGTGCCAATCCACCCTCCATAGTTCCTCAGGTAATACGAGCAACCTTTGAGCAAAACAAACACAGAGGTCAGACGCGTCTAGATAACATTGCGCTTTATTTCTTCAAATTTTCAATCGCCTCGGTAAGATACTAAAATTTTTCGATATCGTTGGAAAAGCCCGAGGCAACAAAAAACTTATCGTTCCAGACGCAAATGAATTTTCATTTCCGCACTGTAAATTGAACGGTAAATTATTATTTCGCATCAGACTCGTAGATCCCCGCGTCTACATATTTTAGAATCTTGCCGATCTTTTCAACCCTGTGTCGAACAAATATCCGTCTTCAAGGAGCGTGACAAAGGTTCACGATAAACGCTATTATTTACACAAGCCTTGATTTAACGTTCTAGCGTCGTCTGGCCTGTATGAAGATCCTCGCTTGACTACCTCGCTTCCGGGCGTTCCACTGCGAATCTATGCTTGCAAATTTTCTCTCTTTGCCTCTTTTTTTTCTTGTCCCCCTTCACGCCCTTGCTGCTTGCTTTCCCGCGTCTAGCTTTGCGGCTTTTGCTCTAGGTATTGTTTTTTTTTCAAGCGAGTACACCTGACTGCGTAATCAATTTGTCGTCTCGACGCAACTTCTTTGCGTCAACTTCATTGCGTGAAAATTGAAGAAAAACACAAATGCTTCAACGTCTCACCGCGAGACGAATCAATTACTTTTATCGTTTAACGTTGACGCCGCCATGTTGACGTTTTTCGAGCCTCATCCACAATCCACCGCGGACTGTAAAATTTCGATTAAGGCTATCGCGACGTACCGAGAAACAAAACGTATTATCCCAAACTGTCGGTAATCGAATCTTGATATAAATAGTTTAAGTTGCAACAAAAATGGCCGTGATATTTCTTTATTTTGGCAACCTCTCCACAAATACAATTCAGGCATGCTCGCGCGCTTCGCTCCGCAATGTTAAACTTTTCGCTTGTCGTTTGCCTCCTGTCGTCGTTTTCGTCGTCGCCGTCGCCGTCGTCTTCGTCGTCGTCTGGACGAGTTAATGTTCAGTCGGTAATACATGACGTATCTAGTCCACAGCTGGTAGCGAGGCTGTAGCTACGATCACACCGACAACCGGATGTCCCGATGTTAAGTCATCCGGTAGTCCGGCGATGTCGGTAACGCCAATTGTCTCTCAGCAGCAGCAGCAGCAGCTTATAACGGTGACGACTGCGGGACTGGGAAGTGCTCAAAATCCCCTCTCGCGAATAAGCGAAGATTCACCGAGAACCGGCGTGCCGCATAGGTGTCTGAACATAACGGGTATCGAGAAGTATCCGGATATTCAAGGAGCTTTGCCACGGGCGTGGAGTGTACCGGCGCTGGCGCCGCACGTTCGTGCCAATCTCGAAGCACCACTCGTACGTTGATCGAAATATACTTCAGCTTAAGTCGGATATACATTTGGACAGGAAACAAATAAGCAATAATTGAAGAATTTCTTAAACTAAGAAACAATTATTCTACAATTATCGAACTTTAGGTATACTTTAATAGTATATTTAAATGTAGGAAATAATTTTTTTTTTAATTCAGGGGAGATGTACACCTAGGAGCCGGTAAAAAGGGCATTTTTGTGAATTTTTCCAAGGAAAACTATTTGAAATTTCGGATTGGGGTTTTAAGGAGTAAGGCCACTGTAACGGCCCAAAAAAAAGGTTTTTTCACTAATTTTTTGCTCCCGAAATTGAAGGTATTTGAAAAAAAACTTTTAATGGTGTTATCGGGCGTACATTAAACTTTATTATAAAATTTGTTTACAGTAAAAAAAAAACAAAATGGCGGTTCCACAGCTATCTTCCCGGGACATGTTTTGCTTCCAGGGCTCCGCGGCACGCAGCACCACTGGTGCACTTTTGAATCTAGAACAAAAAAAAACCATTAATCTAGAGGGCTATAGCTAGAGAATGTCGATCGGATTTTAAAAAGTATCAATTTTTGTGGATTTGGCGTGCGTTTGAAAAAAAAAATTGATTTTTGACGAAAAAAACGGCAAGTTTTTTGTTAATAAAAAATCAATAAATAAAGTTCTTGAAAATTCCGATCGACATTCTCAAGATAATGTAAATGTTCACATCTGGTTAAAATTTCAAGTAAAAAAAATGAAAATTGTTCGAGTTATGCTGCGTGCCATTTTGAAAAACCATGTTTCGAGAAAAACGAGTTTAAAGTTTTGTGAATAGTTTTTTATTGGAAAAAATTAAAAAAGAAGTTAAAAGGATTTAAACTATTTTTAAACTAGAGGGTTTAATCTATTTTTTAAGCCAATAAAAAAAAATCGATTTTTCAAAAAATTTACAGTGGCCTTACTCCTTAATTATCTAAAAGTATATACATTCAAAAATATGTTTAATTTTCTTTATTCAAAAATATCAAAAATATACAAGGACATTGTACGATCCTTGGAGCGTCGTAAAAAAATCTGCGTAAACGGTACCCACTGGCGTTTCTTCGAAAATCATCTGAATAAAAAACCAAAAAGATTATTAAATTAGGTACTATAATCTAGTACTTGTCATAGCCTATTTTGAAAATATCGATTTATGACAAAATGGCGGACGTTTGAACATAAATAGTGACTTTTGGGCGAAAAATTAGTTATTATTTTGCCTATAAAACAAAAAATAAGTAACGGAAAACAAATCCTATGACGAGTACTAGATAGTGGTGTATAGAATAACCACAAAAAACCTCAAGGCAATCGGTTCATTGGTTTTCGAGAAATTTTGGGTACCGATTTGAATAACGTGGTTTTGAGAAAAACGCGTTTGAAAATTTGAGAATGAATAAATCATGAAATTTGTCAACTTACTACTGTGTCCAAAAAATAAGGTGACATTGTATTTATTTCGAAAATTCTTTATTTATTTTTCCAAATCAATTTCATCCCTTTCAAAGTAATCCCCTCCCGACGCAATGCACTTGTGCCAACGGATTTTCCAATCTTCGAAACACTGATTGTAGTCACTTTCCGGGATGGCCTTCAGTTCCGTCTTCGCTGCGGCATGAATCTCCTCTATCGTATCAAAACGGTGTCCCCGGAGCGATCTTTTGAGCTTGCTGAACAGCCAGAAGTCGCACGGCGCCAGATCAGGTGAATACGGTGGTTGCGGAACGATATGGTTTGAGTTTTTGGCGCCGTGCGACTTTTGGCTGTTCAGCAAGCTCAAAAGATCGCTCCGGGGACACCGTTTTGATACGATAGAGGAGATTCAAGCCGCAGCGAAGACGGAACTGAAGGCCATCCCGGAAAGTGACTACAATCAGTGTTTCGAAGATTGGAAAATCCGTTGGCATAAGTGCATTGCATCGGGTGGGGATTACTTTGAAGGGGATGAAATTGATTTGGAAAAATAAATAAAGAATTTTCGAAATAAATACAATGTCAGCTTATTTTTTGGACACAGTAGTACATGGAATCATCGATACCAGGCGTAGGCATAGTGTAGGTCTTCTACGGTCGACGGATTGTTCATAGCTTCTAAATCCTCGACCTCGACCATCTAGGTGTATATCTCCCCTTAATTCATCATCAAAATGGCGGAGCTGTGGCAGAGTGTTACAGCAAGTTCTACGTTACGTGCAGTCTAGCTTCCCGTAGACTTTGATTTGCAAAAAAGTTCAAACATTTTTTTCACTTAGAACATGTATATTTTCTATGCGACGGTAATTAAAATGAATAAAGTGCAAATTTAAGAAAATGGCACGCGTTGACAAAAAAAAATCAACATTTCCCGCAACATTTCTGTAAAATGTGGATTAAAAAAGTAGTTTTTTTCAATTTTTCAAGAACAATTCTCGTCAAGTTAAAGGTTCCAATATTATCAATATTTCTACCAAGTTTCAACTCATTCGGCGGTTTTTGAGGGATCCTGCACGCCAATTTCGATAATGCAGTTTTGAGATAAACGCGTTTGAAGTTCACGCCCGCTCCGAATCCGAGCGGTAAGGCACAGCGTTGACGGGCTGTAACGTTTGAAGTTTTTCGAATTTCGCTTTGAAACTTTGGGACAATATTCTACATATATGGTTCTATCGTTTAAGTGGCTATACCAGTGTGAACGCTGAAAATTTGGGTGATTTTCGGGAATTTTTTAGAAGAGAAGTACTCAATTACATGTTTCGGAAAATTAAGAATATATTTGGCTATATTTGACCTATATGACATATTTTTTTTCATAGAATAATATTGAGATCCAAGCGACTTATGCGCTGCCTTCGGAGACGCCAAAAAAAAGTTCCTCCACTGCTGACATGATGCCGGCTGATTGAGTAGCTGAATCCTAAAACGGGAAATATGTCAAACAGGAAGGTATTTCCTGTACAATGACGTAGGATTTTCGAAAAATATCAAAATCTAATGAAATGGCGTAGTTATGAAAAAAAAGTCAATTTTCATCCAATCAAAAATATCCTACGTCATTGTAGAGTAAATATATTCAAGAGTACTCAGTTCACATTTCAAGTCAATCTGATAATTGCTCTTTGAGTTACAATGTCAGCAAATTTGAAAAATATCGTTTCGAGAAAAACGCGCTTAAAGATTTAACTATCGATTTTTGCAACATAAAATGATAATGATATTCTTAAAAGTATAAACAGTCGAAAAAGGCCAAAAAAATCGATTTTTTAAAGGTGTCAGACTGGTATAGCCCCTTAAGGCGGAATATGCATTTAGACGGGAACAAAATTGAGCATTTTTGTGGATTTTTTAAAACTGAGAAATAATTATTCTACATTTATCTAATTGTGGGTATACATTAATAGTGAATTTAAGTATACAAAACAATTTTTTTAAATTAATTTATGGCGAAAATGGCGGAGCTGTGGCAGAATGTTACAGGAAGATTGCCGCGGGAATTGCGAGTGCAGTCTAGCTTCCCGTAGACTTTGATTTAAAAAATTGAAAAAAATATTTCAGTTAGGATATGTATAGTTTCTATTTGACAGGAATTCAAATGAATAAAATGCAAATTTAACAGAATGGCACGCATTTACAAAATAAAATTAACATTTCACGCGAAATTTCTATAAAATTGGGATTAAAAAAGTAGGTTTTCTTCTAATTTTCCAAAAAAAATTCTCGTCGAGTAGAAAGTAGCAATATTATCAATATTTCGACCAAGTTTCTACTCAATCGGCTTAATAGTTTTTGAGTAATCCTGCACGCCAATTTCGAAAAAGCAGTTTTGAGAAAAACGCGTTTGAAGTTTACGCCCGGTCCGAATCCGAGCGGTGAGGCACAGCGTTGACGGGCTGTAACGTTTGGAGTTTTCGGATTTTCGCTTTGAAACTTCAGGACAATATTCTACATATATAGTTCTATCGTTTAAAGACAAAAAAAAAGAAATCGATTTTTTAATCGTCGTAAATATATATTCCGCCTTAAGGTCCACCTAGAGGCCCGAAAAAATGCCCAAATCCCGAACTTTTTCTGGGAAACGATTGAGCGATTGAAGAAACGCATTTTTTTAACCATAAGGAACAAATATTGAGAGCGTTTAAAAAAATCATCAAAGAGTACAGAAAAACAATAAAAACATGGCAGCCGACAGCTGATGAAAATTATTTCGCCGCGTTTGGCGGTGGACACTCCAGCTTGAACGGTCTATCTGAAGTCGCAAAACCAAACGGGTTATTCGAGTTAGCAATAAATACGAGTAGTTGAAGATCGTCGATTTTTATAATCAGTCTTTTTAACAAAGTCACGACGAACTGAAACTCGAGCATACAAAATCTATGAAGAAAGGTCGTCATTTTTACGTAACGATTCAAAAATGACGATCGATTTAACGGGGTCGTCTAGTGGGAAGGCCGTTTTTTAATGCTTTTTTGGGGATTTTTTTTACAAACCATTAAAATAAAATAAATCGTATATCATTTTTATTAACATTTAAACGAACTTTGTGAATTTTTTGAAGTTATTATATGGGGCCGTCCATCTATTACGTCATTCTAAATTTGGGGGGGGGGAGGTTCGTCTGCGGATGACGGTAAATGATGGATGAGGGGGGGGGGGGGGGCGTTTCGAAATTGACGTCATTCTTGTGATACCAGTTACTTCAAAATGTACAATAGTATATTGTACAACTAGAGTGGTTTCCCCGCATGAGTGATGAAAAATATTTTGCAAGTACCTAATGGTATTAATTATTGAACTCATTATTTATTTATTTATTACATAAGGTTTGTCTACATTATATTCGAGAACTTCAAATAACAGCGTACCTATGAAAATAGTTCGATCGAGCCAAAATGAATATGGGGAGGATACGGAGATATTACCCGTGATCCAGGATTTGCAAGAATGGGTGAAAACTCCGTGGGAGCTATCCAAAGAAAACTAAAGAATAGGGGAGAATAATATTATTATATTAATGAAAATTGCCAAAGTACAAAATAATAAAAGATGATTCTATAACAAAATGTGGGAGCTATCCAAAGAAAACTAAAGAATAGGGAAGAATAATATTATTATATTAATAAACATTGCCAAAGTACAAAATAATAAAAGATGATTCTGTAACAAAATGTTTTAATGTTACCCAATTTTTCTCAAATCCGCAAATGTTTTAATTTTGCCAAACTGGTAATGACGTCAATTTTGCGAGAGGGGGGGGGGTCATTAGGAAATGACGATAGGATGATTGTAGGGGGGAGGGGGGGTCGAAAATCAGCAAAAATCGATGGCGTAATATATGGACGGCCCCTATAGAATATAGTCGGAGATACACCGCCCAACAGGAACACATATAAAAAGAGGTGCTCCACTGCTGCCATGATTCCGGCCGATCTGCTTACCTGAAATAAAAAAACCAAACGCAATTTTAATCGTGAGACTTGAGGCTCTACATAGAACTAAAATAAAGTTAGAATTCCAAAAAAAAATATTTTTTTACGCTTTAGAACAAAAATGCAATTTTTCGTATTTTTTTGGGGTCTATATAGCTAATAAAAAGAAAACTAACGAAGCAATCTTAATTATTTTAGTTCAACTTGTAGTTATATATGTAGTAAAGATGCTGTATGAATTTGAGCAGAATCAATCAAATAGTTTTTGAGATATCATGGCAGCAGTTTGAAAAAGTCGTGTTTTGAGAAAAACGCGTTTGATAGTTGTTGTATATAATTCATAATAAAAAAAAATCGTCTCACGATCAATCTGCTATGCCTGGACCATAGGAATACACCTTCCTCTTCTTCAAAGAAGTCATGCAAGGCCGTTTTCTCTTCTTTCGATCTGACACACTAGACGACCCCCTTAAGAAAAGTGAAATCGTCAACGATGTTTCTCATCGTGTTTCCTGGAACTTTGGAAACAATCCATCAAGTGGTTCTCGAGATACATTCACCGACTTCGAACACAGTGTTTTGAGAAGAACGCCTTTAACCCTTTCACACCTGACGAGGATATGCTGTCCCAGTCTGGAAAAAATTTGAAATTACGGCTGGGACGACGTATGTCACAGTTACTGAAAAAAATAGGCGCATTTCAGTGGTGAGGAATTCGCACCCTTATTGAGCAAGTTTCAGACGGAAAAGTTATTTCATCGTAATAATCACTTGGAGGAGAAATAACTGTTCCCGTTAATGAGGCGCACTAAACTGTTTTTTTCGCCGTATTGACAGGGTTAAGCCGTCTGGCCACCTTCGCCGATCGAAAAATGGGTATATTAAAAAAAAAAAAAAATAAACTCGAAAGTATGGGCCGGAATGTTTTTATTTTTTTACACAACGTCAGAAAGGGCTTTAAGAATAAGGTTAACAAATTTCCGTTCAAAATATTGAAAAATGGCGCCGTTATGCACATTGCCGCGGAGGTCCTCCGCACGATACGCGCGGTCGTTGTCCCAGCTGTTACCTGGTCATGTCACATATGAAAAAAAATAAGCTCATTCGTGAGTAGTGTCGATACAATGTACCGTAGCGGTTTTTTTTTCGACCGTTAAAAAAATTATGGTGAACCGAAGAAAAACAATTGTATTTTTCACCGAAATTATGGCTCACCATAATGTTTTTAATGGTCGAAAAAAACCGCTACGCTACGTTGTAGCGACACTACTCACGAATGAGCTGACTTTTTTTTATATGTGACATGACCGGGTAACAGCTGGGACAACGACCGCTTTATGATTAAAGCCCTTTCTGACGGTGTGTAAAAAAATAAAAATATTCCGGCCCATACTTTCGAGTTCATTTTTTTTTTAATATACCCATTTTTCGATCGGCCAAGGTGGCCAGACGCCTTAAAGTTTGAAGTACGGTGCTACTACCGTTCGCCCGGCCGACTGATGGAAACTGGAATATGGCTAAAACGTGATACTATCGACTAGAAAAAGTTTTGAAAAATGCAATTTCTTGACCTATCTAAGTAAATGTAGCCCGTTAAGGGGTAAGGCCACAGTAGAATTTTCAAAAAATCGTTTTTTTTTCTCGCTAAAGCGGTGCTTCATCATCATAAGAATAAGTTACTATTCGATATACAGCAAGACATTTATTCTTTCACCGACTTTAAGGAGTAAGGCCACTGTAACGGCCCAAAAAAAAAGGTTTTTTCACGAATTTTTTGCTCCCGAAATTGAAGGTATTTGAAAAAAAACTTTTAATGGTGTTATCGGGCATACATTAAACTTTATTATAAAATTTTTTTACAGTAAAAAAAAAACAAAATGGCGGTTCCACAGCTATCTTCCCGGGACATGTTTTGCTTCCAGGGCTCCGCGGCACGCAGCACCACTGGTGCACTTTTGAATCTAGAACAAAAAAAAACCATTAATCTAGAGGGCTATAGCTAGAGAATATCGATCGGATTTTAAAAAGTATCAATTTTTGTGGATTTGGCGTGCGTTTGAAAAAAAAAATTGATTTTTGACGAAAAAAACGGCAAGTTTTTTGTTAATAAAAAATCAATAAATAAAGTTCTTGAAAATTCCGATCGACATTCTCAAGATAATGTAAATGTTCACATCTGGTTAAAATTTCAAGTAAAAAAAATGAAAATTGTTCGAGTTATGCTGCGTGCCATTTTGAAAAACCATGTTTCGAGAAAAACGCGTTTAAAGTTTTGCGAATAGTTTTTTATTGGAAAAAATTTAAAAAAGAAGTTGAAAGGATTTAAACTATTTTTAAACTAGAGGGTTTAAACTATTTTTTAAGCCAATAAAGAAAAATCGATTTTTCAAAAAATTTACAGTGGCCTTACTTCTTAAGCGTATAACGTAAGCCCACCTCCATAGAGTACCTAAAACTTTAAACGCGTTTTTCTCAAAACAGCTTTTTTCCAATTAGCGTGACAAATAACTTCAACAATTTTTACTCGATTTACTTCAAATTTAAAAGTTATGTTCCTAATTGCATTTCGCTGAGAAGTACGTACGGAATTTCCGATTAATCGAAAACTTGTCATTTTATGAGCAGTTTTATACGAAATTTTTCACTGAAAATTCATTCAAATACCTCCAACTCAATTGAAATACCTAAAACTTTTGAATAAAACAATATTTTTTAAATTCCTTACGTACTTCTCTGGCTATTCTAATGTAGATTGACGAGAATTTTTGTTTTTTGTTCTAGGTAAAAAATTGTGGATGCTAAATGTCACGCCGCGGAGCGCCTAAAAAAAGATAACAAAAGAAAATATTAGTAGTCGGCCATTTTGAACATAGAAAAAAAATCTAACAGCTTGATATTCATGCTAAATAGATGTGTAATTAATGTTACGAGTGAATCACTTTTTCATGCGAAAAAAAAATAATTAAATTCGCACATGATTTTATACCCGTTACTGTGGCCTAACCCCTCATGGCGTCCCATAGAGAATAATTAATATCACCGAGGATGATAATTGAGTTGGTGGACGATGATTTTGTATTTTTGGCAGGTACAGCAAGCGTTGTTCGACGATTTGTTGTACGAAGTGGACGTTATGAGAAATATAGCGATGCGCCACGACGAGCCGAGGAGAAGCCCGCCGCCGAGGCGAGCCAGTGTTCCAGCGGTGGCATTCTCGTCGCCTACAACCGTCCCTACTACGCCCGTTGGTGACGAGGAGGAACAGGCCGTTGCCGGAAGACTGGAAATACGAGTCGTCGACTCGACCGGGGGGGCTACGGTTGTACAAACTAGTGCCGATAAGGAGCCGCTCCAAAGTATGCCACTAAATTCAATCTACGTAACATTCACTTAAGGGGAGATATACACCTAAGAGCCGGAAAAAAGGTCATTTTTGTGAATTTTTTCAAGAAAAACTATTTGAAATTTCCCATTGGGGTTTTATTTATCTAAAAGTATATACATTCAAAAATATGTTTAATTTTCTTTATTTAAAAATATCAAAAATATACAAGAATATTGTATGATCCTTGGAGCGCCGTAAAAAAATCTGCGTGTACGGTACCCACTGGCGTTTCTTCAAAAATCATCTGAAAAACAAAACCAAAAAGTTTATTAAATTAGATACTATAATCTAGTACTTGCCATAGCCGATTTTGAAAATATCGATTTATGACAAAATGGCGGACGTTTGAACATAAATAGTGATTTTTGGGCCAAAAATTAGTTATTATTTTGCGTATAAAACAAAAACTAAGTAACGGAAAAAAAATCCCATGACAAGTACTAGATAGTGGTCGTGTTCGTTGGGTGTCATCATTTTGATACGAACAAGTGCGCATGTGCATAATGATGCGCAACGCGCAACTGCGCAATGAAACGTGCGCACCATCGGTCGTGTTCGTTGGGTCTCATCATTTTGATGCGAACAAGTGCGCATGCGCATAATGATGCGCAACGCGTACCTGCGCAATGAAGTGAGTCATTCGTTCTGCGCATGACTCGTTGCATTGCGCAGTTGCGCGTTGCGCATCATTATGCGCATGCGCAGTGAAAATGATGAGACCCAACCACGGGTCGTGTTCGTTGGGTCTCATCATTTTGATACGAACAAGTGCGCATGTGCATGATGATGCGCAACGCGCAACTGCGCAATGAAACGTGCGCATCATCAAATGCGCATCATTATGCGCATGCGCAGTCAAAATGATAAGACCCAACGAACACGACCACGGTCGTATATACAGGTCTGGGCACTCCCATATATTCCGTATACCCCAAAGTGTGCCTCCATCTGACGCCTCTCTTTGCGGAACTGGTCGCAAAAGCGTGGAGCGCTGCTATCTCGGAGGCATGTGCTACAGAGCGCGATGCATGCGCGCATGCGAATTGTCTTTCCCTTCACGTGGCTGTGATGAAAAATTAATACATCCTAAATAATTAGTCGAACACAAAAACTAAAAGCATAAACCGAAAATATGAGCGATGAGCCATTAGTTAATGATACTCATCGTCTTTGACATGGATATGCCGATTTAACTATTGCGCAATCCAATTACATTTTTTTTTCGTTTACGGAAAAGAAGAACACTCGAAATTTACGTGTAGCACGCATTCCTTTCATTAGTAGTACTAGTAGAAAGGTAGTAGAAGATATCAGTAGTCATCATTGGCAATTTTAAATAATGAGACGTGCTCCGAGTTATTTATGTATCCACTTCTGCATCCCGGAATCATGCACCGCTTCGGCATCGCAATATATAGACACTTGATCTTTTGTTATTCCGTATTGAATAAAAACCGTGGCTACGATATACTCGAAATCATCCTACCAAAACGAGGTTAGGCCACACGTACATACGACCGTCGCCACACAACGTTCATGCCATGCCCCGTAAACGCGGTATAAACAAAAGTGCCTCCCCTTCAGTAGCGCCGCGGTGGAATGCGCAAATAGAGGCGTCACTTAGAGTCACGCATTTTTGAACGGAGTGCCCAGACCTGTATATACGACCGTGGACCCAACGAACACGACCAATGGTGTATGGAATAATCACAAAAAACCTCAAGGCAATCGGTTCATTGGTTATCGAGAAATTTTGGGTATCGATTTGAGTAACGTGGTTTTGAGAAAAACGCGTTTGAAAATTTGGCAATGAATAAATCATGAAATTTGTCAACTTACATGGAATCATCGATATCAGGCCCATAGTGTAGGTCTTCTACGGTCGACGGAATGTTCATAGCTTCTAAATCCTCGACCTCGACCATCTATGTGTATATCTCCCCTTAAACAAAAAACATTTGCGAGGGAATAAAACACGGGTAATTCCTTTTTTTTTTAAATAGAAAAATTGACGAACGGGACCGCGGCAAGCCCGGCAAGTCCGAATCCCGGGCCTGAGGAGACTTCGATATACTTCGACGCTACGGAAAATCGTGCGATTACGGCGAGCAACAGTTTGCCGAAAGTAGCGACGTGCGTTACGCTTGGATCTCCATCGATCTCCCACGCTTCGAACTCACAGCGGGAGCCCAAAGACAATAATAAAGAACGCGAAACGCCGAGCAAAGCGCACACTAGTCACAGCAAAATACCGATACCGGTAAAGAGTCCACGCTGCTCACTTTCCGAGTCTACGCCGGAGACAAATACAACGCAAAATACGAAAACCGGCACGGCGAGCCAACTGGAGAAATCACCCGCTCAAATTGTTCAACAATTGAAGGATCTCGATACCGGTTAGTCGCGCCTTCGAGACTTTCTTCTTTATCTCTCGTTTAAATCTTTCCGTTTATTTTTATTTATTTTTTTTCATCGTATTTTTCTATCTACTTTTCGAAAAGCCACTCCGTCGGGAAAAATGAGTTTGCAAGCATATAATAGTTGTATACACACACACACACACACACACGTTTATATCGCATAATGCTTCAGAGTACTTGCACCATGTCGAAATTCATTAGTATTGCGTTTATACGGCCTGAATCTTTCTCTCGCGTTCTCCCCCCGACTTCTTAAGGGGCTACTTCTACCTAGAGGCCCGAAAAATATGGTCAACTGCCAAATTTTTATGGGGTACGGTTGGTGAAAAAAAAAAGGCATTTTTATTCTAACACAAAAGTTATCTGTCGAGAGCCGCCAAAAAAATCACCAAACAATACAGGAAAATAACAAAAACATGGCCGCCGGCGGATGATGGAGTTTTTTTCTCTCCAGCTCAAACGGTCCATCCGAAATCTAAAGACCACACGGGTTATTCATGTTAAGGGGAGGAACCTGAGTAAACGGCGAGAGAAACAGGTGAAATTCGGGAATTTTTATCTCAAAAACTAATGTTTCGATTGGATCCGGGTTTTTTTAAATTGGAAAATACGTACATTGAGGTATGTTTAGGAATTTTTTAAAATAAATTCGTTGACTGGAAGCGATTCAAATGCGATTATCTCGAAACATAGTTTTCGAAGTCGGTGCCAGATGTATCTCGAAAAACGGCTTGTCCGATTTTGTCCAAATTTTGATACAATATTCTTCGATAGTTTTTCTCGATCGCCACGTAGGGGTTTTTCATTTGATTGAACCATTGCTTTTTTGTGCAATGTGTATGCAATCCAAAATCGTCGGAAATTGCGAACGAAAAACAAATGTTAAATTAAAACGGTCGCAATTCCGTCAAAAATGAAAATTTCACTAAAAAATTCTACGGTGCGAACGAGAAAAACTATCGAAGAATATTGTATCAAAATTTGGACAAAATCGGACAAGCCGTTTTCGAGATACATCTGGCACCGACTTTGAAAACTATGTTTCGAAATAATCGCGTTTGAATCGCTTGCAGTGAACGAATTTATTTTTAAAAAATTCCTAAACGTACCTCAATGTACATATTTTCCAATAGAAAACCCGGATCCAATCGAAACATTAGTTTTTGAGATAAAAATTCCCGAATTTTACCTGTTTTTCTCGCCGTTTACTCAGGTACCTCCCCTCAACAATAAATACGAGTCGTTGACGATCGCTAAGGGACAACACCACTGTGACCCCCTGTTTTTTTGCAATTTTTTAAGAATTTTTTTTGTGGGAAAAAAAGAGATATTCGAAAAAAAAAATTTTGTTTTGTTCGTTGTTTATTGAAGATACATAAAAAAAAAAAATTCAAATTTTTCACGCCCCATGGTGACACTGGGGAAGCTCCCGCGTCAAGTACTGTTGCCTCTGCAGTGGTTCGCGGCACGCAGCAGAACTCTCTTCAAAGTCGATCTGAAAAAAAAATACCGAGTGTTTTCGTTAATAATATGATATTTTGAAGAGAAGTACATAGGGATTTGAAAAAATATTGATTTTTAAAAAATAGGCACGCTTTTGAAATTAAAGGACGATTTTCGTGCAAAATTTCTCGTCGAAAATAGGCTATAACTTTTTTTATTATTGAGATATCGAAAAAATCCTGTGTACTTCTTTAGATAATCTAGTTTTATTGATGCAGTCCAAATTTGAAGTCGATCGGATAAAAATTGCTCGAGTTCTGCTGCGTGCCGCACTCGAAAAAGTGGTTTTGAGAAAAACGCGTTCAAAGTTTTAGGTTTGTCAATTTATGCGATAAATTGGGAAAAAAATTTTTTGACTTTAATCAGCGATGCCGGCACCATATAGCTGGCCTTCAAGAAGCAAATCATTGTCCCTAGCATCTTTTCTCGAACTTGTAGAGGCTCTTCTTGCCTCTTTTGCAGCGTCTGTGAGCGAGCGCTCCGCCAGCTCGATCCGCGCTGCGTCTGTTTAAACGCAAAAATTGAAACAATTTGGGCCGATAGTTGTCCCCAACGTCTCCAAAACTTTCATGAGGCTTCTCAGGCCATAATTGAATAATAATACCGCGATATCAGCTGCAATATCGACGATTGACGATTGACGACTTGAAAATTTTTCAATTATCGCCACCTATGGCTTTTTTTCGAAACTATATTTATAACAATAGCCGGTTTTTGTGAAGGGAGACAAAAGAATACCTGGGAAAGACCCCCGCAAGACCTGGGAAAGGCCCGGTATACCTGCCGACCCTGAGGCGCGCAGCTGCGCGGGACCCCGAGCGTCACGGAGCGCTGCACCGCTCCACAAAATATTCAATATCTCCGAAAATAATTATTTTTTCGAACTGGGTCCAACGGCACTTTAATCTTAAATGTATTTTAGATTTTTCTACATGGTTTTCAAAAAATCGATTTTTTGAAGCCGTCACAGTGGTGTTGTCCCTTAATTTTCTAAATATATTGTTTTTCTAAAAGGTTGCGACGAGTTTAAACTCTAGCATATAAAATCTATGAAAAATATTTTAAAAATCGATTTAAAAAAGTGAGATCGTCAACGACCTTTAAATGTTTCTTGTCGCATCTCCTGTAAAGTTGGAAACAATCCGTTAAGTGGTTCTCGAGATATCATGTCCACCGACTTTGAAAGCAGTGTTTCGAGAAAAACGCGTTTAAGGTAGAACGAGCGCGCGCTCTTGATTTTTATAGATTTTGTTTAAATTTTAACCAGATATCGTTCATATCATTTGCATGTTTGAGTAAAATTTCAGAACAGTCGACTATTTAGATTGGGAGATAACGGATTTTAAAATTGCAACTTTCAACACTGCAGGGCCTGCATTGAAATTTAGACAGGATAATTTTCCGTAAAAAATGTTTGTCCCCTACAATAAGAAGACATATGGCAACACCGCGTCCTTCCACGTCTCCAGTGACGTAAGTTTGCGCGGCATATTCAAAATAATACTGCAACACGAATTTTTACTTGGAAGTAATTTTTAATCGAACAAAGTTTTTAATTAGTTATGAATTAACCAACACTTGTATACTTTCATGAAAATAACATAAACAATATAAAATATTAATAGTTATAACGCAAATATTTCCTTTTATGATCAAAGTTTTCAACTTTAAGAACACGATAATTATTTTTTTTCTCGAAATATTGAACAATACTATTCTGCGGTGTTGCCATATGTCTTCTTATTATAGGGGACAAATATTTTTTACCGACAATTATTCTGTCTTTACTGAACGTTTTTAGAAAAACTGAATAGTAAAGGAAATCCAAACTTTTTTCACTCGTTTCCTAACTAGTTTGCTATCTAAATATATTTTTTTTCTTCACAATTTATAAACACAATAGAATGGTACGACGAATTATGTGACCTAACTTTCGATCTTCGGTTGCAATTTCTAAGCTCATTATCTCCCAATCTAAATAGTCGACTGTTCTGAAATTTCACTCAAACATGCATAATGATATGAACAATATCTGGTTAAAATTTGAACAAAATCTATAGCAATCAAGAGTGCGTGCTCGTTCTACCTTAAGGGATCATCACAGTGTAACGCGATTTTTTTCGATGGTTAAAATTTGCTAATCAGTCTGATTTTTTATGCCAAATCGAAGTACTCATGACGAACGGAAAATACATTTTCAAACGTTTACTTTTTTTTTACATTTTTTAACGGTTGAAAATGTCTTCGAAAAAAAGAAGTCCTCACGGTGTACACGGTTGTGGCCGTAAATATTATCCGAAACAAAATTTACAAAAAGATCATTAATCAGTACGAAAGCCGTTATCTTGCTGTGGGTTTTTTTTTAAATCACAATTGACAAAATGGCGGCGGTTTGAAAAAGAGTATCGAATTTAGCCTATTTTTTCGAGTTTTTCATTTTTTTTAATATAAAGATTAAAAAAAGCTTCCATAGCAAGATAAAGAATGGCGTGAAGAATGTTGCGTCGAAATTTGAGACGGACAGCTTGAAAACTCTTCTTTTGAGATTGTACATCATTTTCAAAAACGACATTTCGAGAAATAGGCGTAGGAATTTTCCAATAACATTTTCAGGGAATATAGCCAGAAGGTGACACTATGGAATAAAAATACTGTTGGAAAATGCAATTTTTTGACCCACCAAGGTAGATGTAGCCCGTTAAAGACTGAAGGAAATCCGATGGTCATCCTTCATTGCTATTCTTCGTAATTACCTTGCACTGTCGGATTTATGGATAATGAAAAAAGCACGCAAGACAATGCCAGAGGGAGAGAGAGAGAGAGGGAGAGAGAAATCGACGAATGCAGGACATAGGCTGCTTATCCCGTTCAACTAGCTAGTAATATTTCTCGAAGCTCATTACAAGAAACGTCATTGTTCGAAGTAGTTGAGAAGTCTTGATGTTTCTTTTATGTCGATGACGAACATGCGAGAATTCAGATTTGAAGGACGTTTATCATTGGCTTTTGTAGTTGGATTTGGCGACATTACTTTGTGCTTCTTAGCGTCACTAACACCGGTAACTTTTAGCTATCAAGGGTAAACCGTTGTCAGTACATACGGAGGTACCGACGCTGAGACGATGCGCCACGTTGCCGGACGCACGCCCCAACGTGCCGCCTCTGACGTCGACGAGCTCGACCGAGGAGGAAAATCTCACCGGTTGCACACCCGCGTTGAGACGACGTCGACAGTCCGAGAAATACGTGACTGACGCGATGCAGCTGAATCTACGTCTCCAGAGAACACAAAGAAGACGACCGACCTCGGAGGTATTGCCGAGATTTTATCCACGCGGTGTTCCCTCCCACCTACTCGATTCAGGTAAAAGAACCGAGGAGAGCAGTGACAATGACTCGGACAGCAGTGGTCCACCCAACTCGCAACCACCCCCACCACCCTCGTCGCTACCGCCTCACATGGCTGAGAATAACGCTAGGTATGCCAGTTCATCGTCATACCTTTATCCATCACGTAGCAAGGTTTATCATTTGTTTTTTGTTTTTTTTTAAATTATTTATTAACGCCTATTTTATCAACTATTTATCTTATCCACTCTTTTCGTAGATTCAAATATTGCGATCGAAGTAAGGAATTGTGAGATACGTCGAGATCGTGCCATGTTTTTTGTCGTACTATTTTCCATTGAGGGGTTCGGCTACTGCGACGACCCTGAAATCAGGGTTATTTGGAAAAAAAATCAATTTTGAAGGAATAAATAAGATTATTGAAACAATCGATTCTGAACTTTTAAATTTCTATAAAACTATTACATTTTTTTTAACTGATCAAATATCTATTAATTTTTAATTCCGATAAATCTATTAAATTTTTTTCGCTGATCAAATTTCTATTAATTTTAAATTCCTATAAATCTATTAAAACTTTTTAACTGTTCAAGTTTCTTTCAATTTTAAATCTTTAACTTTCAAATTCCTATAAATCTATAAAAAAAATTTAACTGATCAAACATCTATCAATTTTAAATTCTAAACTTTCAAATTCCTATAAATCTCTTAAATTTTTTTAACTGATCAATTTTTTATTAATTTTAAATTCTAAACTTTTAAATTCCTATAAATCTATTGCATTTTTTCAACTGATCAAATTTCTATTAATTTTGTACGTAACGTTGTAACGTTTGGACATTTATTTGTATGTACATTCACAAAGTTGTGTACCAAATTACATGATAAATATCAATAATTAAAGCAGTTATAAACAATCTCGTGGAGGACCTTCGAACGTGAGGGGCTCAACGGTGTACCTGATTTTGGCCGCCCGGTTGATCTGAAACAAAACAAAACGAGCTTTCTTCTTCTTAAAATGTAAAATATTGGTTAAGACTTGACCGAGGTTTTTTGTTATCGTGTATCAATCATCGAACAAAAAAAATCGATTTTTTTCGATTTTTCATAAATTTTTCAACGAAAAATCACATCACTATCGTTAAGGAGGTACGGTGATGACCACGCTAGTAAACTAAGAGTCTATTTTTCGCCATAATACCGCTACGTTTTAGACATATGTGTGTGGCCTATATTTCGAGAAATATTTTTTACGTATTGAATTTCAAGCTACTTATTATTTTTATAATATGAAAACAAACGTAATAATCTACTACTCGACTTCAGTAGTACGCCATATCGTCGACGTTTAGCATCGTTGCATTTTCGATAGCTGTCATCGGTCCCACGCGCTCGGCTTATTATTTTTGGTAACCGGTAAACATGGAGAATGAAAATAAGTACTGTAGAAGTTTATCAAGAGAGTAACAGGATTGTACCTGAAGTCCAGTTTAGAGACAAAGGTAGATTCTGTCGGACAAGAATTAGAGAGTGAAAAGATGATATTGCGAATGCAAATGAAAAACGTCGCGTTGACGTTAACCTCAATATCCAATGTCCAATCTGTCCGAAGTCAAAACATATTTCATCGATTGTTATGTTATTTTTCTCTTTCCTAATTTTCACAATATTTGCAGATATGAAAACGAACGTTCATTTTATATGACGGTTTTTCCATGCTGAATTTACATATAAATGCGTTGTATGCATGTCGCCAGAAAGATTGAGATGCCTTAGCTATGCATAAAAGAACTTTGAGTAAATATCAACGAAAGGCCTTTTATAATCGATTAAAAAACGTACGGCTTCACACAACCATATTTTTAATTCGCGTTGAAAATATCCGATAGAAGAATCAAATTTGCGCGGGTATCCGGCGTTGCCACACTTCGAGCAAGATGGCTGCGGTTACGTCACGAGACGTCTCTCTCGCCGAATACTTCGGTTTTTCGCGATTTTATTTCTAAATTTATTGCTTATTTCTGCGGTGAGCTTTCCAATTCAAGTTGCCTTATTGATCACAACGAACCAACGAACGCAACCGTCAGTTTTTTTTACGCGTGTCTTGGCTCCAAGTAGCACAAAAAAATCGATATATGAGAGGACAGGCACATTTTGTCGTCTACGTGTGACTAATTGACCAACTTTAACAATTAATAACTCGGAAACTGTACGGTAAATCTCGCGGAAACTCCGCATACGCATGGACAAAGCTCTCGACAATGTTATTTTAAAAAATCGGGCTTTTATCTTGGACTCGCTCCAATCACCGTACCTCCTTAATAAGTAATGAAAAAACAATGTTAAGAAGAAAAAAGTCAGTAAAGACTAAACTTCTGTTACACTGAATAATTGTACCAAATTTCAAGTCAATTCGTTCGGTAGATGTCGAGAAATCTCGTACACCGTTTTGAAAAACATTGAAATTCCGGCCGGATTGAAATTCCGAACGTTGAATGATCAGAACGCTCAAAACTCCGCAAATATACTACCCCGAAAGATCAAAATTCCGAAAGAATTTTACACGAAAGACCAAAGCTCCCAAAAATCTGAACACCGTCAAAATAATTCGGCTATGGAAGTTTTAAAAGTTTCAAAATTTTCAATAAATCGACGAATTATTTCAAGAATGTTTTTTTTTTTTATTAAGAAGTGATTTTACGTCAATTTTGAAACTTGTCTAGACAATGTTATACGTTCTACATCATTTGCAGTCAACTGTGCAGACTTTGGTTGGCATAATCTTGACAAATCTTGTAATTTCGGAACATTAAAAATAGGAATTTTAAGCCGTCTGCGCATTCACCGTTCGGAATTTCAACCCGACCCTCGTGTCAAGATCACGCGCCAGCGAAAGTCTACACGGTTGACTGTAAATGATGTAGAACGTATAACATTGTCTACACAAATTTCAAAATTGACGCAAAATCACTTCTTAATAAAAACATAATTCTTGAAATAATTCGTCGATTTATTGAAAATTTTGAAACTTTTAAAACTTCATAGCCGAATTATTTTAACGGTATTAAGATTTTCAGAGTCTTGGTCTTTCGTGTAAAATTCTTTCGGAGTTTTGAGCGTTTTGACCATTCAAAGTTCGTAATTTCAACCCGGCCCCATCTTGAATTTCGGAACATTAAAATTCGCAATGTTAAACGCCGGAGCATTCAAAGTTCGGAATTTCAACCCGGACCCGCCAAAACGCTCCCGTTGTCAGATATATAGTCACGTGACGCCTGTGACGTCACATGCCAGTAAAACAAGGTAAAGGACCTATATCACCGCTGAGTTGTCGCACTGAAAAACCTTCCTCTCCATTCTTTTTCAAAAGTTGATAATATGGTAACTATACTACAAATAACTATGAATGAACCGAAAAAGCACGGAACACGGTCTTACATACAGGTCTGTAAACTCCTAGGGTGGGGAGTGACTCACATAATGAGGCAAACGGGCAGTTCTCGCTTCTGCCACCCGAAGCGCTGCTAGGTACAAGTTAATCAATCAAACGCAGGTCTGAACAGCTGTGCAAAGGTGCAGATTTTTCAAAATAAACATAGCGTCCGTTCGGTTTAGCTACACTTTCCACAATTTCAATAGATACAGTAATAGAAAGTCCTCAGAAGGCGTAAAAAGTGTAGAAAAGTGTAGCCAAAACGAACAGGCGCAATATTTGTAAGAGCCATATGAATGGAAAATGGTTGAGTATTGTTTCACTCCTGAATCCCCCAGCAAAATGAGAATTATTATTTCAGTAGACTGTATTTCTCGTATGTTCGAACTTCTGTAATATTTTTATTTGGTCTTTCGCAATTTTGGTAGATGGGGTATGAACAAATTTGTGCGGTCTAAATTTTTTGTTCTTTATAATTTATGTTTATTATTAGTATATTGCATTGCTTGTTTATTTCTACAACTTTTATCTTTGCTTTTGCTTTTTTGACAATGTTAATAAGAACTTGGAAATAAATATAATGAAAGAGGATTAAAAAAAAAAGAAATGAAGGCATTGTGTATGTTTGAAGGGCACCGTTTTTATTGATTTGTCACTTTGGCGAGTTTGTTGTTTACGAAACATTGTTTTTACGGTTTTTGGTTTTGTTGATAGGCGAACTGGCGTATCCGCAATCGAATATAATAAAATATAGCAAAGGATAAGGCCGCGTCCAACACTATGCGCTTCTATTGGAGCGTTTTAGGTAGTTTAGATTTCTAGAAACGTTGTGAATACTGTCAGGTTATTTTTCCATTGCTGTATATCTATATATACGAGACTACTTCTACTTGACAGCGCTTCCAGTGGATAAATGAGGAACTACGTGTTTGCCTCACTAACGATGACACTTTCCACCACGGTCGTATATACAGGTCTGGGCACTCCCGTATATTCCGTATACCCCAAAGCGTGTCTCTATCTGACGCCCCTATTTGCGGAACTGGCCGCAAAAGCGTGGAGCGCTGCTATCTCGGAGGCATGTGCGACAGAGCGCGATGTATGCGCGTATGCGCATTGTCTTTCCGTTCACGTGGCTGTGATGAAAAATTAATACATCCTAAATAATTAGTCGAACACAAAAACTAAAAGCATAAACCGAAAATATGAGCGATGAGCCATTAGTTAATGATACTCATCGTCTTTGACATGGATATGCCGATTTAACTATCGCTCAATCCAATTACATTTTTTTTCGTTTACGGAAAAAATGAACATTCGAAATTTACGTGTAGCACGCATTCCTTTCATTAGTAGTAGTAGTAGAAAGGTAGTAGAAAATATCAGTAGTCATCATTGGCAATTTTAAATAATGAGACGTGCTCCGAGTTATTAGTGTATCCACTTCTGCATCCCGGAATCATGCACCGCTTCGGCATCGCAATATATAGACACTTGATCTTTTGTTATTCCGTATTGAATAAAAACCGTGGCTACGATATACTCCAAATCATCGCGCCAAAACGAGGTTAGGCCACACGTACATACGACCGTCACCACACAACGTGCATGCCATGCCCCGTAAACGCGGTATAAACAAAAGTGCCTCCCCTTCACTAGCGCCGCGGTGGAATGCGCAAATAGAGGCGTCACTTAGAATCACGCATTTTTGAACGGAGTGCCCAGACCTGTATATACGACCGTGCTTTCCACCGTGCAAAAACGCCGGAGTTTCCAGACCTGTACGTAATACCGTGGCACGGAAATACACTGAAATAAAGTAGAAAATCGCTCATTACTCGTCCCAGGACTCGTAATGACAATCTGACATGTGACGTCACCAGAGATCCTGGAGCATTGTCGTTCACGTGACCAAACGTTCAAATTTATTGACTTAAAAAATTCAAACGAAAATAATGCATATTTGTTTTCGATAAAATGATAGAAAATGCTTTTTAAATAGAATATTCTTTTAGGATAACAAGAAAATGAACCATATTTCCAATATAGTCGAATACCCTATTGTACAACAGAGTTATTCGATTGAATATTTTTTTCATATTATGTTAGGATGTGAATACGACTCGTTATTGAGAACACGAGTCCCACAATTCCCAACTCTTTCGTACAGGCAAGAAATCTAAAGACTCTTCGAATAACGTCTGAATTTTTCTTTATGCGATACCCGCATAGGTATTGTATGTTCGTAATATTATTTAGCGAGTGAATATTCCTTCGTGTAGTTTAACACCATACATGTTAGGTCGTACATACAAGCGTGACGATGTTGTGCCATAATTCCATGGAGACGAAGGGTTAGCAACGAAAGAGGAAGAATAAAATAATCATGGAGCGTGTGATGTGTACGAGAGTACACGTTTGACCCCGTCTAACCCGATATTCAGCTCTATTTTTTTTTCACTATTCGTTCCGAATGTATATTTGATTTGCCCTAAACTGACACGAGTGAGGTTTGTACTGCGTACCATGCTAGAAACGAATTTTAACCAATTTTTACGGAATTACGTTTCATTAAATTGTGCATCTTGCGTGTAACCAGCGATAGTTTAGCCATGAGGAATTTGTCGTTGAAGCATGCCTTAATACGTCGAGCATAGCCGTAGTCAATATATATTCCTGTGATTTCTCAAATAAAATAGCCCAAGGTAAGATTTCGAGCCTTTGTACGTGCAGAGAGTAATCGAAAAATCCTCGTAAACAAATTCAATCGTCGCACACAGGGATATTCCTGCTAATTAGGCGGCCAATAATAGATTTCCTTAAGGGGTGCGTCTAGTGTGACTGTCCAAGAAAGATGATTTTCGGGAATTTATTGAAAGAAAAGTATTGCATCGAATGTTTTGAAATTTCGAGGATATATTCGTGTATACATTATGTATATACAGTAATTTGTTTTATTGAAAATATTTAATTTTCGGCGACTTATGCGCCGTCTTCAGAGTGACCGAAATAAAAAAAATTAAAAAGTCCGTTAAACTGGAAGATATTGCCTGTACAGTGACGCAGGATTGTGAATCAAGAATTAAAAACGAACAAAATGGCAGAGTTTGGAAAAAAAGTTCCAAATTACCCTTAAAAATATGATTGTTTTATTATTGGCAAATTGACATTTTTTATGCAATCGAAAAACTAGGTCATTGCATGAAGAAACAAATACTAAATACGGTAAGATAAGATTCAAGTCGATCGGATGATTTGTATTCGAGTTAGAACGGCAGTAAATTTGAAAAATGTCGTTTTGAGAAAAACGCTTTGAAAGATAAAAATATTGATTTTATTGTTAGAAATCGATAAAAGTATAAGGTAAAGTATAGTAGTAATAGTAGTACATTCTGAGGTAGCCGTTTTTTAACCTGGGACACATTTAAGGTCGCAGTCGCACCGCTTGTGCGACACACAAGAAATGCAAAGAAATCGATTTTTTGAAAGTGTCACAAGTGGTGCCGCTAGTAGTACGAGCGCGCCATCTTGATTTCTATAGATTTTGTTCAAATTTCAACCAGACATTGTTCATATCACGACGCATGTTTGAGTGAAATTTCAGAACAGTCGACTATTTAGATTGGGAGATAATGGGTTTAAAAATTGCAACTTTGAACACTGTGGGTTCTGCATTGAAATTTAGACAGAATAATTTTCCGTAAAAAATATTTGTCCCCTATAATAAGAAGACATATGGCAGTAATTATCGTGTTCCTAAAGTAAAAAATGTTGTCACCAAAAAATATTTGCATTATAAATATTAATATTTTATATTGTTCGTGTTATCTTCATTAACAAATAAAAGTGTTGGTTCATTCATAACTAATTAAAAACTTTAGTCGATTAAAAATTCCTTCCAAATAAACATTTGTGTTGTTGTTCAATATTCAGAGAATATTGTTCGATATTTGTTGTTCAATATTTCGAGAAAAAAATCATTATCGTGTTCCTAAAGTAAAAAATGTTGTCACCAAAAAATATTTGCATTATAAATATTAACATTTTATATTGTTCGTGTTATCTTCATTATCAAATAAAAGTGTTGGTTCATTCATAACTAATTAAAAACTTTAGTCGATTAAAAATTACTTCCTAGTAACAATTTGTGTTGCAGTATATTATTTTAAATATCTCGCAGACTATTTACGTTATATTTCAACTTGTGCAAATTTTCAAAGAAAAATATTGATTATTTATAATAATATCGCTATCTTCGTCGGACCCCCTTCGGCAGTAATGCTTTGCGGTGACCATCATAAAATTTTACTGGATCATCTGAAATTAAAAAACAAAAAAAAACAAAAAAAATCATTAGTTTAATAATAAATCTAGTCCTTAGTCGAAGCTTCTTTTCCAAAAGTTAACAAAATGGCGGCTTCCGACAGATAACTTTCGATTTTCGACCAAAAAATCGCTCCTTTATTGTTAAAAAATATATAAATTTTCAACAAAAATGAAAATCCTTCGATTAAGGACTCGTTTTTAATGCTACCAATAAGCACACCAAATTTCATAAAAATCCATCGAGTAGTTTTTTAATCATAGTGGTCACCGACTTGCAAAACATAGTTTCGAGAAAAACGCGTTTAAAGTTTTTCGATGTGGATATTTTCGAAACATCAAACTTCAAGAAAATATTTTTTTTAATCGACTTTTTTCAATTCTGACTGCATCTCACTCCTTAAAATTCCATTATCTCCCAATTTAAATAGTCGACTGTTCTGAAAATTTCACTCAAACATGCATAATGATATGAACAATATCTGGTTAAAATTTGAACAAAATCTATAGACTAAATTTAATGTGTCCCAGGTAAAAAAAACTGCTACCTGAGAATGTTGAATAAACATCGAACAATGAGCGACGCCTTCCCCTTACCCAACTGGGACGATTTGCAGTATATATAACAAGCAACAATTCGTAATAAACTTAACCAAGAAAATAATGTCGGCCGCCTAATTAGCTCAAATACCCCTATGTGGGGAAAGAAAAGTAAAACGTCAATATTTCATGGAATCGAAAATGTCTTGTATCGTTGCAGATGCCGTAGATTCCGACCAGTCCCTGACGCAGCGGTAATCAGCAAAGAATCGTGAGGTTCGGCGAGCGGATTCTACACGAGTCTTTGTTCGCGTTACAATCAACAATGTTCTACCACAGCCAACTAGGAATGTGATACCTTTTTGGATCAAATAAGTACAGAGCCTTTCTAGTTACTGGACAAGAGGAAGCAAACAAACAAATAAACTGAAAACGAAGATGCTGATGACCAAGAGTCGCGATACTCGAGAATCTTTCTAAACGAAGGAACGACGGAATATTCCCTGGTGGAGCTACGAAACATCAGAAGATGAAAGAGACAGGCGGGGGGGGGGGGGACAAAAAAACGATGACATTGTATTTACAACGTGGTATGTTACAGTGCGATCGGTCGTTAAGTTTATGTCACGTGACGCGAAGTTGTTTCCTTTGGAAAATTGTACACGGCTCTCAAGGAACCTCATCGATAATCCTTGTATGAAACAAGTTATGTTTTGTTCTTCGCTCTCGGAATCCGAGACTGTGTGAACTCAGGAAGACCGCAAACTCTTGCGCGTCGGCTGTATTTTTTGTACGTTTTTTTTTCTTTTGTCTTCTCATTCGGTGTCTATGCTTGTTTCTTCGCGATTAGTATGGCTTCTATTGAATAATCCACGGGACTCGAAAAATCGTAAAAACGACAGTGTCGTGTTTTTTTTTTAAGTAGCTCTTTCTCTCTCTCTCTCTCAGGCACAATGATTGTGCAAAAGAATCGCGTACACTTCGTGTGCGAACTTTGTCGCTTGTGTGCTCATTTTCTCTCATTCAAAGGCTCTCTTAGATATCGAGGAAATTCCGAGCGGCCGTTGGGGAGAGAGAGAGAGAGAGAGAGAGGCAAACAAAAATCTAGCGGAAAACACTTTGCACGCATTCTTCTTCGTAACGACACATTGATGCGGGGAGAAGCGTAAAAACGAACAACAAAAAAGCACGTCGCCTGGGAAACAAAGATATTAAGAATGAGGAAAAAGACGTACGAGAAAATAATTTTACGAAAACTCGCGAGTCACCCCTTGTGACTGCTGTTCGATATTGTGAAAGGGGATAAAGACGGTGATTTGTTTGGTGAAAAAAAAAAAAACGTAACTTAGACGTGCGCAGTCACGACGGCACGAGAAGAACAATGGAATAAAAATTGAAGAAGAAAAACACGATTAAATGGGCGAGTATGCTAGTCTCGGATAACCCACCGCCAAGATCAACAGAATGCAACAATTTTTTGATGTGCGCTCGATCTAATGAGACCTATATTTATCCGTAGGCTCCGGGAAACGACCGGTGTTTCACCAGTCTCGATACAAATGAGAACAAACAGTAGACATTTACAGTGCTTCATTGGAGAAAAAAAAACGAAGAAAACAAAAGCACGTATATGAAGCGGGATATACGTAGGCGAATTGTAATTCGCGTAATAAACATACGGAGAAGTATAGAGAAATAGGGAGAAAAAGAGTGTAATGCTCGACAAGGCGGTACGTGACGCTAGTCAGTTTTGAAAAATTCGTTAAAACGTATCTGCCCCTTCTGGGCGTTACGATCGAAAATTTACAATTGTAATATTGCTTCTCGCGAGATTGGAAGAACAAAAAATTAAAGAAAAAGAAAAAGAAAAGTCACGCGAACGAGCGTAAGTTTTATAACTACTATACCAAATCTATGTCGTTAATCGTATTGGAATGATGGAGTATGGAATAACTCGATGGTCAAATAATTGAATCACACCAAAAAAAAAAAAAAGAAAAGGCGAATAAAAAAGAAATGCATTGCAATAGTAATATGTATATCTAGTAGATGTTGACGATTATAGCTTGTTTCTCGTTTCGCATATAGCAGACGAATTAATCGATGAGCTTACGCACAGGACTTTGTCGACGATTTCATTTTAAAAAGAAGCCGAAGAAAAGAAAAAGTAACGACAAAAACCAAACGCCTCAATGCTAAACGAGGATTCGCAAATTTCTCATTGCACCTTCAATTGTTCGTTTAACTGATAAAAATCTAGTCACTCGGTGGAGAATGTACACGTGCTACGAAGCGAAAGACTTTGCGGTCGGTCAAAAGGCGTTTCTATTCTTTTTCTCTCCCTCTCTTTCTATTTTCGACTCATGATTCTTTATCTTCGATCTATCGCGTCTAACCGTATATGCACACGAACACACACGCAATTTCGATATATTATTGCTTGAAATATTTTTTAGAATAGTTTTCACTTTAGTGCAATATTCTACAGCTATGGACGAACGGACTATTAAAAAAAAAAAAAAAAATTACAAGATTTTAACCGTATGCCAAATTAATTATATGTATTGTAATTATTATTTATTGTTATTATTATTATTATTATTAACGATTAGTGACTGACCAGTATTGTTACGAGGAGAGAAGAAGAAGGAGAAGGAAGAAAGAAGAAAAAGCAAAACTAACTCAACCGTAGCCCTGTACGTTGATTCGCTTCCGATGAGTATATTAATACGTGCAATCGATCAGCTACAATTTAATTTGTATGCCAAAAGTTTCCCAGCATAATAACCGCAATGAATCTAGCTCGTTGCTTGCACCTTAAGAAATATCATTGTAGATTACAATTTGAAAAGGCGACGGATAGACGAATGACAAAAGCAACGACAATGAAATGCTACTTATCCGAATGCAAGTGCCATTGACACATCTTCAAAGTTAAATACCGTATCCAAATGAATTGTTAACGTAAAACAAAGCGTCGAAACAAGTGTTGCATTCCGTTGACTTTAAACCGCCCGAATAAAGTGAAAGCATCGCTTAGGTTCCTGTACATAATATTAATAATCATACGCTAACGTACCGTAATTGACTCAATATGAATTATCAGCGACAGATTAAATTAACGATCAGTAATAATGATATATACACACACACACACATACACACACCCAGTAACTTTTCTCCGCTTTGTGATCTACGCGATGATATAATATGGGTAAGGAAATATGCCAGTACATGTGAATGTAACCACGTTTGAATTCTCTCATTCGCAATCTTAAAAGGAGAAAAGGCACGTACTATTAATACGTAATATATTCGAAAGATAGATACGAAGAGAAAAAAATGAAAAAAAAAAATGCTGCTGTAATTATTAAGTACCGCGAAATGAAAAGTCAACAGATACTATTGTCTATGGGTAATAATTGTTAGTTTATTATTAAATTATTAAATCAATAACGCGCGAAATTGCGATAACCGAGGGACGAATGAATTCGAACGATGAATTATAAAGAAAGAACAAAAAAAAACACGAAAGATTAGCCAATGAAGAACGAAGAGAAAAAAACAACGGTGTTTGTAGTGTTGATTCGTCAATAAAATTGAAAGGAGAGAATCGCGACTATGGTGCTTCGCGGACAAAACGTGTTTGCGACGGGAAATTATGTTTTCCGGCCGAATCATAATAGTCACGCTGTGATTTCCTGTGAAAATAAGACTTTTCGTTTCTTTCGTCGATACCTCTCCTAGTCATTGGCGTAGTCGGAATTTTTTTTTGGGACGGGGTGAACAAAAAAGTTACTTTTGTTCACAATCATGTTCTTTTTAAATAAAATTCACATAATAATCGTTAATCACGGAACGCGGAAAATATAAAGCTTTGATCACACTTTCATGTTGACATTAATATCAAACTGTTGCAATATATTAAAAAATCAACGAATTATTCACCATTCTTCAATCCAATTACCAGTCTTTAAATTTTACTTTCTGCAGGCACTCAATTAAATAAGTTTTAATTAATAAAAATGTGAAAAAGTTTTTTTACCAAAAAATGTTGCAGTTTTGCGTACATAAGATAAAAACGTTTGAATGTTTTTGTTCATAAAGTAAAAACGTTTGCATGTTTTTGGATAATTCTAGTTCCGGGGATATTACGATATCTGTGGCCCCTAATTCTGACCACGCAGCCTACATGTTTGACCCGAAATAAGACCTTTTTCAAGAGCGGTAAAATTCGAAATTTGACCCTTAAGGGGGTGAAATAGGGATTTTAAAGTTTGTATGAGACAACACATTTTTTTTGTCAGATTTGCTCGAAACTTGGCATAAATACACTAAAATACAAACAATTAAACATGCATTGCAGCAATTTCCAACATTTTACCTTTAAGGGTTTTTTTGCACAAATACACCAAACAAACCAAAATAAATACATGTTTAATTATATATTGTAGCGGAGTGTATTTATACCGAATTTCAAGCAAATCTAACCAAAGAATATGCCGTCTCATGTAAACTTAAAAACCCCTGTTTCACCCCCTTAAGGATAGAATTTTGATTTTTTACCACTCTTGAAAGAAGTATTTTTTGGGTCAAATATGATGACTGCGTTGTCAGCCTTAGGGGCCACAGATATCGTAATACTACCCTAGTTCAACTAATGAAAACTTTTGTTGTACACGTTCCTGCCAAATTTTATAACGATGGCTCATCTAGTGCGTGTAGGAGCACTTCTACAAGCGAAGAATTCCACGTGTTGTTAAATAAAAAAATATGTTCAATAAAGACCGCTTCGTAAACATAACAACTTTCAACATTCTATATTCAATATTTTTCGCATTAAAAATTGGTAAAAAATCGCACATTTTTTGACCCAACTAAGTAGAAACCTCCCTTAATTGTGATTTTTTAATATCGATTTAATTTACGTAACGAAATAGCTACTTTTTATACAAACTACGAAACTACAACGGAGCCATCGGTTCAAATATTATTAAATTATTTCTTTATGCCTGCTTGGGTAAAAATTAAAAAGGAATCGATTGTTTTTATTGAATTACTTTGGATCGATTTTTGGCAGTATTACGATATCTGTGGCCTCTTATTCTGACCACGCAGTCGTTATATTTGACCCAAATAAGAGTATTTCAAGACTGGTGAAAATTGAAATTCGACCCTTAAGGGGGTGAAATGGGGATTTTAAAGTTTATATGTGATAGCACATTTTTGGTCAGATTTGCTTGAAAGTTGACATAAATACACTCCAATACAAATAATTAAACATGTATCTTAAACAAACACGGTTAAGGGGTTAAAAGTACTACATGACTGTCTACACACACCGAACAGCGAGGAAAACATATAGTCATATATAAAAAAATGGTAAGTTTCGAGTAAATCTGGTCAAAGTATGCTTTCCCGTACAAACGTTAACACTCCCCTTCAACCCCCTTAAAGGTAAAATTTTGGAAACTGCTGAAATACATATTCAATTATTTGTATTTTAGTTTACTTATGCCAAGTTTCAAGTAAACCTGACAAAAAATATGTCTCATACAAACTTTAACACCCCCGTTTAACCCTCTTAAGGGTCGAATTTTGAAAATGCTGAAATACGTATTCAAGTATTTGTATGGTAGAATATTTACGCCAAGTTTCAAGCAAATCTGACAAAAGTATATGCTGTCTCATATAAACTTTAAAACCCTTGTTTCATCCCCTTAAGGGTCGAATTTCGATTTTTAACACTCTTGAAAAAGTATTTTTTTTGGGTCAATATAAAGACTACGTAGTCAGAATTAGGGGCCACAGATATCGTACTATCCCCTGAACTAGACATATATAAACATATATAATTATTTATACTTATATATAACATTATATATAATTATGCCTTAACATGACATCATGAATGATCATATATGTAGATATATTACCATGAATAGTATTAGTTTTTTCTAGGTGTAGACCATATATGCCCATATATGATCATGTATGGTCAAAAGTTGGTACTCTGAACTCGTATATGAACATATGGTTGTATATATGAACTCATGTATGATACAACCATTTATGATGAGACCATGTATATGAACCTGTACATGATGTACAAATTATTTTGGTGTCATATATATAATCATATATGTAATCGTAATTATCCGCAACAACCATATTTGAACGTATATAATAACGAAAAAATATATGACCATGGATATTATTCCATATATACTACCACAAGAGACTATTTTGATATCATATAGGATCATGTATACTGCGTGTCATTTTTCATGTAATACTGTCTATAAGCAGCAAAATCCGCATGTGATGCTGATAATATTTTATTGTTTTTGTTATAAACGTCCTAAAATGGTGATTGAAACAATTGTTAATTATCTACAAATTATAAATACTTTTTTTTCGGTATTTATTTACCAGCATAATATCACAAATAGGTCAGCAAATATTGTACTTCTTCATATAATCATATTTTACACTTGCATTATAAAAAAAAGTATTTGCACATTTGTATCTGTATACCCGGGAAAAAATGGACATATATAAACATAAATAATCATGTATGATCTTGTCATAAATGATCATGAACGAAATCTGTCTCTGTATAATCATATACAGTAATATATAGCATATGCAATAGTATATGAGTGTACATAATCATATATGATTACATGTGATCATATATGGCTATATATTACTATATATGATTATATAGAGACAAATTTCAATCATGATCATTTATGACAAGATCATACATGATTATTGACGTTTATAGTATGTCCATTTTTTCCCGAGTACTTTATGAACAAAAACATTGAAATTTTTTTTACTTTATGTACAAAAAACTGCAACATTTTTTGGTAAAAATAAAACTAAACTTCCCCGGCGATCGCTCACATTTTTATTAATTAAAACTTATTTAATTGAGTACCTGCACAAATTTCTGAGGTGGGGGCGCGCCCACTCTTGACTACGCCCATGCTCCTACGTATTGCCGAATAAAATAAAAATGTGAATTCAACGTCCCATACATGGAGCCTAGATACCAGGAGGTTCAGCGAGGCCTTTTAACTCGTCCCCAAAACGAGAAAGATAAATAATGGTGCTGGGGTGCTCCGGCACCTATATGTATATAAATATACACTGAACATGGGTGCGATCTGAGACAGATCCACGGTCGTATATACAGGTCTGGGCACTCCGTTCAAAAATGCGTGACTCTAAGTGACGCCTCTATTTGCGCATTCCACCGCGGCGCTAGTGAAGGGGAGGCACTTTTGTTCATACCGCGTTTACGGGGCATGGCATGCACGTTGTGTGGCGACGGTCGTATGTACGTGTAGCCTAACCTCGTTTTGGTAGGATGATTTCGAGTATATCGTAGCCACGGTTTTTATTCAATACGGAATAACAAAAGATCAAGTGTCTATATATTGCGATGCCGAAGCGGTGCATGATTCCGGGATGCAGAAGTGGATACATAAATAACTCGGAGCACGTCTCATTATTTAAAATTGCCAATGATGACTACTGATATCTTCTACTACCTTTCTACTAGTACTACTAATGAAAGGAATGCGTGCTACACGTAAATTTCGAGTGTTCTTCTTTTCCGTAAACGAAAAAAAAATGTAATTGGATTGCGCAATAGTTAAATCGGCATATCCATATCAAAGACGATGAGTATCATTAACTAATGGCTCATCGCTCATATTTTCGGTTTATGCTTTTAGTTTTTGTGTTCGACTAATTATTTAGGATGTATTAATTTTTCATCACAGCCACGTGAAGGGAAAGACAATTCGCATGCGCGCATGCATCGCGCTCTGTAGCACATGCCTCCGAGATAGCAGCGCTCCACGCTTTTGCGACCAGTTCCGCAAAGAGAGGCGTCAGATGTAGGCACACTTTGGGGTATACGGAATCAAAGACGTTGTAAGAAATAGACCGACAACACATACTTTAAAGTACGGGGTCGGCGTCAACCAACTTTTGCGGGGAGGGCAGGCGCATCCGATATAGCGCGACCAATCAAATTGCTCATCGTTACACGCACACCACGAGACGGCTTCTCGGCTGTGTTCGGAAGTCTACGGCTAGTGTCGTGACGGTGCAGCGGTGACGACAGACCTATCGATATAATTCGTTACCAATAACGTTATAATAATTATATTCGTCATAATTAAATCAATTTCGATCGTATATCTTACGGTCAGAGTAATAAATTGACAATTATTACATTGACCGTAACATATACACCTAAGGAAGTATGGGAATGTAAAATAAAACTGTTAAATCAAATACATTTATTCAAAATAATAGTGTACATTGGCACTATTTATAACTTTGCATCATAACCTACGTAATTAATCTTCATCGGATTACATAGTATTCATCAGTTCCTGAATCTCTGTCTGACAATAAACAATATTTTTTTAAAACAAACCACGAAAGCATTTCGAATTAGTCACCTCTAAATAAAGTAATTTTATTCAGTTTTTGGCGTTGGGACAACTTAAATGAAAAGGATATATTGGTGAAAATCTATTTCTGGAAAAATAGTTTTCCCAATTAGGGTTTTCATCGCTTTAGCTAGTAAGTACGGGGTAGTAATTTACGCACAAGCGAATACTAATGACGCGCACGGCGGCCGAATGCACACTGAACGGGCATTCGACGCCGGTTTAACAGTAGAGGTCATCTGACCGCTGTGTGGTTCGAGGGGCAAGCCTAGCGGTCGAGCGCGTTGTCGGTCTATATCTTATAATGTCTTTGACGGAATATATGGGAGTGCCCAGACCACGGTCGTACATACAGGGCTTGAAACGTCGCGTATTTCCTACAGCGTGGTTTGGCTCGCTTGTTTTCCTCGTTTTTAGTACCGGGGCGCGGCGCTGTGATCTAGGGATGGACAAAGGTGGGGATGGAAATGCGTTACGTATGACGCACAAGCCACGATTTTTGCACCGCTTGACACTGTTGAGTTGCACCGCGCATGCGCTGATTTTCCATGCCTAGATCACAGCGCTATCCTGGTGGTCACAAGGTGAGATAATTTAGCGCCCGTGAAATGAACCATCCCCACCGGCTCCGTTTCAAGACCTGTATGTACGACCGTGGCCCAGACCTGTATATACATACGACCGTGGTACGCTCCAAGCATGGAGCCTAGATACCAGGAGGTTCAGCGAGGCCTTTCAACTCGTCCCCAAAACGAGAACGAGAAAGGATGGCGCTGGGGTGCTCCGCAACCTATATGTATATAGATATACGCTAAACATAGGTGTGATCTAAGACAGATCACAGATGATGTACCTAACCCTCATTAGTGTTAAGGGATAACACCACTCTAGGACTTTGGAAAGACGTTTTCTTTCCTAAAAATACTTTGGTGTCATAAAAACAATATGCAATTGGTCCTGTAGCAAATTTTTTTATTTAAAGGTTCAATTATCGATTTGGCCGCAGCGCCTTGGACCGCGCGCTGAGTTGCTCGTACAACTTTAAACGCGTTTTTCTCGAAACCACTTTTTTCGATCTCGGAAGACGGATCACTCGACCACTTTTGCATGCATCGATTTTGATAGCACTTTTTTCGATCTCGGAAGACGGATTACTCGACCACCTTTGCATGCATCGATTTCGAGGTTGAAATTTTGATGGCAGCTTCACAATTATATTCTTTATGGGAGTACGTACCCGTTTTTTTTTATTAAATGTAAACTTCTTTTTATAAACAATTTACTGCTTTTTTGGCAAAAAATCGATTTATTTCCTTCAAAATGTGCTGTTTTTGCAAATCTGAAAGCAAATTTCTAGGTAGTCTCATAGCTAGAAATATATAAATTATCATTTTTGTTGGTTTTTATTTCAGGTCTTATATTTTACGAGAAAACCGTTCTCCCGTGAAGGTATATGTAAAAAAACACGTTTTTCTAGATGGGCTGTATCGCCGCCACTTTGAGTTTGAGATCGTTTCTCGCTTTTGCGTTTTTTTTTCCGAACCGTCATGAGGAAATTATGAATCGGCGGATATTTCGACGTTTGATGTCACGATCGGTCTGTCGTGAGGTTAGAAACTCATCCGATCACTTTCACCTCGTTGACCAATATATTACTATATATGTCGGTCGCGCTGCACCCCAGCGCCATCACTTCGGGACATTTTCGGGGACGCTTTTTTCAGCGCCTTTGCATTGCCGCTGAACCTCCTGGTATCTAGGCTCCATGGCTCCAAGCGTGCATGTCGCGGCAGCTGATTTCTCATTGCGTCGTTTGGATGCGCGCTCGCCGGCCACCCCGTAACCTACAAGAAGCGTTCGCACGACTATTAAACACCTGCACCACCAACCTTTTGTTCCATCGTATTCCACGTTTCGATAGAATTTCATTGCTCGGAATCGAACGATAAATAACGAAGAGTGGTGGTTGCGAAGATTCGAAACGGTTTATTATCCCTTTGACTCGTGAGTGCCAACGGATTACGAGGCCTGACCAATTCGTTTTTAGGTTACTACTCATCAATCCTCGTAGCGTTAACGTGTTTGTATATTTTTTTTTTTCATTCTTTATCTTTCTCCGCATCGTCATTGTTTGGAGGATTGTAGATAATGTGGGCGATCGTGATGAGCGTACTTCGGAGGTACGTGCCTTACGTAACCCTACCGGTTGCCGGAGTCGTCGGCTATCTCGGCTACAACGTCGAGGGTTGGATCTCCGATCGTCACACGCCCTCAACCGCCCCGATAAATCAGCAACGTGACGAACGCCTTTTAGAGAATCTAGACCACGTCGCGAAAACGCGAAAGAAACACAATCCCCTGGAAGTCAATCTCTCGCCGTCGTTATCCTCCTAACTTCTCATCTAAGCAACCCTGTCCTCCGACGTACACGTATTTATTTCTAAGATGTATGTTGA
Organism: Ophion obscuratus; assembly: GCA_964007375.1. NCBI lineage: Eukaryota > Metazoa > Arthropoda > Insecta > Hymenoptera > Ichneumonidae > Ophion > Ophion obscuratus. Next base: position 9,724,638 of record OZ023313.1, read on the forward strand.
AATGTTACCGGTAAAATTGAGAGTGCGGCGAGTAGATGTGCTTCTTTTTTACCAATAAACACGCTCCACGCGTCCTCTTTATGTACGACGAGTTAAATCAATTCGTGGAAGTAGAACGAGGCGAAGAAGGTACACGATACGGCGTGCATGATTTATTGCGAGTTCTTTATCGATTATCGGCAGGTCGACGATTCGAGGATGAGCGACTCGTCGATGGGTAAAGCGCGATGCTCTGACGAAGTCGCAGGATCGAAGATAGACGAGTTATCCCACCGTGAAAATTTGAAGGTCGTCAGCTACTTCTCCGCTCCGAACTTGTAAGTGACGATGTGGTGGTACTCTTGGCCAGGTCTCAAAATACTGTCCGGGAAGTTGGGCTGCAAACGAAAGGGACGTAGGAGCGTTCTAATATTTGGAGCAACGGTGCCAATGGCGAGAGTGCTCACCTGATTCGGGGCATCCGGATAGTTTTGCGTCTCCAAACAGAGAGATCCGTGTTTGAAATATGATTTTCCATCTTTGCCGCGCAGCCCCGGAGTATTTTCCTCCGGTAAGAAAAGCGCCGTGTAAAATTGCACGCCCGGTTGATTCGAGTGTATTTCGAGATATCTTCCAGAGCCGGGATGAACGACCTTCGCGACTTGCGTCATTTTCTTCGATGCGTTGTCGCCCGGCAGACAAAAGTTGTTGTCGTAACCACCGCCTGGCACTTTGTCGATAACGTCTCCCAATACCTTCGGGCTCCTCAAGTCCATCACGGTGTCTGCCACGGATTTGAATTCTCCGGTTGGTATATTCTCGTCGTCGACCGCCGTCCAACGATCGGCGTTTATCATTACCGATTGCTTCAACAGTTCCGACGAATTGGTTCCCTGAAAAAGACGGCTCCTTTGAATATTTGCATTTCGAAAATGCACTTATAGACAGGTGAATCTCATATGGACAATCAATCATTTCTGGAGAACAAAAATGGTGAATGGGTGTTCACGAAAAATGAATGTTCTGAAATAATGTTGAGATTATACGATTCCAGAGATTAGTTTGGGTCGAAGATAGTATAAACATTTGCATACGTGTCCGGCGATATTGAAGTAAACGTGATTGGTCAAATTGATCGGTGAAGCTTTCGTGACGGTGACTTTCATGTCGAGGGTAAATTTGCCCTCGTCGTCGAGACTAAACGTCGCAGTTGCTGTCGCGTCACCCGGGAAGCCTTCGTCACCGTCAGGACTTTGCAGAGTCATTACAACGGTGTTGTCCACGATTTTGGCCGACCAGACTTTCGAGCCCCAGCCCTTGAGGCCACCGTGGAGAGTATAAGTGATACGATTCTTGCCGGTATTGTATTCGACCCCGTCGAGGGTGAATCGCCCGTTACGAATTCTATTCGCAACCCGACCGATCGTTGCACCGAAACACATATTTTCCGATGCCAGATAATCTACGTTCGATCAATATTATTATTGTTGTATTCATTATTTTGTTTTTAAGGGGTTGGGCCACAGTAACGGGTACAAAATCATGTGCGAATTTAACAATTTTTTTTCGTTTGAAAAAGTGATTCACTCATAAAATTAATTACACATCTATTTAGTATGGATATCAAGCTGTTAGAAAATATATATATATTTATTTCGATGTACAAAATGGCCGACTACTCGAAACTTCTCGAAACAGCTTTTTTCCAATTGGCCTGACAAATAACTTAAACAATTTTCACGCGATTTACATTAAATTTAAAAGTTACGTTCCTAATTGCATTTCGCAGAGAAGTACGTAAAGAATTTCTGATTAATCGAAAACTTTTCATTTTATGAGCAGTTTATGAGCAGTTAGAACGAAAATGTTCACTGAAAATTCATTTCTTAAGTTCAAATCCCTACAACTTTTGAATAAGCAATATTTTTTAAATTCCGTACGTACTTCTCTAGGTATTCTAATGTGGATTGACGAGAATTTTTGTTTTTTGTTCTAGGTAAAAAATTGTGGATGCTAAATGTCACGCCGCGGAGCGCCTACAAAAAAAAAGATAACAAAAGAAAATATTAGTAGTCGGTCATTTCGTACATCGAAAAAAAAAAATATATGAGAATATATTAGGAGTACAACTTTGCAGTGACCGTTTTACTTAGAGAGCCACTGCGGCCGAAGTAGTGGCCCTAGCTCAATAAAAAAGTGGCATTTTAAACTAGAGGCTCTGCCAATATAAACAATTTAAAAAAGCTAACGGATACGTGTATGCATTATAAAGTTATTGGCACTCAAACATGGCAACCTACGAGCCGAATTCTCAGCATTTGCGGGAACTGCTCCAAAGACAACAAAGGAAGGGATTTTTGCACCGGATTGTGACTGGAGATGAAAAGTGGGTTTACTACGATAATCCTAAACGCCGAAAATCATGGGACCTGCCTGGTCATATTCCGTCATCGACGCCCAAACCGAATATTCACGGATCCAAAGTGATGCTGTGTATCTCGTGGGACCAGCTGGGCGTTGTGTACTATGAGCTGCTCAAACCATCCGAAACCATCACAGGGGAGCTCTACCGACGTCAGTTGATGCGCTTGAGTAAGGCACTCAAAGAGAAACGGCCACAATTCAACGAAAGACATGACAAGGTGATACTGCAGCATGACAATGCCCGACCCCATGTTGCAAATGTCGTGAAAAAGTACTTGGAAACGCTGAAATGGGAGGTTTTATCCCACCCGCCGTACTCTCCAGACATTGCCCCTTCCGACTATCACTTGTTCCGGTCGATGGCACACGATTTGGCTGACCAGCACTTCGGTACTTACGAAGAAGTCAAAAATTGGGTCGATTCCTGGATTGCCTCCAAGGACCAAGACTTTTATCGACGCGGGATTCGAATGCTACCCGAAAGATGGGCCGAGGTCGTAGCTAGCCACGGGCAGTACTTCGATTAAAAAATATGTAGCCACTTTTTTATAATAAAGCCTTAAACTTTTGAAAAAAACGGTCACTGCAAAGTTGTACTCCCAATATATGAAAAAAATACAAGGAAAAATGGGCCCACAATGGGACTAGCGTTAAAATTCATATAATTCATCATATTATTTTAGAGAATTTTTTGGAAAAAAATGGCAATCATCTTTTAAATAAATAGTTATCACTTTACACGCTGAAAAAATGTTGACAACGATGATTTAATTTTTTTTTCCTTTTTTTTATGAAAGTGTGAACTAATATGAAAAAAATCGATCTACAGACATTTTTCGATATCTCGACTAATTTAAGAGATATCGGCGTTAGAACTTCTGAAATTAGTCAGCGTTCTGGAATACTTGCGATAAAAATTTAAAAATTTGTGAAAATACTCCTTGCATAGCATACTATTTTATAAAAAAATAAAATAAAAAATATTAAAAATGGTCAGGGTCACGGCCGAGCGAAATGGCATGGAATGCCTCATATATTTTCTAACAGCTTGATATTCATACTAAATAGATGTGTAACTAATTTTATGAGTGAATAACTTTTCATACGAAAAAAATTGTTAAATTCGCACATTATTTTATACCCGTTACTGTGGCCCAACCCCTTAATCGATCTACGCGAGTATAACGAAAAACTGAGCAAAAAGTGATACGTAACTATTTTTCTTTGAAACGATTCAACATGAAAATAATGCGAAAGTGAACTTTTGGATACTACTTTTGGTTTTTGCAACTTTTTAGAACCACCGTCTTTTAGATACACCCACAATATTTCGAACTGTTTACAATTGCTACGGAGTTTATGGTTCGAAGTTTTCGAAATATAGAGGTTTAGATAGAGAATATAAGTGTGTGCTGCATTTGCCTTCGATGGTGTCGAAGCCCAGCACGACGTCATCAAAGTTGCCATCCTTGTCGGGTGTACGAACTCCTCTTATCGTAGCGCCGTAATTTAGCAATTCAACTTCCTGATTTTTCGAATTTTTCAGCGTATACATTTCGACTTGCTTGCCGTCCAACATACCCCATGGTTTTTTCGTTACCACCGTGTTGGCTGAGGATCCCATGATTATTGATCTGTAACAACAGGACGCGAATCATTTTATCGCAGTCAACCAACCGCGCTGTGAATAAATCGATTATTATAGGATTGAACATTTACACAATTGCTATGATGTATTTTCTGTGTTAAAATTAAGATTAATTTTAAAAATTTAATTAAAACAAAATTAAACTTAACCCTCCGGAGATACGTTTAGGCGAGGATTTTTTTCTTCTGATTTTTATATTTTGTTTTTTAAAGTGAAATTTGCACAATTTTCTAGACTTAGGGTATGTTTTATTACTACTTTTGGCTGTTACGTGGTATTTTTTTAAAAATCTTTTTTCCTTTTAATTAATAATAATCTAAAGACCATTTTCAAAATTGGCGTGACGTATAGCTAAAAAACGAATCGACCGATTCTGATGAAATTTGGGATAAATCTTCACAACCTTATTGTCTAAAACACGACCCCTAAATGTTTTTAAAAAGAAACTAAAAGTATTTTTTAATGCAAAATGTAGCCAGTTTTTTTGGAAAATTAAATCTTTTGGTTTCAAAGCGTATCATTTCATCTATTTTCAACAGGTCTCGATTTTGCTTGGTTCACATTCTGCGTATGAGTGTTAAGGCGGGGAACCAGTTTAGGAGTACGTTTTTTAAAGTTATTTTCATGATTTTTTTTTTACAAGAAATGATTGAATACATTTAATTCAAACTGGAAATATTTTATACATATTTCCAAACAATATTTTTAATTTTTAATTTTGCCGTCCATTGATGGTCGCCATCAGACTTTGCTGTTTGTGTACACTCTGGAGGCCACACTTTTCATCGGAAATCAATACGGTTTGAAGATTACTTCAAGAACATTTTTTCCTTCTATATGAACCTAACTCTGACAAAAAATTGAAAATTGCATTTTTCAGAGGTGCTTAAACAAAAGGATATAACCATTGCCATTATTAAATAACTTTTTTGCTATAAAAAATATACTTCAATCGATGATATTACCCCAAATTTAGGCTCATATAGAGCGTCATTATATAAAGAAACTAACCATCACTTTATAAAATTATAGATTAGAAACTTTTGGAGCGAGAGTGTACACAAATTGAAAAAAGTCGTTTCGAGAAAAACGCGTTTGAAAAAACATTACCGAAAACAAAAACTTCAAAGCAGTAATGAATTATTAATTTTTTCATTAACAATTTATAGAATTTAAAACTCGATTTTTTAGTAATCGAAACTGGTTTCCCGCCTTAAGGGGTTAAGCCACAGTACCGGGTATAAAATCATGTGCGAATTTAACAATTTTTTTTGTATGAAAAAGTGATTCACTCATAAAATTAATTACACATCTATTTACTATGAATATCAAGCTGTAAGAATTTTTTTTTCGACGTACAAAATGGCCGGCTACTCGAAACTTCTCGAAACAGCTTTTTTCCAATTGGCGTGACAAATAACTTCAACATGTTTTACTCGATTTACTTCAAATTTGAAAGTTATGTTCCTAATTGCGTCTTGCGAAGAAGAACGTACGGAATTTCTTATTAATCGAAAACTTTTAAACTCATTTTATGAGCAGTTTATGAGCAGTTATAACGAAATTTTTCACCGAAAATTCATTTCTTAAGTTTAAATTCCTACAACTTTTGAATAAGCAATATTTTTTAATTCCGTACGTACTTCTCTAGCCGTTCTAATGTAGATTGACGAGAATTTTTGTTTTTTGTTCTAGGTAAAAAATTGTGGATGCTAAATGTCATGCCGCGGAGCGCCTACAAAAAAAAAAGATAAAAGAAAATATTAGTAGTTGGCCATTTTGTACATAAAAAAAAAATATATTTCCTAATAGCTTGATATTCGTACTAAATAGATGTGTAATTAATTTTTATGAGTGAATCACTTTTTCATACGAAAAAAATGTTAAGTTCGCACATGAGTTTATACCCGTTACTGTGGCCTAACCCCTCAATGAAAGAAACATCTTTGTTGGTTTTTTCCCGATTAATCCCGCCGACGCTACGGGTCCCGCCAATTGACAACATCCGCCGCAACCCGTTATAAAAGCCGTGCCATACCGAACCCATTTTTAGAGATCAATCAAAAAAACATACCATGTAACAGCCAAAAGTAGTAATAAAGTATACCCTAAGCCTCAAAAGTGGTGAGGGAACCTTTCCTTAAAAAGTCATGAAAATCAGCAATTTTTTTCCTCGCCTAAAGGTATCTGCCCCCCTTAACGACAGGCAAAAGGAGTGTTTATTCGCAAATTGAAATATTATAATACAAGAATGAATATTTTCGTAATACATTACGCGAACGAGCTTCGCAATTAATTATCCAAAATTCTCAATTCTAAAGAACCCCAAAGATTTCGTCTTTTACTGTGATCTTGAAATCTCTGAGGCCTGGGGCACTTTCCACTGGCCGATCCCCACCTCGCAAAATTACAGACACGGTAAATAAATTATTCCATTCTTTTTTCGACAAATATCAATGAAATTCAAAAAAAATCAATCACTGATCATTCGTTGATTAAAAAATTATCGATAACGGGTGTTGGGACGAGCGATAGGATCATTGATAAATGTTATATCGCATGATCAATCCACGATTACGTAATTACGAAAAGCTCATTCTCAATTCGTGTATGACTGTACACGCGATAAATTTTTCTTTTTAATCGGACTTAATCATTCAGCAGTGCAGAGGAGATTAGTGCCATAATTACCGGGAGTGTGGAATTTAACGAGAATGCAAACGCACGGTCAAACGATTATATTGAGCGCTTTGTATGAACGTTACGGAATGACTGGGCTTGATGTTCGCGACAATACTGCCGAGAGACGAGTCAGAGCTCTCTTGTTGAATTTTATTGGACGTATCAAGCGTCTGTGTGTACGTGCGACAACACCAACGACTCTAATCAATCGCGTCTCGATTTTTTTCAATCTTTCACTTTATCTCTACTGACAAAGAACATCACTTTGGGTTGGATGTCCAGCTTGGATTTTCTTCAAACTCATCTATATGGCAGAGAATTAAAAAATATTACACACCGTAAAGCTACACAATTTCTTTATCTATATGGCAGAGCATTAACAAATATTAGATACCGTAAAACTACACAATTATAGTCCAGGGCCTCAACTAGTCAGTCTCGAGTTTTATTAGCACAATTCTTTTGCAAAGCTTTTTACAAAACATTCATATTTCACATACATACTTTTCACTTATTATCTACACCCTACATTCCTACACTCCGCATTATTTTCACATTCTTCCTTTCTTCATTTATTCGTCCACTCCGTCGATCTCTCCTCCCCCATGCTCCTTACTCATCTTTCTGCACACTTCCTCTATTTTCCTAAAGGATCTATATCCCTATATCCCTATATCCCTATTTGTTATATCCCTATTTGTATTTTTCCTCCCAGCATATTTATGATGTCCCCCATTACTGCCAAATCATCCATTCCTTCCATCCACTCCTCTGCTTTCTTCTTTGCTTTCTCTGATACTAACTCCCTGGTTTTTTTTAAAACTATCATTCGGTGCTCCAATGTCTCATTTTTTTTTTTACATATCCTGCACCTCCAATCCTTTTCCCTATTCTTTCCCGTCCTTCCTATGTTGCCACATCGTAGCCTCGCCCATATTTCCCTGTCCCTACCCTTTAGTCTCTCTTCCGACCAATATTTCCATGGCATCTCGTCCTTTTCTATAATATATTTATACTTATTATTATACGTCGATTTTCGCATTTTTCCTCTTCCCTCCTTAAAATACTGTTTTTTAAGTTTTCCAGTCCCTCTTCTATCCTTTCGTCTATTTTTTTTACTTCCTTTCGCCCTCTTATCATTGTTAGTATATCTTCTATCTCCAGATCTCTTAATACCTTCGCCAGATTTTTCCCCCATTTTGACGGATCACCGTTTATCATCGCTTTAATTTCGTCTAGTAAGCAATTTTTTGGCCACCTCGTCTCCTTCATTCTAACCACTTCTCTAATATTAGGAGTACAACTTTGCAGTGACCGTTTTACTTAGAGAGCCACTGCGGCCGAAGTAGTGGCCCTAGCTCAATACAAAAAGTGGCATTTTAAACTAGAGGCTCTGCCAATGTAAACAATTTAAAAAAGTTAACGGATACGTGTATGCATTATAAAGTTATTGGCACTCAAACATGGCAACCTACGAGCCGAATTCTCAGCATTTGCACTGCTCCAAAGACAACAAAGGAAGGGATTTTTGCACCGGATTGTGACTGGAGATGAAAAGTGGGTTTACTACGATAATCCTAAACGCCGAAAATCATGGGGACTGCCTGATCATATTCCGTCATCGACGCCCAAACCGAATATTCACGGATCCAAAGTGATGCTGTGTATCTAGTGGGACCAGCTGGGCGTTGTGTACTATGAGCTGCTCACACCATCCGAAACCATCACAGGGGAACTCTACCGATGTCAGTTGATGCGCTTGAGTAAGGCACTCAAAGAGAAACGGCCACAATTCAACGAAAGACATGACAAGGTGATACTGCAGCATGACAATGCCCGACCCCATGTTGCAAATGTCGTGAAAAAGTACTTGGAAACGATGAAATGGGAGGTTTTATCCCACCCGCCGTACTCTCCAGACATTGCCCCTTCCGACTATTACTTGTTCCGGTCAATGGCACACGATTTGGCTGACCAGCACTTCGGTACTTACGAAGAAGTCAAAAATTGGGTCGATTCCTGGATTGCCTCCAAGGACCAAGACTTTTATCGACGCGGGATTCGAATGCTACCTGAAAGATGGGCCGAGGTCGTAGCTAGCGACGGGCAGTACTTTGATTAAAAAATATGTAGCCACTTTTTTATAATAAAGCCTTAAACTTTTGAAAAAAACGGTCACTGCAAAGTTGTACTCCCAATATATCTCAACGCTCTTTCCTTTATCAAATATTCCGTAGTAGGCACGCCTAGTTATCTCCTCTATATATACGTGTAATTTGGCGACGTTCTGTCCACCCCTAACGCCATCTTACAATACCTGCTCTGTATTTTTTCTCCGGGCCTCAACTATAATGCAGCTACCTCTTCGAACAAAATCGTATTGGGTGCGACTATTGAATATATAAATGCGAGGTAAATATATAAAAGCGAGGTATTAAATATATAAATCTATTCTCCAATTGAAAGAAGCAATGGATAGCGTAGGAGAGCGAGGAATTTGGGACTTTATATGGAATCGGAATATAAGGGAGCTGAAAAGGAAAATAGAAAGAGGCATGAAAATTAAAACTGAACAAGAGATACATTACAATTGGAACAAGATAGATGCGTCAACATACTGTAAGGAATACAAAACAAATGCAGAATAGGCCACGAGGCAAATGAAAATTTGACGCATGTCTTCGAGTGTGGAGACGCGGAAAAAACATTAATAAATCCAATAGTGGACGAATTGGATCAGTGGTTAGGGAATAGTATCGGGGTGGAATTAGAGCGCAAAATTGAAGCACAAGAAAAAAGGCAACCGCCAAAGGAACTATGTAATTATTAGGACTTGGAATGAATTCGTAGCGTTTTTTTAATGAAAAAAAAAATTATTTTCAATGAAAATAAAAAAATACATTAATGAAAGTATTGCCCCTCGCTATCTGCTACTTTTGACCATCTTTCGGGCAGGGCTACGAATACCGTGTCGGAAGAACGCCTCGCCTTTAAATGCAATCCACGAATCGACCCATTTTTGACAATTTTCGTAAGAAATGAACTTCTGCTCAGACAGGTTATGAGCCATCGAACGAAACAAATGGTAATCAGAAGGAGCGATATCTGGAGAATACGGCGGGCGGGGTAGGACTTCCCTTTTAAGTGTTTCCAGATATGTTTGTACCGGTTTTGCGACGTCCGGACGAGCATTGTCGTGCAGTAAAAAGACTTTGTCGTGTCCTTTGGAGTATTCCGGTCGTTTTTCTTTCAATGCACGGCTCAAACGCATCAATTGCAGTCGGTAGCGATCCCTAGTTATGGTTTCATTCGGTTTCAGCAGTTCATAATAAATCACACCCCGTCTGATCCCACTAAATACAGAGTAGGTGCTTAGACCCATGGAAATTTGGCTTTGCCACTGATGTTGATGTTTGGCCGGGCTTAACCCACGACTTTCTGCGCTTCGGATTATCGTAATGGATCCATTTTTCATCACTAGTGCCAATTCGATACAAAAACCGGGAAGTAAAACTCCCCGCAAAAACACTTTATTTGGCACAAATGTTGACATATTCAATAAATTATAAAGTGTTGTTATTTACGATTCAAAAATAGGTTATGTACAGCAAATTCCATTCAATGATAGCTGTTTCACGATGAATACATTACTGTCGGTAACAACGAAATACTGTATTACCTACGCCATCTCTTGTAAAACGCTACGGATCGATTCCAACACCTAATATATACGACAATTTGAAAAACTAGGAACAGAATAGACATAAGAATGGATGGAAAATGGCAAATGGCAAAAATGGACATAAGAACGGATGGAAAAATACTATTGTAAAAGGGAAGGGACGGGCACTCATGTTAACACCCTCAAAAGGGTATACTCGGAATAAATAATACTACTAAATCCATTCATTAGTAGGAGAAACATAAATTTGAAACCTGACAAATCTGGACCATAATTGTGTAGTTTTACAGTATGTTTTTTTTAACGGCGGAAAAACGTGCTCAAGGGATGACAGCACCCCTTAGAGTGAAGCATGTCAAGGGTTGGTTTTGCAGTTTCACCCGCAAGCAGTCCATTGATTTCTGACAGTCCACTGGGGCGTCCAGTGTAGGTTCATTGAAAAAAAAACACTAAGGTATGAACCGCACCTTTATTTTTCTTTCTCTCAGCCCACATTTAAAAAGGGTGCATTGAATTAAACGTTCCGGGTAATACTCCGAAGGAGGGACCGAATCAGAGTTTACGTATACTTGCCGGATAACAAGCTTAAGGGGGTAAACCGAATGTCATATTTTTTGGAGATTTTCTAATGATAATTGCAGCCTTTGGGGGAAATGAATGGTGAATTTGTGTTCCGGGGGTGAAAATACATCAATATAGACGTGGAAAAAAACGCAGTTTGACAAAAAAAATGTTTCTTCACTGAAACGGGTTTTTTAAATTTTCTGTTGGGATTTGGAGCTTCGCTTAGTAGTCATGTTCTTTATAGTCGTTTTCTCTTTGAAATACCGCTTGATTTATGAAGTTCCGATGGTTTTTCCATTTTTAGCCAAATTATTTAGCAGACTATTTAGCCAAAGTCAGACCGCAGATTTTCGCCAATTTTTCCATTCATACCCATTTGCCTCTTTTTCGGCCATTTTTCGAGTCCATTTTGCGGGAAAACTATTCGAGATATCGGGATGAATCTTGCGTGATGTTGAAGTTTAAAATTAGTTCTTTGACTTGATTTTTTTCGCCGTTTTAGGCTGTAAGAAACACTCAACCGTTTTTATGTATTCTTATTAGATATTCAGAACCTCTATTTGGAAAAAGAGCTTTCAATAATTATAAAAATGAAGAAATTAAAAATCAACAAAATATGATTGGATTCCAACGATGCAAACTTCAACGTCATTATCTAACAGCATTTTCTAAGTCTGTGAAAATTCTTTTCAAAACTGCTGCATTGAATCTCTATCACTTAAATAAAACCGACACTATGGCTATTTAAAATTGCGCGATTTTGGTGATTCCGGAAAAGTGGCTAAAAATATAGAATATTTTTCTTTCGACTTTGAAATTACTTAGCGGGTCTATCTAACGGGAAATTTTGTGCCAATTATGAATATCACCAAGTTTTTGTCGAAAGCTCAAAATTACGCCAGCTCAACGCAAAAAAACATCTTTTCACGCACTTTTAACGATTTGTTATCAAAACCGAAGGTTTTGGAGGAAAGTAATGGTGCTAATTCATTTTTAGCACCATTTGTTATCAAAATTGACGGTTTTGGAGGAAAGTTATGATGCTAATTCATTTTTAGCACCATTTACAGCAATCGGTATTAATTTATTTTTTGTTCAGAGTTAAAGCTTCACTCTATGGACATATTGTTCGTAATAATTTCCTCTTTGATATGCAGTTTGATTCATAAGGCACCAATGATTTTTCGATATTTGGCAGAATTTGTAAGTCGGACTATTAATGTTTTTCAATTTTCCATACGATGGCTATTACGCGTATGGAAAACAGGGGAAAGTCAGGGAATTTTGAAAATTCTCTGGAATTTTTCCAGTCCTTGCTTTTTGCAAGAATTATGAAAGAATTACGAAAAATATTTTTAATATTGACATTATTTTTCATTATATAAAAAAAAGTTGTCAGTGCCAAACATTGAAAATTTCAAAAACCTAAAACCAATTTACTCTGAAGCTTTATAAACTTGCATGCGATATGTCGATACACAACCACACAATTAATATTGTCCATAAGTGTTTATATTTATTTTTTGTTTATTTCCACCCAAACAAATTTCTGTTAATAATTAATAACAGTTTCTGTATTTGCTTTTGAGGTATTTTTTCATAATTTACAGTGTTTAAATGATTTTTCGAATGTCAGGTTTTTTTAAATTAATTTTTATATTTTACATTTTCATATATTTGATCTTAAAAAAAAATTATGTGCATTTTGCAATGTGGTTTTCTATGTGGAAAATCTGGAAAAGACAGGAAATTTCTGAGTCAACAATGCGTAACAATCATGCATGCTCTAAACATCAATTCGGAATTTGTAGAAGAATTTTGAATCAGCATAGACATTTTATAAATTGCGTTGGAGCTTGCCGCGAAGCTGACCATATTGATGCACATTAATGCTACTTGTCCCGTCCGGGCGATCAATTCCATCGTATCCAAAGTCGCAAATGATCGTTCAACCGGAGAGTGCAGTGTGCTATAATCGGACAATTATGGTAGAATACAAGCAGGGGGTTGTCCGGATGTACCATGTCGAGACTCGTCGACGACGATAGACTGCATTTGCCAAGCACTCGACATCTTTTCATTCGGATCAGTTATCCAGATTTACCCGCTCAATATCTTTGATCGCGATAGTACGATTTTTTCTACGTGGACATTTATAAGGAGTTTCAGATAGAGAAGAAGAATATTCGCCATATTTTTTGAAGATTTTTAAAATTCGTTCAAAAGCACGTAAATTATTAGGGATTTTGTTTCCTACAATAAAATATGTCGGGCTACAAGTGGAATAAAATGTAAATAAAAGAGAGATACATAGAATTTGATATAGACAGAAGTGCGTCGTCTATGTTGGATAATTTTCAAATAATTCCGTGCCCTGTCGCCTGTTCCGTGCCGTGACGCAATAGTGCGTCAACCTTTATTTCCCTATTTAACTTGCTCTGATTTGAAATCGGTGCCTCACTCGGGGGTTTTTGGGCTAGCTGAATCCGATTTTGAAGTAAAAATTTGGAAATTCAAAATAGCGATGCCAATATGGCGGACAAAAATCAAAATCTTTACTCGATTTAGGTGAAAATTGGTACGCCAGTATTTTTGAGGTCGCTTATTACGAATCTGAACTGTAAATTTGAGAATTCCAAAAGACGGCGCTACAATGGCAGACCGAAATTGAAAATTTTACTTGCTTTAGATAAAAATTGGTACTCTGGGATTTTCGCGGTCGCTTATTACGAAGCTGAACACAACATTCAAACATTTTTAATGGCGGACGAATGTGCAAAAAACAGCTCATAATCAGTGACGTACACAACCTATGAGTACACCCTGTGAATTTCATCTAAAGCAATCTATATTATTTGTTTTTTCATTCGCCATATTTGATCGTCATTGTGAATTCCTGAATTTTGAGTTCAGATTCATAATCAGCACCCTCAAAAACCCCAGAATACAAATCTTCAGGATAAAAAAAATGTCCTGCCATTTTGGGCACTTTATCGAATTCTCTCTGCCAACGAAGAGGTTAAGGTTGTTATGGGGTTTAGTCGTCGGCGGTGGAGTACGAGGGGAGCGCCCTATGCTTTTGCACGGAGCCGATTGACTGTTACCAAATGCTAGCTTTCAAATAATCATCATATCAAACGTGCGTTTCTGAACTATTTTTCTAAACCTATCTGTAAAAATATGCATTTTTGAACATTCGGTGATTACAGTAAGTGTTTTGATTACTTTGTATAATTATTTTCTATAACTTTTTCCCGCTCAATTAACGCGAAACGAATTGGCAACGTCGTAAATCGTGGTATCTAATAATGCCCAGGTTGGCAGAAGTGTTGCGAAGCTAGGGACATACGCGCTCCGTTCGTAACCTCAATATCGGCCCAAGGAACTGTCAAAAATGAATATAGTTCCGAGCAGGAAGACTAGAGGTAAGGAGTACGAACGCCGTGTCGTCGAAACGTCCGCAAAAGTGAGGACGAGAAGGGCGGCGCTGCTCTCCTACCGCACCGAAGTAAAGTCAGCAACAAACCAGTGCCGTACGATACGCTCCCTCATATGGAGCGATAATTTGATCAAATGAATTGTAAAGGCAGTGCCGTACGATATGCAAAAAGCACCCTTTGCCACTTCATATGGAACAATAATTTCATCAAATTAGTTGTACAACCAGTTGGTGAAAGCAATTTCTATATAGATAGACAGAATTCTTATATATAGATTGTTTTGGAGAATACCGGAATACGGAAATTAAGTCAGTTTTTTTGTTGCGGAAGGAGTAACAAACAAAATGTATTTATAGGCACAAGGAAATTCATAAGAAATTTGCATCCAGACAAAAAATTTACAGATTATCACCATATTTACACATTGTGACACGCTGTACAGATAAAGAATGATAACGAAAAAACGGAAATACAGTCAGTTTTTTTTCCTCGCGGAAACCGTAAAAAAATAAAATGAATTTACAGGCACGAGAAAATTCATAAGAAATTTTAATCCAGACAAAAGTTTTTAAAATTATCACATCTCATATTTACACATTATGATACGCTGTACAGATAAAGAATAATAACGAAATACAGATATTAAGTCAATGTTTTTTTTTTCGTTGCGGAAGCAGTAAAAACATAGACACAAGAAAATTCATAAGAATTTTGAATTCAAAGAAAAGATTTACAAATTATCACACATCATACTTGCACATTATGACACGCTGTACAGATAAATCGATGTTACAGTTTTTATTTTTTCCTATTGTCTTTCGTTTTAATTTTCCTTGCGTGATTATTTTCGTTGACCGATCTTGCGAGAAAATGTCCTCTCATGACGAGATAATAGTTTATCACTCTCTTCGTGAGCTCTTCGTTGTGTGCTTGACATCCCACGTACTCTAAATTTTTCATGTCCGAAACTTTGCCGAGAATTTGATGGAGAGTGTTGATTTTAACGGCAGTTGTCGATCGATCGCTGCACTCCAAGTTTGTCTCGCGCTCGGCCACTGAAAGCAACAATTCAAACAATATTATAAGCTTTTATTTAATTTGACTTCCTATGACAATGGCAAATTGATATTTTATCCACTCACCCACTCACTTCCCATTGTCACGCCTCGAAAATAATCATTTCGTTTATTTTTGCGACATGAGACAAAACGTGCAATATACGAAAAATATCCATATATTGCACGTTTTGTCTCATCGACGGGACACTTACTCCATATCTCGCGTTTGTGATAATTATTTCACTCGGTACGATAATGGTACGATAAAACGAAATCATTCTTTTTATGACTGTAAGTACTATTTTTCTTACATACCTACGATTGATTGTTTTCGCCGCAGATCACTAAATATATTTTATACCGAGACAATTATTTTTTTTACATCTAACACAATTCGAAAAATTGGTTAGCCCGAACACGCTTTATGCCAACACGGACGACGAGCGGGAATCATCGATGACACATGACGTCGGTTTTGTTTTTGTCGCTTAGTTCACCTCGGTGCGGCCATGCACTAGCGACGCACGCCGTGAAAACACTAACTACTAAAATCTACAGTTTCACGGACGCTTTTGGATCGGGCTCGCCACAGGCGTTCGTACTCGTTACCTCTATTCTTCCTGGTTCCGAGTAAAAAAAAATCTGCTGTAAAGAAAAAGTGTGTAATAAAGCTGTCTATAATCTCGAAGAAATCAATAAATTTAATAATTTTTCGATATTATAAATAAAAAAATGTATGTATGAAATAAAATCCGCGTTATTTTGTCTTTGCCTAGTAATGTCTATAAATGTATCATTTCTGAACATAGTTATCAAATTAATATTAAGTAATTATTACTAATTAAGAGAATAAGTACCAATAATATTCGTTGTTAATTATCCTGACCGAGTAGTTTGAGGTTCCCGGGCATAATTATCGAATACCGATAAGATAGGTAGCATTCGTGCCGTCTACGACGTTGCCATGACTACGCAGTCTAATATTTTGTGTGCTTGATTTTCACACAAATTCGCTATCAAAAACAATAATTTTATAACGGTACTGTGAATACTCATTTTCACGGTACCAAGGGTTAGTCCGATAATTTGTCGACCGTGCCTATTTTTTTCAGCTCCGTGGTAACATTCACTTAGCAGATATCAATAATTTACTGAAAAATGATTGGGAGTTTTCCATAAGCGTAATGTAAGCAGCCCACGAAATACGTCGAGTTGCCGATTGATTTTCTGGAAAACGGTACTGTAGATCGTATTCAAACTGAACAGGATGAACAGCAAAGAGGTTATAAAGGTCCGGAAAAAAAATCAGCTGGGTGGTAACATGATGACAAGGTCGGCGTATTTTTGAAATTGGAAGTGAAAAACGGAGAGGTTTCTTTTAATAGAAATAAAGAAACCTTAATTAAGAGACGCGAGAGAGTCTCGACGCCAAGTAATTTAAAAAATTGAGCACCACTGCCATAAAAAAGGTGAGCACCACTGTCACAGGCGACGAGCACGCCGCGACTCTTTATACAGTAAGATGGGCTTTAGCAGACGACTTTTTAACTTCGAATCGAAATCACGCGAAAACACGGCGATGAATGAGAAATCTAATGACATTTTACCAATGTAATGTGATTTTTAATTGATACGTCAGCTTTAGAAGCTAAAGCGATGGTCATGAAAAACATACTTTGATTTAAAAATGAGGAAATAATTGCTAGTTAGTTACGGAAGCATATTAAAAAAGAGTACTGCCCCAACTTATATAAACTTTTCCAAGCAGCAATAGTACTCCCAGTGAGCTCCGGCGGCTGTGAGATAAGTTTGTCCACCATCAGGCGCATAAAAAACGTGGCTTGGAAGCACAATGCTTCAGGAACGATTCTCTCATACGTCAGTGCTGACCATAGAGGATGACGTTGTTAAAAAAAATCCAGCTCATAAAATGTAGGGCCATTTTGCAGAAAAAAATTAGAAAACTCAGACTTATTTGATCGAGTACCTATTGAAAGGAAAGTGCAAAGACTGGTAACTGAATCAAAGAATGATGAAGAATTCGTTGATTATTTTTTAAGGTCTTCCAAGAGTATGATATCAATGTTAACGCGAACTTGTGATAAACTTTTGCGAACAATTCTTTGAAAACAATTGCCCATTTGACAATTTTTCCAATACAATTTCCCGAAAGAATTATTTCCCGAATAAACAATTTCCCAAACGCAGTTTATCGAACGGACAATTTCTCGTACACAATATTCCGCAAGGACAATTTCCCGAATGGACAATTTTTTTGTTTGGATTTGTTTGCGTTAAATATGAATATGAAAAATTTGAAAAAAAAAATTAAGAACAAAGAAAGAAAAACAATAAAAGAAAGGAATCAGAACCTACCACGTCCACGTCGGGGCCGAATTGAACTTCCGATCTTTGAATGATCAGCACGCTCAAAACTCCGAAAGAATATTACCCCGAAAGACCAATACTCCGAAAATCTCAGCACCGTCAAAATAATTCGGCTATGGAAGTTTTTAAATATTCAATTTTTAAAAATACATCGACGAGTTATTTAAAGACTTTTTTATCAAGAATTGATTTTACGTCAATTTTAATATTTGTCTAGACAATGTTATACGTTTTACGTCATTTACAGTCAACTGTGTAGACTTTTGCTGGCATGATCTTTACGAAACTTGTAATTTCGGAATATTAAAATTAGGATTTTTAACCCGTCGGTCCATTCAAATTACGGAATTTCAACCCGGCCCCTCCACGTAGTTGATTCTGGGTTATGACAAGTATGGGAACGTATATTTCTGGCGCCTGCTAATGCCGAAATCAATAACAGGAAAATAAATGCAAGGTAAATTCGACTCGAGAAGATTGGTTTACCGAAAAAAAACGTCGAAAATATTTGTTCGGAAAATGTTTCATTCGAGGAATTGTTCATTCGGGAAATTGTTCATTCGGGAAATTGTTTATTTGAGGAATTGTTCTTTTGGGAAATTGTATTTGAGAATTTGTTTATTCGGACAATTGTTATCCAGAAATTGTATCCGGGAAATTGTCATTTGGGCAATTGTTTTTCGAGAAACTCCGCAAAGCGTGATAAAAGCGAGTTTCATATTTTTCGTATGTTATTTCGTATGTTCTCGGTTGTTCCGAGAAAAAAAATGCTGGCTACGCCAATGCAGACACTCGCTCGCGTATTGGGACCTCTGATGTTTGTGCGAAACTTTAATCGCTTGCCACGGAGTGCTTTGCGTAGGCACCGATTCTATCGGCGGTTGGTTTTCCATACCCCTACCGCCCCCCCCCCCCCCCCCCCGAGCCATCGTATTCTTTTACAACGTTCACACTGACGTTTAGTCAGTTTAGTTCCGAGCTTTCGATAGAAAGCTTACGGAATGACTGGGAATCGTTAAAAAAAATTCCGGTTCGCCAGAGGAATATAGGATTTAACGATCCGCGATAACGCGTGAGATAACTTATCGCGAGGCGCGCGAAGCTAGTGGTTTTCCATATACGTCACGTCGAAACAATCGGGGCTAATAACTGCCATCGAATTTGTCCTTGACAGTGATGACGCGGCCAACCAATGATATTGTATTTTATAAGCGACGTACAATCGAGATTTTAAGGGGCCAGTCAACTTTGAAAATTTAAAAAAATCGAAAGCAAGCAAGACTTGAAGAAATCGACGACGATGAGCAATCTGAAGGGATTTTGTACGGTGCAGAAATTGCCGATTGAGTTTAGGTAAGAGTTTTTCATAGTATAAGCTTTAAACACGTTTTTCTCGAAACAACGTTTTCAAAATCTAGCTCCATCGTATCTCTAAAATTAATAAACCGATTCTCTTGAAATTTGAACCACATATTGTAAACATGATTCGCAACAAGATGACTCTCGATGGTTTTAAAATTTTGATTTTTACTTTTTTTTGCGACAAACTGCGAAGAAAACGCGTTTTTTTTTACTTTTTTCGTTTTTCATCTGCCATTTTTTTATTTTTTGATAAAACTTTACATTCGCGGGTCATTTTGTAGCTGGTGTCATACTGCATCTAATGGACTTTGATTTTTTTTGTTTCAGACGAGCCGTTGCCGAGTTGTGATCGAGCTACCTAGCCCACCTATATTTGAGGCGTTACGTTGAACTTTAGTTTTTGTACTTAAAAATGAATTAAAATGAATGAAATTTTTTTAAAATGTATTTCAAGACTTTATTTATCAAGCCCAACAACTTTTATATTCATATTTTTTATAAAATCCTTAAAAAAAATCGCGAAAATAGCCTTCTTTCGTTGCTCCAAAGTGGACTGGCCCATTAAGGGGGTTATCCCATGTGACAGCTATGATTTGTCGCTTTTTTGGGAATTTTTTTTGTTGAACCTTTAAAGCGGACAATCTTTGAATTTTTACCAGACATTTATCAACCCTTTTACAGACCCTCAGAATTTTACCAAACAAAAATAACGAGTTGAATCGACTTTACACCGTTCGGAAGACACTCATTTTTTTCGTATGAAAAAGTGATTCTTGCATAAAATTAATTACACATCTATTTAGTATGAATATCAAGCTGTTAGAAAAAATATATTTTTTTTTCGATGTACGAAATGGCCGACTTCTCGACACTTCTCGAAACAGCTTTTTTCCAATTGGCGTCCCGGGAAAAAAGTTCATATCTGAATATATCTGAATCATATCTGTAGAATCAGATATGATCAGACAAGAAAAATGGCCATATCTGTTCATGTAGTGTCATGACAGTTCATGTATGCTTATATCTGAGCATGTATGATCATATCAGAGCCATTTTGATAATTTTGAGAGCAGACCCGTCCATATCGCAGCAGGTTTGACCAGATCCAATCCCCAGGCAAGATCTGATCTTGTTGGACCAGATCTGATTTTATTGGGCCAGATCTGATCATGTCAGGTAGATCTGATTTTATATTGGGCCAGATTTTATATTGGGCCAGATTTTATATTGGGCCAGATTTTATATTGGGCCAGACATGCCAGGTAAATCTAATCTTATTGGACCAGATCTTCCTGTCCGTATAAGAATAAAACACCGTGGATCCCAGTAGACCTGCACATCTATGAACAATAGACCTGCCCATATGATAGAATTATAGTTTATCTGAACGATCAGACCAGGTATGACTCCGACTATATCAGAGCAAATCTTACCCTGTTGAGACAGATCGAATCTTGTTAGTGCAGTCATGAAGATATTAAAATGTTTACATATATAGAGCGGGGTTATTAACACGTCATTTCTTGACGTGTTAATAATTAATAATATTATAGTAACTCACATGATCACATATAATACAGTCAGGTGAGGTGCCATATCTGATCGGATATCGTCTCAGATCCTCATATATGGTTTCATATATTCAGATGTTTTCATGTGTGAACAACTGAACTGCATATACGATAAGGTATGAGTGTATAAGACTTCGTATATTTTCCAGGTTTGGTATCGTATCTGATGGGATAAAATTTTATATGAACGTGACTGCTCATATATCACATCATATATGTTCCGATATGGTTTCACGCTGCCAACTCGCCTTGGTACCTGACCAGATAAAAACATATATGAGATCTATATAGCGGAGTCTGGTACCGTATTTGATCGGATATGATCTTATACGAACAGATACGTTCACATATCACATCATGTATGTTCAGATACGAATTTACGGTACCAACTCGCCTTGGTACTTAGCCAGATATAAACAGATATGAGTTCATATATGGTCAGGCCAGATACTGTATTTGATCAGATATGAACTTCTATGATATGCATATGTGATGTGGAATATGATCAGACCTAATCATACATGATACTGTAAAATGTCAGATATAAATATATCTGATACATATATGACAATATCTGAAACATATATGAACATATCCACTCAGACATGAACTTTTTTCCCGGGGTGACAAATAACTTTAACAATTTTCACTCGATTTACTTCAATTTAAAAATTATGTCCCTAATTGCATTTTGCAGAGAAGTACCTACGGAATTTCTGATTAAGCAAAAACTTTCCATTGTATATGCAGTTTATGAACAGTTATAACGAAATTTTTCACTGAAAATTCATTTCTCAAGTTCAAATACCTATAACTTTTGAATAAAACAATATTTTTTAAATTCCGTACCTACTTCTCTAGGTATTCTAATGTAGAATGACAAGAATTTTTGTTTTTTGTTCTAGGTAAAAAATTGTGGATGCTAAATGTCACGCTGCGGAGCGCCTAAAAAAAAGATAAAAGAAAATATTAGTCGTCGGCTATTTTGTACATCGAAACAAAAAATATAAATTTTCTAACAGCTTGATACTCATACTAAATAGATGTGTAATTAATTTTATGAGTGAATCACTTTTTCATACGAAAAAAAATTGTTAAATTCGCACATGATTTTATCCCCGTTACTGTGGCCTAAGGCCTTAAGCTTGGGTAATTATATATCGCTCTAAACTTTACTTTTTTAAAGAACGAATACTTCAATCGAGTTTTTCTCGAAACATGTTTTTTCTGTGCTTATTAAAAAATATTCTTTAAGTTATCGGCCTTTCCACAAACCTAAAATTTCGCATAAATTGTTTTAATAAATATAGTTTTTAACGATTTGTTCATTAAAAAAAGTGTTTTCCTTTTTGTCCTCAAATTTTCAATTCTTAATTTTTTTGTGCTGAATGCAAAGCGGAATGACTTATTTTAGTGAAAAAAAATTCGTTGATTTTAGTTAACTACAAGGACCTGGGCGTTCCACGGCGCAAACTCTTGGAGCCAAGTTCGAGCACCTCTAGCACCGCCATTTTTATTTTTTCACTCATGACAATTTTTTTGTATTAATTCAAACGGCAATATTATTATATAATTTGGTTCATTGCAATAAATGCTCTGATTCTTTTGTAAAAAAAATATTTCAAAACCTGTTGTCTGGAAGAGATTCCCCCCTTCCACTTTGTAGTGTCGTTACAACGAGTCCTGATAAGAAGATGAAAAACAATTGAATATCGCGCAGAAAACACAATCGCTAGCCAGTGCTGAAGAAAAAACCGGCTGTTAATTAGATTTTGAATAGATGAAAGAACAACGAGTTCTTTAGCTGCCTAGTTACGTACGTTTCAGGCTACATTGTGTTCTGGGAATTGCTTTGCACGCGAAGCCCACAATTGTTCAATGTTGCACAATTAACACGCTGACGACTGACACAATAGCCGTTGCAATTACTCAAAATCATAAGGCCAGAGGAGAAACGCAGTTGTCGTTTTGTCTTATTCTATCATAACTGCAGGGATTATTGTATGAATCATCAACGATGTAACTGCGTTGTACGTTGAGTCGCATACGCGCAGATTTTCGATCAAGACGACACGTATCTTTGTTGCATATATTCCCATCATTGTGCATTTTATAACGTGAGAGATGAAAACCAACGAAGTAATCAACATATTGCAATTTTCTGGGAGCCTCGAAAAAAGGTTAACCGCTTTGACCAATATTTTTTCATTCTTATATTCAAGCGCGTCATCTTCTCTCAAGTGGGACTAATTGATACTCGATCCGATGAAATAATCGCAATGCGACACGCAGCGCAGCGAATAATACGATAAATTGGTTCGAGCAACTCGTTGCTTTTATCTTGCCAAACAGTTGTAAATGGCAAAAATTCTTCAGTAAAATGCACAAATTATTGATGCAACTAAACGTCCACAACGGATGACAAGGTACGCTCGTTAAGAACGAGGAAGAATCGCAAAACGGTTTACAAGTTTCAGGAAAAAGCGTTGCAATATTAAGGCGGGACATAAATTTACAACGATCAAAAGATCGATTTCATTTTTTATTCTTTAAACGATAGTACTATATATGTAGAATTTTTACCAAAGTTTTAAAGCGAAATTCGAAAAACTTCAAACGTTACAGCCCGTCAACGCTGTGCCTCACCGCTCGGATTCGGAGCGGGCGTGAACTTCAAACGCGTTTTTCTCAAAACTGCATTATCGAAATTGGCGTGCAGGATTACTCAAAAACTATTAAGCCGATTGAGTTGAAACTGTGTAGAAATATTGATAATATTGGTACCATCTACTTGACGAAAATTGTTTTTGAAAAGTTTAAAAAAAACTACTTTTTTAATCCACATTTTACAGAAATGTTGCGTGAAATGTTAATAGTTTTTTTTGTAAATGGGTTCCATTTTCTCAAATTGGCATTTTCTTCATTTTAACTACCGTCACATAGAAAACTATACACACTCAGGAAAAAGATTTATTATGTTCTAATAAATTGACACGTTAAAACATAATTTATTAGAAATTAATAAATTTTTACTCGTATGAGACCATTTTTATGTGATTGTAACTACAGCACTTATTCGCCGTCACTGAATATGTTTTTTTACGTGCCGATTTTTTACGTCGCTTAAAAGCCATATTTGAAATAGAAAATTTGAATCAATATTTCCTCAAATCAAATAAATACTAGTTTCCAATCACGAAAACCTTTTATTACGAGACTATGGGACTAATGCGCGTATGCGCACTTTGCCCTTCAACGCGACGGGCCCGACAGCAGGCACGTCAGATGTACCTCACGCATACGCTTACCATGTAGCTTCTTCCTATGCAAATGCTTTTGGCACAAGTGTCAGTGTTGCGTTTAGGAAGTGAGAAACTCGAAAGTGAGGAATGATTTAAGTGTAAGTAAGAATATAAAGTGAGAAAATAATGACGGACGAAATGACACAATTCCTCGAAAAAAACCAGCTGGGGGATTATGAAGAATCATATTAGATGTTAAGAAAAACCGTATTTGTCGGATATGAAATACCTTTTCTTCTAACTTATATATCCTATTAGATGTTAAGAAAAAATATTAGTAAATCTTAAACTTAAATAAAACATTTTCTTTGCTGTTAATATTAGGTGTACAAATAAGTTTTAGGACACGTCGATTTTGTATCATAACAGCTATTCTAAATTAATTCAAAGGTCTCGCTCACTTATCATAGATGGCGCTTGATATGTAGTATCGAAACGTAAAGGAGTCATAAACATAACCTATAAATTCTGTAAATTAAACATGCAGACCGATAAGGTATTTATTAGACACTGCATTCGCTATGAATTCCATCAAGGAAAAAGTGTTAGGAAAGCGTGTGAATTGATATGTTCTGTTCTTGGAGATAACATTGTATCTAAAAGTACATGTGAGTATTGGTATAAGCGATTCAAAGAAGGTGATTTCGACGTTAGTGACCGTGAACGCACGGGGCCTCCTGTAAAGGTGGACGATCAGGAACTGCAAGCGTTGCTGGATGAAAACTCTTGTCAGACGGAGAAACAACTTTCGGAACAGCTTGGAGTAACTCAACAAACTGTTTCTTATCGTTTAAAAGCAATGGGTAAGATTCGAAAAGGAACAAAGTGGGTACCACACTTTCTGACTCAAGAAGATAAAAACAGCCGTCTTAACATTTGTGCGAGTCTTTACAACAAGCAACATAGAAAGTCTTTCTTGTGGAAAATTGTGACCGGCGATGAAAAGTGGATTTATTTTGATAATCCGAAACGCAAATATCATTGGGTTGACCCCGGCGAGCCGACAACATCCACGCCAAAGCGCAATGTTCATTGTAACAAAGTCATGCTGTGCATATGGCGGGATATGAAAAGCGTACTGTATTATGAACTTCTCAAACCTGGTCAAACAGTTACTACCGATCGCTATTGTCATCAATTGATGCAAGTGAATCAAGAAATTGAGAAGAAACGTCCATTTTCTGGTAAAGGAAAACGTCCAGTAAAACTGCTCCACGACAACGCGCGGCCTCATGTGGGTAAACCGGTCAAGGATACGTTACTAGCGCTTGGATGGGAAGCTGTACCACACCCGGCGTATTCACCAGACTTAGCCCCATCCGATTATCATTTATTCCGGAAAATGCAGAACGATTTGTCTGACGTGCGATTCAAAACATTTGAAGAAGTGGAAAAATGGGTCGCTAAATTTCTCACCTCGCAAGACGAAAGTTTCTTTGCGAAAGGCATCCGCGAGTTACCTGAGAGATGGCTGAAGGTCATTCAGTGCGATGGAGATTACTTCGATGAATAACCGTGTTTTACTTCTTTTTTAATAAATCTTGAATTTTTTAGAAACTGTTCTAAAACTTATTTGTACACCTAATAAAATCGTAGTAGGCCAACATACGAATAAGAAAACTTATTTGCCGGGAGACAAACATCTTTGTCCTTAATAAATCTTTTTTCTGAGTGCATGTTCTGACTGAAAAAAATATTTGAACTTTTTTGCAAATCAGAGTGTACGGGAAGCTAGACTGCACGTCGATTCGCAACTCCCGCGGCGACCTTGCTGTAACCCTCTGCCCGAACACCGCCATTTTGGTGATTAATTAATTTAAAAAAATTGTTTCGTATACTTAAATATATTATTAAAGTATAGCCAAAGTTTGATAATTGTGGAATAATTATATATTAGTTTAAAAAATCCCTCAATATTGCTTATTGTTTTCCTGTCTTAATGTATATCCCGCCTTAAACCGCTGCTACATTGTCAAGGTAAAAATATTTATTCGCGACCTTGCTACAATCCATTGAGCTTGGATTAAAAAAATGTCAACCCCTCCTAGGCCCAGTCGGAAAGGTAACAAGATTTCTATAGCGATTTTTGAGTGAGTCGATTGGTGTCGTCGTCAATGCGGAACGTTTGGTGAGCGAGCTCCGTAGAGACAGGTATTTTATAAATAGGACCTTCGTGCTTGGCGATAAATTACTTAACGCGGAGATCCGTGACGATCGTCCGCCAAAACTATGGCGACAAATTACCCATTCAATATTTCATTCTCACAATTTCTCGTTGCCGTTGCTCTAAACGCAAATACATCACATCGTTACGACGCACGTTTGAAAATCTATATTCAACTATTTACAAACACTGGGTCCGAAAATAAATTATATAAATAGTGGGATGGAATTAGGCTATTCAAATTGTTATGACGGAGTTTGCTATTATTGAAGCTTCGGGATATAACTATCTATCTTAGATGTTTTTATCATTTTCATCCAATTCGTTCAAAAAAATTAACAAACGGATAACTTTTTATATCTGTACAATGCAAATGACGTTTAAATTAGATGAGGTAAATTTATAACTAGATCGATCGTTGTTCGAGATCGACAACCATGGCAAGCAACATTTTCACTCACCCATCGAGGAACGCGATGGCCAAGACTAAAACCGCAGCGTTAAACATTTTTTTTCACTAAATGCGGACGTACTGTGAGACGAAGTGAATGGAGTTTTAGCTCGACCTACTTGAAATCGTGAGACACACTGTCCGAGATTTGAGTCGAGGCAGTCAAGGAGATCCCTTATAAACTCGACAATTATTGCAACGTTGTGTAGTGGGAGAATAGAATATCATTCGCCCATCGACTATTTTCTTTTGCACGAGAAATTAAACAAAAACACAGATTTCCATATGTTATGTTTGCACGAGATAAGACAACTAAAATGAAAATAGTGCCGTCGAAGCTTCAAGGGTTTGATGCAGTTACGCACTGTTCGACCTCTAAACATTTCAAGATCATTGTTCATTTCGAGCTGGAAGATTGGCTGAATAATTTCCTTGGCCTCTCGAATGACTTTGCGCTTATCTCCTTAACACGTCCAACGATCAACGCACTATTTTTTTCAGCAATTGCACGATTGCGGCAAAGTTGCGGAGGGTATCTCGAGTTTTTTTACGCTTCTCTGGATAAATGAGCTGTTCAATGGAAAGTTTTTGTCAACTCTGTGGAAAGTAATAGTCGGATTTTTACAACAGAAGCACGGTGGCACTGTTTTTGTTTTTCTTCTGATCTAAGTTTACAACTTATAGATAGAGAGCTGGCGGGCAAAATTTCCATATGATCTGCTCATGTGGCATACGTTATTAATAGCGATAACCGTATCGTAAACAACATTAACGACTTCCGCCAGCACGTTAGCGCTGCGTTTTCAATTGACAGTCTCGAATTTGTAAAAAAGGGGGGGTACTGAAGGTTGTCTGAAAAAAATCCTGACATTTTAAATTGCGCGCCATTTGTTTGTGGCGAACATAGAGTACTAATCTGTGACAACTACCCATGTAGCAAAATGTTTTCTGTGTGGTATCCGAAAGATACCCCAAAACGAACATGGATCACTTTATGGTTGTCCAAAAAGATGCCAGTTTGGATTATCACTAATGATCCAGTGATGCCAACTTGGGGGTTTGGCCCCCAAATTTAGGGGGAAACAACATGTGAAGGGGTTTTTAGGGGGATTTTTTAGCGGGTACATTAAGGTAGTACGTGCGCGAACCTCCCCATTAGAAAAAAGTTGATTTTTTTTATGCTGTAGTAGAAACATAAAAAATGACATCCGCGAAAACTCTGCAGACCTTACCGGCTAAATACAATAGAAATTAATTCACGAAATCAACGCATTTAACCCGCACCATATAGGGAATCCTTGCGGATCGAACTTTGGAACGGAAATAATAATATTTGCCGGTCAGATCAGAACTATGCGAAAAGCGACGAATAACACGAAAACTGTCGCGGTCACGTATGGTCCATAATAAATATAGGTTACGGGACATTTCGAGCAGATATCGATTCAATCGACTCATTTTTGCGTTCGCTTGCCGCGTCTGCCATCTCTCTTGCTACAATATGCACATCACACATACACTACAATACACGATTACACATACGGTAAACAAACACATGCTTGACATGTATCGAAAGCACCTGAATACAGCGTTGCCATGGATATTGCCAGAATTATGAAATGGCGGCCTGTGACAACTCAAGTCAAATCTGATTGCGATTTTACTTAACTTACCAAACTATAATACATACAGATATTACATGCACTTCTCAAATAATTATTTTCTGTATCATGTTTATTATTATACCCAAATACATTATATTTTGCTTCTTTCAGATTCAATAATTTATAGATTTTCTGTTGACTAGTCAATCCGCTAGTACTACCTTAAGAAACTTTTTTGAGGGCGTGAAATTAAAGTGTATATCTTGAAAAAAAAGTGAAAAAAAAGACAACGATGTATCTTCAATTAATTCGATCGGAAATGGAAATAGGTCGATTCGTTCGATCGTCGAAATTATGTGCGCAATAATATATTTTATATATTCGAAATACATATTCCTGCGAAGAATCATTCATTCTCAATAAATATTTCTTATCAACTAAACATTAAATTTAAGGATCACTTTTCTTTTTGCTCAATTATAATAGATTGCCTTTCAAAATATTTTACACCAATGCCATACTTCATGTCTTGTACTAGCAACACAAGTGGCGCTAGTGGCTGAATTTCGCAATACGACGAACAACCACTTGCAGGTCAAGACCAACGAATTCCGTTTTCACTTTTACTGCTTTTACTGTTCGACGTTTTCAAGGTGTCGCGTTGAGGTTATGTCCGTTACTTGGTTTTCTGGTCGCGAGTTTTATTGGATTGCAAAATAAGTCAAGTACTCAAACAGGGTGTACAATGAAAACTTTAGGGGTTTTTCATCGACATCTAGGGGGAGTTGAAGTTCGTCCTAGGGGGAACATTGCGTAGGAGTTGGCATCACTGTAATGACCGCTTCACGGATAACTCATTTGTATCCAATATATTAACTATACGGAAACTTTTAACCCTGCGTGAGTACATTATATTTTTCGAGACACGGTGTGTACACTGGGTCTTTTAGGGAACAGTCGGGTTTTTCAAAGTTTTATAGGCTTTCAAAGAATCTGAAAAAATTCTGGGTTACTTCTTGAAGTGTCTACTTCGTGGTCCAGAAGTTGCCAAAGTCAAACGTTTAAAACCGTTTTTAATAAAAATTTAAGAATAGTCGAAAAAGCGTGACAAATGGAATTTTGTTTAAAAATTCGTAACTCTACAATAAACAAACATTAAAAAAAACAGTTATAGGCTTTTGTAGCTTAGACTATGAGCTTTCAAAACAATATAGTGTCTTCGGCGTGGGCTCCAAAAAGTTGAATTGTTTAAGCACCTGAAAGTGGGGAATATTTTATGGATTCAGGCATGTCATAATAAACGGGACGGTAATTATTTGGCAGAAAATGAGTTTTTATTGTTGCAAATACAAAAATTATGAAATATTAATAACAATTAGTGACAAAAAAGGAATTTACAGTGCGCAATTGTGGCAAAAGTGCGTTCGATGATTATCGCGAACCGGCATTTCGCACGATGCACAAGACTACATTGTTTTTTTGTTTTCTTCATGAACTTCTTCGCCATTGGCTTCATTTGAACTTTCCTCATCGTACAAAATTGTTAGAACGAAAAAACTTATTTCAGTTAAAAGCATGGACTAATAAAAAAAAACCGAAAACGCACGAAAGTAAAGAAAGCAAGAAATAATATAGCGCAACTTTATTTTCTATAAAAATGTGAAAAAATAACGGATTTATAAGCCAATAATACAAAAAAAAGTTTTGTTTTTGAGATAAAAGTCCGCAAAAAATAGACAAAACAGCATTAAATTAAGTAAAACATTTATTTTAGCCATGAAAAACTGAAATACTACGAGAAAAGCAAAAAAAAGCTGCATTCACTTACCTTCGAAAATACCGACGCCGTGTGAACACTGACCCTTTTAGGGAACGGACATGACGCACTGGCTAGCGTTGGCAAGTAAACTGCCAGACCCGGGCGTCCCTTCGGCCTTCAGTCCCCACTACCACCTAGATTTTTTAGAGGGGGTAGTCGAAGCCCGCACTGTATTCATGAGAGGGAAATTTGAATTTCAAATTTCGACTGTTCCTTCAAAGATCCAGTGTACACACGCAAGGTTAATGGTTGAAAAATTGACAACCAGAGGTTAACTTTTTCGGTCGTCAGTACGTTAGCGTTAAGTTATCAAATAGATATATCCGAAAGATATCCTCTTAAAGGCATGAGAATGCCAAGATGCCATAGGCATCTAAAAGTTCACAAAACGGCATCCAAACGGCAACAAAAAGTCCTATCGAATGGATATCTATTTATTAGCGATATATATATATATATATATATATATATCAATTTCTTTATCAAAATCAACTTATTAATAGCCTAGGATATTTAATATAGCCCAATATTACCTATTTTTAGTTACTACGTGGTAAACATCGTTAATAATCAAAAATAGGTAATATTGGGCTATATTAAATATTCTAGCCTATTAATAAATCGATTTTGATAAAGAGATAGATAATATAGAATTATGACGGGTTTAAAGAGGGTCGGGAATCAAATGTTAGCTGGTCAATGAAAAATGAAATGTAATTGAATATTACTAAACAATACATTGTTTGTAACGAATATTGTAGGTGGTAAATATCAATGCAACAGCAAGACATGTGGAATAAATCTACTCTATTCTATTCTATATTCATTGTTTTTAATTGTCGTTAGGGGGGCAGCTTTTGTCAGCCACCAGTTGCCTAGCCTTCAACCGGTCGCTCCCACGGCGGAGCCAGTCCGCGATGCGATTTTCGATATCCTTTAGTCGCGTCGTGGAATGTGCTTCGTACGACATCTGACAAAGAAAATGAACGAACATTATGAATAGAATTTTATTAAGCGTGCGATGACGTCTTTATAGCGAATGACTTTACAAAGTACTGAAACTGTTGAGATTTGATGAGTGGATGAGAAGTAATAAGAACTGAAAACCGCGAATACAAATCAAGATACAATTGAATACGGTAACGATACAATCACTGCGGGAATTCTTTCTCGACTGACGGTTGTCTCTTGGTATAAACAACACCATAGCAACATAACACAATACAGTCCGAGCGTCACTTAATAGGCCACGATTGCCAACACTTCCCCTCGACGTATGGACTGTTCTTAACGGTCATTTATACATTCTTGACACCTAATATATTTAGACACACTCGATGCTTTGGTCCGGATAAACCCTTGGTGAGAATATCTGCAGCCATCTTGTTAGTTGCGACGTAACTTATATCCAACATTTTCTTTTCGATTGCCTCTCGAACGAAGTGATGCCGTATATCGATATGCTTTGTACGGTTGTGAAAGACTGGGTTTTTCGCTAATTTTTGGGCTCCACAATTATCACTGTATATACTCAGCTTTGTGAAATCGTCGAATCCAAGTTCTGTAAGGAAATTCCGTGTGTAAACACCTTCCTTGACAGCTTCCGAGAGAGCCATATACTCAGCTTCTGTTGATGATAATGCTACGGTCCTTTGCTTGCGCGATTCCCAAGAAATTGGGCATCTCCAGAGAATAAAAGTATATCCCGTATATGACCTTCTATACTCTATGCAATTTGCCCAGTCGACATCCGTATATCCTGTCAATGATTCATCCGTTTTCTTATACTCAAGACCGACGCTTGATGATCCCTTCAAATATCGCAGGACTCTTTTCGCAGCTGTCCAGTGTGTTGAATCGTAGCATAAGTTATATTGGCTGAGGTAGCTCACCACGTAGGCTATGTCTGGTCGCGTACACACTGCGAGATACATGAGAGTACCCACAAGCTCTTGGTATGGAAATGTTTCACTCGTAACCTTCTCCCCTTTGATGAGTTTCGTGCCCAGATCCATAGGAGTGCTCGTCGGTTTTGACTCTGACATCCCGAAACGATTGAGGATATCATTTATATATCCCTTTTGATTCATTGAAATTCCACTTTCATCTTGCGAGAATTCTATCCCGAGGCAATAGCCTATGTCGCCGAGATTCTTGAGTTCGAAACTTTTTGATAGATACTTCGAGAGTCGGTCAATTTCATCCTCTTTTTTTGATGCAATTAAAATATCGTCGACGTACACGACTATGAGCATTATACCTTCCCCTTGTCCGGTATCGAATACGCATGGATCTGAATGTGATTGGCATACTCCGAACTTCATCAATTCTTCGCATAGTTTCTTATGCCATTGACGTCCGGCTTGGCGTAGGCCATATAAGGCCTTTTTTAATAAACAAACTTTGTTTCCTTTTTTTAGGTCTTCTAACATTTGTTTTGCGTATTCTGGAACTTCCATAAATATTTCTTCTTCCAATTCGCCGTTTAAGTAGGCGGTGGTTATGTCGAACTGTTTTATCTTCATTCCATTTTCTGCTGATAGGGCTGTTAGGAGGCGTGTCGAATTAATTCGTGCCACAGGGGCAAAGGTTTCGATGAAATCGATGCCAGGTCGTTGAGAGATGCCTCGTGCCATAATTCGAGCTTTTCTTCTTTTTAATGTTCCATCTTGATTATATTTGTTTGTCAACACGATTCTGCTGCTAACGACTGCCCGTGTTTTGGGGCGATCGATCAGCGTCCATGTGTTGTTTTTTATTATCGATTTCAATTCGTCAGCCATTGCTTGAATCCATTCTTGGCATTGATCTCCCTTTATAGCTTCATGAACAGGAGTTTCGACCATACAAACTGTGCATTTCGTAGCTATTGTATTTTCGTTGTCCTTTTCTTGGTTTTTTTCTTCTGCGTGACTTACTGTTTGATATTCCTTTCTTGGTCTTCCTCTGAGGCCTGTTAACAATTTTCGCGGTCGTCCACGCCCTCGCTTTGATGGATTTTCCTGTTCCTTTTTCAGACCGTCTGTTTCATCGTTGTTTTGTTCTTCCCCTTCTACGCTCTCGTTGCGATATTCTTCTATATTTTCTGGTTCGAGTTTATCGTCTTCCTCATGTTCTTCATCATGTACTTCATTTTGAACTTCGTCTGACTTCGGTTCAATGTTTATTTCGATTTCTTTTGTTTCTGAGACTATACCTTCTATCGGCGCAAAATCTTCGTATTCGTCTCCTTTTGTGGGATTGGTTTCTTCACTAAATCTCACATCTCTGGTGATATCGACGCGTCTGTTCTCGGTAATCCACACCCGGTATGCTTTCGATTCTTCCGAATAGCCTAGAAAAATTCCTTGCTTGGCTCGGGGAACGAATTTGTTTTTCTTCTGACCGCGGTTGAGAGTGAAAACCTTGCAACCGAATTCATGAAAGTGTTTTACAGTTGGGATTCTTCCGGTCCACTTTTCAAACGGTGTCTTTCCTCCAAGGCAGCTGGATGGGCATCTGTTCCGTATGTAGTTGGCTGTATTTATTGCCTCTCCCCAGAATGATGTCGGGAGCTTGGATTGGATTAGTAGGCACCTCGCAGTTTCGATTAAGGTGAGATTTTTTCGTTCTGCTACTCCGTTTTGTTCTGGAGTGTGAGTAACTGTTAATCGTCGACCTATGCCGTTTTCCTTCAAATATTTATCGAATTCACTATTTCGATATTCCTTCCCATTGTCTGATTGAAGGTGTTTTATTTTCCTTCCTGTCTGCGTTTCAACATAGCCCTTGAATTCTCTGAATGCATCGAGAACTTCCCCTTTTCTTTTAAGTAATCGGATTTCGCACCATCTTGAGTTATCGTCGATGAATGTCACGAAGTATTTTGCTCCTCCATTCGACTCCACTTGCGTGGGACCACATACGTCGGAATGTATTATTTCTATCGGTTTCGACATTCTAATTGACATCTTTGGAAAACTCGTCCTCGTCATTTTTCCTTGAACACAAATGTCGCACGTAAATTCTTTTGCTGGGTTTCCTAGATTCATACCTTCTACTGTTTTCGTACGCTTGCATTCTACGAGGTCTTTAATATTCAAGTGGCCCATTTTTCGATGCCACCTTTCGGTCGCCTGAGCACTGACTGTATTTTCAGAGTTGCTTACTTGTAGAGAAACGTTGGGTCGTTGTTCACTCAATCGTAGGAAATATAGTCCGTTAACTCAGTCGGCGTAGATTATGTCGTTTCCCTTTTTATTGATAATTCGTGCCGAGTTCTTCTCGAATATTACCTTGAATCCTTGATCAGTAATTTTTCCCACTGATAATAGATTAGTACGTAGGTCCGGTACGTGAAGCGTCTCTTGTAGGTTAATGCCTTTTGGCGATCCTTCGAAATCACTTCGTATTCTTACGGCACCTTTTCCTTTTATTTCAGTTGACGCATTGCTAGCCAGATTCAGCTTCCCATTTTTTATTTCCTCCATTGTCACGAACTCATTTGCGTCCTTACATAGGTGAGCGGAACACCCGCTGTCGAGGCACCAACTTTTATTCCGATTGCTTATCCCTACTTTATAAGCTTCATGTTCAGTTTGCTCCTCAGGCGAAACGTACAGGCTCAAGTTCTCGTTAGCATTATTTGCATTTGCGTTCGGACAATTCGCTGCTTTATGTCCAAGCTTGTGGCAATTATGACATTTATATCGGAATGATTCTTGCTCTGACGCACTGGTATTTTTCCCTTTATTCCAAACTTGACGTTTGTTCTTGAATTTTCTAGCGATCATTGCATTTTGAAGGCTATTACATGTATCGTTCTTTCGTGCGTTGGCTTCTTCCACGATTTTTACACGTAATATGTCTGGGAACGGCAGATAATCTCGTGATTCGATTGCACACCTGAAATTGTCAAATTCCGATGGCAGACTGTACAGTAACATGACTGTTAGTAAATCACAGTTGATCTCGATGTCCATCTCGTTTAATTTGTCGACCGTATCGAAAAATTCGCTCAAATGTTCTTGCACGTCTCCACCGTCTTCCATACGATGTAATGTCAATTGTTTCAAAAAGGTCGCTTTACGGGCTGGTCCTTTCGATTGATATATCGTCTGAAGTTTGTGCCATACTTCGCTCGACGTATTACAGCCTTTCACCTGCTTTAGTTCACATGGGCTAATCGATAAGATGATATCCGACTTTGCCTTTTTATCGTCGTCTTCCCACTTTTTTACTACAAGAATGGATGCTGCATCGCCTGTGATTGCTTCCGGTTTCTTGCTCTCTCCGATTACGAATGCCCACGCGTCATTTTTTATTAAAAGAGCTTCCATTTGTATCTTCCATGTATCGTAATTGCTTTTATTTAGCAGTTCAATTCTCACGGTTCCCGACGAGGTCATTTTAATTTTAATTTTAATTTATTTTATTTTTGTTTTTAAATATTATATCCCTTTTTGGCGTTAGCTGGGCCCATAACCTGTTGAGATTTGATGAGTGGATGAGAAGTAATAAGAACTGAAAACCGCGAATACAATTCAAGATACAATTTATTGAATACGGTAACGATACAATCACTGCGGGAATTCTTTCGCGACTGACGGTTGGCTCTTGGTATAAACAACACCATAGCAACATAACACAATACAGTCCGAGCGTCGCTTAATAGGCCACGATTGCCAACAGAAACAATAAGATATTTATTTATACGTCTAATATATACGTACCAATAATGTACTTACTCAAATTTTCGCATCTCCTCGAAGAAAACTGCCTGCGCTGTAAATAATTCTCTGTATAACCTAAAAAGCAAACATGGGCTTTCAGAATAAAAGAAACGTACATTAAATATACATAAATCTCCTCACTAAGGTATATATTAGTACAACTTTGCAGTGACCGTTTTACTTAGAGAGCCACTGCGGCCGAAGTAGTGGCCCTAGCTCAATAAAAAAAAGTGGCATTTTAAACTAGAGGCTCTGCCAATGTAAACAATTTAAAAAAGCTAACGGATACGTGTATGCATTATAAAGTTATTGGCACTCAAACATGGCAACCTACGAGCTGAATTCTCAGCATTTGCAGGAACTGCTCCAAAGACAACAAAGGAAGGGATTTTTGCACCGGATTGTAACTGGAGATGAAAAGTGGGTTTACTACGATAATCCTAAACGCCGAAAATCATGGGGACTGCCTGGTCATATTCCGTCATCGACGCCCAAACCGAATATTCACGGATCTAAAGTGATGCTGTGTATCTGGTGGGACCAGCTGGGCGTTGTGTACTATGAGCTGCTCAAACCATCCGAAACTATCACAGGGGAACTCTACCGACGTCAGTTGATGCGCTTGAGTAAGGCACTCAAAGAGAAACGGCCACAATTCAACGAAAGACATGACAAGGTGATACTGCAGCATGACAATGCCCGACCCCATGTTGCAAATGTCGTGAAAAAGTACTTGGAAACGCTGAAATGGGAGGTTTTATCCCACCGGCCGTACTCTCCAGACATTGCCCATTCCGACTATCACTTGTTCCAGTCAATGGCACACGATTTGGCTGACCAGCACTTTGGTACTTACGAAGAAGTCAAAAATTGGGTCGATTCCTGGATTGCCTCCAAGGACCAAGACTTTTATCGACGCGGGATTCGAATGCTACCTGAAAGATGGGCCGAGGTCGTAGCTAGCGACGGGCAGTACTTTGATTAAAAAATATGTAGCCACTTTTTTTATAATAAAGCCTTAAACTTTTGAAAAAAAAACGGTCACTGCAAAGTTGTACTCCCAATATAATAAAAACAACATTTTAAGAAGAAAAACGTCGCCAAATCTAAAATACTATGACACTGAATAAGTGTATCAAATTTCAAGTTCATCCGTTCATTAGATATCGAAAAATCGTGTACACCGCTTTGAAAAACACAGTTTCGAGAAAAACACGTTTACAGTTTTACTAGCAGTTCTATCGTAATCCTTGGTTTGCCTTTAATCTGCGATTCCTGCACCTTATATTGGACCTTCTCCTTTAATTTGGGTTGCCTCGAGCAACTAACATTTTTTTTAAATGTCCACAGTAGCCTAACCTCTTAATGCGATAGATCGAAAGGCAGACACATAATATTGTACTCCCCACCTTGTTTTTTTTCACAGATTTGGAGCGCGGTAATTCGAAAACGCAGCGCCGCTCGACGTCAATTGTGGGCCTAATCGATTCGTATTAATGTTAACTGCAATACTTCTCCTTATGGAGCAGGAGTAAATGATATGATCAGAATGCTCGCCGCAGCTCCCGAACTATTCTTTGTCGTTTGGAGACGAAACTCGAGTAACGATGAATTCTATGATACAATCTAATTTTTACTAGCTGCAGGCACGAGGCTGCCTTGAGGGTGAACAAAAGAGAGACGAGAGCCGCGTCACGAACAGAGCGCCCACCCCATAATAACGAAAGGTCACAATAATCGAATCGTCGAGACACTATTTGTCTTGTTGAAAAAGGATCAACACGATTCGTATGTACATTCTGTACTATTTAATTAAAGTCTTGTTTCCACGAATTTGGCCTTTGAAATTAGCGACTCGTTCCCTCTTGGCTATTCAACAATTTTCATTGAATCCGACGAACGTTTCGCAATCGTCCCTCTATCCGAAAGTCTTGGCCGTTATACACAAAGCATATGAAGTAGGTATACAATTGACGACCGCTCAGCAAGTTACGTTAAGTTATATTGTATATCCATTGAATAGTCTTGCCTTTCAAGTGGCGAACATGTTACGCTGAATTAAGTCTTACAGCTTTATTATTTATTTTACGATATTTGTATGAAAATGATTTGCCGTAAGAGCGTCACTGAAATTCCATTGACAAATTTGTATCTGCCGATATGATTAAAAAAATGTCGGGGTTCAATAATGAATGCACGAAGGTGACCCAAAGTCTAGCTCCTCGTTAAAATCAACCGATAAAAAAAATGTCGATCGTGTTTCGCAGATCACGTACAAATGCGAAATCACAATTAATATCACTTGTATCATGACTAATCTTATCGTACAATGTGTAAAATTTTATCGTGACGTCACACAAATCCTTGATATCGTGGAAACAAAGGAAGTAACAAATTTCATTCGAGATGAAAATTTGGATTATTTGCGAGGATAGCCCGTAATTCGCAGCAAATCGCGGGCTCGTCGAATTTTGGCAATTTTAATAATAATAATCTCGACAGTCGGCTGACACATTACGGACAAAATTTTGATACACATATACAGGGTGTCTTGTTATGAATGGATAATTCTGCAACTGTCTATAGGTCGGATCATGTCCTACAATATGCTGGATTTTCAGTTTAGTAAAAGTCCAACGGTTTTCCAGAAAAAAATCATCTGCTTTTGGCTTTTCGCATGCCATTTCTACAAATGAAAGCTTTTTTTTGACTCGTTAAAAAAATACTCTTGGTTATTTGTTTTATCTAGAAAAATCTTCTTTCTAACCTGAGATATTAATAAAGCTTTATGAAAAAACGTTTTGTGCAGAGTTTTGATACAAACCAATTCGAATATTTGACTCCGATAGCCTGCGGTCTAAAATATACTACGCATATCGTGCCAATTACTTTAAAAAGTTGCTTAGTTATTGTCGATCCATATTATTTGTAGAAATGGCATGCGAAAAACCAAAAGCAGATTATTTTTTTTGTCTCGACACCGTGGGTTTTTGACTAGACTGAAATTTCAGCATATTGTAGGACATGATCTGACATATCGACGGTTGCAGGATTATCCATTGATAACAGGACAACCTGTATATACAGTTGATTAAAAACCGCAAGACAAGTAACAACCAGTCTAGCGAAAGAAAGCAGCAAGATGTTTTTTTTTATCGCCCAGGTATCTTATCTTATCTTTTCGGCGGAGAGAACGGAATGCCATTTTTCCTGATTATCGTACACGGTTCTAAAATATATGAGTAATTCTTTTACAAACCGAACACCTTTCTGACCGTCATATTTTTTATTTGGCTGAAATTTTTTTTATGGATTCTATATAGAAAAAAATAATATACCTATTCGAGGATTTTTTTTTTTTTTTTTAGATAGAGGGGTTTGAAAATTTGAGTTTCGTGATTTTTGCCTTGGAGACTCATTTTCAAACACTCATAACTCCGGTTCTTTT
Source organism: Ophion obscuratus (assembly GCA_964007375.1). Taxonomy (NCBI): domain Eukaryota; kingdom Metazoa; phylum Arthropoda; class Insecta; order Hymenoptera; family Ichneumonidae; genus Ophion; species Ophion obscuratus. Next base: position 9,763,935 of record OZ023313.1, read on the forward strand.
TAAGCTAGAGTAAACTTTTTATTTTATTTTGAAGATAATAAAGTAAATTTTAAGAAAAAATATATACAAAAAAAATTATAAAGAATTTCATATTGTTATTAATAATTTAAATATTTAAATCGATTTTTAACTGTGGTCCCCAAAATTTAACGATTATTTAATACAACCATCGAATTCTACGTAAAATTTTCTATAAAAAACATGTTTTTAATTAACGGAGAATCTATTATTACTGGGAGAGATACATTAATTTATGTAGCGCGGCACGTCGTATCGGCGCGCGGGCACCTCTGCAGCCAGATCACGTGTAAAACTTACCCCCTCTCTAGTCTCTTAGAGGCTAGAGTGGGGGTAACTTTTACACGCGCTCTGGCTGCTATGTTACCCTCTCTCTAGTCTCGTAGAGGCTAGAGTAAGTTTTACACGTGATCTGGCTGCACTGCTCTGCACGCCTCTCATTCGGGATTTGTTGTCTCGTCTGGACTCACGTGTCTGAATTTATAGGTTACGAAACTATCTTTGAAGTGTGCAGACAGATCACGAAAGACAGGTAAGGAAATGTAATAATCAACTGTAACAAACGTAGATAATTAGCATTAATTTTTTATAACACTTATTAGTCAATATTTATAACATAATGTGTCTCAGTATTTTAGGAAAGCGACGAGTCATCTCGATTGTTTTGGCTGACACACACGTGTACGCGCGCGCGCGGGCAAAGCTAAATACCAGCACGATGCCTAAAACGATAAGCACGAACGTTCGCACCGACAGATGTTTCAACCCTTTGAATTTGAGAGGTCACTCAAGTAAAGCGTCACGATTGCGAAAAGTTACTACAAATCAACTATGTCAACTTAATGTACGAATAACTGCTGAGGCTTTACAACAAAGAATTTGCGATTCCTGTCGTCTGCGCATCTCAAAAAGTGTTAAAAAAAATGAAGATACAGCTGAAGTTGAAATGGTATTAATTATACGACATGAGATCTATGGAGTATATTTATTTTTTAGTCACCTTTTGATCCTCATAATCATGTTTTATTATTTACAGCAGGAAGATGAACTAGATTCATCTAACAAAGTATCTGATGTACAATTGAGTAGTGATGGAATTTCGGGATCTTCAGGTGAAAACCAAAAGTTATTGAATGACAGTGTTGATCGTTTGAATGAAGGATTGCGTTTCTTGGGATCATCGCCTATTAAAAAGCCCAAATTAAAACAAAAACGTTATTCTGAGGAGAAAATTATAAAAATTACTGAGGCAATCAAAAAGAAAGTTTTTCATGCAAACATCGATGATCCAGATGATGTTGATGAAGTTGATGATAATGTCGCAATTTTAAGAACCTTACAAGAAAGTTTTAACACCAGTACAGACCGATGTCATAAAGTAAAATTTTTGACTATTTTCAGACACTGGTCTTATCAGAAAATCCAGATAAACTTTCCCACAGCTACTCGCCATATGATAACTATTGCAAAAAATATTGCTAGAGATAAAGGAATATTAGGCAATCCAAGTCCCAAAAGCCATCCATCTTTAGGAGTGGATGTTATTAACAGTATAATGAACTTCTATCAATCTGATGAGCACACACAAATTATGCCCGGTAAAAAGGATTTCGTCTCTGTGATAGTGGATGATCACAAAATACAGATGCAAAAACGGCTGATTTTGAATAATTTAAAATAATTGTATGAACTATTTAAAAAAGAGTATCCGAAAATGAAGTGTAGTTTTTCAAAGTTTGCCAGCATACGACCAAAACATTGTATACTGGGAGGAGCCAGTGGCACTCATTCGGTGTGTGTGTGTCCGATACATGAAAATATTAAACTCATGATAGATGGAGCGAATTTGAAATGTATCACAGTTGACTCCAAAAGACCAATAACTAATTATCATGATTGTTTGGATCGTATGACGTGTGATATTCGATCTACTAATTGTTTTTTGGGATTATGTGATGAGTGCCCCGGTGTAGATAATATTATTGAAGAATTACAACAAATTTTCGATAACAAATTCATCGAAAATGTGAAATACAAACAGTGGGTCACAATAGATAGAACTTTACTACAAACTTTGATATCTAGTGTAGATGATTTTTTACAACTTCTAAGCAATGGCTTGAAAAAATTGCTGATTCATTCTTTTTTGGTCAAAAAACAAATGGAATTCTTGGACTTGAAGAAAAAAAACTTAATGAAAAATGAATGTATTGTTATATGTGATTTTAGCGAAAATTATGCATTTGTTTTACAAAATTCGATACAAGGTGTGCACTGGAATAATGATCAAGCAACTGTGCATCCATTCTCAATTTACTATAAAGACGAAAAAGATGAATTAAAGGTCAAAAGTTTTGTTTGCATTTCTGAATGCTTGCATCATAACACAGTTGCAGTTCATCTTTTTCAACAACAACTTGTAGAATTTATTAAGACGAATTTGAAAGGTGTTAATAAATTAATATATTTTTCGGACGGTGCAAGCGCACAGTACAAAAACAAGAAAAACTTTATTAATCTTACTCATCATGTAGAAGATTTTGGAATATCAGCCGAATGGCATTTTTTCCCTAGGTCTCATGGCAAGGGACCATGCGATGGAATAGGTGGGACGTTAAAACGACTTGCTGCTAGAGCTAGTCTTCAAAGGATAGATGATCCTATTCGAACACCCCACGAATTATTCACTTGGGCAACAGAAGCTTTGCAAAGCATAACGTGTCGTTATTCAACTAATGATGAGTATGATAAGGAAGAATAAATATTGTCAGATGGATTTCAAAAAGCTTTAACAATAAAAGGCACTTTACAATTCCATTGTATGATACCGATCTCTCTTCAGAGACTAGAAGCAAAAATATTTTCATTAAATGATAAAACAACAATTGTAAAAGTCTTTAAATATACATTAAGTTGATTATAAGTCTTGTTTAAAAATAAAAATAAATATGTTTTTTCATTTACTAACATGTTATTATTTTGAAAACCATTAATGTTATTGAGAAAAACGATGTAGGGTTAGAAGGAGAGGCGTGCAGAGGTGCCCGCGCGCCGATACGACGTGCCGCGCTACATAAATTAATGTATCTCTCCCAGTAATAATAGATTCTCCGTTAATTAAAAACATGTTTTTTATAGAAAATTTGACGTAGAATTCGATGGTTGTATTACATAATCGTTAAATTTTGGGGACCACAGTTAAAAATCGATTTAAATATTTAAATTATTAATAACAATATGAAATTCTTTATAATTTTTTTTGTATATATTTTTTCTTAAAATTTACCTTATTATCTTCAAAAAAAAAAAAAAAAAGTTTACTCTAGCTTAAAAAGAACCGGAGTTATGAGTGTTTGAAAATGAGTCTTCGAGGCAAAAATCACGAAAATCTCTAATTTTCAACCCCCTCTATCTAAACAAAAAAAATCCTCAAATTGGTATATTATTTTTTTCGATATAGAACTCATAAAAAAAAATTCAGCCAAATAAAAAATGTGTCGGTCAGATTTTGCCTCAATCTGTCCGGTTTGTAAAAGAATTACCCATATATAACAGGATATTTCGTCGTTTTGTTAATCACGATTGATGAAATCGCGCGCAAATATAATTACAGATAAGAAACTAGACAGATCGCAAAGGATATTTGGTTAAAGAGTTTCGATATCGTTCTTCGACTGCAAGAATGAAGATGAAAATACAATGAATTTTCGGCAGGCTACTAACTTCTCGCGAATAAAATTTCACGTAACAATTAATTCTTATTACGCAATTTCCAACAGATGGTATTAACAGAACTGTGTGCGTGAATTTTGAAATGGTAACGAATCTATACAGAAGTACTATAAGTAATCTGCAAATTAAGTGTATGTCATTTCACTAAAGTGTAAACAATTTTTTTAATAGTTTTAAACATGTCAAATTTCGTGCCAAAAAAGAGTATCTACGGGGAATTTTACTGCACAATTTTTGTTTGTTTAACTGTGCAGCTGGAGCACACAGAATTCTTGTTGAGACTTACGGTGACCATGCTCTGTCGGAAACAACATGCAGAGATTGGTTAAGACGCTTCAACAATAATGATTTTGATGTGTTAAATTGAAGGCATTACTTCATAAATATTCATGTCAGACGCTAGCTGAACTTGCGAAATCATTAGGAGTTGATCACACAACGATTTCGAAACGTTTGAAATCATTAGGAATGATTTTCTCAAATAAAGCATTAACTTTCACGAAATAACAGCGAGAACTCATTCAACATCCCAATATATCTCAGCTAGGAAATGATATTAATAGTTATCATTTTTGCAATCAGACACAAATATGCTGCAATTTTATGAAATAAAAAATAACCGAGACTTGGCAATAGCGGCCGTTTCTCTCATTGGGACGACTGACTATCGCCAAAGCATCGTTGGCTCTAGCTTATTTACACGGTGAAAAACGTTCAACGTTTTATAATGATTTTTTCATTCGATAAAGTCGAGAAACCGTTAAAAATGTCTAGCGGACGAATGAATTAATTTCATCACAAATTTCAGATGCTGTAATATTACGTACGTTTCAAGCATCCGTCGATTTTGAAATACCCGCCAGTTAAGCGGTATGCATAACCTTGAAGTTTAAAAAACAAGTCGATTTTCAATATTTTTTTCGTCTCAGGTATTGGGATAATAAGGTCGATCTTTCGCACACAGTTAGTACATAGTCTCGACATGTCACCGTTTTTTTATGGCAAAATATATATAAACAACGTAATCATTGTTATTTAATCTCAGGGCTGTAGCCTCCGCACGGCTCGGTCGCCTACATGATTCCGATAAGTGGATTCATCTTAACTCAGAAATGGAAAAATATACTTGTAGTATAATGGTAAAGACTGACCGGATACATCTTCGACATTTTAAAAATTGCATAAATTGCACTGTTTTTAAAGAAAGTTCGATTTCCGACAAAAAAAATAACGGTTTCAAACGTTTATTATTAACAAACGAACGAACATAGGAAAAAATCATCCGGTCAGTCGATTGAATATCTTATAAAATATGTCCAATCCAAATTTAAAGTAAATCGGACGATCAGATGTTGAGATATGATGTACGCCAAATTGCAAAGTATACTTTCGAGATAAACGCAAGAGAAGAAAATGTAATAAATCCAATTTTTCCGTATACCATTCTCTTATAAATGTTTAGGTCTGCTCCGTACCTTCGGTGGTTCTTTATGGTTTCGGATACGAGCAATACGAATAGGACATTTATTCTGTTCTACAATCGTTTTTTCCCGTTATAAATAATTTATTTGTTATAATGACGACTGTGACGAAAAAAGTGCGATTTGTAGAAAAAAGTTTGAAATAAAAGATGTTTCTTTTTTTAATTGACATTAAAAAATGTCTTTAATTTTTTTTCGCTAGCTCCATTAGTAATGGAAATATTACGTAATGGAGACGGAACGATGAGTGAAAGGAAAGAAACGATGAGTGAGAGGCGATGCGATTAATTTTCGTCGCTCATATCTCCATTACTAATAGGGCTAATAAACAAATCAAGCACCTGTTATTTAAAATTTCTATCTATGAAATGGATTCTTTCGTCCCAATTGTTGTTTGAAAAATTGTATCGTAAGAAAGTGCCTTGGTGTATGGACAACTTGCTTGAGATAAAATCACAATTATTTTTCGTACCTTCAATCTGCAATTCCTACACCGTATAACAATCAAACAGCCTGATTGGACAAAGTCATACCAATGCCCTTAGAGCCAATACAATGCACCACGCAACGCGAGGGCGGTAACGCAACGGGACGTTCTGACCGGTTCCACTGAAATCGTCATAACTCGGTCAATTTTTGGAATTTTTAAATATTTTTTTTATAAAATCGTTCGGATAATCGAAATGTGGGTTTTTTGTATGTACCCTAAAGGTACATACATATATGTATAAAGACAGTGCATGCATATATGTATGTACTGTTTTTATGTAAAAAGGTGTTGTTTATGATCCCGTCCCAAATAACCCACGTTTCGATTATCCGAACTTTTGATTATCCGAACTAGTCTCGGTCCCAATTGGTTCGGATAATCGAGGCTCTACTGTATTATTAACGAACGAAGTAGAGAATCGGCTTAATTTTTTGACACGACAATCCCAACACTATAATTGCCGTAGGATTAGTTTTTAAATTTAAACCGAATCATTTTTTCAGCCCCTACATAACTAGTGTTTGCGAGGTCTCATGTGTATTACCAAGTGGATAAAGGTTCAAATTGAGCATTAAAACTCTCCCTAACTATGTTGTGAAACTGATTTTTTTTTCGACGGTTAATGCATTGTAAATGTAACCTCTCGGTGATATAAATTTCAATCGCCAACAAGCATTTCGATTTTAGTCTCGAAACTGTTTAAGTGACCAACGGGTTGCTAATGAGTTTTTTGAACTTACGAATCGATCCGGTCCGAATATTGATCTGGAAGAGAATATTCGAGGTAATACAAGAACTGCGGACTCGACGACTGAAAAGTATCGACTACTTGGAATCCCCAACACCCGAGCTTGCTGCTGCACAATTGGCTGTCTGACTATGTGAGTTTATCTCGTGAAGACTGTTAATATTCGCGACAGCTGTCCATCACGTCCAGCAGTGAACATGTCACTCCGTATTTATCGTACAAATCGCGTCTTGCGTTCGCGCGACTATATTTTAACCTCCTGAGGCGCAGAATGTGGAGAAGGCTAGTTAGACCCATGGTACTTATATTCTAAGATAATCATTTAGTCGTACCGAGCGACAGTTTAAAAAAATGGATATGTCCGAGACAGGTCCAACCGTTGCGAATAAGCCGTATGTACGTCTTAAGGGGTCTTCGCACTTTAGACGCTAACAAAAGGCTATTTTCATGAATTTTTTTGATAGGTTTATATTATGGATATTGATATAAAAGTTGTTACACTTAATAAATACACTTTCGAAATACATAAAAAAAATTTATGTATTTACGTAATCCAGACAAACTTTAAACGCGTTTTTCTCGAAACAACGTTTTTCGACTGCTTGTTGAGAAAATCTTCGAAACTACTGAACCGATCCTTATGAAATTTTAACCACGTATTCTTTACAACTATAGCTATAGCGCATATCAAGGATTTTTTTAAATTTTGATATTTACTAGTTGTAGTAGTAGTGTTTATTCCGTGTATACCCTCACAGGGTGTTTATATATTTGCCCTTCCCTATTCCCACTTACAATCAATTTACATATAGTTTTGGATAATTTGCGTGCTTACAACTACTGAAGTTTGTGAATACTCAAGTCTACTTCCTATTCTCTTATTATTTCCAGCCGTTCGAATTGCATCGTGTAGTTGCAAAGTTGTTTTGACGGTTTCGATTTTAGTTGCGCCTCTATTTTCTGGCCGATTTCACCTCCCTTGTTGTTTCCAAACCAATGTTCCAACTCGGCCATTATTGCCTGATTGACAATTCCCTTTATTTTAGGGCACTCGCAAATGTGACTTGAGCTTTCCGATTCCCTTTTGCACACTTTACATTTGTCATCCGCGTAACCCATTTTCTGGTTTCTCACCACGTTCCCGCATCGCAACCTTGGCCACGTTTCTTTCATCTCTCCGCTAATTGCCTCGTCTTTCCAATATTTTTCCATTTGAAATCCTGTTTTCCTATTCTTATACTTGATACAATATGTCAACGCATCGATCTTGTTCCAATCATAACTGTATTTCTTGATCCGTTTTTACTTTTATACCTCTTTTTACTTCTTTCTCTACTACTCTTGTATTTCCGTTTCTTATAGCCTACCAGATTCCCTCCTCCCTTGGATATTTACTATTCTTTAGTCAAATAGGGTGAAAAAAAACTTTCTTCGAAAAATGTCCGCCATTTTGTTATTTTTGCATATACCAAAAATCGTATGATATGCACTATAGCCATTAACATACTGAATTTAATACCGTTTGATTTTTTTGTTTCGGATGATCCATCTCCGAGATTTCATCGACAGCGCATACCTACAATTTTTTTAGGACATTTCCGTCCATAAATAGTGGCTTAAATAAATAAATAAATAAGTTTAATGTATTTCCAAAGTGTATTTATTAAGTGTAACAACTTTAATATCAATATCTATAATATAAACCTATAACAACAAAAATCATAAAAATAGCCTTTTTTAGCGTCTAAAGTGAGAAGACCCCTTAACGGGCTACATTTATCTAGGTGGGTCAAAAAATTGCATTTTCCAAAAATATTTTTGTTCGATATTATCTTTTGGCTATATTCCCTGAAAAATCCAAATTGAAATTCTAAAATGGAACTCCATACTTCAAACTTTAAATGCGTTTTTCTCGAAACACTGTTTTCAAAGTCGGTGAACATGATATCTCGAGAATCACTAGATGGGTTTTTTCAAAATTTACAAAAGATACGATGAGAAACATTTAAAGGTCGTTGACGACCTCTCTCTTTTTAAATCGATCTTCATTTGTTTAATAGTTGCGTAAAAATGATGACTTTTATCAATTAATGCTCATTTTGTTTAAAAAAATTATTTAAAAAATCGACGATCGTCAACGACTCGTATTTATTGTTAACTTGAATAACCCGTTTAGTTTTTAGATTTCGGGTAGATCGTTTAAATGGGGTTGAAGTTTGCATCGTAGGAATGCAACGAAAATTCTTTTCAATTTCTTATTCTCATTATCCAAAATCCTATTTTGCAGATTCGGGTTGTAGATCGCTAAAAAAAAATCCTTAAAAATGTTCGCGTCATTTTCGTAGCTCAAATCTGGCAAAGGAAATTTGGGAAATAACAAAAAATCACTTTCGTTTCAATCCAACGATGCAAACTTCAACGTCATCCGTTTAAACTGGAGTGTCCATCGCCCAACGCGGCGAAAAAATATTCATCATCTGCCAACGGCCATGTTTTTGTTTTTTTTTGTGATTTTTTTACGGTTCTCAGTATATGGATCTCTGTAAAAAAAATGAGTTTCTTTTTCACCAACCGTTTCCCAGATAAAAATTTCGCAATGTGGCCATTTTTTCGGGCCTCTACGTAAACGTAGCCCTTTAAGGAATCATCACAGTGTAACAGGTCGAAAAATAGCTGATTTCCGCGATTTTTTTTTTTCGATGGTCAATATACGATAATCAGTCTGATTTTTTCTGACAAATCAAAGCACTCATGAAGAACAGAAAATAAATTTTTAAACGTTTATTTTTATTTTTGTACATTTTTTTAACAGTTAAAAATGTCTTTGAAAAAAAGGAGTCCTCACGATGTATACGGTTGTGGCCGTGAATACTATCTGAAACAAAATTTGTAAAAAGATTATTTATCAGTATAAAATGTACTATCTTGCTATGGAGATTTCTTAAAAATCAAAATGACAAAATGGCGGCGGTTTGAAAAAAAGTGTTGATATAATCTATTTTTTGTTTTCTGTTAAAAATAAAATATAAAGATTTAAAAAGCTTCCATACCCAGATAAAGAATGGCCCGAAGAATGTTGTGTCAAAAGATGGAACGAATAGCTTGAAAACTCTTCCTTTGAGAGCGTACACCGTTTCGAAAAACGACATTTCGAGAAAAATGCGTTTAAGGTAGTTCTGTAGTTTTGGTCAAATCTCAGGAATTGGCTGAAATTTAAGTATGGTGTAGTTATAAACTTCATGGACTGATGCCCAAAAATTCAATTCGGTTCACTGTTTAGTTTATGAGATAATTGCAATTGAATGTGGGTATTTTTGTACGTGATCCCTGTACCTAACGCATAAACCGATAGGAGTTTGCTCGCATTTCTCGTTATAGGTTCTAAACAGATCTTAGGATTTCAAAATAAAAACACACGTGTATGCAGTACTATTGAGGGATTGTTAAAAAAAAGTGACAAACTTTGATCGCTTACTTTCGGAGATATAGACTTATGAAAAGTGGCAATTTTATTCCACACCGAACTCAGGCCCAACCATCTGTAACGGAATGGCAACAGTGTACATTGCAGCCAGCTGATCGGCGTGTGGTCTGGGAACTCGACGCGTGTTTTTTTTCCCGAGTTCTAGAATTCTGAGACGGATGTGAAATAAATTCATTCTGCGAACAAATTTAATTGGTTCCATTTATGCATGTATTTGTCTTTGTTACAGCGATTACAATTTAAACTGTCGGCAAGATCTTGTAAATCCATGATCCGACGCCCTTCGACAGCGAATTTTTTGTTGCTGATCGTTGAGGTTATGGTTATTCTCATCGCGTTTAGCCGCATTTGCTTGACACATGGCTGCCACAGCTTTCAGTCTTTTAGCAAGCGCCCTTTTTTCTTGTAAACTTTCCTTTGTATCGCATTTGGGTTGAAATTTTCACGTTTTTTTTTATTTATATAAAATATTTCGTGAAAGACGGATCGTAGGAAGCTCAACGCTATGACTGCAGGAAAATCGCGCTGTTGCCATGATTGATTGAAGCGCTGCTTGCTATACGAGTATAAGACCTATCTATGCATCAGGTGCGAATGCTGGGACATATAGAAGGTACAAGCTGTCAAAAAATTTTAACCAACAGAATCGTATAGGCATTGGATGTTACTATACGCTTCGACCGAAACTTTTGGCTCATACGTGTACCTACAGAACTACCTTAATGTTTCGAGTTCGAAATTTTCATATAAATTGTCTACTTACCTTTATGTAAGTATATGAACAGTATGACATAGTATAGACAACCGTCTATACTATCAGATAATGGAAAAACAAAAGTCGATTGTTTGAAAATTCTACACTGTGATGGTTCCTTAACGACACAAAATGGTGTCTGTTCCCTTTTGTACGCACCTCTCGTGCATTTTGCCCACCGAGTATTTACGTCGTACTTTCGACATGAAAAGTAGTCCGTGAATGATTGAAAAATAGCTTCAAAGTGTCGCGATATCGCGAGCCACACGTGCTGCGCTACTGTACATACGAATGCGACGAAGCTTATTTTCCTAATTATCGAGTTTTTCCCTTTGAGACGTTATCGCTCAGTTGTATCGAGAAAATTGTTTACCAGCGCGTTCTTACACGCCCCCCCCCCCCCCCCCCATGCCGGTGCGTCTTCGAGCCGTGTCTCGGGGCCTTGCGTCGGCGTCGATTGAGTCATTAGCCTCTAAAAACAACAAGTACACAGAAAGAAAAATCTTACATAATAACGTCACGCGTGTCCACCTATCGTAAATAACAATCACATGTAAAGGCCAACTGAAGGAAAGTGGTGTAACAAAGTGTGCGTCGCGGTTTTGGCACTGCGCGCGGGTTAAAGCATCTGCCGTCTCGCCACCATTTTTTTCCCTGTCCTTCGAATATAACGAATTCGTTATGAGCAGCGCGACACTTCAACTTTAACTGCGTTGCGTTCGTTTTACAAATCGTAAAACTAAAACTACAGTAACGAGGGGCAACTCGCGGTGAGACACAGCGCGTGTCGGCAGGTGGCGCTGCTGCGGCAACTTCCGGAAACGTACGTGTCGACGGAGTCGCGTGGGGGGAGAGCCGAGCGACAGCGGTTGGTGGCCGGGCGAGTGGCGCGCTCGGCGATTGGCTCGCGGCCAAGCCTCACCGCCGCTGTGCCCGTGACTCACAATACTCCCCCCTCCGTGCATCCGAAGAAATCAGGTGTTCCACGATTCCAGTACCACCACGCGCTCAGTTTTCAGTTTTATTTCCAAACCAAGTCTGCCGTCGCTGTTCCATTCGTCTCATTTATTCTCTGCGCTTCGTGCATAACGCATCGTCGAGATTTTCGCTTCGAGTATAAAGACGAGACGAATAACAATTGCGTAGACGCGAGACTCCCAAGGCTCGTTGCACCTTCTCAGTCGCACGATTGCAGGCCGATCGGGAACATCGCCCACGGGACACGAAATATTCTCGAATTTGAAATTTCATCTGCAATTAAACGTGCTTGTTCGGTGTTCTCTCGTAAACACTGAGAAAAATAAGAATACGTATGAAACAATTTCGTACTTGTTGAATCATCATATATATATATATATTTTAAATACGTGACAAAGACGAGAAAGAGTCTTGAGTGAAATCGAAATTCACACTGTCGTGCATCCCGTCCACATTTTCAGACTAATTGAATCTTCGGTAAATTAGCACTAAAGCACGATGGGTGTCAACAACAAGGTATGTGGCCAATTTTTTTCCACTTTTGTTTTTAAGTACTTTCGCTAACGTATATCTCGCGTTGGCTCGATCGCGTCGAATCATCGTGGAAAAATCAATCGTCATTTCGAACAGCGGAATTTTTTTAATTACATTATTTCTTTACGTTTGCTTCACGGACAAGATTTTCCTCGCTGAATATTCTCTCCGCAAATAACATCCATCGCAATTCACGCGTTCATTTTCCCTTTTTTTATTCTCATTCGGCGTGTGTTGTGCTAAATATAGTGAGAGTTTACGTCTCGAGCGGATGCGATCCACGTATCTGTTCGAACGTCGCGACGAACGTCCCTGCTAAATGAACGAAACCTTCCTTCGTTCCAGCCACCGATAATCGCTCAAACAAACCCGATACGATCGTCCAGACCCGATACGCACTTTGTCCCGTGAAATTGACACAACCGTGAGATCAAAGTTCACAATCGGCGAAAAAAAATCTATTTATTGAGTTTCACAAATTTTTACAATCGTTTCGTGCCGAGCATCGTACTGTAGGAAAATGATTCATGCACAGCGAAGAAACGCGCAATTGTGTATTATCGTGAAAGAACTATGTTTATCTTGCTCGCTCCGATATGAGTCAACGTGCGGGGGGGGGGGGGGGTGCAAATTTTGCACCGCGTGCCATATTTGAATTTTGATAAGATTTTAGTGTCTAGTAATATTTGAAGGGCGAGAATAAAATAGAAGAACTTGAGAGGATAAAAAAATGTTCTAATTGTAATATACAGGACGGAATGAACATGCCTCCGTAACCGATAGTAAAAAATAATCTTGAAGTTTGCATCGTTGAAGAATTAATTCTTTTTAATTTATACAATTCTTTTTTGGCCGATTTGGGCTGTAAGAATGACTCGAACATTTTTACGTATTTTTATTACCAATTTACGACCTCAAGTTGCAAAAAGAAAACAAATGTTTCGAATAATAATGAAAGTGAATAAATGAAATGGAAAATCGTTGCATTCCAACGATGCAAGCTTCAACGTCATGACAAAAATGTGATTACGCGCGGGGGGGGGGGTGTTATATAGGCTTTCTACGTAACTCGTAATCCCATTAGCTCAAGTGCCGAGAGACTCGTACCTTAAGGAGGTTGGAGCGTTAGCCACAATCCAAGATGTAAAAAAACACATATATGCAGGGTGTCCTATTATGAATGGATAATCCTGCAACTGTCGATAGGTCACATCATGCCCTACTATTTGCTGGAATTCTACAGATAATTTCTACAGATAACTTTTTTGACCCGGCTTTTTGAAAAATACTTTTGGTTATTTGTTTTATCTAAAAAAGTCGTCCTTTTAATCTAAAGGCCTTAGGTCACAGTAACGGCGATTCAAGTCATGTGCGAATTTAACAATTTTTTTAGCATGAAAAAGTGATTCACGCATAACATTAATTACACATCTATTTATTATGAATATCAAGCTGTTAGAAAAGAGTATTTTTTTTATGTACAAAATGGCCGACTACTAATATTTTCTTTTGTTATCTTTTTTTTAGGCGCACCGCGGCGTGACATTTAGCATCCACAATTTGTACCCATAACAAAAAACAATAATTCTCGTCATCCTACATTAGAATACCCAGAGAAGTACGTACGAAATTTGAAAAATATTGTTTTATTCGAAAGTTGTCGGTATTTGAACTTAAGAAATTAATTTTCAGTGAAAAATTTCGTTATAACTGCTCATAAACTGCTCATAAAAAGAAAAGTTTTCCATTAGTCAGAAATTCCGTACGTACTTCTCTGCGAAATGGAATTAGGTACATAACTTTTAAATTTAAAGTGAATCGAGTAAAAATTGTTGAAGTTATTTGTCACGCCAATTGGAAAAAAAGCTGTTTCGAGAAGTTTCGAGTAGTCGGCCATTTGGTACATCGAAAAAAAAATATAATTTTTCTAAGAGCTTGATATTCGTACTAAATAGATGTGTAATTAATTTTATGAGTTAATCACTTTTTCATACGAAAAAAAATTTTTAATTCGCACATGATTTTATACCCGTTACTGTGGCCCAAGGCCTTGTTACATTGTTATGTAAAGTACCTACTTTTATATGATTTTCATTTAAAAATTAACATAAAACCAGGTTTCGCTAATTTTAGGGTTCCGCCGCGAAAAAAGTTTATGAACCACAGTTCTAGACTATACCGACTCTTTACGATTCTTTTGAAGATTTTTCACTGCAAAACACCAAAGATAAAAAATAGTTTGATAGTATGTAAGTTTAAATAAAAATAGTATGTAATTTTTCATGCGGTTAGATGGCCAAGATGTTCACGTTATGGATGATGTAATTTTTTTTTGGCTATTTAGCACTAAGATAAATCATTTATAACAACGGATTAACGCAAACTCAACCTTAGTAAACATTTAGACGAAAAAAGACCCATCTTGTTTGGGTTTGATAGCCATATATATATTCAATATTGAACCATCAATGTTTGATGAAAGATTACGCATCTCGGCTGGCGAATAAAGAGCATTGCTGCCAACTTCAAGTTGCCCGCGAAGTTGCCGTATTTCGGCAACACTTAATATTCATTAATACCAATAATAAATAATATCTTGACATAATATAAATAGCCATAATTATAATTGACTCAAAATTTCATTCTAAACTCTACAAAACATGATATTGAAGTTTGCATTGTTGGAACGCAACGAAAGTTTAGTAGCCCAAACTTTGGCAAATTTCGGCTACGAAATTGGGCCACGCAAACGTTTGTTTTTTAGAATTCTTATTCGACATCCGCTGCTCATATTTGCAGGATAAGATTCTTGATGATAACAGAAATGAAGAAAAATAAATAAAATATAATTTTCGTTGCATTCCAACGACGCAAACTTCAACGTCGTATAAAACATTCGCCGACGCAGTTTTTTTTCATCATCATCGATAATGTTATACCTTTTCAAGTTGGTAGTAGCGCAAAAGTTTTCTCATTTACGTAGTAAAAATATAAAAATGCATAATATTCCTCTTTAATTAAATATTTTTTGAAAAATTAGCATCTACAGAACAAATCCATACCACGTATGCATTTTTTTGAGGTTCATTGAAATAAAATAATTCATAAACCGTCATTTGACAAGTGGAGTCGATCAACAATTGTCTTTGGAGAAAGACCATATGAAAAATTAGATGGTCTTTAAGCTTGCATCGTTGGACTGCAACGATAATTCTTTTTTATATTTTTCTTTCCTCATTTTCATTATTCTACATTTTTTGCAGATTTAAATTAAAGATCTCTAAATAAGCGAGTGCAAAAAAGATTCATGGATTTTCGTATTGAAGATTAGCCACAAGAAATTCGAGCAATCGAAGCATTATCATTTTCCGTTGCATTCCAACCGTGCAAACTTCAATCTCATAAAGTTAGGCAAGTTCGAAACATGCAAGTAGCTCCCTCGTTCGTTCAATTCTATGATAAATCATATTTTCCATGATAAAACTGAGCACTGCACTGCCAAAAAATTGGTATTTTATTTAAATAGGATCTATTTTCTCTTATCTCACGGTCTATCGCGATCTTATTTGTCTCAAAGATATTTTTAAATTTCTTTCAGCTATTCATTTTAAATATTAAATATACTCAAATTGAATAAATAAAGATTCGATTCAAATAAATATTTATTTGGGAGTTCCGGTTTAGATGTGAGAGCGCGTACACGTGTTCTGAGTCACTCGACAGTATACTGCGAATAAAAAGTGCTAAGGGTGAAAGACAGGAGAGAGCAAGGAGCAGGAAGGAAAGTGAAGGGCAGAAATCACTTGGAGATATCCGGAAGTATGATTTCGGAAGAGGAAAAGGAGAAAAGTGTGGAGGAAGAGACGAAAATTCTCGAAGAGGTTATGTGTGAGGAGGGAGAGAGAGGAGATAAGCGGAAACGGCGAGATACAACAGCGCCGCGGCGAGAAGCAGAACCCAATAGAAGCGGTCGAAGCAGTCGGTACAACAGGAACGAGCATAGAGTCAGAAAGAAGAAAGAGGGGGCGACCGGCGCAGAGAAAGAGAGAAGAGGGGAATAGAGACATGAGAGACTTTCTTGAAGTCCCTAGAGGGGCCGAGAGGCCGAAAGTGGTGCATACACCGCCGACGCCGCCGTCGCCGCCACAATTGGTGAAAAGAAAATACGAAGGAATGAAGGGAAGGCGAATCGAGGAAGAGGAGGACGAAGGATCAGAAGAGGACGACGATGTTTTAAGCTACGATGGAGAAGGGTATGTAAATAGAGATGACGATGAGGAGGATGAAGATACACAAAAGGAACTAAACGGGTGGGAAAAGGACACTAAAAAACGTGGAAGAGAGGGGGGATTGGAGGGGATGGTGACAATAGAGAAGTGGCGAGCAGAATTAAAAGACACGGAGGAGAGAATAAAAGGCAATATGATGGAGTGCCTGCGAGAGGCAAAAGAAGAGATAAAAAAGGAGATTACACCGCTGCCGTGTAGATGTGAACAAATGAATAGAATAATAAGAGAGTTGACAGGGGAAGCAGACCAGTGGCAACACAAATGCTATAGAGAACGCGAACAATGGAGAGAGGAAAAGGAACAATTGGAGCGCGAAGTAGAATATTGGAAACAAAAGTTTGAAAGTCGTGAGCAAGAGTATGCGAGAGAGAACGAAAGCGCGAGAAAACAGTGGAATGCAGCGGATATGGAGACTGGGTTGTTCGTCGAAGGTGATAGCAACAACAACGTGGTGGAGGCGAACGCGGCAACAGAAGTGGAAGGAATCGCAACGGAGATGCCAAAAAGAATGACAGAGGCGCGATGCACGGGAGAAAGTGCTTCGGCGGAAGCAGAGCAGGATTGGACAGAGGTCCGAAGAAAGCAGAAAAGCTGGCGAAGAAAGGAGAGGATAGTAAACATTGGAGAAGGAATTCAACTAGCAGAAGTGGACAGCGGCCCGGCGCAATTTAAAGAAAATAGGCCCAGAATTGAGAGAGGGGCGGAGAGCGTAGAAGAGAGAAGAAGACAGCTCTTAATGGAAGCGCCAAGACCCCTCACGGAGAGGATGCTCAGAGAGGAGCTGAATAAAAGAGTGGAGAGGAACAGGCGAATTTGCATCAAGACAATGGGGGGAGGGAGAAAAAGATCGAGGCGGGAGATAACAGAAGCAATACAAAGAAGCTGCGATGTAAGGATCAGCGAAAACACGGAGGACGTTTACGAGAGCAATGGAAGAATTTATATGAAATTTAGGAGCCTAGCTGTCAAGAAAGAGGTGATGAAACGAAAAGGAGCTATGAAAGGCACAGACATATGGCTAGAGGATAGCCTAACGAAGAGGCAACGGGAAATACAAAAATGGCTGAAAGGGATAGCAGAGCTGGAGGAGGGCTGCGGCTGGAACGTGGAGGTAAAATACCGCCCGAACCCGCCCCGAACTTCCCCTTTCGTCACTAAGGAAAGGGGAAGGAGGGACGAAGAACAGAAGGAGGAAGCGGGGACGAGGAGCAAGGCTGAGGAAAGAGGTGAAATCAACGTGAAGAATTCCAGCACGGAAGATGGAACGGAAACTATGATAGTTTTGTGGAATGTAGCGGGGATATATAAAATCAGGGACACATGGGAATTTTTAAAGGACTTTGACATTGTAATATTACAAGAAACGTGGCTAGAAGGGAAACACGAGGGCAAGGCAAGAGAGTACATAAGTGGCGAATACTATTGGTTTTTCAAAGCAGCGATAAGGGACGAAAAATCAAAAAAAGGAAGAGCGAAGGGGGGTCAAGCCATCGGGATACGAAAAAATAAGAGGGAAGAATGGAATGTAAGCGAGTGGGAATATGGCGCATGTATAAGAAAAACAGGAAGAGAAAAAAGAACGGCGATAATCACGATGTACAATAATGTAGGGATAAAAAAAGTCGAGAGGCGTTTGAAAGAAATCATTGAGGAAGAGGGGAGAAGAAACGATACAGTTTTAATAATAGGGGATTTTAATGCGCGAATCGGGGAAGGACAAGCGATGAATGAGGGAGAAGAGGGTGAGAGGGAAAGGAGGAGATCACAAGATCAAAAAATCAATACGGAAGGTCGAAGGCTGCTGAGAATATGTGAAGAGATGGACCTAAAGGTGATGAATGGGAGGGCAAAAGGGGACGAGGAGGGGAGAATAACATTCATAGGTGGGAAAGAGGAATGTTGTGGATCGGTACTGGATCTTGTTATTTGCCTGGACAGAGGGGCACAAAACGATATCAAATGGTTAAAAGTTAGCACGCGGGGAGAATCTGATCACTTACCTGTCGCATTCGCCATAGGAAAAGAGGAAGAGGACGTTGAAAAGGAGTTAGAAAAAGACATTTTTGAGCAAAAAGGCGAGAAAATCGGGTGGAAGGAAGAAGGAGCAGACAAATTCAGGGTGGAGTGGGAAAAGCTGGACACGATTAGGGGAGGTACCACAGAGTGGGAGGAATGCAAAATGGGGATCTATGAAGCGGCAGGGAGAGCAGGGATGAAAAATAAAAAGAGAACAAAGAAGCGAGATGGATTTATGCGTAAATGGTTCAATGAAAAATGTAGGAAACAAAGGGGAGTAATGTGGAGAGCATTAAAGAACTTTGTCAAGAAAAGGGACACAGTGCACAAAAAAATACTTGGCAAAGAAAGAAAAAAATTGAGGAAAATCTATAAGGAAGCAAAGGAAGAGCGGAGACTAAAAATATGGGAAGGAGTAAGTAAAGCAAGAGATAAGGCAGGATGGTGGGAGGCCATAAATAAATTTAGAGGAAAACATAGAGGAAAAGTAGGAGAAAATATCACCGGTAAGCAATGGAAAGAGCACTTTGAAAAACTGCTCAATGAAGGAGGTACAGAGGAAAGAGAGCAGGCAGAGGTAGAAGAAAGACGGGGGGAAAACGAAAGATCCGAAAGAGAATTCGATCAAGAATTTAGTAAAAAAGAAATGGAAGATGCGCTCAAAAAAATGGCAAATGGGAAGGCACCGGGGGAAGACGGAATAGCAATAGAATTTCTGAAAGGAGCGAAAGAGGAACAACGCGAAGGGGTGAGAAGAGCAATAAATAAAATTTGGAAGGAGGGTATTTTACCGGAGGGATGGGAGATAGCAAGAATTGTGCCGATATTTAAGAGTGGGGAAAAGGCCAAGGCGGCCAATTACAGAGGGGTGGCTTTGCTGAACGTGGGTTATAAATTGTTGACGAAAATGATGGCGACGAGATTGGGCAGGTGGTCCGAAAAAAATTCAAAATTGGGCGAAAGCCAAGCAGGATTTAGAGAAAAGAGAGGGACAGGGGATCAGATATTTGTACTGAATGCGCTCATCAATAATAGATTAGAATACAAAAAAAGGAAGTTGTATGTGGCGTTTATCGATTTTCGGGCAGCCTTCGACAAGGTGAACAGGGGAATACTAATAGCGAAACTTAAAAAAATAGGAATCTGTGGAAGAATGTTGGAAATGATAAAAGTAATATACACGAAAACGTTAGCGGAGGTAATGGTGAATGGAAAAATGACAGAAAGATTCGAAACAAAACAAGGGGTGAGGCAAGGTTGTGCGCTGAGCGCACTGCTGTTCAATTTTTATATTAACGACATGGAAGAAAGGTGGGAAAGAAAGAAAGACGGTGGATCGGTGATCGGAAAAGAAAAAATATATGCGATAAAATATGCGGACGACGTAGCAATATTTTTTCAATGTCATTTTTTTCAATGCCAAATGTCAATTTTCATCCAATCAAAAATATCCTACGTCATTGTAGAGTAAGTATATTCAAGAGCACTCAGTTGAAATTTCAAGTCAATCGGATAATTGTTCTTTGAGCTACAATGTCAGCAAATTAAAAAATTCTCATTTCGAGAAAAACGCGTTTAAATATTTAAGGAGGTTGGAGCGATTCAGTTGAGTCAAATGACGGTTTATTCGTTTTTTTTTTTCAATCAACCTCAAAAAAATGCGTACGAGGTACAGATTTATTCCATACGTACTAATTTTTTTAAATATATAATTAAAGGGCAAAATTATGCATTTTAACATTTTTATTATGTAAAGTAGAAAAACTTTTGTGTTACTACCAACTTGAAAAAGCATAACATTATCGATGATTATTATGAAAAAACTACGACAACGAATGTTTTATACAATTCACAATGAAATTTTGAGTAATTTATAATTATGCCTATTCATATTTACGTCACGAGATTATTGGCCCATGGTTTACGATGGGCAAGATGAGGATTTTTTTTTCTAAATGTTCACAAAGCTTCATTTTGCGTTAATCCGTTGTTAGAAATGGTTTATCTTGGTGCTAAATAACAATAAAAATTGCATAACCTTTAGTGTGAAAGTCTTGCCTATCCAACTGTACGTTAAATTACATACATTAAACTATTTTTTATCTCTGGTGTTTGGTGGTGAAAAAAGTTTAAGAAATTCCTGAAGACAATATAGTGTAAACAATAAAATGTATTTTTTATTAAATTTAACCTTGGATTGTGGCTAACGCTCCAACCTCCTTAAATTGGGCATTTTATACCTACGAGCGCTTGCTCTTTAGAAGGCTGCCATTCGGGGAGTATTAGAGATACGGCCTTGAATTATTTACAGGATATTCTTGAAAGTATAAACTATCGAAAAAGGCAAAAAAATCGAATTTTTGAAAGTGTTACACTGGTATATCCTCTTAAATATGTAAATTTACATAGATCCTTCAGTGGATTCAACTAAATTGTTTTTTTAACAGGTGGAACCATATCACGGATTTATTAGGATTAAATAAAATATTCAATTATTCGACGATATTAAATAGACTTTTATTTAAATAAACAAATATATTCGAAAGAAAATATTCCAATAATAGAATGCAATGGGAAAAATTTGATTTCAAAATCAGAAATCAAATCAATAATAGAAAAATTTGATCTCACGATAAACCTAGTTAATTCAAATTTAAAAATAGACGCGGTTAGTCAATATCAATAGAATGTTTCTCTCAGTGTATTTTGCACGAAAGTGTAACGAAAGATCGGCTTAAAATGTAAACTGCAACGGCATTGATTCGAGCTGTACAGCCTTGCAGAAAGAAGTAAGCCACGCGTGCAGTTGATGCGAGAATTATTGATCGTTGTTTTGCGCAAGCTCGCCCCCTCCTCCTACGAGCTTCGACACGTCCAACTCTTGGAGCCTGCAAGATTGCAAAAATCAGTCGTCTTTCCGGATCGCCTTGGCCTTCCTCGTGTTCCTGCTCCCCCCTTCCTCTCGCTCGAATTTTCAAGGCTTGCAACCCGAAAAAATGCAACGATATCCAATGAAAACGGGGTGCGAGTGAAAATTGTACAAATATCGGTGTGCAACGAACGATAAAGGATTTGAAAAGTAAAATTGAATTCGCACACGATGATCGAACGTTCCGACGAGCCGAGTGTAACTTATCCGAGGACCGTCTGTCGTGACTATAGAATATTCGAGGCTCAAAGTCCAGTGGTTGACTCGGTGAGGGTCCTCGTGTTGTGTCTTTTATATGCAATCGAGACTCGTGCACATTCTCTCATCGCCTCAACCTCAACATCTCGTGCGTCTCTTTTATTTTTCATCGGAAAATCAATAAATATGCGAGGCCAGCGAAGACGATTTTTCTTTCTCTCTAAATTACACGTTCTTTTTTAGGGGTTAGGCCACTGTGACGACCCGAAAATCAGGGTTATTTGAAAATATCATTTTTAAAGGAATACGCAAGATTGTCACATCGTTTGGACATTTATTTCTATGTTTAGCGATAAAGTCGGGTACTGAATTTCATTGAAAAATATCAATAATTAAAGAAGTTGTTAAACAATCTCGTGAAAGACCTTCGAACGTTATTTTCGCCACGCGGTTGATGTGAAACAAAAAAAACAGTTTCTTAAAAAACAGATAATATTGGCTTGATAATTATAATAAATATAATTAGTTATTATTAAGCCGAAATATTATCCAAATATTATTGTAATTTTTTGTAATAACAATTTATTGTAGTACCAAAATATTATTGTAATTATTTATTATTATCAAATCAAAATAGATAATATTAGGTTTTTAAAAATAGATAATATGGACTTAACCGAGCATTTTTAAACGTGTTTCTATTATCACAATAAATTTTCGCCATTTTTCAAGGATAAATTACATCATTATTGTTAATAAATAATTTTTTTAATGTGGAGGATAAAAACGTCCGTCAAGACTAAACTACCATTACACTGAATAAGTGTACCAAATTTCAAGTCAATCCGTTCATTGGTTGTCGAGAAATCGTGTACACCGTTTTGAAAAACTAAGTTTCGAGAAAAACGCGGTTAAAATTTTACTACCAGTTCTATTGTTGTAATCATGAGTTTACTTTCAATCTGCGATTCTTGCACCATACGTTCAACCTTCCTCTTCAATTTGAGTTGCCTCAAGCGATTATCGATTTTTCTTTCACAGTAGCCTGACCCCTTAAGGCGGGGCCTGAATTAGAAGGTCCAAAAAAGATTTTCTTCGGAAATTTGTTTAGAAGGGAAAATACAAGCAGGCCCATTAAACATTGAGGTATCATTTCATGTATATTTGAAATGTATAAAATAACATTTTATACATGAAACAATAAATGACTGCAGATTTATCAGCCTATTCCATGTGCGTCTTGCCACTGCAGTCCCCAATCGGCGGGAAAGATGCAGCTCGTAATTCTTGACTGAAACAAAAAGAAAAACAATAAAATTTTCATACATCAACACATCAAAATTTTCATATACTTATATTATCATATATTTTTTTCCGGGTGAATTAAGAAAAAGCTGAAAAAATCGTGAAATTATAACTCTTCTCAGGTTTGAAAAAAAATGTGTTTAAAAAAAACACTTTAACGCGCTATAAAAATTATTTAAAAATAATTTTTCAACGACATTTTTTATTCACTTGGAAGAGATTTTCATACTGAAGAAAATAAACTTTGGTTTGATTCAATAGGTCGTTTAGTTTTTTGGCCATCACGCCGGCCGAATTGGAAAAATCGTGAAAATAAAAACTGGATAAAACGCGCTTCAAAGTTTTCAATAGGAGGATATAGGAAATATCAATTGCTTCTCTGCTTTTGGCCTTGTATCTTTGAAAATATTTAGGCCTTGTATCTTTGAAAAAATGGCCTCTGTAACTTTGTAAATACATTCTTGGATGCTTTATCGATGTAAGCAATTTAAAAAAACGATTTTTCGGACCTTCTAATTCAGGCTCCGGCCTTAAGGAGGTAGGAGCGTTAGCCACAATCCAAGATTAATTTTTTTAGATATACGTTATTCTCTAGACTAATGAGTTTTTACGAATTGAGTTTACGAATTTGAGTTGAGAAAATGAGTTTTTACGAATTTTTTGAAATTGTTTTATCAATAAACACCAGAGATAAAAAATAGTTTAATGTTTGTAATTTTACGTGCGGTTTGATGGGCAAGGCGTTCGCGCTAGGGGTGGTATAATTTTTTTTGGCTATTTAGCACCAAGATAACACCCATTTATAGCAACGGATTAACGCAAACTAAACCGTTGTTAGCATTTAGAAAAAAAGCCTCCATCTTGCTCATCGTAAGCCATATACAGGGTATCCTGTAATGAATGGATAATCCTGCAACTGTCGATAGGTCAGATCACATCCTACTATATGCTGGAATCCCACTTTAGTAAAAGTCCCACGGTTTGTTTGGGTCCCCAAACAAACAAACTCTTCATTTCTTTTCATTTCTGCTAATAATAACTCTTTTTACCCGGTTAAAAAAAATACTCTTGGTTATTTGTTTGATCTAGAAAAGTCTTCTTTTTAACCTTAAATGTTAAGGAAACTTTATGAAAAAGCTCTTATGCGGAGTTTTCATACAAACCATTTCGTACATCTGACTTTAATAGCCTGCGGTGGAAAAAATGTATACGCATATCGTGCCAATTAAAAAAGTTGCTTAGTCATTGTCGATTCATATCATTTGAAGAAATCGCGTGCGAAAAACCAAAAGCAAATGATTTTTTTTTAAATAACAAATCCCGAAATCTCGAAAACCGTGGGACTTTTACTAAACTGAAATTCCAGCATATAGTAGGATGTGATGTGACCTATCTACAATTGCAGGACTGTCCATTCATAAGAGGACGCCCTGTATATTCAATATTCAACCGTCAATATTTAATGAAAGATTAGGACTCAAAATTTCATTCTGAGCTGTACAAAACATTCTCTGATGCAGTTTGATTCATCATAATCATCGATAATGTTATACTTTTTCAAGTTCGTAGAAACACAAAAGTGTTTCTTATTTACGTACGGGAAATATAAAAATGCATAATTTCGGCCTTTAATTATAAATTATAAAAAATTATATAAAAATTAACATCTACAAAGTAAAGCTATACTTCGTATGCGTTTTTTGAGGTTAATTGAAAAAAAAAATCCATCAACCGTCATTCGACTCCACTGGACCGCTCCAACCTCCTTAAGGGGTTATATACAGTCAGGACGCCCAAAAAGATCGATTTTTCGAGAATTTTTCTTGGGATAACCTTTAAATCTATTAATGTAAAAATTTGTACGCACATTATGGTAACTTTTAACTGTATTTTAACTATTTAATGATTTAATAGTACTAAATAATTATTTTTATTTGTAAAAATAATTATTTTGAAAGCTGCTATAGCTGATCTCCGGGAGCACCGCTTAAAAAAGGCTTCTTGCGGCGAGCACGATATCTTTGGACTGGACCATCTAAAACGGAAAAACCAAAAATATTTCGATAATATAATGGATTATCTTGTAATTGATCGAAGGAATAAGCAAAGTAATAATTTATGACAAAATGGCGGCTTCTAAAATAAAATCAATTTTTGACAAAAATTTAGGCCTTAAATTGTTTATAAAATGGAAAATATTTATCGGTGAGAAAAAACTTCTGATTAATTACTAAAAAAATATACTTGAAAAGATTTTGTTAAAATTTGAGTCTGATCGATTCAGCCGTTTCCGAGAAATCTTGCTCACCGACTTTAAAAACACAGTTTTGAGAAAAACGCGTTTAAAGTTTCAAAAATTGAAATTTTGTGCCCCAAGTACCTCAAAATATATATGTACCAGCCCATATTATTCTCATCCCTATTATTATTTGTAACATCCATTTTCTTGTCTCTCATATAGAATAAGGAATGTTGACGGTACATCACACCGAGCAATCGTCAAACGATAATCAGTACCGTTTGAAAATCAGTCGCAAAAAAGAAATGCACAATCATGAAAAACTTGTTCGGCTCGTACGTTCGTTCGTCAATCATTAGAACGCCTTTTCTCCTCGTTCGTCGATTTTACGAAGCATCCGAATCGCAATGTGTAGGTAGACTGGGATATCAAACTATTATTCGTATCTAGCATAAAGCAAGGAAATTAATCGTGGATTCGCATTATTAGCATTTCGATGACGAATGAACAACGCACCAGCTTCGATGCATGAACCATTTTTATCAAATTTTCTCGCAGAAATATCTGGGTATTCGAATTCCTTTTTTTTTTATCTTTCACGTCATGTTACCAGTTATGCAAACAAGTGGAATAATGAATAACGAGAGAGAGAGAGAGTGAGAGGAGAGCCACTCGTGTACCGATCTATAGTTTAACTTTTTTTTCTCACGTTTATGCAGATGTCCGATACGAATCCTGAGATGAGAGCAACCGCTGCGCGTATCTGTCGCGACTATCTTCACGGTGTATGGAAACACGTTACGTCCGACAACATAGTACTCAAACACATAAGGTTCGTGCTATTTTTCACGCAAGCCTACGACACGTGGCATGAGTGCGAAAGAGATTTTTTTATAGATTAAATTATATATTAAGGGATTAGGCACTCTAGACGCCGAAAAAATAGGCTTTTTGGGGATTTTTTTTCAGAAAAACTACAAAATAAATCGAGATTACCAAAAGGGTGTTTATCATACATATCAGTGACTGTATACAAAATTTTTGTTTGAAGCGATTCATTTCAAAATGGCGGCTGTGCAGCGTTTAGATCTAAACTGCATTTTTTTAAGTTGTCCGGAAACTTTACTCACACAACCGATTCACTTGAAATGTTGAATATATCTTGAAAAATACATTGTGTTTTAAAGTACGTAGGATTTTTTATTTATATTGCATAGTTCATTTGTTATTAACAATTATCTGACGATAATTTTTGGTTTTTTGTTACGAATTTTTTTTTCAACAAAATTCAAAATCCTTCATCCAGGCCCTAGCTATTGTCATAATAAATAAGTGGTATATATTTGGTGTGGATCGGATTAAGGGGAGCTATACACCTGGGAGCCGGAAAAAGGTCATTTTTGTGAATTTTTTTCAAGGAAAACTATTTGAAATTTCGGATTGGGGTTTTAATTATCTAAAAGCATATACATTCAAAAATATGTTAAATTTTCTTTATTTAAAAATTTCAAACATATACAAGGATATTGTATGATCCTTGGAGCGTCGTAAAAAATCTGCGTACACTGTACCCACTGGCGTTTGTTCAAAAATCATCTGAAAAAAAAACCAAAAACATTATTAAATTAGATACTATAATCTAGTACTTGTCATAGCCGATTTTGAAAATATCGATTTACGACAAAATGGACTACTAATAGACCATTTAGAAGGTAAAAAATTAGTTTTTTCTTGATTTTTTTTCACGTAAAAAATACTAATCGAAATTTCTAACTTTGTGTGTGTTTTATTAAATATTTCAAGTACGCAAAAATATTTTATTGTTTTGTTTTAAATGCAAATTGCCAGTCGTGTAAATCGACGGTCAGAAGAACTCGCTCAAAAAGTTTCCGCACTGCTGGAGTTCTGCCTCGCGTTGTAATTGTCGGAAACGAAAAAATCAAAATGATTCACAAAGGTAACATCCATACGCTGTGTGACGCAGGATTTTGGAAATATATGCAAAATTCGCGAAATGACAGCTTAATAAAGTCAATTTTGTGATTCTTCATGAAATTTTTGCTTTATTTAAGGGCAAAAGTACGTTTTATTTTTGGAATTGAAGAATTACTTAGGTCCACCGACAAACTGATGGTACAAGGAAGATGCGTGACAAATGTCATCAAAATCGGTTGAATCGTTTTAGAATAATCACTCCAGCAGTTAGGAAAAATACAGTTTTGAGAAAAAACGCGCTCAAAGTTAGAAAAAGGGAAATCTTAATTATTTTGATGTCTTACCGGCTAATCCGCGATTCCAGCGCCATACAGGATTCCTTCGGCTTCCTCGTAAAAGCGATTTTCCTGCTGCTGCTGCTGCTGCTCTCTACGGGCTTTCTGACCCGAATATTATTCCGCCACAATATTCTCAAGACATTGAACTATCGATTTATGAAAAGAAAGAAATCGATTTTTTTCTAATTTGTAAATGGTCTTTCCCCCTTAAGCGGCTATACCAGTGTGAACGCTGAAAATTTGGGTGATTTTCGGGAATTTTTTGGAAGAAAAGTACTCAATTAAATGTTTCGGAAAATCAAGAATATATATGGCTATATTTGACCTATATTACATAATTTTTCTCATAGAGAAAATATTGAGATCCAAGCGACTTATGCGCTGCCTTTGGAGGCGCCAAAAAAAAAGTTCCTCCCCTGCTGACACGATTCCGGCCGATTGAGTAGCTGAAACCGAAAAAGAAAGAAATGTCGTTAAACTGGAAGGTATTTCCTGTACAATGACGTAGGATTTTCGAAAAATATCAAAAACTAACAAAATTGCGTAGTTATAAAAAAAAAGTCTGTTTTCTTGCCTATAAAATGGTCGTTTTTTTCAATGCCAAATCGTCAATTTTCATCCAATCAAAAATATCCTACGTCATTTGTAGAGTAAATATATTCAAGAGTACTTAGTTCAAATTTCCAGTCAATCGGATGATTGCTCTCTGAGTTAAAATGTCAGAAAATTTGAAAAATCTCATTTCGTATTCTTGAAAGTATAAAAATCTCATCTCATATTCTTGAAAGTATAAACTTTCGGAAAAGGCAAAAAAAAATCGATTTTTTGAAAATGTCACACCGGCATAGCCCCTTAAGGTGGAAAGACTCACCGAGGGTGCCCCCGCGAGACCGGAGTTGATCACTATTTTTGTATAATTTTGTAGGAGAAATTTCATCAACTATTTTGACCAACTGTACACGATCGTGTGGCCTCCGATTGAAGAAAATTTCAGATGAAAATGTTTCGTTGTTGCAGTGGCGGTCTGAGCAATTGGGTGTACAATGTCCAATTACCGGAAGGCACGACGCCGGTACGAGGCGAGCCTCGTCAAGTATTACTGAGGATATACGGCCAGGTACACGGTGAGCGAGCGGTCGAGGGTCTCATTACGGAATCCGTAATCTTCACTCTACTGTCGGAAAGACGACTAGGTCCGAAATTACACGGCGTATTTCCCGGCGGAAGAATCGAGGAGTACATACCGGCGAGGCCTCTGCTCACCAAAGAATTGGCCGATCCGGAATTGAGCGCTCTGGCCGCCGAAAAAATGGCACAAATGCACATGATGCAAGTGCCGATAAGCAAAGAACCGACCTGGCTCTGGGACACCATGGCGAGATGGCTCGATACGGTAACCGTAACCCTCAAAAACATCGACGACATTGACATCAGACAAATGGACAATGTAAAGATCATTAACTCCATGAAATTGTCTCAAGAGGTCGCGTGGTTCAGGTGAAATACTTTATTCCCCAATTCTTACTTTATTCGTTCGAAAATTCGAATTCCCTTTCTTGATCCCCTCACAATTAAGTGGCTACGTCTATCTAGACACCCGAAAAAGTGGAGTTCCGGATTTTTCTCTGGGCAACGCTTGGCAAAAAAGAAACGCATTTTTTTTACACAAAGATACATATTAGTACAGTCGTGCTGTATATTGGAATCGGAAAGAATTAGAAGAAGGCTAGTTTTTTGACAGGTGATTTTGTAGGTGCCTCGGGTGCTAAAACCAAGTTTGCCTAAAAATCGGGGGGTAGGGTTTTTTTTTAGGGGATGCCGGTGGTTTAATGTCAAACTACAACCCCCACGAGGTCGGCGCCGGAAGACAAAATGTTCAGAAAAATCCGGGTTTTATTTTTGTCCATAGCGCCGAAGTCGTGGAAGTTTATGTTGGGGGTGAAAAAGTGGGGTGAAATTTTGAAAAATCAGCTTTCATTCCATTACTCTTTAGGACAAATTCATACAATTTTTGTTCAAATGGAAACGTTGTAGCCCTTGAAAAGACGCGTCGATCGAGTATTCGATCAACCCTCTCCAATAATATCTTCACCCCCGAAAGAATTGTTGAAGAATTAACAAAAAAATTGTTTATTGAATAACTCAAGAACAATCGATTTTTCGGGGATGGTTCAAATGTACGAAATGTAGAGAATAATTTTCTCTATATTTTCGTTCCTATGCACAACTTTTGAATTTTGCTTTTTAGAACCCCTCTCAGGGGTTGAAAATTCAAAATGAAATTCTGGGAAAACTATTGACCAAAACTAAAGAGATACGAGTTTGGCGCTGTGGACATAAATGTAGCTGAGAGTTCAATCTACAAATTCTTCCACGGCGGCAAAGTCGTGCCGTCAATAGT
Source organism: Ophion obscuratus (assembly GCA_964007375.1). Taxonomy (NCBI): domain Eukaryota; kingdom Metazoa; phylum Arthropoda; class Insecta; order Hymenoptera; family Ichneumonidae; genus Ophion; species Ophion obscuratus. The sequence goes on from OZ023313.1 coordinate 9,793,804, forward strand.
TTTTCCAGAATTTCATTTTGAATGTTCAACCCCTGAGAGGGGTTGGAAAATCAAAATTCCAGGGTGGTCCATAGCAACGAAAACATGGAGAAAAATATTCTCTACATTTCATACATTTGAACCATACTCGAAAAACCGATTGTTTTTGAGTTATTCAGTAAAATATATATTTTTTTTTTAGGTTTTTTAATCATTTTTTAGGGGTGAAGATATTATCGCAGAGTGATGATCGAATACTCGATCGACGCGTCATTTCAAGGGCTACAACGTTCCCATTTGAACGAAAAACGTACGATTTTTTTCTAAAGAGTTATTGAATTAAAACCGATTTTTCAAATTTCACCCCACTTTTTCACCCTCAAAATGAACTTCCACGACTTCGGGGCTGTGGACAAAACTAAAGCCCGGATTTTTCTGAACACTGTCTCACGGCGCAGACCTCGTAGGGGTTGTCGTTTGGCATTAATCCACCCCCATCTCCTTTCATCCCCTAAAAAAGAACCCTACACCCCGATTTTTAGGCAAACTTGGATTTAGCACCCGCGGCACCTACAAAATCACCTGTCAAAAAACTAGCCTTCTTCTCATTTTCTCCGATTCCGGGTTTTTTCAGCGACAGCACGACGGTACTATATACCACGAGCCGTGAAAGAAAATCACCAAAAAGTACAGAAAAACAACAAATACATGGCCGCAGGCAGACGATAACATTCTTTTCGCAACGTTTCGCGGTCGGCACTCTTCAGCTCAAACGGTCCATCTGAAATCTAAAAACCAAATGGGTTATTCAAGTTAACAATAAATACGAGTCGTTGACGATCGTCAGTTTTTTAATCATTTTTTTTTAACAACGTGGCGACGAATTGAAACTCGTGCATACAAAATTTGTGGAAAAAAGTCGTCATTTTAACGTAACTATTGGAAGATCAAGATCGATTTGAAAAAAGTGAGATCGTAAACGATCTTTAAATGTTTCTCATCGTATCTCCTGTGAATTTGGAAACAATCCATCAAGTGGTTCTCGACATATCATGTCCACCGACTTTGAAAACAGTGTTTCGAAAAAAAACGCGTTTAAGGTAGTACAAGCGCGCAATCTTCATGTCTACAGATTTTGTTCAAATTTTGTCCAGACGTTGTTCATATCATTATGCATGTTTGAGTGCAATTTCAGAACAGTCGACTATTCAGATTGGGAGGTAATGGGTTTTAAAATTGCAACTTTGAACACTGCAGGGTCTGCATTGAAATTTAGACAGAATAATTTTCCGTTAAAAATATTTGTCCCCTAAGTAGTCGACTGTTCTGAAATTTCACTCAAACATGCATAATGATATGAACAATGTCTGGTTAAAATTTGAACAAAATCTATAGAAGTCAAGATTGCGCGCTCGTAATATCTTAAGGCGGGAAACCAGTTTAGATTACTGAAAAAATCAATTTTCTTAAATTTCACAACTTGTTAGCAAAACTGATCGTTGATTAATCGGTAAGCAGTATAAATAATTCATTGCTACCTTGAATTTTCTGTTTTCAGTCATTTGCTTTTTCAAACGCGTTTTTCTCGAAACAACTTTTTTTAAATTGGTGTACACTCTAGGTAAAAAACGTTTCTAACTTACAATTTTGTAAAGTGATAGTTGGTTTTTTAAATTTCATTACGCTCTATATGAACCTAAATTTTGGGGTAGTATCATTGTTTAAAGTATATTTTTCATAGCAAAAAAGGTTTAAGGCGGGAAACTAGTTTAGATCACTCAAAAAATCCATCTTTTTCAAATTTCATACATTTTTAGTAAAACTAATTGCTGATTAACTGATAAGCAGTATGAATAATTCATTACTACCTTGAATTTTCTGTTTTCAGTCATTTGTTTTCTCAAACGCGTTTTTCTCGAAACAACTTTTTTTTCAATTCGTGTACACTCTAAGTCACAAAGTTTCGAACCTATAATTCTATAAAGTGATAGTTGGTTTCTCTATACAATTACGCTCTATATGACCTAAATTTGGGGTGACATTGTTTAAAGTATTTTTTTCAACAAAAAAGGTGATAAAATAATGGCAAAAATTATGCCCTTTTGTTTGAGCATCTCTAAAAAATTCAATGTTCAATTTCTAGTCAGAGTTAGGTTCATATAGAAGGAAAACACGTTCTCAAAGTAATCTTCAAACCGTATTGATTTCCGCTGAAAACTGTGGCCTCCAGAGTACACGTAAACACCAAAGTCTGATGGCGACCTCCGATTAGGTTATACGTTCCACATGTTCCTAGGAAAAGCTTCGAAAAAGTTAAAATATTTTTTTTTAAATATGTCCAAAATATTCCCAAAGTTTGAATAAATTCTATTAATTCAAATCCTTGTAAAAAAAATCATGAAAATCACTAAGAAAAAACGTACCTCTAAACTGGTATCCCGCTTTGAAGTATGACGTATAGTGCTAGGCTGCGAGAGGCTGTAGCTCGTTCAATTTTACGAATATTTCAATGAAATTTTCAGGGAATATATCGAAAACCTAATATCGAATAAAAATATTTTACAAAAATGCAATTACTTCTTCCACCCAGGCAGATGTAGCCCGCAAACTCGTGTTCAATAATAATGGACAGCACGGTATAATAATGCACGGTATAATGACCGTCGACGTTATCGTTTCTCTTCGCAGGTCTCTCGTGACGCAACAAAAGTATCCCGTTGTATTCTGCCACAATGACATGCAAGAGGGCAATATATTATTACGACAAAATTCGCGGAAACGTGAGCTCGTGGTGATCGACTTCGAGTATTGTTCCTACAATTACCGTGGCTTCGACATAGCGAATCACTTCATCGAGTGGCAGTACGATTATACAGCACCCGACTATCCGTTCTTCCACGAGCGTGCGGGTTCCCGACCAACCGAAGAACAGAAGGTAAGTCACGCTTGGGGGGGGGGGGGAGGGAAGTCTGATCTAGGGACAATAGAACCATAAGAGTTCACCATCAGGGGGTAAGAACTTTCATCCAAGTTATCAATCACTCCTTCGTTATCTCTTTCTCGTCTTCCCCCATCCCTAATCTCAAAGATCACAGCTCAGCTTTGATCATTTGTCTACAATTGTCCCTAAACACGTGTGAAATAACTCGATAAAGAGTCAGCGACCCTTGAATCGTTCTTTACAAAACGGCCGTCATATTATGATCATTACTGTTATTCCATTATTATTATTATTATTATTATTATTATTATTATTATTATTATTATTATTATGCATTCGTTTCATGTTTGGACTTTTGTTTGGACTTTTGTTTGTACAATTTTGTCTCAACCTTTTGATTTCGTCATTAACCTTGAAGCACAGTCGATTTTGTGTTACCGGGGGAAAGAGGGAAAAATGGGGGAATGTAGGTAAACGAAAAGATTCGTTGAGGGAGTCGGGGGGGGGGGGGGGGTGAGGCCACGTTGGCTTGCGTGTGTATGTGTTAGTTTCACAGGACCGGAAAATACTGAGAGACGATGCGCCTCCCTAACGAGAGAAGGCAAGGGGCAATGTGTTGAAAACTCTGCCCGTCTGTGCCCGAATCAGCGAAAATGGATATCCTGCGGTTGACAGTTGCCGTCAGATGCTCTCACACATTTGGATAACTTCTCCCGAGACTCGGGGGTCAATAATCATCGTGTGATGGGGACGTGACCAGAGAGTCCTCCTCGGCGATCTACGCCTCTACAACACTAGAGTACCTCAACACGCAATCTCTTCTCTCTCTCTCTTTCTCTCTATCTCTATCTCTATCTTTCTCTCTCTCTCTCTCTCTCTCTCTCTCTCTCTTTCAGTTTACGTTGTTAGTACAGGCTATTTATTATATAATCGTAAAAATAGCTACGAAATAACGTTTTGTAACAATGGCGGTATATTCAAGATCGTTGAGATATCGCAGTCCAAAATGAAATTGTAATATGTAGGATGAATATATTATTAGCGGGAACTTTATTGACAATGTATTGGCGATGAAAAGAAAAAAAAAAAGATGTCGCCACGACTTATTAAAGCTCTCTTAACTGGATTATAAAGTTGCCGCGCTACACCAATGAAAAAGTCGCACCCACGACCCTGAATGCAAATTTCTGTCAGATGACCAGGTTCTTGTTCATCCGACGTCAAACAAATTTCTATGAATTTATTTAGTCTTCTCGTTCGAGAGATTTACGAGACAAATATTAGCCGAATGTTGGCTGGAGTCGAATAACAGCGAGAGAACAGATGTTCCTCGCTCTCGGCGAACCTTGAATGTAAGGTTTTTCGTTAACGATCTTCATTGAGGAGCAAAGAAAATGTTTAAATCCCTACCGGTCTAGTAACGCATAATTGTCACTTTTCATTTGTTATTCTAATCAGCCATGTCATTATTTTGTTTATTTTCGCATTCGTTCGATACTATTAGGACCTAATCCGCGCCAATGGGGGATTAATATGGTCGGCAATTCTTAGTTATTTAATTATCGTAAAAAACATTATTTTTCTGCTTAAAACGAAAACACTGAATATATATGTAACGGTAATATATAATGTGCTGTTCATTTGCAATGAATAGTACCTACGTAATTCATTACGGACAATTCCACACCGAGATACGAAATGATGCAATTTTAACGATACCGCGAAATGACACCGACACTGTCGATTCACTCAATAACACGTCCAATTCGTTACGATCACGGAGAATGTACAATGAAAGAGATTAAACGTGATAGTAAACATTTTTTTCTTAAACCCTCCGAGCGAAAGAGATTGTAACGAAATGTCCTCTTATTCTGTAGCTCCACTTCGTGAGGAATTATCTAAGGACACTTGGCAAAGAGAGCACCGCAGAGGAAGAACGTTTGCTGGAGGAGGTCAAAGTATTTTCACTAGCTAGTCATCTCTTCTGGGGCCTATGGAGTATCGCCAACGCCACGCTGTCGCAAATTCCTTTCGGATACTGGGTAAATGTCCTACAATTGTCTTACTAATGTTAAGGTAGCTTAAGGGGTAAGGCCACTGTAACGGCCCAAAAAAAAAGGTTTTTTCACTAATTTTTTGCTCCCGAAATTGAAGGTATTTGAAAAAAAACTTTTAATGGTGTTATCGGGCATACATTAAACTTTATTATAAAATTTTTTTACAGTAAAAAAAAAACAAAATGGCGGTTCCACAGCTATCTTCCCGGGACATGTTTTGCTTCCAGGGCTCCGCGGCACGCAGCACCACTGGTGCACTTTTGAATCTAGAACAAAAAAAAAACCATTAATCTAGAGGGCTATAGCTAGAGAATGTCGATCGGATTTTAAAAAGTATCGATTTTTGTGGATTTGGCGTGCGTTTGAAAAAAAAAATTGATTTTTGACGAAAAAAACGGCAAGTTTTTTGTTAATAAAAAATCAATAAATAAAGTTCTTGAAAATTCCGATCGACATTCTCAAGATAATGTAAATGTTCACATCTGGTTAAAATTTCAAGTAAAAAAAATGAAAATTGTTCGAGTTATGCTGCGTGCCATTTTGAAAAACCATGTTTCGAGAAAAACGCGTTTAAAGTTTTGCGAATAGTTTTTTATTGGAAAAAATTAAAAAAAGAAGTCGCACAGGACCTTTTTTTTTTATTCCAGAGGGTTTAAACTATTTTTTAAGCCAATAAAAAAAATCGATTTTTCAAAAAATTTACAGTGGCCTTACCCCTTAAGGCCTTAGGCCACAGTAACGGGTATAAAATCATGTGCGAATTTAACAATTTTTTTTCGTACGAAATTGTGATTCACTCATCAAATTAATTACACATCATTTAGTATGAATATCAAGCTGTTAGAAAATATTTTTCTTTCGATGTACAAAAATTTGTCGACTACTAATATTTTCTTTTGTAATCCTTTTTTTAGGCGCTCCGCGGTGTGGCATTTAGCATCCACAATTTTTTACCTAGAACAAAAAACAAAAATTCTCGTCAATCTACATTAGAATACCTAGAGAAGTACGTACGAAATTTAAAAAATATTGTTTTATTCAAAATTTGTAGGTATTTGAACGTAAGAAATGAATTTTCAGTGAAAAATTTCGTTACAACTGCTCATAAACTGCTCATAAAATTAAATGTTTTCGATTAATCAGAAATTCCGTACGTACTTCTCTGCAAAATGCAATTAGGAACATAACTTTTAAATTTGAAGCAAATCGAGTGAAAATTGTAGAAGTCACGCCAATTGGAAAAAAGCTGTTTCGAGAAGTCTCGAGTAGTCGGCCATTTTGTACATCGAAAAAAATATATATATATATATATTTTATAACAGCTTGATACTGATACTAAATAGATGTGTAATTAATTTTATGAGTGAATAACTGTTTCATACGAAAAAAAATTTGTTAAATTCGCACATGATTTTATACCCATTCTGTGGCCTAAGGCCTTAAGGCGGGGCGATATACATTTAGACAGAAAGCAAATAAGCAATATTGAGGAATTTTTTAAACTAAGGAATAATTATTCTACAATTATCAAACTTCAGGTATACTTTAATAGTATATTTAAGTATAGAAAATAATTTTTTTCAATTAATTCATCATCAAAATGGCGGAGCTGCAGAGTGTTACAGCAAGGTCGCCACGGGAATTGCGAATCTGCGTGCAGTCTAGCTTCCCGTAAACTTTGATTCGTAAAAAAGTGCAAACATTTTTTTGTTTAGAACATGTATAGTTTCCATGTGACGGTAATTAAAATGAAGAAAATGCAAATTTGAGAAAATGGCACGCATTTACAAAAAAAAATCAACATTTCACGCAATATTTCTGTAAAATGTGGATTAAAAAAGTAGTTTTTTTCCAATTTTTCAAAAACAACTCCCGTCAAGTAGAAGGTACCAATATTATCAATATTTCTACCAAGTTTCAACTCAATCGGCTCAATAGTTTTTGAGTAATCCTGCACGCCAATTTTGATAATGCAGTTTTGAGGAAAACGCGTTTGAAGTTCACGCCCGCTCCGAATCCGAGCGGTGAGGCACAGCGTCGACGGGCTCTAACGTTTGAAGTTTTTCGAATTTCGCTTTGAAACTTTGAGAAAATATTCTATATATGAGGAATTCTCCGTCAATTCAGCCACTTTGTTTTCGACCATCTCAGATATGCTCCATAATTGGTTATATGAAAGTACTACTAAAATGCATTCCATGTGAATTTTTTCAGATTTTTTAATTCAACATTTTAGAAAATGCCGTTTTTTTCCAAATGAATATATCTCGGAAACTAGAAGTAACTGAAAAAAAATGTCTGCACATAAAAGTTGTAAGTTTGTGTTAGCTTTCGAGAGGACGACTTGAAATAATTTTTACGTTCCGGTAACGCTGATTTTTTACAAAAAAAAGGGGGGAAATAATTTTTTTATCCAAAAACGGCAATTGTTTTGGCTGAAAAAATTACAGAGTCTTCCAGTATGTCTGACGATATCGCAAAAAAGTCGCCAGAGTGGCACGAATCGAGGTTCCACGGTAAAAAAATGAAACCGCACAGTTTAATTTTTTTATACCGGAACCTCGCTCCGTCCCACTCTGGCGATTTTTTTGCGATATCGTCAGACATACTGGAAGACTCTGTAATTTTTTCAGCGAAAAAAATGCTGTTTTTCAATAAAAAAAAATTATTTCCCCCTTTTTTGGTAAAAAACATCAACGTTACCGGAACGTAAAAATTATTTCAAATATTCCGCTCGAAAGCTAACACAAAACTACAACTTTTATGTGCAGACATTTTTTTTTTTCAGTTCATTCTAGTTTCCGAGATATATTCATTTGGAAAAAAACGGCATTTTCCAAAATGTTGAATAAAAAAATCTGAAAAAATTCGCATAGAATGCCTTTTAGTAGTACTTTGATATAACCAATTATGGGGTAGATCTGAGATGGTCGAAGAAAAAGTGGCTGAATTGATTTTTTGATCGTTACAAATGTATATCCTCCCTTAAGGTCTTTTGCAGTTGGATATTTTATTTCAAAGAGCTCGTTCAAAAATGTCTTGGTCAACGAAAAAAAGCGCATCAACTCGTTTCTCGTTGCAGGATTACGCGGTAGCCAGACTGAGGAACTATCAGTACCTGAAAGAAAAGATATTGATATCCGAGTCACCGCGCAGTGGAATCAAGAGGAAAGATTCCGCCACGGATTGAAGGGAGGCAGGTTAATTTGGCTAGAAATGAATTCACTGCTTTCCCTTGAGGAGAAAAAGCGTGCGCCGGTCCCTCCCGGCTGCCCGAATTACACCGTCACTCCGAACATCCCGATTTAGTCGACCGGAAGAAAACAAGAAAAATCAAAGAATGATATTAAAAACGCGCAACGTGTTATCGAAGTCATTTGACGAAAGGACGATGAAGGAAAACAAAAACGAATCGCGAGGTGAATTATTGTATCGAATGGCGAAATTCGTACCTCGAGAATGTGATATGTGTAATAATATGCAGGTTGGGAGCTCCACGGAGAATAATTAATTCTCACTTGCCTTACGATGAAAGTGGATTGAGAAAGAAGAGGGAGCAAAGACAGGTAGATGTCGGCAATTTGTAAAAAGGACGGTGCTCTTGAGAGACCGCGCGGACAAACGTACTTACGAATGGCTCTTTTCTTTTGTTTTTTTTTTCCTTCAAACTGCTACTGGTGCATGAAACGTAGAAGAGCGAGAGTCGAAACGGTTGAAGAACAAGAGCGCCTTTGTAAAATACGTACCTTTTGCTTTTTTTTAAAAAAATTCTATAGACTCTAGTTTGTAAAGAAAATGAGGAATAAGGTTTTTCTATCGCTTATTAAGAAAGAACAAAAAAGGAAGGAAAAAAATCACCGTGCTAATGATAATCTCTTGACCGATCGGACATGTCGTTATCTCATAATATAGACTCTGATAGAATAGCCGAAAAGTCTGATTCAACGGCCATGCTTTAGAAATTCTTATTTATTCTATACATGTACATATACATTTGTCGGCGTTCGTGAATGTTCGCAAATCATTCATTACATCCGTCTTATTGATACTGCTTTTATCCAATTTATCGTGCGGAAACCATTTTGTTTTTTTTTATCAGTACTCATGGCGAACGTACTTGTAACATTTTTTTCCGTTTTATACTTACTGTCTTAATTTTACATTTCAGTTACACAAAGAGATAAAGTAATAAAAAATAAAAAATAAAAACACGTGAAATTGGGATTTTGGAAATTTGCCCAACCTGTTTTTCGGATTGCACGGAAGGCAGCAACATTGTTACTTCTGGGTTGAAAAAAAAAAACATCGAGTGTTCCTGATTCCCGAAAATGCTGTTTTTTCTTTTACGATATAGAGCAATTTTTTGCGACGAAACATCACGTTTTTCCATTACAATCGGGGCAATCGAAAATGTGTGAAAGAGTTCGTTCCTCATCTGTTGAAGGCTTCGGCGGGTATGCTCAAGGACTTGTAATTTGCGATGAATTTTTTGACAGCTTTTTCACCGTCCCAATTGGCATCTTGGAGAAATCTGCGGCACCACTCGGCATTCATAGTGGTTACGTCCATAAGTGTGAAAATCATACGTTCCCGAGCGTCGGGGACGATTTCCGTGTCTCGAATATCCTTGAATTCGTTGTCGTCGTTGGGCGGTGTACGATCGATTTTGTAAAGCAACGCGGTGAGCGGATGTGGAACGATCACGTGATACTGATCGTTGAGAACGTAGTACTCGTTGTTGGGACAGCCGGCCAACACGAACGTCCGTGAAAAAGCGTAGAGCTTCGGCGCCGAGCCTTTGCAGCTTGTTTCGAACAAGCCGTCGACATTGACGGCTATGCAGCGGTGATCCTCCCACATCAGGTCGTAACGAAAGTGTCGCCTGTCGTGTACAGTCTCGGGGAGGCTTTTGAAAGCAGCGATTATTTGCTCCGGGCCGCGATAAAGTAGTTTGCGGGACTTTTTCAAATCGGACGATCCCAGAAGATTACGATTTTTGGATGAGAAAGCGCCGAAAGTACGTCGCGTCTGGCCGTTCGGTAGAACTCCCAGTGTCATTGAGTAGAAAGAATTTTGACGATAGAGTCCCCTCAACGACGGACGATCCTTGCTGTCGTACATTTTGAAAAAGTGCCTCAAAAATTGTCCAACGATATTCGGCGCGTTGCTGTTGTTCGTGCAATAATTGTCGCGCGATATGGGCAGTTCGGTCGAGTCGAGATCGACGCCGTCCAATTTTTTCAGATTCGGACAATAAACCTTGGCGGACGCTATATATTTTTGGGGATTGTGATAATTTTCGCAGAGCGGATTACCGTCCAGCCATAGCTCTTCGACGGATACATTTTTCAGAGCCGCGAGAGCGCTCATCGCTCTGATATTGTTCCGCCTGAGGTCCAACGTTGCGAGAGACGTGATATTGGAGCTTTCCAAGGCAGCCAAGCCGGTCAAATCGTTCTCGCGTAGACTGAGACGTTGGTAAGGGCCGAGCGCCGTTTTCGCGAGCTTCAAAGTATGACTGAGGGTTTTAGTTTGGGACAGCGGGCAAAAGACGGTCTGGGCTATATCCGCGTCCCTGTGGAAGTTCTCCAGCTCGAGATACTTCAAATCCTTGTCGTAGCGTCTTGTCAATGCGGACAGCAGTATAGGCTGTATGTTGATTTTAAGAAGGTGAATAGAGGCAAAGGCTAGCGTTACTACTAGTACGGCGGGATTGCCGTTGGGTATATTTATTATCAGTTTCGATTGGCAGAGCTTTTCCAAAGCCGGTCCGCAATTTCTAGCCATGAAGTAAGCATCCTCGTTGCTCGTTTCGTATCTCACTGGAATTAAATCGGCTGGTTCTACCGCGGACAATATTGCCCTCAGTACGACCTCTTTGTCGTATCTGCCGGCCTTGATTATCTTTACTTTGTGCCAAACGTCGTTTCTCGCCATGAGCGCTCTCTCCTTGGACATCTGACTGCCCATCGTCAGCTTTATCGCAGACGACATGTCCAGCGTCAGCGGCGTCATGGAAGTAGCGGCCTGCATTTTTGGCAATTGTTTCGAAGTACTCATTGGAAACGAATTGTCGCTCTCGCGACGATTTTTAGTCCGGATGCGAATTTGCTCCAATCTCTCGTCTACGAAGTTATCGGAGACCCATGATTTTTCGTTCCAATTGTGAGGTTGTCGCAAAGTATCGAATACGAGATTTTGAGGTTAGGTACGCGAGAATATTTCACGGCAGGTAATAATCGTTTTCTCACTGGAGGCAATATTTAACACACTGTTGTCATAAATGTTGTAGGCATGTTTTCTCGAATGATTATTTAAAAAGAATGTGCCTCTTCGCATTAAGTTTGTGTCGGTAATGCAATGACGTTCTGAAGTTTTCGCTAACGCTACTCCCGCGCTGCTCCTTTAACTCGCCGACGACGCCCTTTCTATTGTTGACGAGCCACAGCCAATGGGCGGTGCCCCCCTTTTCACTCTAACCATCCACTGGTGGTCGCTCGTTAACGATACAATATAAACGACACCGAATAAAATCGGCTGACTCGGTAAAATGATAATAAACTCCGCGGTGGTAAAAATTCGTTGTAGTTAGGGAGCCGGCGAGCAAAATTTCGATATGAGTTGCACATGTGGCATACGTTATTAACCCTTTGCGGTCCTACGGCCTGGCTATGACACGCTGGTCACAGGGGGTCGCAATGACCCCGGACATGTTTCAAACGATTGCCGCGTTGACCGTATCGTTTCGAGGGACTTGTAAAATCTCAGGATAGTAGTTTGAACATTCTATAATATGGCATTCTCGGTATTGTACTTTAATCAATTTTAAAATGGCGCGAAAAAATCAACAAGGGGTCAATGCCAAAAAAATCAGCAAGGGGTCAAATTCGTTTTTTACTAAAAAAAATCCTTAAAAAAATATTTAAAAAAAATCGAAATTCCACAATTTTCAATTTTTTTTTCATAAAATTTTAGGGCGATACTCTTGAGATTTGATAGTTTAAGGCCTTAGGCCACAGTAACGGGTATAAATCATGTGCGAATTTAACAATTTTTTTCGTATAGAAAAGTGATGCACTTATAAAATTAATTACACATCTATTTAGTATGAATATCAGGTTGTTAGAACATTTAATTTTTTTTCGATGCACAAAATGGCCGACTACTCGAAATTTCTCGAAACAGCTTTTTTCCAATTGGCGTGACAAATAACTTGAACAATTTTCACGCGATTTACTTTAAATTTAAAAGTTATGTTCCTAATTGCATTTCGCAGAGAAGTACGTACGCAATTTCTGATTAATCGAAAACTTTTCATTTTATAAGCAGTTTATGAGCAGTTAGAACGAAATTTTTCACTGAAAATTCATTTCTTAAGTTCAAATACCTACAACTTTTGAATAAAACAATATTTTTCAAATTCCGTACGTACTTCTCTAGGTATTCTAATGTAGATTGACGAGAAATTTTGTTTTTTGTTCTAGGTAAAAAATTGTAGATGCTAAATGTCACGCCGCGGAACGCCTAAAAAAAGATAACAAAATAAAATATTAGTAGTCGGCCATTTTTAACATCGAAAAAAAAGATATATTTTCTAACAGCTCGATATTCATTCTAAATAGATGTGTAATTAATTTTATAAGCGAATCACTTTTTCATTCGAAAAAAATGGTTAAATTCGCGCATGATTTTATACCCGTTACTGTAGCCTAAGGCCTTAATTAAGGACAAAATAGCTCCATAGTGGGAAATAGGTTAAGGGAAAAAATAGCTTCACGTCCGACCTTAGTCTGTACTCATAAAGGGTACACCAAAGCACCGTTAGAAGGCAGCCTAGTCGCCTTGGCCGCCAAAAACTTATAATAGTAATTTTGGCTTAAAGTTGCGCTTGGCGTAATTTTGAACCCAGATGGTGAATAGCGATGATCGTATCGTAGACAACATTAACGACCACTTCTACCAGCACTTAGCGCTACGTTGTCAATTGACAGCGCCTCGATTTTGTAAAAAGGGGGGGGGGGGGTACAATTTCATGTGGTTATGTCTGCCTTTTGATGAAACGTGTTCAGCAGATTATAAGATTCATGAAACCACTCGAGGCGTAGGTACTTGGCTCTGCAATTTGTGAGAATTAATGTTTAAATATTTTTATTTAAGTTCGTGAGAATCAATATTTCAATATTTTTATTTAAGTTCGTGAGAATCAATATTTAAATATTTGTATTGAAGGTCGTGGTCGTGAACTATATATAAAGTGCATAGTGGGCCGAGTGATTTCGTTCGATTAAGGACGTGATAGAAGACTGTTTTAAAAAAGACGTATTATATCATGTGCTCATGTCTAACTCTGGAGCTGATGTTCAAAATTCTGCCAAAAATGAAGGAAATCCACGAAGCAGAGGTCCTGATCACGAATCAAACGTAATAAAAAAATGTAAAAAATAAACGTTTGAAAATGTATTTTCTGTTCTTCATGAATGCTTTGATTTGACATAAAAAATCAGAGTGATTAACATATTTAAACCACCGAAAAAAACGCGAAAATCAGCTACTTTTCGACCCGTTGCACTGTGATGATCCCTTAAAATACTCCAGAGGCTCGCGCCTAGTATCAAGTGTTCAATTTTAGGCAGGTAAGAAACAGCTGCCGAGTCTGTCTTTCTTTTATCAGAGAAAAGTGAGAACGGTATAACGGAACCTTTTCGTAGTCCAAAACTTTTCTGTATTGTGCTGGTATATGTATACAGAGTGGACCATTCAAAGTGATCACCCCAGATATCTCCGTTGCCTTTAAAGTGACGAAAAAAAGTGAGGAGGTAATTTTATTGATTTCGAAGGGCTGATACAGTGGTGAATTCATTTTTGTCGAGGTCATCGTTTTTGCGTTCTCAACGTAATCAATGGTTTTTCAAACGGGAACATGTTTTTTTTTATCAAGACGTAGCTGATATTCAGACGAACCCAACGACCTATGATATCATGACCTTGAAATGATTTTTCAACCAAAATACACGTGTAAAAACGGGAAGTCGTGCCGGTATTGACAATAAGAATATCCGAATAATGTAATTGTATTTTTTTGTGCAGAAAATGTATTGTAACAAATGTTCGAAGTGATTGCCATTAACCTCGACACATTTTTGAAGACGTCGGATGAATGACTCTCTTGACCTTCGAATAGTTTCTGGTGTGATAGCGGCGGAGGCTCTTGTGATTTGTTCTCGCATTTTCGCCGGCGTTGTCGGAACATCATGGTGAACACGATCTTTTATAGCTCCCCATAGGAAGAAATCAAGTGGCGTTAAATCCGGCGAAGGAGCAGGCCAAGAACTTACTGCACTTCTGCCAATCCAGCGTCCGGGAAATTGTCGGTTTAACACTTCGCGAGCTATAACTGCCCAATGAGCTGGACAGCCATCATGTTGATACCACATTCGGCATCGCTAACGGGACAACTTGTAGCAATTCCCCCAAAGTGTTGTTGAAAAAATCGACGTATTTCCATTGATTCAAATTGCCGTCTATGAAAAATGATCCAATAATCCGGTCTTCAATTGTGCAATACCACATATTAACACTGTAAGAAAACTGGTGCACAATTTGCCGGAGCCACTTTGGATTTTTTATTGACCAATAGTGCATGTTATGCGTATTCAACCGTCCATGGTTACTAAAACTTCGTTCGTCAGTAAACAAAACGTCGTCGAAAAAATTCGAATTCACTTGTAACTGGCGCAGAGCCCATTCACAGAACTGAACCATATTTCCAAAATCGGCACCATGAAGTTCTTGACGCAAGGAAATATGGTACGGATGAAGTTTATGACAGCTAAATATTCTTAAAACACTCGCCTCGGAAATTCCGGAATAGCGCTCAATTTTCCGACTACTTAGGCCTTAGGCCACTGTAGAGGCCGAAAAAACAGGCTTTTTGGGTTTTTTTTTCAGAAAAACTACAAAATGAATCGAGATTACAAAAAAGGGTGTTTATCATACATATCAGTTGAATCAATTTTCAACTGATTCACTTGAAATGTTGAATACATCTTGAAAAATACATTGTCTATGGAAGTACGTAAGATTTTTTTTATATTGCATAATTCATTTGTTACTAACAATTATCTGACGATTTTTTAGGCAAGTTTTTGGAAAGTGAATAATTTCGTCAGATAATTTTTAATACCAAATGAACAATGCAATATAAAAAATCCTACGTGCTTCCATAGACAATGTATTTTTCAAGATATATTCAACATTTCAAGTGAACCGGTTGAAAATTGTCCGAGTTAGTTTTCTGGCCAACTTAAAAAATGCAGTTTTGAGATAAACGCTGCACAGCCGCCATTTTGAAATTAATCGCTTTAAAAAAATTATTGTATACAGTCACTGATATGTATGATAAACACCCTTTTTTGTAATCTCGATTTATTTTGTAGTTTTTAGTCTAATTTATTTAGTAGCCTAAACCCTTAATTACGGATCATGAACTACTGCAGTCATAACGGCAATCTCTGCTTCTTCGTTTGTTTTAGGCTTGCGACGTTTCCTTTTGAGTGGATTGACACTGCTCGTTTCACGGAATAAATGAATAATTCGAACGGAACATCGACGGGAAGGGGAATTTCTGTCAGCATAACGGTGTGCATAAAGTTTCTGCGCTTGCACAGAGTTTCTGCCGGTCTCACCATGAATCAGAATCATTTCCACTTTCTCTGCTTGACTGTACTGTACCATTTTTGATACGGTTATTACATGTTACTTTGGATAGATACACTTGTCTACTGATTATAATGTTGGTACAGGGTGCGCCAGAGAAACTTACTTATTTGAAAAAATTCCCGCGCGGTGAGTTGGGCGGGTAGAGGGGCGAGAGGGGGCGCATCTGGAGGGGGACGTTCCCAAGTTTGTTTCTCCCTCCAGTCAGTTGCCATCATGCTCTGGTCTAGAGAGCAGCGGGCCTTCGCAGTCGAGAGTTTCTTTTCTAACGGTCGCTCACTTGTTGCTACGCAACGTGCCTTCCGCGCTCGCTTTGAAATTCCTCCTCACAGACTCGTTCCTGGCCGTAATGCGATTCTGTCGTGGGTTAACTCATTTCGGGAGTGTGGAAGTGTCGCTAAACCCAGAAATGGACTTCAACGGACCATCAGAACTCCGGAAAATGTCGAAAGAGTGAGGCAGTCAGTTGTGCGTTCTCCCCGGCGTTCGGCTCGCAAACACGCAGCTGCTATGGGAATTTCTGACACCACTGTTCGACGAATTCTCCATGAAGACCTTCAATTTCATCCCTATAAATTGGCTGTTGTGCAAGAATTAACTGAACGCGATTTTGTTGCCCGTCAAAATGCATGTGAAATGCTGGTTGACAACCTGCCTGAAGACGCGCTCGTTTTTTTCAGTGACGAGGCTCACTTCCACATTTCCGGCTGCGTCAACAAGCAAAACATGCGTTATTGGTGTGGTGTAAATCCACGTGAGCTTCACCAGAAGCCACTCAATTGTGAGCGAGTTACTGTCTGGTGTGCGATGTCGGTAATGGGAATAATTGGTCCTTATTTTTTTTAAGAAAACGAACGCGCAGTTACCGCGAATGGAGCTCGTTACAGGAACATGATCGAGGAATTTTTTCTTCCAAGACTCGAAGAAATGAACGTTAGGAACGTGTGGTTTCAGCAAGATGGAGCCACAGCACACACAGCACGAGACTCAATGAATTTGTTGCGACAACATTTCCCCGACCGCCTCATCTCTCTCAGAGGCGATCTCCAATGGCCGGCACGCCCTCCAGATTTGACTCCATGCGATTTCTTTTTATGGGGTTTTTTTAAATCTCTGGTTTATGTCGATCGACCACGGACCATAGCACCCCTCAAGAACAACATTCGCGACGCCATTGCCAACATACCGATTGATATGCTGCAAAGAGTGGATACGAATTTCAAAAATCGACTTCATCAGTATATGCGCAATGGGGGTCGCCATTTATCCGATGTCATTTTCAAGACTGCATGAAAAAAAAATTGGGATATTGTATTCTCAAATAAAAAAAATTTTAAACAATAATTGAAGTACTTTTGTTTTTATTGACCTTTCAAATAAGTAAGTTTCTCTGGCGCACCCTGTAGATGCTAACCATTCTTCACTCTACGACAGTTTTACTACGTTACAATGCCAGTATTTACAAACACCAGAAACATCTCCTACTATTGACATTATTGTATCCGTTGGATAACCTGCGCCGCTATCACACCAGAAACTATTCGAAGGTCAAGACAATCAATCCGACTTCTTAAAAAATATGTTGAGGTTAATGGCCATCACTTCGAACATTTGTTACAATACATTTTCTGCACAAAACATGCAATTACATTATTCGCATATTCTTATTGTCAATACCATCACGATTTCCCGTTTTTACACGTGCATTTTGGTGAAAAAATTATTTCAAGGTCATGATATCATTGGTCGTTGGATTCGTCTGAATATCAGCTACGTCTTAATTTAAAAAAATATGTTCCGATTTGAAAAACCATTGGTGACCTTGAGAACGCGAAAACTATGAACTTGACAAAATTGAATTTGTTACCACTGTATCATCCCTTCGAAATCAATCAAACTACCTTCTGACATTTTTTTCGTCACTCTAAAGGCAACGGAGATATTTGGAGTGGTCACGTTAAATGGTCCATCTTGTGTACGATATATCTAGCCCCAGCCCCTTGCTCACGCTTTTTTTTCCCGCTCCGGGAAAGATGCGCGAAAACTCAGATTATTAAGGGGTGAGATGCAATCGTGAAAAAACGAGCATTTTCAATAATTTTTTTTTCATAATGATTAAGTTTGTTTTACAAAAAGTGATTATACAGACTTTTTATGTTATATTTCAACTTGACTTGTACAAATTTTCAAAGAAAAATTTCAATTATTTATAAAAATATCGCCATCTTTGTCGGACCCCCTTCGGCACGTAGTGCTTTGCGATGACCATCATAAAATAAAAAAGCGGTGATCATCTGAAATAAAAAAAAAAGAAAAAAAAAATCATTGGTTTAATAATAAATCTAGTCTTCTATCAAAGCTTGTTTTTCAACAATTAACAAAATGGCGGCTTCCGAATGACGCTGAAGCTGGCAGACAGACCTAGCAGACGCGCGCCGCCCGAACCCAGTACATTTTTCTCGTGACTGTACGCGCCCGGGTCGTAGCGTAGCGAGGCAGCATAGGGCCTACCCCCACCACTTACCCGCTCGTGAATGAGCCGCATATATCCGTCTGGCGGAAATAATGTTTTTTTTTGCTTAACAACAACCGTCACCGGGATGAATCATGAGTCGATCGTTTCGTCTATTCATGTAGATTAAGCATGTAAATCGGCAAGTCGCAATTGTCATGCGTGTTGACGGCAGACGACTTTAAACTAAAATTTTGTTCGAGTACGGAGACCCGAATGGCAGATAACTTTTTTTATTCTTAATTAACAAAAGCCGTCACCGGGATGAAACATAGGGGGATCGATTCGGCGAAGTATATAGAATAATCACGTAAATAGAAAAAGTCGCGACTGTCATGCGTGTTAGCAGCAGACGGCCTTTTTTGAGATTTTTCGTGCGAGTAAGGAGGCGCGATTCGCGAATAACAATTTTTTAATTAAATTAACAAAGTCGGCACCGGGTTGAATGATAGGTCCATCGATTCGTCTCATTATAAACAATAAGTAGCTGAATTGAAAAAGTAGCTGCTGTCATGCAGGTTGGCAGCAGACGACCTTTCGTGAATTTAATCGTGCGGCCAGCACGACTCTTTTCGAGAATAACAATTTATTTTTGATAATCAACAAATGCCGTCACCGGGACGAAACATAGGGGGTTCGATTCGGCCAAGTATATAGAACAAGCACGTAAATATAAAAAGTCGCTACTGTCATGCGGGTTGGCAGCAGACGACCCTTTTTGAGATTTTTCGTGCGAGTAAGGAGGCGCGATTCGCGAATAACAATTTTTTAATTGACTTAACAAAGTCGGCACCGGGCTAAATCATAGGTCAATCGATTCGTGTCATTATAAACAATAAGCAGCTGAATTTAAAAAGTAGCTGCTGTCATGCAGGTTGGCAGCAGACGACCCTATTTGAGATTTTTCGTGCGCGAAAGGAGGCGCGATTCACGAATAACAATTTTTTAATTAACTTAACAAAGTCGGCACCGGGTGGAATCATAGGTCAATCGATTCGTCTCATTATAAACAATAAGTCGCTGAATTGAAAAAGTAGCTGCTGTCATGCAGGTTGGTAGCAGACGACCTACTGTGAATTTAATCTTGCGGCCAGCTCGACTCTTTTCGCGAATAACAATTTATTTTTGTTAATGAACAAATGCCGTCACCGGGATGAAACAAAGGGGGATCGATTCGGCTAATTATATAGAATAAGCATATAAATAGCAAAAGTCGCTACTATCATGCGTGTTAGCAGCAGACGGCGTTTTTTCAGATTTTTCGAGCGAGTAAAAGAAGGCGCGATTCGCGAATAACAATTTTTTAATTCACTTAACAAAGTCGGCACCGGGATCAATCATAGGTCAATCGATTCGTCTCATTATAAACAATAAGTAGCTGAATCGAAAAAGTAGCTGCTGTCATGCAGGTTGGCAGCAGACGACCCTTTTTGAGATTTTGCGTGCGCGTAAGGAGGCGCGATTCGCAAATAACAATTTTTTAATTAACTTAACAAAGTCGGCACCGGGATAAATCATAGGTCAATCGATTCGTCTCATTATAAACAATAAGCAGCTGAATTTAAAAAGTAGCTGCTGTCATGCAGGTTGGTAGCCGACGACCTTTTGTGAATTTAATCTTGCGGCCAGCACGACTCTTTTCGCGAATAACAATTTATTTTTGTTAATGAACAAATGCCGGCACCGGGATGAAACAAAGAGGGATCGATTCGGCCAAGTATATAGATCAAGCACGTAAATATAAAAAGTCGCTACTGTCATGCGGGTTGGCAGCAGACGACCCTTTTTAAGATTTTTCGTGCGAGTAAGGAGGCGCGATTCGCGAATAACAATTTTTTAATTGACTTAACAAAGTCGGCACCGGGCTAAATCATAGGTCAATCGATTCGTCTCATTATAAACAATAAGCAGCTGAATTTAAAAAGTAGCTGCTGTCATGCAGGTTGGCAGCAGACGACCCTTTTTGAGATTTTTCGTGCGCGAAAGGAGGCGCGATTCACGAATAACAATTTTTTAATTAACTTAACAAAGTCGGCACCGGGTGGAATCATAGGTCAATCGATTCGTCTCATTATAAACAATAAGTCGCTGAATTGAAAAAGTAGCTGCTGTCATGCAGGTTGGTAGCAGACGACCTACTGTGAATTTAATCTTGCGGCCAGCTCGACTCTTTTCGCGAATAACAATTTATTTTTGTTAATGAACAAATGCCGTCACCGGGATGAAACAAAGGGGGATCGATTCGGCTAATTATATAGAATAAGCATATAAATAGCAAAAGTCGCTACTATCATGCGTGTTAGCAGCAGACGGCGTTTTTTCAGATTTTTCGAGCGAGTAAAAGAAGGCGCGATTCGCGAATAACAATTTTTTAATTCACTTAACAAAGTCGGCACCGGGATCAATCATAGGTCAATCGATTCGTCTCATTATAAACAATAAGTAGCTGAATCGAAAAAGTAGCTGCTGTCATGCAGGTTGGCAGCAGACGACCCTTTTTGAGATTTTGCGTGCGCGTAAGGAGGCGCGATTCGCAAATAACAATTTTTTAATTAACTTAACAAAGTCGGCACCGGGATAAATCATAGGTCAATCGATTCGTCTCATTATAAACAATAAGCAGCTGAATTTAAAAAGTAGCTGCTGTCATGCAGGTTGGTAGCCGACGACCTTTTGTGAATTTAATCTTGCGGCCAGCACGACTCTTTTCGCGAATAACAATTTATTTTTGTTAATGAACAAATGCCGGCACCGGGATGAAACAAAGAGGGATCGATTCGGCCAAGTATATAGATCAAGCACGTAAATATAAAAAGTCGCTACTGTCATGCGGGTTGGCAGCAGACGACCCTTTTTGAGATTTTTCGTGCGAGTAAGGAGGCGCGATTCGCGAATAACAATTTTTTAATTGACTTAACAAAGTCGGCACCGGGCTAAATCATAGGTCAATCGATTCGTGTCATTATAAACAATAAGCAGCTGAATTTAAAAAGTAGCTGCTGTCATGCAGGTTGGCAGCAGACGACCCTATTTGAGATTTTTCGTGCGCGAAAGGAGGCGCGATTCACGAATAACAATTTTTTAATTAACTTAACAAAGTCGGCACCGGGTGGAATCATAGGTCAATCGATTCGTCTCATTATAAACAATAAGTCGCTGAATTGAAAAAGTAGCTGCTGTCATGCAGGTTGGTAGCAGACGACCTACTGTGAATTTAATCTTGCGGCCAGCTCGACTCTTTTCGCGAATAACAATTTATTTTTGTTAATGAACAAATGCCGTCACCGGGATGAAACAAAGGGGGATCGATTCGGCTAATTATATAGAATAAGCATATAAATAGCAAAAGTCGCTACTATCATGCGTGTTAGCAGCAGACGGCGTTTTTTCAGATTTTTCGAGCGAGTAAAAGAAGGCGCGATTCGCGAATAACAATTTTTTAATTCACTTAACAAAGTCGGCACCGGGATCAATCATAGGTCAATCGATTCGTCTCATTATAAACAATAAGTAGCTGAATCGAAAAAGTAGCTGCTGTCATGCAGGTTGGCAGCAGACGACCCTTTTTGAGATTTTGCGTGCGCGTAAGGAGGCGCGATTCGCAAATAACAATTTTTTAATTAACTTAACAAAGTCGGCACCGGGATAAATCATAGGTCAATCGATTCGTCTCATTATAAACAATAAGCAGCTGAATTTAAAAAGTAGCTGCTGTCATGCAGGTTGGTAGCCGACGACCTTTTGTGAATTTAATCTTGCGGCCAGCACGACTCTTTTCGCGAATAACAATTTATTTTTGTTAATGAACAAATGCCGGCACCGGGATGAAACAAAGAGGGATCGATTCGGCCAAGTATATAGATCAAGCACGTAAATATAAAAAGTCGCTACTGTCATGCGGGTTGGCAGCAGACGACCCTTTTTGAGATTTTTCGTGCGAGTAAGGAGGCGCGATTCGCGAATAACAATTTTTTAATTGACTTAACAAAGTCGGCACCGGGCTAAATCATAGGTCAATCGATTCGTCTCATTATAAACAATAAGCAGCTGAATTTAAAAAGTAGCTGCTGTCATGCAGGTTGGCAGCAGACGACCCTTTTTGAGATTTTTCGTGCGCGAAAGGAGGCGCGATTCACGAATAACAATTTTTTAATTAACTTAACAAAGTCGGCACCGGGTGGAATCATAGGTCAATCGATTCGTCTCATTATAAACAATAAGTCGCTGAATTGAAAAAGTAGCTGCTGTCATGCAGGTTGGCAGCAGACGACCTTCTGTGAATTTAATCTTGCGGCCAGCACGACTCTTGCGCGAATAATAATTTATTTTTGTTAATGAACAAATGCCGTCACCGGGATGAAACGATGGAGGATCGATTCGGCTAATTATATAGAATAAGCACATAAATAGCAACAGTCGCTACTGTCATGCGGGTTAGCAGCAGACGGCCTTTTTGCAGATTTTTCGAGCTAGTAAGAAGGCGCGATTCGCGAATAACAGTTTTTTAATTAACTTAACAAAGTCGGCACCGGGATAAATCATAGGTCTAACGATTCGTCTCATTATAAACAATAAGTAGCTGAATCGAAAAAGTAGCTGCTGTCATGCAGGTCGGCAGCAGACGAACTTTTGTGAATTTAATCGTGCGGCCAGCACGACTCTTTTCGAGAATAACAATTTATTTTTGTTAATCAACAAATGCCGTCACTGGGACGAAACATAGGGGGATCGATTCAACCAAGTATATAGAACAAGCATGTAAATATAAAAAGTCGCTACTGTCATGCGGATTGGCAGCAGACGGCCCTTTTTGAGATTTTTCGTGCGAGTAAGGAGGCGCGATGCGCGAATAACAATTTTTTAATTGACTTAACAAAGTCGACACCGGGATAAATCATAGGTCAATACATTCGTCTTATTATAAACAATAAGCAGCTAAATTTAAAAAGTAGCTGCTATCATGCAGGTTGGTAGCAGACTACCTTTTGTGAATTTAATCGTGCGGCCAGCACGATTCCTTTCGAGAATAACAATTTATTTTTGTTAATCAACAAATGCCGTCACCGGGACGAAACATAGGGGGATCGATTCGGCCAAGTATATAGAACAAGCACGTAAATATAAAAAGTCGCTACTGCCATGCGGGTTGGCAGCAGACAACCCTTTTTGAGATTTTTCGTGCGAGTAAGGAGGCGCGATTCGCGAATAACAATTTTTTAATTGAATTAGCAAATTCGGCACCGGGATAAATCATAGGTCAATCGATTCGTCTCATTATTAACAATAAGCAGCTGCATTTAAAAAGTAGCTGCTGTCATGCAGGTTGGCAGCAGACGACCTTTTGTGAATTTAATCGTGCGGCCAGCACGACTCTGTTCGAGAATAACAATTTATTTTTGTTAATCAACAAATGCCGTCACCGGGACGAAACATAGGGGGATCGATTCGGCCAAGTATATAGAACAAGCACGTAAATATAAAAAGTCGCTACTGCCATGCGGGTTGGCAGCAGACGACCCTTTTTGAGATTTTTCGTGCGAGTAAGGAGGCGCGATTCGCGAATAACAATTTTTTAATTGACTTAGCAAAGTCGGCACCGGGATAAATCGTAGGTCAATCGATTCGTCTCATTATTAACAATAAGCAGCTGCATTTAAAAAGTAGCTGCTGTCATGCAGGTTGGCAGCAGACGACCCTTTTTGAGATTTTTCGTGCGCGTAAGGAGGCGCGATTCGCGAATAACAATTTTTTAATTAACTTAACAAAGTCGGCACCGGGTTGAATCATAGGTCAATCAATTCGTCTTATTATAAACAATAAGTTGCTGAATTGAAAAAGTAGCTGCTGTCATGCAGGTTGGCAGCAGACGACCTTTTGTGAATTTAATCTTGTGGCCAGCACGACTCTTTTCGAGAATAACAATTTATTTTTGTTAATCAACAAATGCCGTCACCGGGACGAAACATAGGGGGATCGATTCGGCCACGTATATAGAACAAGCACGTAAATATAAAAAGTCGCTACTGCCATGCGGGTTGGCAGCAGACGACCCTTTTTGAGATTTTTCGTGCGAGTAAGGAGGCGCGATTCGCGAATAACAATTTTTTAATTGAGTTAACAAAGTCGGCACCGGGATAAATCATAGGTCAATCGATTCGTCTCATTATTAACAATAAGCAGCTGCATTTAAAAAGTAGCTGCTGTCATGCAGGTTGGCAGCAGACGACCTTTTGTGAATTTAATCGTGCGGCCAGCACGACTCTGTTCGAGAATAACAATTTATTTTTGTTTATCAACAAATGCCGTCACCGGGACGAAACATAGGAGAATCGATTCGGCCAAGTATATAGAACAAGCATGTAAATATAAAAAGTCGCTACTGCCATGCGGGTTGGCAGCAGACGACCCTTTTTGAGATTTTTCGTGCGAGTACGGAGGCGCGATTCGCGAATAACAATTTTTTAATTGACTTAGCAAAGTCCGCACCGGGATAAATCGTAGGTCAATCGATTCGTCTCATTATTAACATTAAGCAGCTGCATTTAAAAAGTAGCTGCTGTCATGCAGGTTGGCAGCAGACGACCTTTTGTGAATTTAATCGTGCGGCCAGCACGACTCTGTTCGAGAATAACAATTTATTTTTGTTAATCAACAAATGCCGTCACCGGGACGAAACATAGGGGGATCGATTCGGCCAAGTATATAGAACAAGCACGTAAATATAAAAAGTCGCTACTGCCATGCGGGTTGGCAGCAGACAACCCTTTTTGAGATTTTTCGTGCGAGTAAGGAGGCGCGATTCGCGAATAACAATTTTTTAATTGAATTAGCAAAGTCGGCACCGGGATAAATCATAGGTCAATCGATTCGTCTCATTATTAACAATAAGCAGCTGCATTTAAAAAGTAGCTGCTGTCATGCAGGTTGGCAGCAGACGACCTTTTGTGAATTTAATCGTGCGGCCAGCACGACTCTGTTCGAGAATAACAATTTATTTTTGTTAATCAACAAATGCCGTCACCGGGACGAAACATAGGGGGATCGATTCGGCCAAGTATATAGAACAAGCACGTAAATATAAAAAGTCGCTACTGCCATGCGGGTTGGCAGCAGACGACCCTTTTTGAGATTTTTCGTGCGAGTAAGGAGGCGCGATTCGCGAATAACAATTTTTAATTGACTTAACAAAGTCGGCACCGGGCTAAATCATAGGTCAATCGATTCGTCTCACTATAAACAATAAGCAGCTGAATTTAAAAAGTAGCTGCTGTCATGCAGGTCGGCAGCAGACGAATTTTTGTGAATTTAACCGTGCGGCCAGTACGACTCTTTTCGAGAATAACAATTTATTTTTGTTAATGAACAAATGCCGTCACCGGGATGAAACAAGAGTGGATCGATTCGGCTAATTATATAGAATAAGCATATAAATCGCAAAAGTCGCTACTGTCATGCGTGTTAGCAGTAGACGGCCTTTTTTCAGATTTTTCGAGCGATTAAGAAGGCGCGATTCGCGAATAACAATTTTTTAATTAACTTAACAAAGTCGGCACCGGGATAAATCATAGGTCAATCGATTCGTCTCATTATAAACAATAAGTAGCTGAATCGAAAAAGTAGCTGCTGTCATGCAGGTCGGCAGCAGACGAACCTTTGCTAATTTAATCGTGCGGCCAGCACGACTCTTCTCGAGAATAACAATTTATTTTTGTTAATCAACAAATGCCGTCACCGGGACGGAACATAGGGGGATCGATTCGGCCAAGTACATAGAACAAGCACGTACATATAAAAAGTCGCTACTGCCATGCGGGTTGGCAGCAGACGACCCTTTTTGAGATTTTTCGTGCGAGTAACGAGGCGCGATTCGCGAATAACAATTTTTTAATTGACTTAACAAAGTCGGCACCGGGATAAATCATAGGTCAATCGATTCGTCTCATTATAAACAATAAGCAGTTGAATTAAAAAAGTAGCTGCTGTCACGCAGGTCGGTAGAAGACGGCCTTTTATAAGTTCTATTGTAGGAGCAGCGCGTCTCGTCTGACGGATAACTTTTTTTTCTTATTAACTAACAAGAGCCGTCACCGAGACAAGTCAGAAGTCGATCGATTCGTCTCAGCATAAAGAATTAAGCATCAAAATCAAGAAGTCGCTATTGTCATGCATACTCACAGCAGACGGCCTTTAATGAATTTTATCCTGAGGGAAGCGAGATCCGCTTCGCGAATAACATTGTTGTTTGTTAATTAACAAAAGTCGTCACCGCCACAAATCATAGGTCAATCGCTTTGTTTCGGCCCAACGAATTGAACTCATAAATCGAGAAGTCGCTAGTGTCGTACGTGCTCACAGCAGACAGCCTTAAATGATTTTCATTTTCAGAAGGCGGCTTCGCGAATGACAATTTTTTTTGCTGTTTAACAAAAATCGTCACAGAGATAGTTCGATAGATTCATCTCGGCATACCGAATGAAGCATAAAAATCTAGATGTCGGTATATTCATTCGTATTGACAGCTGATAAAGTTGAGAAAATTATAGCACGTGTATAAAATACGTAGTAAGTTTCAATGCCAGAAACGCATCAGTTTGGCAAATATAGTTATTTGTCCTAAAGAATTAGCGTTGTGGCAAGCGTAATAGTTGCACCGACTGGTCAGAAAGAACGGCGCGCTATTCGCTGACAATGTAATCCGTCTAGGAGAACACTGCGTTTTTTTCGATCAACCGTGCCATCCATCGATCGGTATAGAGGCGTGAGTATTATCGTGAGGATTTAACATTAATGCATCTATAGGCGGATCAAGGGCCTGACGCGCGACGCCGTCAAGGCGCGAGCAAAAGGTGATTAACCGTAAGCCGCACAACACACGGAACGGCATGTATTTTAGCAGATTGAAAGACTTATTTTGAAACGATCGATATTGCGGTGACAATAAAAAACCAGCCGCCGTACCGCGGATAAGAAACTGCGTTTGTCTACCCGTTTCCTCTGCATGGCACCGGAGTGGACTAAGAGAAGATTTCGTGGCTGGGTTTTTATCGATTAACGGTGAGGTACATCGATATAAGGGCGCGTCTATCAGCGTAAGCGTTTAACATTAATACATTTCCAGTCGTCCGACCATAAATGTATTAATGTTCACCTACTGCACGTAGTCTTCAGAGTTTGTACTAGGCTTATAAACTGTACCCGAGCATCAGAAACGACTGTTGCATTTAACGAAAAGGCTCGAGATGGAGAAAATGTCGTCCGTTGGGTTTTTTCACGTGCAAGTACACCGCATATCTGTCTATACCGTATAGACAGATTATAATATAGACAATGTTCGTTTTCAATGGTGGGGTTAGCGTCATAAGAGAAACAAGAGTTTCTGTCAATCGTGAAGAAGTCGTCGTACCCGCCGTATCTGTAACCTGCTGCGCGTTCTCATCGTAAAGCGACGTAACTCTCTTGTGCGAATGTTTCGTGAAAACGTAGTTTTCTTTTGTGCTTATATTGATGGAACAACCATTTTCGTATTCTATATTCAGTGTTGAGCGTGTCATGTTGGTAGAAAGTATGTTTTAGTGTGCATTAGTGTGTTATTTTCGGAAGCGTTGAGTGAAAGGATTACTTACAGCGTTGGTAAGTTAGCACCATTTCCGGCTAATCAATAATTTCTCGTATCAAGACTATCATCCTTAATTTATTTCATTTCAATTATTCGGAAGACTATGAGTTTTTAATTAAGTACACTTCCTTTGAAGAAAGTGATTTTATTTTGAACAGGTTTTTTAGCAAAATTTTTATACATCAAATATAATTAAGAAAAAATAGAATCCAATTACTCAAAATGCACCTTTCTTTATTTCCTGCTCAAGATGAAGCACGTTCCACTAAGGACGAATACAACTAATGCCCTTATTTGAATCATTTTAATTAGTTCTGTATTCTATAATAAATCGTGAATATACATTTTCGAACGGTTGGAAATTTGATAAATTCGGAAAGATAGTAATGCATGTGTCTAGTATAAAGCATGCATATTCGTAAGATGAAAACTCTTTGTACGAAATAACGATAAACAAGGAATATGGCGCGCGATCCTTCAGCAATCGGAAAAATACTTGCGGAATTGTATCCCAACCGCGATTTTGATAGTTTTGTTAACGATCCGAAATTTACATCTCGCGATATCCATCGTAGCGTATGGTCTGAAATATGTAAAAAAATATTACCACACCGAGATGAAAGAACTTTGAGAAAAAACATTCGCCGATGCTACGATACTTTCCGCAAAAACTTCGCAGAAACAAAATTAGCTTATACAAATGAATTAATCCGAGGTGGAGCGCATGCCAATTCCGACGTCGTTATAACTAATGTAAATAGTAACGAGATTGGAGAATCTGGTGTTGTCGGAAGCTTGCATAGAGAAGATAATAAACCCTTCTCTTGTGAATCCAGTGAGACCATTATCTACCCGGAAGAATTGATGACTGTCTCAGAATTAGAAGTTTCAAGAAATAGAGTCTCCGACCAATCAATTGACAGTTTCGCTTATGTCGATCTTGTACACAAAAACGCGGTCTTTAATGAAAACTATTTTGCACCAATATCTGTAGATGCTTTCGAAGAAAAAAAAAACCCACCCGACGAAGTCAATTCCCCAACAGAACGTTTACATTCAAATAAAATTGACGAACATGACAACTATCCTAAATGGATTCAGGACGAACGTGTAATTATACCAACAGATTTTTGGCAAAAATATTGGACATTCGATAAAACCCTCCGTAACGGCTGGGCAGACGCTTTCTTACAGATAGTAAAGACTGTTGAGACGTACAGCTGTTGCGTTTTCAAAGTTAATTATCACCGTTGTTACGCAGACGATAAAAGAAGAAAAAGATATTTTTATGCATCGATGCAATGTAAAAATTCTATGTGCACTGCTTTCACTTTCGAAGCCGAAGAAAAAATAAAATTCCCCTTCAAAGATGTTAATATTAAAGTATTTCGGAATAAAACAATCAAACATGATAAAAATGACATACATCGCAGGTTTATAAGAGGTGAAGCGAGAGAAAAGTACAAGCATGAATTACAGATAAACAAACCCAGCGTTGTTAGAACGCTCAAGATACAACAAGTTCCTATTCATATTTTGGAGTCCGGCAATCGCGATGATGCACCGAGTAGTGTAATTTTACAAAAAATATCTTCTGAAATTGAAACGAATCACGATCTAGATTCGAATCCGATTGTACACATGTCGAAACTTGCACAGTTGTATCGAGAAACGAGGAAAGGGCGGATTGTCTCCGGTTATATTCAAGACAAATTTTCGAGCATGGCTTTTACAGAAAACCAAATCTTGTATCTATTATCATTAGCAACAAGAAAAGATGTATTTTGTTACTTAGATGCCACTGGTTCCATCGTCGCGAAATTGCCAGATTCCCAAAAACGTATTCTTTACTATGCGCTGGTTCTTCCGGGAAGTAAAGAATATGGTCCACTGCCTGTTGCTGAATTTCTCTCTGATACGCACACAGTACCACAAATTACATATTTCTTATTTACTTTCAATCACGCTATAAAGCAATACACAACTCGAAAAGTTGTAATAAAAAAAATAGAGACCGATTTTAGCTTGGCGCTAATTGCATCTGTGCTAAAAGCTTTTAATGACATGACAATTTCTGTATATTTGAACTTGGCGAACAATTTTTTAAACAGAAATGACAGCAAACTACCAGAAATTACAATAGTTCACATATGCTCCTCTCATACATTAAAAACGGTGTTAAGAAAGTGCAAAGCATTGTTCCGGGATAAGCGCCGCTTAAAGGTTGTGGCACAATTAATAACAAAACTGATTCACGCAGACACAATGATCGCTGCAAAGAAAATATTTAGAATGCTAGTTCTAATATTTGCATCGCCGCACGAAACTCCGACGATGAAATCATGCTTGTTGAATGTCCAAACAACCGATTTACCAGAAGTGGAAATAATTGTAGATTTCGGATCCGATAAAGTCGAAAACACAGATGACCTTGCAGGTGACCTTGCCGACATTGAAGTAAAAAATGATATTGAGTATTACGATATAGATTCTAGTGGGCGCAAAGGATCACCTTTTTTCAAATTTTTCGAGTCGTTATACAGCTCAATAATGACAGAAATTTCAGAATATACTGCAACACAGCTAGAAAAAAAAATAATTTTAACTGAAAACTATTATCATTCCGGCGAATTTGTTAATTACATGTTAACATATATACTTCCATACTTCCCCCTCTGGTCGGCGATTGTTTTATCAAAGTTAAATCTACTGCGGGATAGTAATGCAACAGTGGAAAATTATTTCAAAATCGTAAAAACGAACGTTTGTCGGAAAACGCTCAATATTCCCGCTCCGCGATTCTTTCGAAAAATGGAAAAGATGATCGATGGTTGGTTGCTTGAACGAAAATACACACTAATAACTAGTAGACAATTAGAAAAACGAAAAAGAATGTGTATTCGCGAAGCATCCAACGACGATGAGAATCTAGCTTTTGAAGTTTGGAAACCCGAAAAGGTAAAAAGAAAAAACCAAAATATATATTTTCCATCAAACAAACATCCAATGATCACAAATCGTTCTCAAAATTCAAATCAGAACACCAAAAAAAACTTTCTTGCATCCAATAAAACAGCCTTTTCATATGAATCCTCACAACCTCTGCAAACGGACTCGTTGGACGCCAAAAGGTCGACTGTTACGAAGACGCAACGAACCCAATCCCCAGACAATAACAAAACCAACGATACAACGGATTATTTATCGTTTGATGGTGACGCTAATAGTAGATTTTTTGACGAAAAAATATCGTATCCTCCCAACTTCCCACATTACGAAAGAGATTTTGCTGGAATAAAAATAGATCCTACATTATTTAGCAGATTAAATTCAGACAATTGGTTAGACGGAGAGCTCATCAATAGTTTTTTCATAGCCCTCCAAGAAATAGCTGCAACAAACCGGTTGAAACTTTTATCATTTGATACATATTTTCTACAAAAGTTATTGGTGGGGAAAAAGTCGATTGGCTTTATTAATTGGGTGAAAAGGGTTCAACCGTCACAATATGACATATGGCTTCTGCCAGTCTTCCATGCGGAGAGAAGTCACTGGACGCTTCTCGTCATTATCTTTCCTTTGCGGTGCATGGTATATTTTGATTCTTGCCACAATAAGCCTCCCGAAAAGTTGATAAATAGAATATGTAGTTTCATAGCAAGCTCCCGGGGTGCTAGATTCTCGAAAATGACCCAATGGAATACGTGGACATTATCCGCACCTATCGATATCCCTGAACAACGGGACGACAGAGGAAATATTACCGGGAATTGCGGAGTCCACGTATGCATGTGGGCATACGCAATGGTCAGTAATTCACGCGTGTGTTTTACGGAAAACGATATGGCGATAGCTCGAAAAGGATTAGCTCGGTTCCTTATTGAATATCCAATTACAAAAAAAACGCTTGAAAGAAATAACACATTTGATGCCTTGTTAAATTCCTGTGATACAATACCGGATATTAAAAACATATTCAAACTAATTCCATTAACAAGAGATCCACCCCTATCATTCGAATCAACAGCCGACTTTATAGCATCAACAAAAGTTCTGATAGAGGCAACAAAGAGTCAATAGGTTTAGGTGATTTTATACAATGTGAAAAATAGGGTATCTGGTTTTTCAGTTAGACACACAGCTGACATGGTATTAATGTAGAAATGTAAATAAGTGGATATCTTTAAAGCATGTGTTAAAGATGTACACGTGTAAATATGTACAAAAATGTACAAATGTAAATATGTGGAAAAATGTACAAATGTAAATATGTACAAAAATGTACAAATGTAAATATGTGGAAAAATGTACAAATGTAAATATGTACAAAAATGTACAAATGTAAATATGTAGATATCCAGATAGGGATAAAAGATATGATAAAGTTTAAGTAAACGGGCATAGAAAATAAGACTATTAGGAAGAAAATCATGACTTATTTAATCGGATATATAGAAATTAAGACCGCTAAAATTTGTAAGACTGTGAAGCTTTAAAGTAACATGATTATTTAGGGTTTGTGTGGATTGGTGACAAAATAATTGTGTACATTGTAAGCTTAAGAAAGCTTACAATCTGCAACGTAACGACGTGACGGCTTGCCGTCAGAGATGGCAACAAGATATTGTCAACAGATTCTGCTTGCGGATCGGCACTTATCCCCAGCTACATGGATAATTGAATTGACTTTATTCGAGTGCATGACAAATACACGCATAACAATACATACTTGTCACTTTTGATAATTATTCTCTACCGCAAAAATCATCGACCGACCAACGATTCGATCATGTAACGTATTTAAAAAGAAAATCGAATTAACAAAATTCCAATGCGGGCGAAGCCTACCGGCAGTAAATATATCAATGTTTGAGTTTACTGTCATAGTACATTACGGGAAGAATGTCGCAATTTACACAGCACAATCTGAGTAAGAATGAATCGAGGATCTATGGCGGTGACGGCATTTGTTAATCAACATAAGGCTGTCTATTGTCGACACTCATGACAATAGCGACTTGTCGATTTTTATGCCTAGTTCGTAATACCGAGACGAATCGATCCATCTATGATTTCTCCAGGTGACAGCTTTTGTTAGTTAACAAAAAAAAGTTATCCGCGAAACGGATCTCTACCCTCCTTACTCGCACGAAAAATCTCGTAAAGGGTCGTCTTCTGCCAACCCACAAGACAGTAGCGACTTCTTATATTTACGTGCTTGTTCTATATACTTGACCAAATCGATCCCTCTATGTTTCGTCCCGGTGACGGTATTTGTTGATTAACAAAAATAAATTGTTATTCTCGAAAAGAGTCGTGCTGGCCGCACGATTAAATTCACAAGAGGTCGTCTGCTGCCAACCTGCATGACAGCAGCTACTTTTTAAATGCAGCAGCTCATTATTAATAATGAGACGAATCGATTGACCTATGGTTTATCCCGGTGCCGACTTTGTTAAGTGAATAAAAAAATTGTTATTCGCGAATCGAGCCTCCTTACTCGCACGAAAAATCTCAAAAAGGGTCGTCTGCTGCCAACCTGCATGACAGCAGCTACTTTTTAAATGCAGCTGCTTATTGTTAATAATGCGACGAATCGATTGACCCATGATTTATCCCGGTGCCGACTTTGTTAACTCAATTAAAAAATTGTTATTCGCGAATCGCGCCTCCTTACTCGCACGAAAAATCTCAAAAAGGGTCGTCTGCTGCCAACCCGCATGGCAGTAGCGACTTTTTATATTTACGTGCTTGTTCTATATACTTGGCCGAATCGATTCTCCTATGTTTCGTCCCGGTGACGGCATTTGTTGATAAACAAAAATAAATTGTTATTCTCGAACAGAGTCGTGCTGGCCGCACGATTAAATTCACAAAAGGTCGTCTGCTGCCAACCTGCATGACAGCAGCTACTTTTTAAATGCAGCTGCTTATTGTTAATAATGAGACGAATCGATTGACCTATGATTTATCCCGGTGCCGACTTTGCTAAGTCAATTAAAAAATTGTTATTCGCGAATCGCGCCTCCTTACTCGCACGAAAAATCTCAAAAAGGGTCGTCTGCTGCCAACCCGCATGGCAGTAGCGACTTTCTATATTTACGTGCTTGTTCTATATACTTGGCCGAATCGATCCCCCTATGCTTCGTCCCGGTGACGGCATTTGTTGATTAACAAAAATAAATTGTTATTCTCGAAAAGAGTCGTGCTGGCCACAAGATTAAATTCACAAAAGGTCGTCTGCTGCCAACCTGCATGACAGCAGCTACTTTTTCAATTCAGCAACTTATTGTTTATAATAAGACGAATTGATTGACCTATGATTCAACCCGGTGCCGACTTTGTTAAGTTAATTAAAAAATTGTTATTCGCGAATCGCGCCTCCTTACGCGCACGAAAAATCTCAAAAAGGGTTGTCTGCTGCCAACCTGCATGACAGCAGCTACTTTTTAAATGCAGCTGCTTATTGTTAATAATGAGACGAATCGATTGACCTACGATTTATCCCGGTGCCGACTTTGCTAAGTCAATTAAAAAATTGTTATTCGCGAATCGCGCCTCCTTACTCGCACGAAAAATCTCAAAAAGGGTCGTCTGCTGCCGACCCGCATGGCAGTAGCGACTTTTTATATTTACGTGCTTGTTCTATATACGTGGCCGAATCGATCCCCCTATGTTTCGTCCCGGTGACGGCATTTGTTGATTAACAAAAATAAATTGTTATTCTCGAAAAGAGTCGTGCTGGCCACAAGATTAAATTCACAAAAGGTCGTCTGCTGCCAACCTGCATGACAGCAGCTACTTTTTCAATTCAGCAACTTATTGTTTATAATAAGACGAATTGATTGACCTATGATTCAACCCGGTGCCGACTTTGTTAAGTTAATTAAAAAATTGTTATTCGCGAATCGCGCCTCCTTACGCGCACGAAAAATCTCAAAAAGGGTTGTCTGCTGCCAACCTGCATGACAGCAGCTACTTTTTAAATGCAGCTGCTTATTGTTAATAATGAGACGAATCGATTGACCTACGATTTATCCCGGTGCCGACTTTGCTAAGTCAATTAAAAAATTGTTATTCGCGAATCGCGCCTCCTTACTCGCACGAAAAATCTCAAAAAGGGTCGTCTGCTGCCGACCCGCATGGCAGTAGCGACTTTTTATATTTACGTGCTTGTTCTATATACGTGGCCGAATCGATCCCCCTATGTTTCGTCCCGGTGACGGCATTTGTTGATTAACAAAAATAAATTGTTATTCTCGAAAAGAGTCGTGCTGGCCACAAGATTAAATTCACAAAAGGTCGTCTGCTGCCAACCTGCATGACAGCAGCTACTTTTTCAATTCAGCAACTTATTGTTTATAATAAGACGAATTGATTGACCTATGATTCAACCCGGTGCCGACTTTGTTAAGTTAATTAAAAAATTGTTATTCGCGAATCGCGCCTCCTTACGCGCACGAAAAATCTCAAAAAGGGTCGTCTGCTGCCAACCTGCATGACAGCAGCTACTTTTTAAATGCAGCTGCTTATTGTTAATAATGAGACGAATCGATTGACCTACGATTTATCCCGGTGCCGACTTTGCTAAGTCAATTAAAAAATTGTTATTCGCGAATCGCGCCTCCTTACTCGCACGAAAAATCTCAAAAAGGGTCGTCTGCTGCCGACCCGCATGGCAGTAGCGACTTTTTATATTTACGTGCTTGTTCTATATACTTGGCCGAATCGATCCCCCTATGTTTCGTCCCGGTGACGGCATTTGTTGATTAACAAAAATAAATTGTTATTCTCGAAAAGAGTCGTGCTGGCCGCACGATTAAATTCACAAAAGGTCGTCTGCTGCCAACCTGCATGACAGCAGCTACTTTTTAAATGCAGCTGCTTATTGTTAATAATGAGACGAATTGATTGACCTACGATTTATCCCGGTGCGGACTTTGCTAAGTCAATTAAAAAATTGTTATTCGCGAATCGCGCCTCCTTACTCGCACGAAAAATCTCAAAAAGGGTCGTCTGCTGCCAACCCGCATGGCAGTAGCGACTTTCTATATTTACGTGCTTGTTCTATATACTTGGCCGAATCGATCCCCCTATGCTTCGTCCCGGTGACGGCATTTGTTGATTAACAAAAATAAATTGTTATTCTCGAAAAGAGTCGTGCTGGCCACAAGATTAAATTCACAAAAGGTCGTCTGCTGCCAACCTGCATGACAGCAGCTACTTTTTCAATTCAGCAACTTATTGTTTATAATAAGACGAATTGATTGACCTATGATTCAACCCGGTGCCGACTTTGTTAAGTTAATTAAAAAATTGTTATTCGCGAATCGCGCCTCCTTACGCGCACGAAAAATCTCAAAAAGGGTTGTCTGCTGCCAACCTGCATGACAGCAGCTACTTTTTAAATGCAGCTGCTTATTGTTAATAATGAGACGAATCGATTGACCTACGATTTATCCCGGTGCCGACTTTGCTAAGTCAATTAAAAAATTGTTATTCGCCAATCGCGCCTCCTTACTCGCACGAAAAATCTCAAAAAGGGTCGTCTGCTGCCGACCCGCATGGCAGTAGCGACTTTTTATATTTACGTGCTTGTTCTATATACTTGGCCGAATCGATCCCCCTATGTTTCGTCCCGGTGACGGCATTTGTTGATTAACAAAAATAAATTGTTATTCTCGAAAAGAGTCGTGCTGGCCGCACGATTAAATTCACAAAAGGTCGTCTGCTGCCAACCTGCATGACAGCAGCTACTTTTTAAATGCAGCTGCTTATTGTTAATAATGAGACGAATCGATTGACCTACGATTTATCCCGGTGCGGACTTTGCTAAGTCAATTAAAAAATTGTTATTCGCGAATCGCGCCTCCTTACTCGCACGAAAAATCTCAAAAAGGGTCGTCTGCTGCCAACCCGCATGGCAGTAGCGACTTTTTATATTTACGTGCTTGTTCTATATACTTGGCCGAATCGATCCCCCTATGTTTCGTCCCGGTGACGGCATTTGTTGATTAACAAAAATAAATTGTTATTCTCGAACAGAGTCGTGCTGGCCGCACGATTAAATTCACAAAAGGTCGTCTGCTGCCAACCTGCATGACAGCAGCTACTTTTTAAATGCAGCTGCTTATTGTTAATAATGAGACGAATCGATTGACCTATGATTTATCCCGGTGCCGACTTTGCTAATTCAATTAAAAAATTGTTATTCGCGAATCGCGCCTCCTTACTCGCACGAAAAATCTCAAAAAGGGTTGTCTGCTGCCAACCCGCATGGCAGTAGCGACTTTTTATATTTACGTGCTTGTTCTATATACTTGGCCGAATCGATCCCCCTATGTTTCGTCCCGGTGACGGCATTTGTTGATTAACAAAAATAAATTGTTATTCTCGAACAGAGTCGTGCTGGCCGCACGATTAAATTCACAAAAGGTCGTCTGCTGCCAACCTGCATGACAGCAGCTACTTTTTAAATGCAGCTGCTTATTGTTAATAATGAGACGAATCGATTGACCTATGATTTATTCCGGTGCCGAATTTGCTAATTCAATTAAAAAATTGTTATTCGCGAATCGCGCCTCCTTACTCGCACGAAAAATCTCAAAAAGGGTTGTCTGCTGCCAACCCGCATGGCAGTAGCGACTTTTTATATTTACGTGCTTGTTCTATATACTTGGCCGAATCGATCCCCCTATGTTTCGTCCCGGTGACGGCATTTGTTGATTAACAAAAATAAATTGTTATTCTCGAAAGGAATCGTGCTGGCCGCACGATTAAATTCACAAAAGGTAGTCTACTACCAACCTGCATGATAGCAGCTACTTTTTAAATTTAGCTGCTTATTGTTTATAATAAGACGAATGTATTGACCTATGATTTATCCCGGTGTCGACTTTGTTAAGTCAATTAAAAAATTGTTATTCGCGCATCGCGCCTCCTTACTCGCACGAAAAATCTCAAAAAGGGCCGTCTGCTGCCAACCCGCATGACAGTAGCGACTTTTTATATTTACATGCTTGTTCTATATACTTGGTTGAATCGATCCCCCTATGTTTCGTCCCAGTGACGGCATTTGTTGATTAACAAAAATAAATTGTTATTCTCGAAAAGAGTCGTGCTGGCCGCACGATTAAATTCACAAAAGTTCGTCTGCTGCCGACCTGCATGACAGCAGCTACTTTTTCGATTCAGCTACTTATTGTTTATAATGAGACGAATCGTTAGACCTATGATTTATCCCGGTGCCGACTTTGTTAAGTTAATTAAAAAACTGTTATTCGCGAATCGCGCCTTCTTACTAGCTCGAAAAATCTGCAAAAAGGCCGTCTGCTGCTAACCCGCATGACAGTAGCGACTGTTGCTATTTATGTGCTTATTCTATATAATTAGCCGAATCGATCCTCCATCGTTTCATCCCGGTGACGGCATTTGTTCATTAACAAAAATAAATTATTATTCGCGCAAGAGTCGTGCTGGCCGCAAGATTAAATTCACAGAAGGTCGTCTGCTGCCAACCTGCATGACAGCAGCTACTTTTTCAATTCAGCGACTTATTGTTTATAATGAGACGAATCGATTGACCTATGATTCAACCCGGTGCCGACTTTGTTAAGTTAATTAAAAAATTGTTATTCATGAATCGCCGCTCCTTACGCGCACGAAAAATCTCAAAAAGGGTCGTCTGCTGCCAACCTGCATGACAACAGCTACTTTTTAAATTCAGCTGCTTATTGTTTATAATGAGACGAATCGATTGACCTATGATTTAGCCCGGTGCCGACTTTGTTAAGTCAATTAAAAAATTGTTATTCGCGAATCGCGCCTCCTTACTCGCACGAAAAATCTTAAAAAGGGTCGTCTGCTGCCAACCCGCATGACAGTAGCGACTTTTTATATTTACGTGCTTGATCTATATACTTGGCCGAATCGATCCCTCTTTGTTTCATTCCGGTGACGGCATTTGTTCATTAACAAAAATAAATTGTTATTCGCGAAAAGAGTCGTGCTGGCCGC
Source organism: Ophion obscuratus (assembly GCA_964007375.1). Classification (NCBI taxonomy): domain Eukaryota; kingdom Metazoa; phylum Arthropoda; class Insecta; order Hymenoptera; family Ichneumonidae; genus Ophion; species Ophion obscuratus. The sequence goes on from OZ023313.1 coordinate 9,832,644, forward strand.
AAGATTAAATTCACAAAAGGTCGTCTGCTACCAACCTGCATGACAGCAGCTACTTTTTAAATTCAGCTGCTTATTGTTTATAATGAGACGAATCGATTGACCTATGATTTATCCCGGTGCCGACTTTGTTAAGTTAATTAAAAAATTGTTATTTGCGAATCGCGCCCCCTTACGCGCACGCAAAATCTCAAAAAGGGTCGTCTGCTGCCAACCTGCATGACAGCAGCTACTTTTTCGATTCAGCTACTTATTGTTTATAATGAGACGAATCGATTGACCTATGATTGATCCCGGTGCCGACTTTGTTAAGTGAATTAAAAAATTGTTATTCGCGAATCGCGTCTTCTTTTACTCGCTCGAAAAATCTGAAAAAACGCCGTCTGCTGCTAACACGCATGATAGTAGCGACTTTTGCTATTTATATGCTTATTCTATATAATTAGCCGAATCGATCCCCCTTTGTTTCATCCCGGTGACGGCATTTGTTCATTAACAAAAATAAATTGTTATTCGCGAAAAGAGTCGAGCTGGCCGCAAGATTAAATTCACAGAAGGTCGTCTGCTACCAACCTGCATGACAGCAGCTACTTTTTCAATTCAGCGACTTATTGTTTATAATGAGACGAATCGATTGACCTATGATTCCACCCGGTGCCGACTTTGTTAAGTTAATTAAAAAATTGTTATTCGTGAATCGCGCCTCCTTTCGCGCACGAAAAATCTCAAAAAGGGTCGTCTGCTGCCAACCTGCATGACAGCAGCTACTTTTTAAATTCAGCTGCTTATTGT